>CAWUFW010002047.1:0-1200000 GCA_963921515.1 Calotriton arnoldi
TGCGTCTGATGTCCCTGGCCTACTCACTGAAAGAAGGGACGGAGACTTGTCAACAAAGTGCTCCAGAACTGGTTTGGACTAGGCGAAGGCCTCTCTGCCTTCAGAGAACAAAGGAATTTGGGATATAAATATTGGGGCCCTGACCCCATGAATTTAGATCTCGCTGGAATCAAGGAACCTGCCAAGACGAAGAGCTGGAAGAGCTGCCAGGAGGAGTACTGCCCCTTTGCTGTGTTGTTGCTTTGTTGGGTTGGCCTGCAGCTGCTGCTTCTGTCTTGGGCAGTGAAAGGACTGGACTGAACTTTCTACGAACTTGTGCTGAGTATCTCCAAGGGCCAGGAACCGAGCTGGCCTCCTGTTAAGAAGTCTCAGGGACTGCAAAGACTTCACAAGCCTCTGGGTACCGCTTCTGGAACGCTGTTTCAGTTGCCACAGAGGAAGGGAACTGCAACCGACTCCGTCAACCGAATCCATCCCTGGCCGGTGACCTGTTTGCACCGCAGACCGCATCGCCCCGCTTCGCATCGCAACCCTGGTCTCACCGTGGGCGACGTCCGACGCCGCCAACATCGAGCCGCTGCTTGCACCGTGACCTGTGGGCACCGCAGTTCGCATCGCATCGCTTCACTGGGCCAGCCGGACCAGACCGACACTGTCGCTGCAACTGGCTCAAGAGTCGAGACCGCACCGCATTTGGGGCACCGCTCGCACGTCTGCGACGCACCGCTCCGACTCGCACCGCTGTCCGACGCCAGCTCCCGCACTCCGGCTAGGTCGCCTGCATCGCAACCTGTCAGCACCGCATCGAGCATCGTCTCGCCCTGCATCGCACGCCTTGGACTCACCGACTCCGTCTGCACGACGCTCATCGAGCCGCTGCCTGCACCGCATCGAGGTACACCGCACCTTGCATCGCTCCGTCTTGCACCGCAACCGCGACGAACGCCGACCGGCTCGTACACTCCGTACCAGCCACAACGAGAAAGGTACTGTAACCGAGTCTGTTCATGACTCTGCTGGCCCGTATCGACGCGGTCGGCTGGAACTGTTAGACTCTGGGGTTTTCAGCATCACGGTAGGCTCGGACGGAGCTACCGACTCGTACTGAACTTTGCTTTTGTGCTATTCCTGCAAAGAAGAAGTTAACGTATCAAGTATTCATTCGTAAAGTATAGTATTGTGGATTTTTGTCGTAATTGGTCTTGTCTTGAGTATATAAAATATTGGTTATTTTTCTAAACTGGTGTGGTGTCCGTTTGTAGTGTTTACACTGTATTACTGTTGGTTATGTGCAAATGCTTTACACACTGCCTCTGAATTAAGCCTGACTGCTCGTGCCAAGCTACCACGAGGGTGAGCAGGGGTTACTTCATGAGTGTAACAACCCTTACCCTGACTAGGAAGAAGGTCCCTACTTGGACAAAGGTGCAAGCCCTTGCCAACTAGAGATCCCATTTCTAACACCTATGCCATAACTCCGATGCACTTCTGTGGTGTGTATTTACTCAGTGCCTTAAGAGGCATGTTAAACCTGTGTTCTTTAGCTGCTGAGACCCCGCCACTGCTGCCTGCCTGTCTCGTGGCATGTAGTTCCTTCAGTGCTCGTTAGCAGACTACGTGATTTTCCCTATTGCTGTTATTCCAGCAAAAGGCGCCACCCCCATGCCACTGACCGTGATCTTTCCTTTTGGTGTTTTCCGGCATGTTTCTGAATGCTGCCGGAGTATCATAAGTGCTGCCGTGATGATCACTGCTGTAATACTGTACGTACAGTGTTTTTCTATCTTCGGTGCCCGAGCCAGAATGGAGATGCTAGCGCCTCTTAAGCTCTGCACTATTCAAGGTAGGATTGCAAGGCATTGAAAAAAAATACCAGCCATTAACATTTGTTCAAGTCCACATAAATCCATCTGTATTACATAACTTTTCTGTTTCTTTTATTTTACGTATCAGTCAGGGATCATCAAGTGCATGTTTAAAGTGCTTTCTTCATTATACCTTGAGTTTGTAGTATGTTCTAATGAGGGAGAAAATACCGGCTTTTTGTGATGTCTTTTTTTCTTCTAGTTTTCTACGGGCTGGTACAGTAAATTGCGAGTTTCTGGTTGCTCAAATGGGTGTTATTTATGATATTTATATGTTTGCCTTGTCTTCAGTGCTTGATTTTGCTCACGAGGAAGTGTCACTCATAGTCGTTGAATGTCACTCATAAGTACAGTGAAAAAATTTAAATGTCACACATAAGCAATCTGAAACCTTGACAGCTATGTATTTTTCATTGGCTTCTGTCTTTGTCCTTCGTAAATTCTGTCTTCTGATTGATTATGAGGCTTGTTAGTCCTGCCTTATTATTGCATGTCGTCATTTTTACCCTCCCATGGCTATTGGCCCCTTTACTTGGAGTGTTACACTGTACAGTACGTGCTATTTATAAGCACTATTTTTTCCCGCTCCCCTGTTGTCCAAATGCTTGTTTTTGTAGTTTTACATAGCTCGAACCTGTGCTCGGTCCGACCGCAGCTCTGCAGTGCAGTGCTGCTCGCACCCACGGCTGGTTTTATTTTCCTTTCCAAACCATCTCCCGAGATCGTGTTTGTTTGTTGGAGGCATGCCATAAGTGTGAATTAAAAAAATATTTGGTTTATGTGTGAAGCGTGTGTAAATCGTACTGTCCACAGTGACACTGGGTGGTCTAGCGTTCTTTAAGGCGTTGTCATTAACTCTCACTTCCTATTCTTACAATTATTTTCTGCTAACAAGTTTCTTCTTGCGGTCACGTTTCGACCGTATATATATATATATATATATATATATTCCATCTTGTCAGTTTCGCTTTAACGTCCACCTCTTTTTCCGGTGAGCCAGCGGCGGGGTAGCGAACCCCTAATAAACCACCAATCCTGTCCACAACGACAGATGTTCCATTCACGCCGCCACAAAAAGACAGTACTGTGGCTCCAATTCACCAATGTGATTTATTTGCAAAGAGTAAGCAACAGCAACAGCCCGACGCGTTTCAGACCTACGCACTCCTTGATCACGGTAGGGTTTACAAGTTACTTCCTGATTCTTATAATGAACTCGTCATGTGATATGTGCCCTTAATGGAAATAGAAAACATCCTTTGTTCTCCTTGTTTTACAATCATCAATCGCAAAACGTAAAAAGACCCACATTTTGGAGAGACATTCATTCCTACTGTCTCATCCCAAATTCTGTTCAACAATTAATCCAAAAGCAGTTCATTTGAAAAGTGTGAAACTAACATCATATTCATAAATACAATTTTGCCCCAGTGGGCATTGCTGATTAAAAACATTTGCGATAATTGGAAATGATCCAATATAATATTTTCTGTCTAATTCAATTAGGTGGTTATATGAAACAGTAAGAGATTTTCATTGGCAAAATATGCAACAAAATTCAATGCAATTCAGCCCAAGTGAGCAAATGCAGGACAGAGATATCTTATAATCCTGATTATGCCCCAGTGGAGATGTCCTTAATATAGCCACATACCAAAATCAATTCCGCCCAAGTGGGCCTTATATAGTACAATATTATGCGCAAATTACACAATTTTCCACACAGAAATTCATTCAATTTATCATGTGAACATGTTTATGCTCCGTCTCTTTGGGCATTTGAGGATATCTCTGTTACACCTCAAAATATATGCACTTGCATTTCATCATGTTCACATGATAAACTGAATTAATTTCTGTTTCTCTTGTTTATTGTTTTATTTTTCAACTATTTCTTTTTATACATGATAAATTGTAATGTTTATTTATTTTGTGGGAAGAGACATACATATATAATTTCTTCTTTTATGTTTGTTGACTCAATGGAGTCTTTTTCTCAAATATTCACTGGCATTATGTATGTTGAAATGCCAAAGTTTTTTTCCTATGTTTATCCCTTTTGTGACAGTGTTTCTCTGCCTATAAAGAGAACACTGCCACAATGTTTACCCAACTTTGAAAAAGACCGTCAGGTCGAAACGCGTCAGTGAGAATAAAGTTATTGTTTGGACTAACCTGGTGTGCGGGCCTTCCTTGCAGCGCGGCGGCGTCAGCAAGGGATTTTGGAAAATATATATATAATTATTATATATAATTGGCAATATCGTGTGATTGGCTGCTATGCCCACTCGGGCCTAACAGCATATGATGTATCCCATTATGAAATGTGAATAATGTTCAAACCCACTAGGGAAATGTTACAACAGTAACGCGATATTTGCTTGGTATTTGGTATTGTTTAGGAAATTATATTCTACACAGTAATGAAAAGTGTTTGAATAGAGTATATGGTAAATGCAATGTTTATCATTTATGATGACTTTTCTGAACAATATTGTAATGTGGTTTTATTCTAGCCATTTTATTTAATATTGGAGTATATGTACAATTAAGTCACAATTTCAGTGGCATAATATGAGAAAAATAGTCATTTGCGGGTTACGAGATTCGATGTGGATATTTTCTAGTTCATTTTTAGAAGTAAATTTGACAGACGGCTTGGAAGTAAAATAGCTGTGCTCTTTGAGGAAGTAATAGGCCCTGGATTTAGGAACTGCACAGGCAGTGTAATCTACACCTGCAGGCACAGCAACTGGATATTTTGTTAAGGAA
Source organism: Calotriton arnoldi (assembly GCA_963921515.1). Lineage (NCBI taxonomy): Eukaryota > Metazoa > Chordata > Amphibia > Caudata > Salamandridae > Calotriton > Calotriton arnoldi. Next base: position 4,638 of record CAWUFW010002047.1, read on the forward strand.
CAGAATAAAGGGAGTGCATAAAAACGCGTTAGATACCGATTACCTGACAGCAGTCTGCACAATAATTTGTAACGCCTCTCACCTCTTGGATGAGCGTAGGGCAGCATTCACTCATTTACTCTATCACTCATACACTGCCCAGAGCGTAGTTTATTGCGTATCTTAAAATGGGAAACGTTATATCTTTAATCTTTCTCCAACCAACTCTGATCGCACACTCCCATTCCTTCAACGTAAATATACTCGCCGAGGTGCAGGAAAGCAAATCACAATCAACTCGAAGCAATTCACATTCAACTCGAAGTGAGTTGATATGCCACAGATAATAAAACAATATACAATATAAAATACACCAGAAAATTAAATTATTATTTCAAGCATTATAGAGTCAACTGTACTTTATCAAAGGAAGTACAAAATATAATTTTGCTTTGTATCTTTAATATAGTTTTGACAAAATTGTCACAGAAGGCTACATACCCTTTACTTGGTTCCATGATGGTTACCATCAGAGACGTAGAGTCTAATTTAGCTTCTGATCAAGTATTATTGTGTTCTGGTCATATTTTAGGCTGGTCGACTATCTCTTATTCATTGAGCAGTGGGGGTATGAGTGTTCTTACAAGCTGTAGATGGTGTATTAATCCTCAGAGTATATGTTTGCACAATTACCTACTCATTTGTCTTCCTTGGCCTAGTCCTTGCATCATGAGGTTTGCCTAGAACACAGAAAGCATATGCCCACCTTAGTCTCAAAACAAACTTGAAAACAAGCCTAACTTAGGCTTCACCTCTATCCTGGAAGGGATTCCTCCTACCAAACTTCCTGTTTGTTTCTGTCTCACAACACTAGATGCCTACTTTCCTTTTTGGCAATGTTTTTTTTCTTCCTTCTTGTATACTCACCCTTTACATTCCCTGCTTCAGTGACAATGGTTCGTGATTCAATTAAAGAACTCAATCCTCTGGTTTGGTAGTAAAATGTAGCTATAATTGAGCCCCTCATACCACTTGGTCCTGCTGCACTATTTGTAGCTACCCTGCTTTGTAGAGTTTCTGTGGTGCCCTAGCCAGCAAAGAAGGTTTTTTGTTAATCAGAGCATGCAAGTTTATTCAATTGAAGGGGTCCTGCTATAGTGGTCCTCTCTATCTCTCCATGCTACAGGGTCTTCCCACCTCCTACCGTGCCACGTTTAATGTTTACCATCCATTTATTTACTTAGGCTCTGATTCTGCTGTTTATGAGGTGTGGGTGTGCGGGAATGCACTCTTCAGTGGAGCGCAGCTCCTAGGTAAAGGGGGAATGCTCTCCTACTGGGCTGGAGAGTCTTTAGTTGCCTTCCCCATACAGCAGTTCCTTGCTTCTCTTCTTAGTCAGCAGTCTACCAGGCTCCATTGTGGTACTTCTGATGCTGAGGGCTCAGGAGAAAGGAGGGGCACCTGGACAATCAACTAGGCTTGCTATACAATTGGCTACATAGGTCTTTGTTGCAGCAGGAGCTGTTCACAGTCTGGGTTTTCAAGTGACAACTGTACAAAAATGGCTGTTTTTGCATAGTCACACCCAGTTTGTTGGTTTTTGGAATGTCAACACTGGAACACTGCTGTCCAATGCCCAGTGTATGTGCTCTGACCCCTAAAACATTTTAAATTAACTATAATTCTAATTGGTATATTTAACTTGCCTATAAGTCCCTAGTATATGGTACAAAGTCTACCCAGGGGCTCTAAGTTAAATGACACTAGTGGACTGCAGCACACAATTGTGCTCCCACTAGAGAAACAGTTCAAAACATGGCTGTGGGCTTACTACTGTAGCCTTGCACTGCAGTTTTAAACCTGCAAATTCAATCTGTAAAAAAAAAACCTTTGACAGCGCTAAACCCTCCTTTTATATTAATAAGTCACCCCTGAGTAAGGTTTATTAGCCAATAAGACAGGCTGCATGATATTTAAAAGTAGGACATGAAAAAGTATAATGTTAAACCTGCCCTTACAGTGACAATGCCCTAAAAGCTATTTTCACTGTAGCAGGGTTAGCTGTTCCATAGGAAAGCACTGGTATACATTATTAAAAGTAAATAATGTTATCTCCATATAGGAACCAGATACAAAGTTCATTCTTGAACTTTTTAAAGTATTTAATGCAAATCCAATTCATTGGTCAGATTTGTACTAATTATTTTACAAAATGTACTTTTAAAAAGTCACCTTTAGCCTGCCTAAAGTCTCTACAAGCCCATTTGCCAGAGTTTCCAACTGTCAACCAGGAGTTACATAGCTCCATGATGAGCTGTGAATTGGCTCCCAGAGCTGAGGCAAATGCTTTGGGTGTAGGGAGAGGTTGGCCTTGCTTTGAAAGGGTTGCCTGGGGGCTATGTCCATCCCCTTGCATCTCTTAAAAGGATGCCTACCCTGTCACTGGCAGCTGTAGCTCACACCTGAGCCTGCCTACTTTTTGTCATCCTTACCAGCCGGACTTTAATCCCAGCAGGAGGTGAGCTGCCCCCAGAACTGGTTTTAAATGACCGCAGAGAAGGGGTTGCTCATTTCCCTAGCCATGTCTCCAGGGTAGGCACAGATGATCTGAACAAGGGAAGTAAGGTTCTGCCATACAGGATTTAGAGAGAGAGGGGCACTCTGGATTTTATGCAATAGTGCACACAGGAACTGCTGCTAAAGTGGGTAGGGTTACCCCTGAGAACTGATTCCATATTGTTAGAGAGAGACATGAAGTCACCCGTACCCACAGGCTAGGGCCTGTGTGAGGATACCTCCTCAGAACACTACTGGACCTCTGGAAGCCCCAAGATATTGCTGCCGTCCATCCAAATAAACGTAAAAAAAGAAAAGGGAAAACTATAGAGGAGAAAGGAGGGACCCCCCCCTCTCAAGGAGCCCTCCTGTCACCCCCAAGTATAAGGGTAACTATTCTTCAAAGCAAATCCCCCCCTTATATTAGACAGGATCTGGGATGCTTCCTGCTCCGTGGAACAGAACCACATTTTCCCCCCCTTAATAATCTTAAGCTTAGCTGGTTCCTGCAAATAGACCTGTGCTTCAGTGGCTTTTATGGGTCTATGAGTTGTCGTAACTTCCACAGTCTCTCCACTGTCGGTTTGCAAAAATCTGGCCTAGCTATTATTGGCATTGAATCAACCAGAGCAGGAGCTGCAAGGTGAGCTTTGTTAGAGATGGTTTGCCTTAACACAAAAATTGCCCATGTATATCAATACAGGTCATGGATTTCCCCCTCTGAAATCAGAGTTGTTCGACTTAACAGATCATTTAATAGGGAGTCGATGTGCTCTCTGTATTTGCGAGTCCACATCCCAATCTGACAAATCTGGAAACGCCTTTCTAAACAACTGCACAACAAACTGACATGGATTATCCCCTTCCTTTCCTTCTGGTATGCCAAATATGCATAGATTGTTCCATCTCTGTCGATTTTACAGATCTTCAACCTAAATTGCACTAAGTCCAGCTGTTGATTGTGGTCTTTTATCATACTTTTATTTTGTGCTCTAGAGTTCTCAATATATGAGACGCGTTGCTGAAGTTCTACAACCTCTACAGAGAGAGCTGATATTTTGCCAGTAACTTCCACTAACCAATGCTGTATAACTGCATTATCTGCTTGGACATGTGCATAATGTTGTTGTGCTTCTGTCCATTGGACCTGTAGCATCAGTACAAAAGTTAGCACTGTTCGCTCCTGCTCATTGTCTAACACGAATGGATCAGATGAGGCTGTGGTTGGAGAGCAGGTGGTAGTAGCATCTCCTGGTGAGTAAAGACTAGTGTTGAGTGGGGCCAGGGTTTCTGGGCTGCTAACAATTGAAGATGATGGCTCCACAGAGCCTTTCTTGCCCTTCTTTCGGGCATTTTGAGAATCTACTAACGCAATAAACAAGCGTGATATTAATGCTTTGACCTCCCCTTTTGACATGGCCCAGTCCCATAAAGCTTATCGGCTGATTTTTCCTACGTGCAGGAGTAGATTTGCCAGCCTGTTTATTCTTTGGTGCTTCTCGCAACTTTGTTGTGTCCGCGCAGATACTGCTTGGTGGTAGCTTGTCAGTCCTTTCATGAGTCTCGTTACATAGTTGCATCTCCTCTTCTTCAGGTATGCTCCAATATATGTGTATATTACCTGCAACAACAGTACTGGTCATCATACTAGTCATCATATCCTTATTTATTTTATGCAATTGTGGGCTAATAAGGACTGTGGTGACTACAGTGGCTGCAGGGGCTGAAGTAATTGATAACGTTTCTGAGGTTTCCGAAGTTTCTGTAGTACATAACGGGTCTGCATAAGGGACACCCAACTAGCTGTCCCTACCTCTTTCAGCTTGAGGCAGAATGGAAATAGCAATATGGGTGCCACGCTGCACCTCACCTGCCCCCGTTTTACTGCTAGCTGCACTGCCTGCCACAATCCCACAGACATTTAGGCCACCTGCCCCTTCATTACTTACAGTGTCCTCAGCCTTTCCCCCAGGTTCCTAGATAAAACTTGGAGAAGTTGTTACCAATTCTTGCTCTTCTGCCACATTGCTGCCATCCAAGGCGATCAACAAAGTATCCATATTTCCGGCTGGAGCTGCAGCCATCAGCACATCAGCGAGCCGCTGTCTAATATAAGGGGGTGATTTGTTTTGAAGAATAGTTACCCTTATCCTTGGGGGTGACAAGAGGGCTCCTTGGGGGGGCGGCAGCGGCTATATCTTGGGGCTTTTTTCCAGGGTGCTCTTTTACAGCCTGGATGGGTGTGGTCATCATTGGGTAATGAGCGAGCTGGGGGCACTGTGAGCAGATATTCCTAGCGCTGTCAGGCTTGGCAATCTAGGTTCAGGTGTGACTCTCCTAGCCAGAGACTGGGAAGGGGTATGGAGGCTGAAGGGGGAGTGGGGTGGGAAGAAAGTTGGGGAAAATACAAGCCAAAATGATAAAAATAAATGTCAATGTAGTAAACAATGTCATTCTCCTAGGTATAAACTTATAATAATTGCGTTACTCTTCTATCACTTAAGGCGCGGGGATTACTGGTTTTCCATGGTGGATCTCTCAATAGATGATGAAGCTAGTTTATAATGGGGTCAATTAGATGTTTATGTTGGAATGTTTCTGGCTTAAGCTTGACTAGTAAACATCAACTAATTTGTGAGGAACTTAAACTGTACAAACCCTATGTAGTATCTCTTACTGAGACCAACTTGGCACATAAAGACAGATTGCTTGCTTAAGCAGCTTGGATATAACATTATAGTTTGCACATCTCTGACAGTATCAATCAGGGGCATAGCTATATTGGTGGATAAATCATTGGACTATAAGCTACTAAGGGCTGCAGCCAATATTAGGGGGAGATGGGCGAGTGAGCAGATTGTAATATATGGTACTAGATATGTGATATGTACAATATACGGGGCCAACGTTGAAGAGCCTGATATGATAGATGTTTTAACTTGGGGGGAGTATTTAGTTATGGGAGATTTTAACTGTACAATGGATTACACCATTGACTCCACTAATCAGCGAGCTTCCCTTAGGATGGCAAAAGTTAGGGCTTCTATTTTCGAACTAGCTCATTTGCACTGCCTTAGGGATGCATGGAGGTCACTTTATCCAATAGTGACAGAATACACATATTACCCTGCACTGCATAATCACTACTCAAGGATTGATCTGGCTTTTGCTAAATTAACATATTATAGTCTGCTGATATGGAAGTGTGCCCCAGAATGACATCGGACCATAACACCATTCTACTATATCTTCACTCACAGGCAGTATGCAGACAGAGGCGCCCGTTTTATTTATGGATACGGAGTATGTATCATTAGTACAAAAAAACGTATCAGAGTTTATATAGATTAACATGGGTACATCCTCCCCATTGATTGTATGCATGCAATGAAGGCCTTTATCAGGGGCATTACCCAGCAGTATGTTTTTGAGCAAAATAGAAATAAAGAGAATAATATGAGGGTTATCCGTCAGTCAATTATTCAACTTGAATTACTACACGCTTATGAAATTAGGAGTGGGGGTCACAAGCAACAGAAAATATCTCTCCCTCTGAATGAAAAACCCTTACGTTGGGAAAGGGTATTAAAGGAGAAGATAGCGGCCAGCTATATAAGCATCGCTCTCTTCAGTATGAATACAGGGAGCAGGTAGGTGAGAATATTGACGCATCAATTAGAAGAAAAATAAATCTATGAGCAGAATCAATGCTATTAAAAGGGAGGATGCATTATTACATTAACACTTGCAGTCAATATTGGACCTCTTTGTGGGATTTGATGAAACAGGCTTTGGAGAATAGTGCAGGGATGTGCCCTTCCAACAATGTATGGAGAGCAGGTGGTGGCTTTCCAAGAAGAGATAATCAGTAGTGAAGTTATTGATGCTGTGGCAGCATTACCTCCGGGCAAAGCCGCTGGTGATGAAACAATACCGATTGAGTTTTATAAAGTCTTTAAGAATAATATTGTGTCTCGATTGGGTGAAGTTATACGATATATAGGGATTAGTGTGGATCCGCCTCACTCATGGAACATGACAAATGTTGTTTTCTTTTTGAAGAAAGGTAAGCCACAAGAGGAATGCGGCTCGTTTCGCCCTATATCTCTTATCAAAGCGGATGCTAACATTTTTGCTAAGATTTTAGCAGCCTGGTTGGCGCCTGTGATGCCATGCTTGGTCTCTAGTCAGCAACACAGCTTTATTCAGGGCAGGGATACTACAGCCCATATCACCACCGCATTGGTTGCCTTTGATGTTGCAGAAAAATCGGGCCTTTACATGGGGATGCTATTGCTGGACGCCAAAAAGGCGTTTGCCCGAGGTGCATGGGAATGTCTGTGGGCAACACTCATAGCTTTTGGTTTGAGAGGTCGATACTATAAATGGGTGCAGCTCTATATAATAAGCCCAGTGCACAGCTGGCTTATCTAGGGTCACTATCTACTTCTTTTTGGATACATTGGGGCACCCGGCAGGGGTGCCCTTTATCCCCTTTACTGTTTGCTCTATATATCGAGCTGTTCCTATGTTCATTGTATTTAAATACACACATTCAGCCTGTGAGATCAGGAGCATGTGAACTAAAGAATAATGCCTATGCTGATGATGTGGCTGTCTATTCTTTGGATCCTGCAGCTGCATTAGATTTTATCAAAGAGGAAGGCAATAAATTTGGCACTTTTTCAGGCTATAAATTGAATGTTAACAAGACACAAGTTCTTCTTAATTTTCAACCTGCTAAACCCGTTCTGGGTGTTTGTTCATCAGCTACGTATTTAGGGGTCCAGATCTCTCCACAAGTGGAGCAGGCAATGGAGTTAAATGATGACCCCCTATTGCAATCTGTCATTAAAAAACTAAAAGACTGGCATAGGTTACCTAATAGTATTATGGGGAGGTGCAATATTATTAAAATGAATATATTACAGAAATATCTATATCTTTTTCGTACAATTCCCCTGAGTGTCATAAATTCCTTTTAAGAAAACTCGAAGGAGCCATTGGTAGTTTTATATAGTAATATAAGTTGGCACGGTGTGCAATAGGATTTTGTCAAATTTCCTTATAACCAGGGAGGGTTACAGCTTCATGATTTTAAGCTGTATTATTGGACTGCATTTGCTGGATGCCTTCGCAATTTGTTGTTAGTAGGCAATCCAGATTTTTGTTATTTCTTCGCACTTGGATCAGACAGTAGAATGTTCCTATACAGAGCTAAAAATCCCAATTATTTTAAAAGAGTAAGACTTAAGGTTGTCAGAGACATAGTTTTTATATGGTGGGAAATTTAATGTAAATACTCCCTACCTCTTATTCATGTGAATTTGCCTTTATGGGAGAATCCGATGCTCCCAGAAGTATTCCATGACTGAGCTGGCAAGATCTGGGTTATATATGAGGATGGGCAGTGGGACATCTGTATGATCTAAATGGGTTTTGCACATTTGAAAGTCTGCAAAGCTCCTATGATCTCCCCCACCGGCAATTTTTTAAATACTTATAGATGAGGGATTATTTCTTGATGCGACCAGGATAATGGCACTTGAGAGCTCTGACTTGTTGGCATGTCTCCAAAGGGCACCCAAGAAGTCATTAATTAGCTCTATCTTTCAGAACCTCTGTCAGTATAGAATTAGTGACAGCTCTAAGTTTGCTATGAAATGGAGTAACCTTTTGTCATGTGAAATCACCTCCACGGAGGTAACTTCTGCATTAGAGACGGTGGAGGGGTTAATACACTCCATAAGCTTAAAATCACAGCAATTTAGAACTGTGTGTACGCTATATTATAATCCGGATAGAATAGCAAGGTGGACTGGGAAGGATGGGAATGATAGGGGGATACCAGTAAATGTTCTAAATGCAGATTAGTGACTGTAAATTTGCTACCTATGTTTATTTCCTGTCCAAAATTGGGGATGTTTTGGGAAGAGGTGAGCCAGACCATTAAGATTTGTCTCAGCCTGGATTTGCAACTTACTCATAAGAAACATAACGCTTGGGTACAGCGCGGAAGCAGATCTATGTTTAAAGCATCTTTTATCTATTATTATAGTGACGGCCAGGTTGTCTATAGCTAGGGCATAGATTTCTCCGATACCTCCAAGGGTAGTGGACTGGTGGGCAATCCTGAAGGAAATCTATGAGAGGGAATTTGCACTAGCCAGGACCAGGGGATTACATTCTATCAAGAAATTAGAACGTACATGGAGTAGGCTTAGTTGTGATCAATACAATGATCTGAGTTGATTTAGTTTGTTTTTCTTTTCCCTTATTATAGCTTCTGCGATATATTCATGGTTAGGCTTTGTGTGCTGTTTTTCTTTTCCCTTATTATAGCTTCTGCGATATATTCATGGTTAGGCTTTGTGTGCTGTTTTTCTTTTCCCTTATTATAGCTTCTGCGATATATTCATGGTTAGGCTTTGTGTGCTGTAATAATATAGTTCAGGTGGAGCTGTCTTCTTTTCTTTTATGTATTTATTACATTTTTATGTAGGCTGGACGTTTGTTGCTTGCCACCCTGGACATTTGTAAGGGATCTGTCTGTAAGGTGGTGTAATCCCTCGCCTAATGTACTTAATGTATTTAATTTATATGTAATCTGGATTTTTTAAAATGATCTTTGACAATAAAAACATTTGTTTTGAAAAGGAACTATTTTTATTTAAAAATGTAAATATTCACATCTCTGGTACCCCTTGTTAGATTTTCGTCATTTTGGCATCATTTTGTTTATTAAAATAATCTCTATTCAATTAATTGGAGTGGGCTTTTTATTATGTTGTGTTTTCAACATTTTAACTGTTGTGGTGCTTCTAAATGCGTCAAACATTTTCGTAAGTTAAGTCTGTGTGCTCTATGCCACAGCGACCAGGGGTTGAGCCCAGGTTTACATGACTGAAATCTTCACTGGAACTAACAAGAATACTAATAATATTACTTGTGGTCGACTACCATCCATCCCAACAAATAATTCACTTTCTCACAACAACCCAATGCATTCTGGGTGTTCTAGTTTTTAAGTGTTTCCTTTGACTCAATTAGACTAATAAACCTGCTGGAAATGGTTTATGAGTTAAAAGCTCAGCACTGAGGGCAGTGTCTGGGATGGAATGGAATTGGGTGGTCACCCAAACCCTGCCCACTGCAGTCCTTTATTTCATGTGTACCTATCAATTTTCCTTCCTCTTTACATAAGGTGCATTGACTACAGATTGAACAGGACAGAGGGTACAGTTGGTCTATGCTATTTCTCTGGCGAGAAGTCAGCATGTTTTCAGTTTCATTGGTGGTTCGTTGTTAATTTGAAACGTAAACCCAGGTGTGCTCAGTCAGAAGATTTGGAAGAGTTTCTTTGAAAAACATACAGAAAAAAGACTGGGCCATGTCATTTATTCAGAAAATGTACTTATTCGGTACTCTAATGATTTATGTATGACATAAGCATGAAACTGTGAGTTACCGGGGGAAGGGGTCAATATATCAGATTGACTTCCTAATACATGGTATTTGCAGGCATGTGTGCACTGTTTACTTTGAGCCGTGGTGACACTTACGACTCACTGTCCCGTTTGGTAATTTACAGATAAGCACAACTACAGTTATTTGTTAATTTAATATGAATTTAATTGTAATTTAATATACATTAAAAATGACTAATACCTGCTGCCCAAACCATTTCTATAGCTCTGGGGGCCTGGAATAATCTGAATTGTCGCACTTGTAAGAGTGTGTTGCTTAGTAGTTGTATTGGTATTGTCATTGGCAGTTCTGGCAGGGGCAATTAGTGGAACAAAATGCAATGGCATCCTGACGAAGGCCCTGGCACTTACTTTATTCAAAATTAAGCACTGCATATGTGTATCCAGTTTTCCAAATCACCTGCTCAAAGTGTTGTGTTCATTGCAAGATGTGCACTTTCTCTCCCCTTTAGATCGAATTTGCAAGTGTACAAGAGTGTGTTTTTTGAAAACTTGGTGGTCCCCCAAATCACAGGGGAAAAGCTTCTGCTATCAAAACCGAAGATCACGAGTCTGAGACCAAGAACTAGCAGGCTCATAAGTCATAAATTAATTCTCTTATAATGCAAGCATGATATGAAGCACTACAGTTAAAGTGGCAGTAGATTGCTTTTTATATGTGTGCTAAAAGGTTTCTAATACTGTTGTTATCATACTACTGTGTCGGATTGACAGTTTGAACAATCACAGAGCGTTTCATAATTTCTGTAGTAAATGGGTATCAGATAAGAATACTGTTGCTTTTTTCATGTGAAAATATTCAATTTGGCCTTTATGTAGGTGCCATGTACATGGGAAAAGGGCTGCTACGAGTGCACTCCTTCTGTTTTAAGGAAAAGAATTGTGTTTGCAAGACAAAGTCCAGTTTTACATTGCAATGCTGTCTGGGATTAATTAGCGTTCCATTTGGCTCCTGAAAAATGCTGATTGCAATGATCTGATAGGTCTGGTCACTTCAGAGTATATAACTCTGTTACTTTTTTTTAGTTTTAAAGGTAAAGTTTATTAAGTAGGAAAAAGGAAAATAACAGGTAGCAGGTTCACAATATAATATAATAACAATGTTATTGAAAACATTTGAACAATAGTAAGATAGAACAGGAACATTTTTGGAATTATATGTAGAAAACAGGATAAGGGGAGTAAAAAATAAAATAAAAAGGGCATAAATAAATAAAAGCACTTCTCATGTAATTAAATTAGCATAATTATAAACAGTAGTGGAATTACAAGAATCATAGTGTACATATTATCAGTGAAACAAAAGAGCAAAACGTATTACTATTAGTATGGAAGCTCTAAGAAGGAAAATAATGTATTTAAGGAGGTTTAGATACTTCATCAGCTAAGGGTTGATGTATGAAAGTCCTTGAAACTGAGGAATCTAGAAATATGGTTACTGGAGACCAGGAGAATTTTGTTTAATAGTAAGAGACATTGGGACAGTATATGCTCTAGCTAGTCTATGATTATAACAAACACCATACCACCATGCTTGAAAGGAGATATGCAGAGCATTGTTCCAATTTTTAGTAATCTGCTGAAATGCAATAGCAATTAATAAGTCTACAAGTTGTATATTAAAAGTACAACAATGCCAATCATCAGAAAGACTACCTAAAAATAAATTAGTAAAGCAGAATGGTATTTGTGTATGAAAAATAGAGTTAATTTGTTTCCACACTTGTAACCAAAATTGATGGGTGAGGGGACATTGAATTAAAAAATGTTTAATATCACAAATTGATGCAGAACAGGACCAATAAGATGATGAAGTGGCACTATCAAATTTGTGTAAAGAAACAGGAGTGATTAAAAGGTGGTTATAAAAAAAAAGAGTGTTTGACTTGTGTTGGAATAGGAAAGGAGGTGTGAAGATCTGCTTCCTATTGTAATTCTAGGGTTGATTTTTGTCGATCAACAGGGGAGAGGTAAGGTGGGTATATATATGAGAAGCAGTAGGGGCAGTTAGCAGTAATGGTATAGGTGAAATAGGAAGAGGGGAAATGGGTAACAAATAAAGTGAGAGGTATGTGGTAGAAATAGAAGGGATCAGTGACTGAAATTTGTGTTGGTATGAAAGAGGGAAGTGAAACATTGATTGAGCTGGCGAAAAAGAGATAGGTGAATGGTTATGTATCAATTGATGAGTCCATAATAGACCTTTATTTATCCAGGCTTTCTAAAATAGCTCTGTTACTTTAACCTATATTGTCTTATTGTTTGTGAAAAATCCCAACTGAGGTTCTTGATTGCTACATAGTGTGGGTCACTTTAGGTGGTTTTCTTGACTTTCATTACAGAAGACTTTTTTAAAAGCACGGTGGACATTGAATGTAGTTCCAAGTGCTTTTTGTGGCTTTGAAGGTTGTTTTAAAGTGCTGATGTCTTTTATGTGAAGACACAGACTGACCATCATTGGCAACATGATTATTTTGGAGAGAGAGATGTAAGTAACACTGCATGAGATGGGTCATGACCATGGCTCTAGTTTTCTCCACTCCCTGGTTAGTGTGGAAGAGTGGTAAGACTCTTCAGAGAATAAATAATTCTTTAAGTTAATTTCATTTCACAGTGATTTTACTTAGAGGGAGAGACTTAGATCTCACTGAAAGACTACACCCTGGCTTTTGGCATCTAGTGGCAGCTCAGTTCCCAAAGTTTCAAGCTTCAACAGCGGTACTCCTGCTTGCCCTTTGTGCCACTCCAGATTTTTTTTCCATCATTAAGACTAAGATAGTTCTACCTTCCTATGGTAATAGAAATGGAGAAACCAATTTGTGAAGCTGGCCTCATTCCCTTGTCTTTTTTGAGGCTGATGACATATGGATCTGAATGTCATCAGTATACCTGTGTGTTAGAACTGGGGGTCTCTAGTTGGCAGAGGTAGGTACCTTTGTCCAAATAGGGACCCTTGCTTCTAGTCAGGGTAAGGGGGTACACTCCTGAAATAACCCCTGCTCACCCCCTTGGTAGCTTGGCAAGAGCAGACAGGCTTAGTTCAGAGGCAGTGTGTAAAGCATTTGTGAACACATACAGTAATCCAGTGACAACACTACAAATGGACACCACACAGGTTGTATTATAAAAATAAGTATCTTTTATATAGATTTACCACAAGACCATAAACGACAAAAATAATCCACAATACTGTACTTTAAAGATGGTAGAATTAGCTTGAGTCTCTTAAAGTGGAAATGCGACACTTTGCGTTCAATGTACCTGAGATGCGTAACGCGATACAACAAAAAGTGGTGCAGGGAAGGTGATGCGTCGATTCTTTACACGCAAGAACGGTGATGCGTCGGTTCCCTACTGATGCGCAGGGGACGGTGATGTGTCGGTTCTTCTCGGCGTGGGGAGGTGATGCGTCGGTTTCTTACTGCGCTTCTGTGGCGATGCGACAAGCAGCGCCGTGATGCGATGAAGATCTGGTGCAAAGAAACAAAATGGCGTCTTCTTGATGTTGCGACAACGAAGGGGTGATGCGTGCACACCCGACGGCCGTGCGGCGATTTTGATTAATCTTTAGAGCCGCGACAGGCCCTGCGACACGCTTCCCTAGTGATGCGACGGCATCTGATGCGAGGTCGACGATCTTCTCCTGGGATGCGGGGCGCCTCGTGTTGCGATGCGTCAGCATCTGATGCGAGGTCGATGCTCTGCCCCGGGGATGCGACGGCGTCTGATGCGACGGCGACACTTTTCTCCGGTGCTGCGAGGCGCTTCGAAGGATGCGAGGGTGTCAACGGCGCGCTTCTTCGGGGATGCGCCGGCGTCTGATGCGACGTCGACACTCTTCTCCGGCGATGCGAGAAGCAGCGGCTGCGGCGGCGACATGCTTCTTCGTCTTGAGTCGTGCTTCCAGCTCCCAGCGACACGCAAGTGTGTCAGAAGGTCCAAATTCCCAGCAAGGGAATACAGGGGAGCTGGTGGGTGAAGTCTGTTGTTCCTGAGACTTCAGCAGGAGGCAAGCTCTGAAATCAAGCCCTTGGAGATCCTTCACAAGTTGATGAAAGTACACACAAAGTTCCCTTCTCCTTTCTTTGGCAGTCAGGCAACCACTGCAGGCAGATCCCTCTAGCTTAGGGATAGTCTTCTCCTCAGTTTCTTCTTGGTTCCGCTCCTCAGCAAAGGTTTCTTCTTGTTTCCCAAAAGTGATCTAATTTCCTAGGGGTCTGGGTCCCCTTTTATACACCTTTTCTCTTTGTTCTCTGAAGGCAGAGAGGCCTTTGCCTAGTCCAAAACCAGTTCTAGTCAGTCCTGGAGCACTTTGTTTACAGGACTCCTTCTTTCCTTTCAGAATGTGGGGCAGGGTGCTCAGCCGCCCAGCAGGAGGTGGAGCCAGCTTTGTGGAAGGCAGGCACAGCCCTATTCAGACCCAGGTGCAACTCCTCCCTCCACTCTGGATGCAGATCTCTCTATTCAGCCCTGTGCTGACTCACCCTGTCTCCTGGAGCCACCCCCAGCCCCTGTCACTCAAACTCCAGACAAGGAATACACAACCTAGCAGAGGCAGGCTTGGAAGGTTAGGCAAGAAAATACCTACTTTCTAAAAGTGGTATTTTCAAACACAGAATGTTAAAATCAACTTCACTAAAAGATGTATTTTATCATTCTGAGTTCAGGCATACTAAATTCGTTTCTCTACCATGTTCCCTGGGTCAGTCAGGATTATAAGGTGTAATAATCAAACTGCCCATTCTGGCCTATGGGGAACAGGTAGCCTTGCAATAGTGAAAAACGAAAATGGCTGTAATTCACTATTAGGACATTCCACACACACACCAGGGCATGTCCTACCTTATACTTACAATGCACCCTGCCCTAGGGCCTACTTTAGGGGTGACCAACATGCAGTAAAGGGAAGGTTTAGGGACTGGTAAGTGGGTGCACTCACCAAGTCGACATGGCAGCCCTAGGCTGCACACAGGCTCTGCAATGGCAGGCCTGAGACACACTTTACAAGCTGCTTCTGTGGGTGGCACAACCAGTGCTGCAAGCCCACCAGCAGCATTGGATTTACCAGTCCTGGGCACACTCAGTGCACTGTACTAGGGACTGATAAGTAAACCAATCATCCAATCATGGAGTCACTAATACATAACACAATAGGGAGAGCATATGCACTTTAGCACTGATCAGCAGTGTCATAAAACAGCCAACAACAGGTCAGAAAAAATATAGGAGGAAGGCAAAAAGTTTAGGGATGACCCTGCAAAAAGGGCCAAGTCCAACACAGTGGAACTGTGATGTGCTATCAAATTGGCTGTGAAATCATTCCATCTGGATGTTAAACTAGAGAGTGAAAATGTTCAACCCAGGTGATGAAGTCCCTAATTTGGCATTTTGACTGACTCAGTAAAATCCAATATAGTGGTGTCATTATAAATGTCATTGTGAATCTTATCTACCCACTCCACTTTTTTAGAAGGTAGTTATGAATGAAAGTACAAGACCCTAAAGTTCTTCCAGGGGTGTTGAGGCTGTATAGTTGACCTCTCTGGTGTTTCTGTCATCTGATAGCCACCAAGACAATTGTAATCTTCTACATTCAAATGAACTTTATCAGTCGCTCCTCTTTCCAGTGTTTTTCAAGTTTAAGGTACATTTATGGTTGTGCTATAATTGGCTATTTCCTTGGTTAAAATGTGGGTTCTTCAGGAGGGAGCGACAGTTTTATGTTTCAGAAACTTTAGCTCTTCCCCATTCCAAGTGACTGATCAGGGTAATATGCCTGAGTTTAGTTTTGTACGGAGAATAAAACGGCACATATTCCCTGAAGCATTGTGCTGAGCAAGGCTCCTGACACAATTTTTTACTTTTGATTTTATTTGCTGGTTAAACTGCCTCATTCGCCCTTTAACGGTTTGAAGGTTGATACAGAAGATTCGAATGGCGACTGGCATATTTTGTTATGGGGGATGGTAATGGTGTTCATTTTTCACTTTCTGATTTTTCACAATTCTAGAGCTGAGAAATGACATATTGTCCATGCAGTGTGATGTACTGCAAGTGTTGTTTTAAAGGAAACATGATTAATAAGTATACAGATAAGGCTGAAAATGTCATTGATCTGGTTAGAATAGTCCAACATTTTACCCGTAAGGGATTTATTATGCTCCCTCCTTTGTATTGTGCAAAGTGTCTTGTCTGTATTGGTGGCGAAATAACACCACCGACTTTCCATTTGTCAATAGTTTCAGCCTTTGAGAAAGAGAGAGATTTCAAAAAGCCTTGTTAGTTTCTTGTGTCTTGAGATGCTGCATGGATCATGTTATAGGTATTTTGACAATCAATATTGTTTACTTTATTATTTTGGGATCAGATGACCGTATCCAAGAAAAGAAAAGTGGCCAGTGAATGACTTGACACATTAACATTACATCACCAGATCCACACTTTCGCTCTATATATGCAATTTTTCTTTGAATGGCTGATTTTGATTCCTACGATCTGCAGGTTTTCAATTAGACCTAACACTTTAATCAATCACGGCATTTATAGAGCGCGCTACTCACCCGGGAGGGTCTCAATGCGCTGGGGGAGGGGGTAAGTTACTGCTCGAACAGCCAGGTCTTGAGCTGCTTCCTGAAGGAGAGATGGTCCTGGGTTCGCCGAAGGTGAGTGGGGAGGGAGTTCCAGGTCTTGGCTGCCAGGTAGGAGAAGGATCTTCCTCCGGCGGTGGTTCTGCGGATGCGTGGTACGGTGGCGAGGGCGTGGCTGGTTGATCGTAGCTGGCGTGTGGGCGTGTAGAAGGTCATGCGGTCGTTGAGGTACTTTGGGCCCAGGTCGTGGAGGGCCTTGTGTGCGTGGGTGAGGAGTCTGAACGTTATTCTCTTGCTGACGGGGAGCCAGTGCAGGTCTTTCAGGTGTCCGGTGATGTGGCTGTGTCGGGGGATGTCCAGGATGAGTCGTGCGGAGGCGTTCTGGATGCGCTGGAGTCTTTTTGAAGTTTGGCTGTGGTTCCGGCGTAGAGGGTGTTCCCATAGTCCAGTCGGCTGGTGACGAGTGCCTGGGTGACGGTCTTCCTGGTTTCAGTGGGGATCCATCTGAAGATCTTGCGGAGCATGCGCAGGGTGTTGAAGCATGAAGATGAGACGGCGTTGACTTGTCTGGTCATCGACAGGGAGGAGTCCAGGATGAAGCCCAGGTTGCGTGCGTGGTCCGTTGGCTTGGGCGCGGTGCCCAGGGCCGGGGGCCACCAGGAGTCGTCCCAGGCGGAGGGTGATGAGCCCAGGATGAGGACTTCCGTCTTGTCTGAGTTCAGTTTAAGGCGGCTGTTCCTCATCCAGTCGGCGACGTCTCTCATCCCGTCGTGTAGGTTGGCTCTGGCGGTGGTGGGGTCGTTGGTGAGGGAGAGGATCAGCTGGGTGTCGTCGGCGTAGGAGATGATGTTGAGGTTGTGTCGGCGTGCGATGGCTGCGAGGGGGCTCATGTAGACGTTGAAGAGGGTTGGGCTGAGTGAGGATCCCTGTGGAACGCCGCAGATGACTTCGGTGGCTTCGGATCTGAACGGGGGAGGCGGACTCTCTGGGTTCTTCCGGCGAGGAACGAGATGATCCATTCCAGTGCTTTCTCTCGGATTCCGATGTTGCTGAGGCGCTTCACTAGGGTGCGGTGGCAGACGGTGTCGAACGCCGCGGAGAGGTCCAAGAGGATGAGGGCAGCTGTTTCCCCGTTGTCGGTTAGGGTTCTGATGTCGTCGGTGGCTGCGATAAGGGCGGTCTCGGTGCTGTGGTTGGCCCGAAACCCGGACTGCGAGGGGTCGAGGGATCCATTCGTCTCGAGGAAGGCGGCAAGCTGTCTGTTGACGGTCTTCTCGATGACTTTGGCCGGAAACGGAAGGAGCGAGATGGGACGGTAGTTCTTAAGGTCGGTGGGGTCCGCCGTTGGTTTCTTCAGGAGGGCGGTAAGCTCGGCGTGCTTCCAGCTCTCCGGGAAGGTGGCGGTGTGGAAGGAGGAGTTGATGATGTCCCGGAGATGGGGTGCGATGGTGGCGTCGGCTTTGTTGAAGACGTGGTGTGGGCAGGGGTCGGTTGGTGATCCGGAGTGGATGGAGTTCATCGTGCGGGTGGTGTCTTCGGTGCTGATCGGGGTCCAGTTGCAGAGGGTGGTGGTGGCGGGCGTTGGTTCGGCGGTAGGGTGCGTTGTTTGTGCGTCGAAGCTGTTATGTATGTCGGTGATCTTGCGGTGGAAGAACGCGGAGAGTGAGTTGCAGAGGTCTTGCGAGGGGGTGATGTCGTTGTTTCCGGCGCTGGGGTTGGAGAACTCTTTGACGATGCTGAAAAGTTCCTTGCTGTCATGGGCGTTGTTGTCCAGTCGTTCTTTGAGTGCCGACTTCTTGGTGGCATGGATCAGCTGGTGGTGTTTGCGGTTGGCGTGCTTGAGGGCGGTCCTGTTGTCTGTGGTCTGGTCGAGTCGCCAGGTTTTCTCGAGAGTGCGGCAGTTCTTCTTGGATTCCTTGAGTTCGTTGGTGAACCAAGGGGTTTTCTTGCTTCCGGGTCTGCTGGGAGGGTTTTTTAGTGGTGCGAGGTCGTCGGCGCAGGCGGTCAGCCACTTGGCGAGGTTGCTGGCTGCTTCGTTTGGGTCCGTTGTGTTGGTGGGTGTGTTCTGGCTGAGGGAGGCGGTGAGCTGCTCGGCGGTGATCTTGCTCCAGCTCCGGCGGGGAGCCTGTTGCGGGTGGTGGTGGGTCGTAGTCTTTCTGAAGCTGAAGTGGACGCAGCTGTGGTCGGTCCAGTGGAGTCCGGTGGCGTGGCTGAAGGAGATGTGCTTGCTGGACGAGAAGACGGGGTCAAGCGTGTGGCCGGCGTAGTGGGTGGGCGTGTTCACCAGTTGCTTGAGTCCGAGGTTGGCGAGGTTGTCCAGCAGGGCGGTGGTGTTTCTGTCGTTGTTGTTCTCCAGGTGGAAGTTGAGGTCCCCTAGGAGGATGTAGTCGGCGGAGGGCATGGCGTGCGTGCTGATGAAGTCTGCGATGTCTTCGCTGAATAGTGTGCGTGGTCCCGGGGGTCTGTAGATGAGGGTGCCTCGGAGGGTGGTCTTGGGGTCAGTGTGTATCTGGAAGTGTAGGTGTTCGGCGGCGGTGAAGGTCTCGTCGGAGTTAGTCGAGATGCGGATGGTGTTCTTGTGTACGATGGCGATGCCTCCTCCCGTCTGGTTGACGCGGTCCCTCCGGGTGATCTTGTATCCGTCCGGGATGGCTATGGCGATGTCGGGCGCTGAGGAGGCGTTCATCCAGGTTTCGGTGAGGAAGGCGATGTCCGGTGCTGTTGCGTCGAGCAGGTCCCAGAGTTCCACGGCGTGCCTGTGGACGGAGCGGGTGTTCAACAGGATGCATTTCAGGTTGTTGCTGCTGGTGCTCGACTTGGCGGAGGTGGTGCACGTCCGGGGGCAGGTGAATCGGCAGGTTTGGCAGGTGAAGGGTCCGTGGGTGCGTCTCGGTGAGGCTCGGTAGCAGGCAGGGTTCCGGCCGGCATTGAGTGCGGTGAGTGTGGCGGCGTCGTAGGTCCGTCGAGTGGTGATGCATCGGTGGGATCCAGGGGTTCTGGCGCTGGGCGCGGTCCAGTCGCGGACGGGCGCAGACGGGCTTGCCTTAGGCGCGCTTCGGCGTGCCAGCGGCGCGGCCGCGCAGCGGCCGCCATTTATGGGGAGGTGGGAGGGAGGAGCAGCTGGGAGGCGGGAGGCAGCGGGGGCACAAAAAGGAAAACAGGGGAGAAAGCAGACAAAATCACGGGCACAGCGACAATGGGGCAGCGAGGGGCACAAAAAGGAAAACAGGGAGAAAGCAGACAAAATCACGGGCACAGCGACAATGGGGCAGCGAGGGGCACAAAAAGGAAAACAGGGGAGAAAGCAGACAAAATCACGGGCACAGCGACAATGGGGCAGCGAGGGGCACAAAAAGGAAAACAGGGAGAGAGCAGACAAAATCACGGGCACAGCGACAATGGGGCAGCGAGGGGCACAAAAAGGAAAACAGGGGAGAAAGCAGACAAAATCACGGGCACAGCGACAATGGGGCAGCGAGGGGCACAAAAAGGAAAACAGGGGAGAAAGCAGACAAAATCACGGGCACAGCGACAATGGGGCAGCGAGGGGCACAAAAAGGAAAACAGGGGAGAGAGCAGACAAAATCACGGGCACAGCGACAATGGGGCAGCGAGGGGCACAAAAAGGAAAACAGGGGAGAAAGCAGACAAAATCACGGGCACAGCGACAATGGGGCAGCGAGGGGCACAAAAAGGAAAACAGGGGAGAGAGCAGACAAAATCACGGGCACAGCGACAATGGGGCAGCGAGGGGCACAGAAAGGAAAACAGGGGAGAAAGCAGACAAAATCACGGGCACAGCGACAATGGGGCAGCGAGGGGCACAAAAAGGAAAACAGGGGAGAGAGCAGACAAAATCACGGGCACAGCGACAATGGGGCAGCGAGGGGCACAAAAAGGAAAACAGGGGAGAAAGCAGACAAAATCACGGGCACAGCGACAATGGGGCAGCGAGGGGCACAAAAAGGAAAACAGGGGAGAAAGCAGACAAAATCACGGGCACAGCGACAATGGGGCAGCGAGGGGCACAAAAAGGAAAACAGGGGAGAGAGCAGACAAAATCACGGGCACAGCGACAATGGGGCAGCGAGGGGCACAAAAAGGAAAACAGGGGAGAAAGCAGACAAAATCACGGGCACAGCGACAATGGGGCAGCGAGGGGCACAAAAAGGAAAACAGGGGAGAGAGCAGACAAAATCACGGGCACAGCGACAATGGGGCAGCGAGGGGCACAGAAAGGAAAACAGGGGAGAAAGCAGACAAAATCACGGGCACAGCGACAATGGGGCAGCGAGGGGCACAAAAAGGAAAACAGGGGAGAAAGCAGACAAAATCACGGGCACAGCGACAATGGGGCAGCGAGGGGCACAAAAAGGAAAACAGGGGAGAGAGCAGACAAAATCACGGGCACAGCGACAATGGGGCAGCGAGGGGCACAAAAAGGAAAACAGGGGAGAGAGCAGACAAAATCACGGGCACAGCGACAATGGGGCAGCGAGGGGCACAAAAAGGAAAACAGGGGAGAGAGCAGACAAAATCACGGGCACAGCGACAATGGGGCAGCGAGGGGCACAAAAAGGAAAACAGGGGAGAGAGCAGACAAAATCACGGGCACAGCGACAATGGGGCAGCGAGGGGCACAAAAAGGAAAACAGGGGAGAAAGCAGACAGAATCACGGGCACAACGACAATGGGGCAGCGAGGGGCACAAAAAGGAAAACAGGGGAGAGAGCAGACAAAATCACGGGCACAGCGACAATGGGGCAGCGAGGGGCACAAAAAGGAAAACAGGGGAGAAAGCAGACAAAATCACGGGCACAGCGACAATGGGGCAGCGAGGGGCACAAAAAGGAAAACAGGGGAGAAAGCAGACAAAATCACGGGCACAGCGACAATGGGGCAGCGAGGGGCACAAAAAGGAAAACAGGGGAGAGAGCAGACAAAATCACGGGCACAGCGACAATGGGGCAGCGAGGGGCACAAAAAGGAAAACAGGGGAGAAAGCAGACAAAATCACGGGCACAGCGACAATGGGGCAGCGAGGGGCACAAAAAGGAAAACAGGGGAGAGAGCAGACAAAATCACGGGCACAGTGACAATGGGGCAGCGAGGGGCACAGAAAGGAAAACAGGGAGAAAGCAGACAAAATCACGGGCACAGCGACAATGGGGCAGCGAGGGGCACAAAAGGAAAACAGGGGAGAGAGCAGACAAAATCACGGGCACAGCGACAATGGGGCAGCGAGGGGCACAAAAGGAAAAACAGGGGAGAAAGCAGACAAAATCACGGGCACAGCGACAATGGGGCAGCGAGGGGCACAAAAAGGAAAACAGGGGAGAAAGCAGACAAAATCACGGGCACAGCGACAATGGGGCAGCGAGGGGCACAAAAGGAAAACAGGGGAGAGAGCAGACAAAATCACGGGCACAGCGACAATGGGGCAGCGAGGGGCACAAAAAGGAAAACAGGGGAGAAAGCAGACAAAATCACGGGCACAGCGACAATGGGGCAGCGAGGGGCACAGAAAGGAAAACAGGGGAGAAAGCAGACAAAATCACGGGCACAGCGACAATGGGGCAGCGAGGGGCACAAAAAGGAAAACAGGGGAGAGAGCAGACAAAATCACGGGCACAGCGACAATGGGGCAGCGAGGGGCACAAAAAGGAAAACAGGGGAGAAAGCAGACAAAATCACGGGCACAGCGACAATGGGGCAGCGAGGGGCACAAAAAGGAAAACAGGGGAGAGAGCAGACAAAATCACGGGCACAGCGACAATGGGGCAGCGAGGGGCACAGAAAGGAAAACAGGGGAGAAAGCAGACAAAATCACGGGCACAGCGACAATGGGGCAGCGAGGGGCACAAAAAGGAAAACAGGGGAGAGAGCAGACAAAATCACGGGCACAGCGACAATGGGGCAGCGAGGGGCACAAAAAGGAAAAACAGGGGAGAAAGCAGACAAAATCACGGGCACAGCGACAATGGGGCAGCGAGGGGCACAAAAGGAAAACAGGGGAGAAAGCAGACAAAATCACGGGCACAGCGACAATGGGGCAGCGAGGGGCACAAAAAGGAAAACAGGGAGAGAGCAGACAAAATCACGGGCACAGCGACAATGGGGCAGCGAGGGGCACAAAAAGGAAAACAGGGGAGAAAGCAGACAAAATCACGGGCACAGCGACAATGGGGCAGCGAGGGGCACAGAAAGGAAAACAGGGGAGAAAGCAGACAAAATCACGGGCACAGCGACAATGGGGCAGCGAGGGGCACAGAAAGGAAAATGGGAGAAAGCAGACAAAATCACGGGCACAGCGACAATGGGGCAGCGAGGGGCACAAAAAGGAAAACAGGGGAGAAAGCAGACAAAATCACGGGCACAGCGACAATGGGGCAGCGAGGGGCACAAAAAGGAAAACAGGGGAGAAAGCAGACAAAATCACGGGCACAGCGACAATGGGGCAGCGAGGGGCACAAAAAGGAAAACAGGGGAGAGAGCAGACAAAATCACGGGCACAGCGACAATGGGGCAGCGAGGGGCACAAAAAGGAAAACAGGGGAGAGAGCAGACAAAATCACGGGCACAGCGACAATGGGGCAGCGAGGGGCACAAAAAGGAAAACAGGGAGAGAGCAGACAAAATCACGGGCACAGCGACAATGGGGCAGCGAGGGGCACAAAAAGGAAAACAGGGGAGAGAGCAGACAAAATCACGGGCACAGCGACAATGGGGCAGCGAGGGGCACAAAAAGGAAAACAGGGGAGAAAGCAGACAGAATCACGGGCACAACGACAATGGGGCAGCGAGGGGCACAAAAAGGAAAACAGGGGAGAAAGCAGACAAAATCACGTGCACAGCGACAATGGGGCAGCGAGGGGCACAAAAAGGAAAACAGGGGAGAGAGCAGACAGAATCACGGGCACAACGACAATGGGGCAGCGAGGGTCACAGAAAGGAAAAGGGGAGACAAGCAGAAAAAAACGGGCACCGGGGCCACAAGCGGAGGGCGATCTTACCTGCAGAAGCAGCGGGCAGACAACACAGGCGGAGCTGTGTGTGTGGTAGTGTTCTTTGAGATGTTCAATCGTATTTGAAGTCTCCTATCAAAGGGGCTAAGATGGCAGTGGTTTGAGGATCCAGAGTCATTTTGGATTTCATCTGAGAAGGAAATGGCAAATCCTGCATTGCGATGGTAATATAATAATGTAGTAAATGAAGAAAGTGCTCAAATATAATGTACAGCAATGATACTGCATACTCCAATGAGGTATGCATTGATATTGGTATCTCTCAGAATGTCAAACCTGTGCCGGCCGCCACTGGTATTTATATCATATGTTGATATAATTATTATAATTTAATCATGACAATTCAATTTATGTAATTGTGTCTTTCAAGGAATGTTTAATTAGTTAAATAATAGCATACACAATTTGTTATTATTTTATGCATCGTCAGGAAAAGCATGTTTTTGAATAAACTAATTGACCTCCATTTTCAGTAATGGAATTTCTAAGATTATGTTTTCTTATTTCTCCTGACTGTGCTATATTTTGCCCAATTGCAAATCTTTCACATAATTATGTGATGGCTCTTACCCTTTTGATCATGCACCAACACCAGACTTCACATACTGGTGCACCTGTGCTAAGACATAAAGAATGTTTGCTGCAAAATCCTTTGAAACAATTTGATTTTGTCATAATGGTGTGCAAGTGCCCTGATTTTAATATCTTGCTGAGGATGCAAGGCGCACCCCTCAGACAGAAGAAACTTGTTCCATCAGAAAATCATCTGCGGGAGGAAAAAGTCTGCTGCTTTCACCATGCAATCATGTGAAGGAAGTAGTTGAAGTCACTGTAAATCCCAAGCAATACTTGCCTTCCGTTTGGATCCACAGTGATGCCTGCACAAGCCTATTTCTGCTTCTTATCCCGAAGTCTGTGTCCCATCTATAAAGGCGTAGGCTGCGAGTTGTGTCCACCCTTTGGAGACAGTGCCGACTTTCTGCCACCTCCATTTGTGAGCGGAAAACAAGAATGGACACCGGAGAAGAATTGTTAGCACTTTCAATGACCATAATAGTTCATACTTGCTCATATTTTAAAACGTTTCTTTGCTTGCGCCTGGCACTGCTCTAGTGTTTTTAGGCTGTTCACCTATGAGGACAAAGAGGGAAGGCTGCACCTTCCCATTTTAGGTCTTGTGTTTTGTCAAATACCTATTCTCTACAATACAATACCAAGGGGGATATTCTCAAGAACGTGCGATAAACATCGCCAAAATAGGTTAACGCAAGTTTTCATATCGCCGTCTATCGCAGGAAAATAACTCTGTGTTAACGTAGTATTTTCAACACGGCGGTAACATGCGATAGTCTCCCGATAACGTGTCAAATGTCCGTGAGAACATTACCGGGACGGCGATAATAAATCCAAAGCCGAACGTGAAAAAAGTTGCGATGGGCCCAACCGCGATAAGACAAACAGCGAAAAGCAGCGCCAGGCCTGCAATTCACACACGTCAGGCGTGAAAAACCACTACAAAAGCAGGAACAAAACACAAACAAAACCAAAACAACTGCGAAGCACAATGGAGGCAGCCGGAGCAGGTACAGAGGATGACCAGAACCCCACAAGCCCCCCGGAGGACCAGCCTGGGACCTCGGGGTCAGGGAAGGGCAAGGACAAGAAGAAGAGGAAGACGCGGTTCAGTCCGCAGGAAAACAGAATACTGATCACGGAGGTGATAGAACACCATCAACAACTGTTCGTCACCTCCACTGTGTCATTGGCAACAGAAATTGCAATATGGCAGTCCATCGTGGACAAGGGGAATGCAGTCGGAGTGCTGAGGAGGACAATGGAAGAGCTCAAGAGGCGCTGGAATGATGTGAAGCGCAAGACCAAGCAGAAACTCGCCAACAACCAGAAGGCAGCAATGCAGACTGGAGGTGGGAGTCCAGCACCACAGGAGGAGCTGGATGAGATGGAGGAAATGGTGTCCACAGTCATCAGTGGGGAGACGGTGGCAGGAGTTGAGGGACCGGACACTGCTCAACATGACCCGACACAACAGCAACAGGGTGAGTAACCACCAGGGACTGGGGGGATGGGCGGAGATGGCATAATGGCACACATGCACAATTCAGTAGAGCACATCTTCGGACAAACCATGGCCAACAGTCACAACTCCAACCAAGAGCCCAATTTACCCAAGTCTGCAACAGCACAGCACTGCATAAGCACAGAAGTGAAAGCCACACCGCCTGAAAGGGATAAGGGCCAGCCAAATCAGAGCTGAAGGGGCAACTAACCTACAATGCAGCACACACACATAAGATCCAGAACACAGCAACATTTACAACAATGTTGAACAAACAGCAACACCAGCACAACAGAACAGAGGACACAACTGCTGCCGCTTGTGTGTGGAAAATGGCCATTCGCATGTGGCATAGCTGGAAACTGTGAGATGATGATGTACTAGTACAACCCCACAACCCTGATGGTGTACTAATGCATGTATGGCCGTGACCCAGATAGGCAGTGAGACACACATTGTCATACAAATCAACACTCATCACAGTTGAATACAAGTGAAGGTGCGTAGACTTTATTAGCATATGCATGTCAGTATGGCCAAGATAAGTACCACAACATGCAGACCAATGCAGCAGTATGTCAGAACGTGGAACGTTGCCAAGCGCCGCTGTCCTCTCCGGGGGAGTGCCTCACCTTTCACATGTGTGTGTCTACTCATGTTGTTGTCCGCTCATGTATTCGGAGTCCAGGCGAATGCAGTCATGTCCACTGTCGTCGTGGGAGATGTGACCAGAACCCCAAGTCCCAACAAGGTGTCGGGACATGTGCAATGGGTTCCTAACTGTTGTGTCTGCAGGTACGTAGTTACACGTCCATGAAAGCGAGTGCAGCTTTGTAGGCTATCATTTCCAACATGAGGTCGTTGTCGACTTCATCAAACAGGACGGCGAGGCTAACCATTAGCAGGTCCGGACAGATGTGCTGCGTCCACCCCCTTTCACCAATTAGCACTACAGCCCAATAGGGGAGCGGCTCAATGTGGTCACTGCACACGAGGAGTTCTGCAAACTCCCAGGTCCAGCTGCCAGCATGTATGCCAAGTATCCAGGCATCCCATAGACGGGTGTCACGGTGACACTCATGGTCCTGGGCCAACAGGGGGCGCACACACATGTCGATATTCAGTTCGGCTACCGTCCTGTTGGATAGGCAGACATCCATGGACCACTCAAATATGCACGAGCGACAATGCAGCACAGGCTGCACGCAGGTGACGTTGGCAAGGCAGAAGCTCAGCCGGTAACTGATCCGCAGCACTACCAATGGCAGTGCCCCCAGTAAATGCAGCATACATGCACGGTACAGTTCCACGTGACAGGGGTTGTGCATGTATCCGGGATGGTCTGCCATAGCGTTAGTGGCTCTGGTTGAAGCGGCACTGTTCTGTCCTGCGCCAGTTCTGTGGATGAAATGCCACAGCTCGGATCAATGAGTTGTTTAAGTGTGCAACGGTTGTACGCCTGGGATGGTGTGGGAGTAAGTGTGAAGGCCATTCCATGCAAGATAACTCCGAGCAAGGACGTCTGTGTGTGGGGTGTGTATACGTTGTTCTGTCGTCGGGCTGTGCGTAGTGTGGGAGACGTCCTCAACTGCTATCGTATCTGTCAAGGGGTGCCGGGCACATGCAATTCCGAGGTTGGATGTGCAGATGTGCTTCCGCCTGATAGTTCAGACAAAGGAGCTTTCATCCCTAATGTCAGTTTGTCATCTGCTTGCATTCATGAAGTGTGATGTGGCTTGTTGGATGTGGGGGGGATGTGTGCGACTTTGGGATCCATGTTTGACATGACTTGCATGTGGCAAATGAGCGGCATCACTGTGTGTTACGATGCCTCACAGCTGCTCCTCCCTCCCCAGGAGCCTATTTACTTGTGTGCGCTGCACGGTTGCATCACTTGCACTCCTAGGACACACTTGTCATGCCTGTCTGCGCATGTCCACAAGCCTGACAACGACACTGTGATGTTGTTCGTTGAAGGTGGGCGGACACGTGAGTGTAGGCCTAGGGTAAGGTTAGTGCGGATGCAGATGTAGAGTTCATGCCTGGCAGAACTCGCGCTGCGACTAAGGCTAGGCATTTGGCTCATGCTGCGGCAATGCAGATACACACAACACTTGGCATGTATGAGCCAAGACCCCGAGCGGTCATACGCTCCTTCATTTCTCCGTTCGTGCGAGACCGCCCTCCGGGTGCATGCTACATTGCAACATTGTCAATTGCGGGCCGGGTGGAGCAGACACTACAACAGAGACACACGCATTGGTGACTTCCTTGTCCAGGCCAGAACTGAACCACGCCCTGAGCCGCGGGCTAATTCTACACACCCCTGCGCTGGACTGACGTATGCCGGCCCAGCCCACTCCGCTTATGCTTACAGGGGGGGACGACAAAGCTACATGTCCAAGGTCTTACCCGCTGCCTGAGGTGACATGCTTGCGTCCGCTCTCCACAGCACGATGTGATGTGGTAGGGCCAGGGGCCATCACGCATACATAATGACCACACGGACACACTTAGATAGATAGTGGAACTGGCTACGGGCATGTGCGCCCGGCCCCTTTTTATTACCAGGGTCACATGTCCAGTGACGCCTGTGCTGGATGGGTGTGGGGTGAGTGTAAGCCAGCACTCAGGAAGTGGTTGGTGCTGGCTACAACTAGAACAGTGATCATCGGATCACACACACAGAGTCACTCATGAAGGGTCCATGACTTGCAGTGCACTGAGGTAGGGGCACCAGAACTGGACTCACACACATATGCTTACATCATAAAGGGTCCATGACTTGAGCAACACTGAGTTCGTGGCACCGGAAGCGCTCGGCGGGTGCACGGCCTGCGATGATGCGTCGTCCGGGCGGGCCGCCCTGGAAGCAATGTCTGTTGCCTACTGGACTGCGCCATGAATAAATGAAGACTCAATTTGAATTGTGAGCCCTGCTGACCGCAGTGTAGGCCGGAGGCAGCGGTCAGCGAGGGCCCACAGCCACGTGGCGATGACTTGTGTTGCACAGGGTCAGTGGCACCTGGAGCTCTCAGCAGGTGCACAGCCAACGATGATGCGTCGTCCGGGCGGGCCGCACTGGGAGCAATGTTCTTTTTGCCTACTGTATTCTGCCTCAATATTGCCACGTGGCGATGACTTGTGTTGCACAGGGTCAGCGGCACCTGGAGAGCTCAGCAGGTGCACAGCCAACGATGATGCATCGTTTGACTTGGGGGACCTGCTGACCGCAGTGTAGGCCGGAGGCAGCGGTCAGCGAGGGCCCACAGCCATGTGGCGTTGACTTGTGTTGCACAGGGTCAGTGGCACCTGGAGCGCTCAGCAGGTGCACAGCCAGCGATGATGCGTCGTTTGACTTGGGGGACCTGCTGACCGCAGTGTAGGCCAGAGGCAGCGGTTAGCGAGGGCCCACAGCCATGTGACAATGACTTGTGGTGCACTTAGTTAGTGGCACCTGGAGCGCTCAGCGGGTGTGCAGCCAGCGATGATGCATCGTTTGACTTGGGGGACCTGCGGACCACAGTGTAGGCCGGAGGCAGTGGTCAGCGAGGGCCCACAGCCACATGGCGATGACTTGTGGTGCACTGAGTTAGTGGCACCTGGAGCGCTCAGCGGGTGTGCAGCCAGCGATGATGCGTCGTTTGACTTGGGGGACCTGCTGACCGCAGTGTAGGCCGGAGGCAGCGGTCAGCGAGGGCCCACAGCCACGTGGCGATGACTTGTGGTGCACTGAGTTAGTGGCACCTGGAGCACTCAGCGGGTGTGCAACCAACGATGATGCATCATCCGGGCGGGGCCATACTGGGGGCAATGTCTGTTGACTAGTGGTTTCCTCCATTAACAGAAATGTGGTACGATTTGAATTGTGGGACCTGCTGACCGCAGTGTAGGACTAAGGCAGTATCCGGCACACACATGACTCTGTGTTGCTGTGCCGCTGGATGCGCTGGGGGCCTGTGTCGCGGAATCTGGAGGTCACGGCGGCGGACTCGTGGCAGGGTGAGGTGTGCCGCCCTGGCAGACGCATTGCCCATCACGGAAGAGAACCACGCCCAGAGCCCCGGCCTTTTTATCCGCACTCCTACGCTGGATTGGCGTACGCTGGCTCAGCCCACTCCGCTTATGCTTACAGGGGGGGACGGCACAGCTACATGTGCAGGGTCTTCCCCACTGCCTGAGGTAACATGTTTGCGTCCACCGTCCACAACACTACAAACCCCAGCAGAATATGTCCACATGGACATGTCTGTGCTCTACATTCTGTGGTCTGTCCAGCACATCACCGCCACACTTGGCATTGTGTACATTCTTCTTCATGGGTGAGTTGCCTCCTTCACACATACTTGGTTCCCAACTCTCCCCCCATTCTGCACTTGTGTGGCTGAGGGGCCATGCCATTTTCGGAAGGTCCGCTGTCTTGTCCTACGCTTCCTCGGTGGTAGTCCAGGGGGGTCCAGAGGGGGGGGGGTCCTGGGGGTGGTGGCGGTGGGTATTGTGGCCCTCTTGGGTCTCCGAGCTGCATGTTCATTGGCTCCATGGCATCTGTGGGTCTTCAGTTGTGGCTCTGGGCTGGGCTCCCTTTCATGCTGCAGGTAGTCGTCCTGCTTAGCACCAGCTAAAGGCAGGTGTTAGAACCCTGCAGCTAACGCGCCTTATTGCCTGTTCTTGGTTCGCATTGCAGATCTGACTGGTCGTTGAGAATCGCGCGTAGTGATGTTTTCGTGTGTTTTTGCACGGAAACGCCTACTCTGCATATCATTAGCGTTAGTTGTTGCACTCATCCGTGGCGATGTTTTTTGTGGTAGCTATCGCTGGTAAACTGGCGATGTCGGCAGTTTGCACCAGCTTGAGAATAGGGCGATAAATATATCGCCACTTTTGCGGCGCTAAAGTGCAGATAAATCGGCGATAAGTCCTTGAGAATATGCCACCTAGAGTGGCCTTTGGGTGAGTTCGTTGTTCACGATTGCATGGCTTTCTTGTTGTTTGCAATTCCCTGTTCCTTATTTGATGGCATTCATCCCTATTCTTGTGTTTGTCCCGCTGCAGGAGCATTGCTGATTTATATTGCTTCTGATTGGATGAGTTGTAACTTTCAACTGCTGACTTGGGTAAACATTTTTATCAGTTTTCTATCAGCACTCATGGAAGCATGTCTTGTGTCCTTATTGCCTCCTCGTCTGCCCCACTACCATCCCTACCCCCTACTCTCTCTTTCTACTTTCACCCTCCCATGTATCTATTGCTCCCTCTTCCTCTCCCCTTTTTAAAACTTTCTTTTAATTAAATTAAATTTTTTCACTGAAATCGTCCATATCTGCACTGTAGCACCAATTGTCTCTTGCTCTCCAGAGCTCTGCCACCCCTTCCTATTGCCTGTTTTTAATTGTTTTTATTTTTACCTTTTTTTGCATAGAGTTGCTGGGTCACTATTTTTGGTGCTCCCGTGCACTTTATTTTTAATTTCTAACTTACTTATCTAAAATGGATGGCGAACATTCTGCAACAGCATTTTATAAATGGCAAAATGGCCTGTAGTGTATTATGACACATGCACCAGTATTATGCACACATTGTGGCCAACTTGGAATACTTTCGTTCAAACAGCACCATGGCAAACAAGCATTGGCAAATCTAATAGGTCGACACTCACGTTTCAAACAGACTTGTTGACTTTGACAATGCTTGTTTGTCTCTTGTGTCCAGTTCGAGCTGTGTGAGTTAAACACTCTTTCGACAACTTATGACTATTCTGTGTGTGCTCTTGTTACTTAGCTGATTTTTACCATTTTGTTTCTGGTGGTGCACCCACCCAAAGATCTGCTATTAACTCCTGTGCACATCCACTAATAAAAATATTTAGACACAAAATGATACCTCGCCTCAAAACCTAAACGCATCACTGCTTAGCAATGTAGAATATGCGGTTTTGCAGAGCTTAGCATTAATCAAGAATCAGTCATGTGGGCAGCTGCTTGGCGCCTTTAAATCTATATATGTTGTGGCAAATGCGATTTGATGAAAAACAGGTTTGCCTAGCAGGGCTGGGTGGAAGTTTTGTGGTGCTTTTTATCTTGTATTACAAGAAATTCTCGGATTTTACATCGTCATTTAAGGATTGATGCCAACCTGAATAAATCACATTTTGTGATGCTTTTTGTTACCATATTCTCATTTTCACTATCCGTTTAGAAACATAGAGAACCACACATGCTTTTCACTCGTGATGGTCCACTTTCCAAATTCTTTAAGTCATATGAGCAAAGTTATTAGC
Source organism: Calotriton arnoldi (assembly GCA_963921515.1). Taxonomy (NCBI): domain Eukaryota; kingdom Metazoa; phylum Chordata; class Amphibia; order Caudata; family Salamandridae; genus Calotriton; species Calotriton arnoldi. Next base: position 36,626 of record CAWUFW010002047.1, read on the forward strand.
ACATTATGTGTGGCACACAGCCAGTTTCACAGTTCCCACAAGCTATTTCTGCTTGAAACAACTCTATGTGAGTTATTTCTCAACTCACTCATGAGTTAATGGGCTAAGCTGAAGGAAAAAGAGAAAATTATGCATAGCTCAATAATTGATGTCTATTTGAGATTACGTCATTGAAAATAAATTAACACAGACTTAATTCTGATGTGAGCGAGATGGGCATCAAACAACATAGAGGCCTGGAGTGCAAGACTGCAATATCCCCACCATGTAAATTGAGGAATATCAAGAGTAGGAATGAACTTGATCTGAAATTTAATCTAGATATGAGGTGGGATTTATTACTCATTGTCAGGGAGCGCTGTTTGCAGAGGTTCCGTCATGGTTTTTAAAATATCTAAAAAATGATTCACTTTAAAATAGGCAAGCAGTAATGTTCCGACACGCATTTACTTATACCAAGCACTAATCTTACAGTCGCCTTTTGAATACTAATGGTGGGCAAGCCAGCATAATAACAAGGAGAGCCGAGCCAGAGCCGCGCCAGGCTCTGGCTCAGCTCTCAGAGCCCGTGCATGAACCGAGCCCTGAAAATGTGCGCTATGTAAATCATACAATAAACATTGCATTAAATATGAAAAATTCTTTTCAAAACTCAAAAAGTGTATTTCTTTAATACATGGAAGCTTTGACATTACTATGTCACATTAGACCACTGCACTGTGAAGCGCTTATTAAAAGCGATTTTAAACATGAACTTGACAGGGCATTAGTGAACTAAGAGGCAAGACAGCTGTCATGTGAACCCTGTATGTGGTCTATTAAATCAAACACAATAGGTTTTTGTACAGCTGGTATTCTGAACTCACCTATTTTATTTTGAAAGTGCTTTTATATGCGATTATGAAGAAAAAGGAGTTTTGGTGAAATAAAATATGCGCCTAAGATTTCACAATTTGAGCAGGAAAGCTGTGATTTATCTAGGTTTTCTGATTTCACTTTGTAAAAATAAGCCACTAAATGCGTATCTATTTATCAATCCTTTTTAATTGGAAGCCTACCAAGCAGTGCAGCTGTCTGGTTTGCTAAAGACATTTTGGGGACATTCGGCAAGCTTCCCTGGGAATGGATTTTTCCCATTGCTTACCATTGGCTTTGTGGTTTGTAACTCACATTTGATTACTTTCTATTTGCTGGCTTTATTTGTTTAAGGCTGTCCAGTTTGAGTTTGCCCTTCGCGAAGAGCATTCCTTATTTACTGTATCCTTATGAGTGTTCCATTTCTGTAAAAAGGCTTTTAAAACTTGTTCTTATCTTGTCACATTTGTTGTGCATTTAAAGACAGAGGTCAAATGCCAGGCTCTGTCTTCTGAGGGAGCTTGGTATTTGCCTTTCTTTTTCTGACTTCAAAGTGAGAGGAGTTACATGGCAGTATTGCTGTGAAAGGCTTTTTTTTCCAGCGCACAATAATGTTTAAATGTCTGTAATAAACTGTGAACACATTTCAGAATATATCAAAATTAGGAAATCAGAAATAAAGTCATCTGTTTTGTAATTCTGAAGTGTGATAGAAACAAATATTTTAATATGATCAAAACAAATCAATACACTAGGTCATGGCATTTCCACAAATTATTGTTTGTGTGCTGTACACTTTTATCAGTAAAACTGTATTTCGGTGCATATGTAATGGTCATTTAAATTGAAAATGTGTTGTCTGTAATGGTAGTGTGCTACCACACCATGCATTCTCCACTTTATGCCACTCCACTCCACTCTGCTGTGCACCAGTCCATGCCACTGCATGCTGCTCTGCACCATTCCACTCCACACCACTGCACTCTACGACCTCGCTCTATGTCACTACACTCTACCCCTTTCTACTTTACTGTGCGCCACTCTACTTTATGTCAATGCACTCTTCACCACCGCACTGTACATCACTCCAGTCTAGACCACTCCACTCTACTCTGCACCACTCCACTTTGCACCACTCTATGTCACACTCCTCTGCAACACTGCACTTTATGCCACTGCACTCTATGCTAATACCCTTTACGCCAATGTACTCTACACCACTGTAATCTACGCTTGTCCCTTCTATGCCACGCTCATTTACTCTGCATGCCGGCAGAGTACGCAACTTTACTCTAAGCTACTCCACTCTACTCTCAAACAATTTACTCTATGCCACTCTGCACCACTCCACTCAGTGCACTGCACTATACACAACTCTGCTCTACACTGTACCATTCTACTTCATGCCACTACACTCTATGCCACTCTACTCTAAACCACTGCACTCAATGGCAATGCACTCTACACCACTCTACTAAAAACCAATGCACTCTACACCACTGCACTTTACGCCATTCTACACAATTGCACTCTACATCACTGTACTCTATGCAACTCTATTTTACACTGCACCATTGTACTCTATGACACTCTAATCTACTCTGCACCACTTTACACTACACCACTGCACTCTACGTCACTGCACTCTATGACACACTACTCTGCAACACTTCCCTCACCGCCACTTTGCGCTCGGCCACTGCTACACTCCACTCTGTTCCACTACACTCTATGCATGCCACTGCATTCTACACCACTGCACTCTACTCCAATGCACTCAACGCCAATGCACACTACTTTACTCTGCGCCACTCCACTTTATGCACTGCATACTATGCTACTCTACTCTGCACCACTCTGCTCTACATCACTCTATTTCACTGCACTCTATGGCACTCCACTCAAAATCAATGCACTCTATACCACAGCACTCTATGCCACTATACTCTACTCTGCAGCACTTGACTCTACACCACTGCACTTTACGCCACGTTACACCATTGCACTCTATTTCACTGTACTCTTCATCACTCTAATCTACTCTGCACCATTGTACTCTGTGCCAGTCTACTCTACTTTGCATCACTGTACACTATGACACTCTACTCTGCAACACTTCACTCCCCACCACTGCACTCTACTCTGCACAACTGCACTCTACACCACTGCACTCTACACCACTGCACTCTATGCCACAGCACTCTACACCACTCTAGCCTACTATGCACTACTCTAATCTACACCACTACATTCTATAAACTGTGACACTCCACTCTATGGCACTCCACTCTATGACAATTTATGCCACCTTGTGCCACTGTATACCACTCCACACCATTTTCCTCTATACCACAAATCTTTTGCCATGGTGAACAGCAGTCAAACTGGTGTACAACAATGCTAAAACACTTTGGCAATGGCAATAGCTCTTGCATAGGTGAGACGTAATGGCTTTGTCAATGCTTGGTTATAATAATGCTTTCTTTTTACCTCTTTGTGCATTTGTCGGCAGTTTTTTTATAGTGTAAACTGGACCCTAAGATATTGGAGTGCCAAACATAAGTACCAGTTACATTATGTGTTTTAGGCACAGGAAGGGTCAATGATTTTCCCAGAATCACAGGATGTTGAGGCAACATGATACTCAAACCTGGTTCCCAGTTCCAAAGTCAGCAGCTCTGGCTGTAACACCACATCCTGGGTAAGGCAGAGGGTGGCAGGCAGAAGCCACATGAAAGCTCAGCTCGTTATGCATTCGAGCTTCCGACAGGACCTCGAGGTGAGCCAGGCTTCAGGCTCGAGCCTGCCTCAAGCTTTCAGTGGCTCACCCAGCTCTATTTAATACTGTATAACATTGCTGTCTGGCAGGTCAGGAAACCCAAATACAGAGCCGTAATTTAACTGTGCATCAACAAACGCTTTGTGATCTATTATAGAAAGTGATGTGCAGCTGAAAGGAGCAAGACTTTCCCCTTGCCCTAATGTGGAAATCCAGGCTTATTTTGTCATCTAAAATGGTACTGTGAGTGGAGACTTTCGTTTTGAAGCTAGTTATACCATAGTAGGTGGAAATGATTTCTTAAATTGGGTATATCTCAGCTGAGGCTGTCCACTAAAACATGATTCACTTTTTCTTCCATTACATTTCAGCTTACTATATCCCATCCATTTGGACTCATCATCCAAATACGCACCTTGGGGAATATTTATGGGGATTTGGCACAGGGCCGCACAGCAAGTCAACTTGCTGCGCTGCCCTACGTCAAAGTGAAAGAGCAGGAAGATGCCGTATCTATGGCATACAGCACATTCCTGTCTTTTCTCCTATGCTGGTGCCATTTCGGCAGCCTAGTGCCAATGCAGGCTTCCCCACCATGGGTCAAGGGGGCCTGTGTTGCATGCAGGATTGTTTTTGTGCAGGAAGGGTAACCTTCCTTCACAAAAACAATCCAGGGAGACTTTTTTCTCTTTCTATTTGCGCTACAGAATACAACACACATAGAAAGAGGAAAAAACGAAGAGAAATAAAGTTATTTCTCCTTGTTGCAACACCTCTGTGGAGGCATAAGGTTTTGGCGCACCTCCAGATTTACATGGTTTTGTTAATCTGGGAATGTATCAAACTCATGGGTGTTGCATGGGAACACACACCGCAACGCCCATGGAACGTCTCCCTAGCACAGAGTAAGGCACCGCAGATATTTGCACTGCTATGCTTTACTCCATATCTATGAGGACATTCAAAGAAACACAAAGTGGCTTTGCGTTGCCTCATAAATATGATTTGGTAGTTTGTGCGACCGTTGCACCACAAAACGTGACACAGCAGCGGCACAAGGGACTTGTGAATATGCCCCCTTGTCTTTTTAGCCTCTGTAGTGACACCACTAACATTTCTGTGATCCAACGATTTCCAGATTTTTGTGCAGCAATAGTATCCTAACAAGCCCTATATATGGAGATGTGCAGTGAGAGGTAATTTGCTTGATGTATGCTTGCTGAATTTTGGGGTAGTGGTGCAGCAAGATAGCTGGAGTCTTGCACAGAAGTAGTTCTGATCAGAAAATATAAATTGCCTAATAGGCTTTTAATAGCCGTATATACCCTTATCTCCACCATGTGATGAAATACATTTATCTGCAATACAAAAAAAAGCACATAATAATAACCACATCAGCCTTGATAATGCTACAACTACTACTAGTAATAATAACAATAATAATAATAACAGTAATAATAAAAATAATAATAATAATAATAATAATAAACACCACAAACTTATTCATGTTTTCATAAAAGATCAAAGACCCTGTTTTTGGACCGTTATAAGGGTACTTGATCTTAAAATTTCTCCGATAATACATATTACTCAAATAATGTATCGTTATAAAAACAAGCGTGCTCATCACCCTTCTCGTCCATGTTTTTTTTTTTCTCTTGTGGGCTCTGTACTCCTTTAATGTACTTTAAAATTTGCCCAATCATCTTAACATTTTCCTAGGGTCAACCATTTCTTTTCATCCAGTCAATACTTACCACATCCAGAAGCTTAACGGGATCAAGCTGTATCAACCTCTCACTATAAATTTCACCCACCATGAAGCAGACGTGATTCACAATTGCCGTCCCACCCCACCTTTGTGGAGACTTTTATGATCACAGCTATTACAGTCTGAGCACTACAGTAATAATCCATCTTCACCTTTCTCCAAGACACCTTTTTACAATTGTATCTATTGACTTACAGCTGCAGTTTTTGTGATTTATGGAAATATTTTCTGTTTTGAGCAGCAGTGACATGAAAAACTTTGCTACAGGTGAGCATTAAGACCTGCCATAGATGTGCTAGCAGTTTCGTCCCCAGGGGCACCTCTTCCTATCATTTGCTGATGAAAAGGAAAACAGGAGATTTTTTTCCCGACCTCAGCCTTCTGCATAAGTACCCCTCCTTTATACCACTCTCTTAAATGACCCCCATTGGTGTATTCAATCGGATCAAAGTATACCTGCTTTTTACTTTCAACACCCACCCACTTATCTGTGTCACTTACAGTTTGCTCACCAGCTCCATTCCAGCACTATAGCCTTCTGTAACAACTCCTTCAGGTCAACGCTTTCATGGTCATTGTCTTCATGCTCACTCTGCCCTGTTCTCTCACAGCCGGAATTAGTTTTCTCCTTTTTTGCAGCACTGCCGCAAGACTCTTTATTTGTGACTGTCATTCTGCTGAAACTCTGACTCCTCTGCATTGTCAGATGCGTTGGCATCTTTTGCTGATGATGATTCTATTCTATGTCTCGGTTCCAGTTTCTGGTTTTCCTTTGCATGACATACTTAGTCTCTCCTAAACGTCAGGTATTTACAAGCCATTCTCAAAAATGTTTAAGGCATTCACTTTCTTCTTTAGACAATTGGAATTTTTTACCCTCAGTCTGAGACCAGCCTGCCTTCATCTGTTGTGAACAGACTTGGCAGGCCAAAGGCACACTTGTAGACTTGTTTTTCATCAAACGCACACTTCTCAGCATTCCAAGCAACATTCAGTTCATTTTGTGTGCACGGTAAATACATGTTAATTCCATATAAAACTGTCATCATGCCACTCGTTCTATACATCTTGGTTCAATGAAAATATCATAAAAGTCTACTCTGACATGATCGTTTTATACTGTCGTGTAGTTCCTAGGAATTAACCCTGGGCGTAGTTCGCGTAGTCGCGCTACGCGTAGCTACGCAAAGTGTACTTTGCACTACGCGCGCTACGCGTAGCTACGCGAACTGCGTAGTGCGGTAGGCAAATGCTGTTCGCAATGATTGCACAGTGCCGGATGCTTGTCCGCACTCTGCAATCATTGCGAACGGCATCATGCACAGTGCAAGCGGTCGTTTTCTGCCACTCGAGTAGACTTGTACTCGAGCCGCAGCTGGTAGTTTCTCATCGCGAGCGGTCGCGAGCATACGCGACCACTCGCAATGAGAAACCTGACCTCCCCGCGTTGAGAATCTCGCCGGGAGGTTTATTTTCCACGCTCGCGATCGGCAACTTGATGTTGCCGATCGCGAACGAGGAAAAAGTCTCGCCGGGATGTTGATTTTGCTCGCTCGCGGTCGCCAACTTGACGTTGAGGACCGCGAGCAAGCAAAAAATGCCCGCTACGCGTTTTTGCACTGTGCTACGTGCGATTCGCGTAGCGCGTAGTTGCGCAAACTACGCACACTCCGCGAGCGTAGCGTAATTTTCCGCCCAGGCCTACTAGGAATCCCCAGGACCTGCATGTTTTGGATGACCTAAACTGAGGGCTTGGTGTCCCAACTGCTTCCGGACACCCCCACAGGATATGTCAGCCATTAGACCAGCTAGCTCTACAGTGCCACTACCACCCCCATGTATCTTACAGTGGTGTAGGTAGTTTCTGGTAACCACTGAACATGACAACCCTGATTCCTCAGGGATCGTGGAAAACAGTACAGAACTTTTCGCTCCGACACTCTTGCTTGCTTTCTCTCAGAAAATACACAGGATGGCGATTAGGATGTTTCAATAAGTATTTATTGGTCCAAAGACAGCCTTGTGTAAAACATATGTGCTGCGACAATGAGGAGACAGAAGCATATGAAAGAGCTTGCTAGTACCAATATAGTAAATAGTAGATACATTTCTACGATAGTGCTAATAAGATGAGCATAAGCAGTTCAGATAAAAACAGTAGCACTTTCATTTAAAATGCGCGCCCTAAGTAATTTGCCTAAATGTACCTAGCCTAGATCTGTATGTGTAGCATGTATATGTGTAGATATATATATATATATATATATATATATATATATATATATATATATATATGCCACAACGGTTCACTTCTCCCGGATTTCAGGCGCTCTGAAAGGTGTGTAACCAACGCGGTTGAACCACACCGCAATTTATATTTTCCAAACCTCTATATAGAAGTAAAGGTCGCACTCCAGCAGTATTCTTCCAAAAGCATAATTTATTCTTAAATCATTTCTTCAATGGTCAACACAGATCAACCAACGCGTTTCGGTATCTCCATATACCTTGATCACGTTTAATTAGTCATGTGATTGCTTATTTTTTAAAAAGGCCCCCTTCACAGGAAGCACTATGACATCATTTCCTGTTTGTTTCTAGGACTACTGCATTGATTTCTGGGAGATGTAGTCCTGTATTTTACAACCAAAATATTTACAAACAAAACATGCAGGAAACATTTTTTAAAAACTTACACGAGGGTCATATTGCTCTTTGCAACACTGATTAGTATTTGTTTTTTTGTTTTTTATTTTACATGTCACGTTAGTCATTTATGGCATATCACATGTTACTATCTTGATGCTTCAAGAGTTCGTATCAGGGGCAAGTTGGCCTTTCCTTCGCCTCCTGTATATTCACTGTCACTTGTAGTTTGAAAAGGGATATCACCAGGAGGTTCATACCCTTTGTCAAGACCCTCAATTGGGCTTCATTTATTTATTGCTTTTCTGGTTCCCTTCAGTAGGTTTTTTGGGTTCCTGACATGCTCTAACCCAGGTATCATGTGCTCCAAACCATGTGATTTCATACCAAATAGACATGTTTTATTTCTCTCCTGTTGCATTATTAGAGACTTTTAAGACTTGTTACTTTTGTTTTTTACAAATGTATATAAAGTTCCTCTGACTGATTCAAACCAAAAGGTGTCATGGTTCTGAAATTTAAGATATGTCGGGACTCTTTTTGTCGCAATCTTTTTTCCCGGTTGCCACCTCGTGTATTAACCGGTACAGTCTCGATCCCATAAAATTTCAAAGATTTCCAGTTTGCATTATGATGTGTCTCCATATGTTTGGCCACTGCGTTGTTCCTGTCTCTATTTTTTGTGGCGCGTACATGCTCCAGTATACGTTTTTTAAGTCACAAATGGTGCTGCCCACATACTTTAACATGCATGGGCACTCGATTACGTACACCGTGTATTGACTTTTGCATGTTATCAAGTCTCTGATTTGCCAGATTTTGTTATTGGCCATTGTGACTTCCGTTGCTGGTTTAGCAATTTCGCACACTTTACAATTGTGGCACTTTACAAAACCCTTTGTATTTAACCATGTCTCTTGTTGTTTTTTTGCTTTAAAATGACTGTGCACCAATCGGTCTTTCAAATTCCTGGCTCTTCTGTACGTTATTATTGGGTGGGGGCCCATCTTTTCGCCAATAATTCCATCTAGCTGTAGAATTTTCCAATTCTTTTTAATATGCCGGCTATTTCCTTGGATTCTTGACTGAAATCTGTAATTAATCTTATGGGTTCCTCCATCGTTGGTTCTTCACCACTTCTTGATGTCAAACATTCCTTTCTTGTCTTTGCATTTGCTCTATTCCAACATTTATTTATGATGTTTTTACTGTATTTTCTGTCCTTGAATCTTTTTATTGTTCCTGCACTGTGCTTTTTCCATTCTTCCTCCTCACTGCAGATTCTACGCAGGCGGAGGAACTCTCCATAAGGTATGCTGGATATGAGCGATGGTTGGTGAAAACTTGTTGCCTCAAGCGTGGAATTAGTCGCTGTGCTTTTTCGATGTAATGTAGTTTCCAAGCAATTATTTTTTACATAGATTTCTACGTCCAGGAAGACTACTCTTTCATTGCTGAATTCATACGTGAAATTTAGATTAGGTGTACTCATGTTCAAAATTTCAAAGTATTCCCGGAATTCTTCCTCATTCCCATTCCAAATAATGAGGAGATCATCTATGAATCTTTTCCAGCTCACTATCCTTTTTGTGTGTTTTTCATTCTTGCTATTCCAGGCTATCTCTTTTTCCCACCACCCCATTGCCAGACAGGCATAACTGGGGCTAAAGGAAAAACCCATAGCTGCTCCATTTTTCTGACGATATAATTCATCCCCAAACAAAAAAACATTATTTGTTAAGCATAAATTAATCATATCCATCAGCATCACATTATGTTCCTTATAGTGAATGTTCCTCTCTTCTAAGAAATGATAGCATGCATTTAGACCAAGGGTATTGTCAATGTTGGTGTATAACGCAACTACATCCATCGTAACCAAGCAATAGGTGTTTTGCCAAGTTATACCTTGTAGGGTTTTTAGGAGATCTGTTGTGTCCTTGATATATGATTTTAAATTTGCTACAAATGGGATCAAAAAATAGTCAATAAAGTTTGCCACTGGTTCCAAATGTGAACCTTTTGCTGACAAAATTGGTCTCCCTGGTGGTACTTTTTGATTTTTATGGAGTTTTGGGAGAAAGTACATCGTAGCTAAAATTGGAAAATCCACAGATAAATATTTACATTCCTCTTCATCAATTAAGTTGTTTGATACCCACACCCTGAATTTTCTGTCAATTTCATATTTAATTGATGTAGTGGGATTCATTTGTATTTTTTCATAGTATTTGCAATCATTTAACTGACGAAGTGCTTCCGTGGTGTACATAGTTCGATCCCATAACACCACGTTGCCCCCCTTATCTGCCATTTTGATTTCAATTTCATGATCATTGGCTAATTTTTCCAGGGCTTCTCTTTCCGTCTTGTTAAGATTGGCTTTATACTTTGATTTTTTCATTTTATAGAGATCATGTACAATAGCTTCCTGGAAAATATCAATTATGTTTCCTGGTGCTATTTGTGGATGGAACTTGGATTTTGGTCTTTTTTTGCTTAAACCAGCCCCTAATTGCAGGCATGCTGTTTCCAGGGAGATCTCTTTTCCTTCTTGTTCATTTAAATTAAGTAATGTTAGAAGATCTGTCGACTCCTTTGCCAAAAGCATTGATGTTGGTTTGGGTGTTATTTTTGTTAATTTAGGTCTTTTTTGATTTTCCATGAAGTATTTTGCCAGTTTTATTTTGCGGATGTACAGGTAAAGATCTATCCTTGTTTGCGCTAGATCCATTCTTTGTATGGGGCAATAATTAATGCCCCGTTTTAGTAAAGAGATTTCTTCGGAGGACAGGTCCCGTTCTGAGAGGTTTACTACCTGAAGCTCATCATTCACTGATCCTTCCTTTGTCTCATACTTCGGGTTTTCGTGCCAATCCTTTCGAATGAAGTACTTGTTTCTTCGTCCCCTTCGTTTTTTTCGTCGCGATTTCTTTGCTGCCACTGTTTTCCCCTCCCTCTTCCTCGCGGTTGTCGTTGCGCCATTTGATTTTGTTCCCATTGGCGTTGCTGTAAAACCAGGCGCATATCCCCTAAAAAAGTCTTTCTAACACTATCCAATGGGGTTTCAGGTTCTCCTTCACTTAGATCAGTGGAGGTCAAAGAAGAAAGGCTGCTTGATGTTTCAGCAACATTAATGGCCGATCCTTGTTGTTTAAAGGGGTCATACTTCCGTGCGAAAGTAAAGATCCGTCCTTCCGCATAGTCAATAGTGTCCCGCACAAATTTGTTGTGTTTCCGTTGCCTAACAACTTCTTCATGCTTATCAATTTGTCGCTCTAGATCTTCTCTGAATTTTGCCATTTCTGAGTTTAATTTAAGCGACTCCAAGTCTTTTTCCACTTCCTGTAGCTGTTCTTTGATTTTTTGTAAGGCGATCTCAATGTGTTTGACAAGTATTTTTATTAATCCCAATGATGAATTTAATGTGTGTTCACCCCATTCTTGCAATAAATCATTTGTTGCATCCTGTTGGTTGGGCATTAGCATAATCCTTAGGCCTCTAGGGACCCTCTGTACTTCCAAATATTTCCTTAAAGTTATCAACTCCCAAGACTTGTTTATCTCTTTTTTGCTCAATTTCTCCCATGACCTTAATTTGCCTTTCATATCCGTTTTACCAGATATATTTTGTTTGTCTGGTTCTTTTTGCATGCTTCCTTTTTCAAACATCGTCGTTAATTGCTCCTTTCTTTTCGCTTCCCTCTTTTCCATCCTAGTATCTGTGTTGAAGATTTTTTACTTTGTTTATTTAAATGTCTGTTTAGTTGTTGTACTGCTTATCGTGTTACTGCTGTTGGGATTTCGTTTTTAAACCCAAGAAGACAGTGCTGGTTAAACTCATTTGCTGCATCTCCATTGAGACATTGTTGCAATACTTTAAAACCCACTGTTCCGTTTCAAAACAATTCCCACTTTATAGCCGAGCAGGTATCACTGTCACTTGTCTTAGGATAATATAAACAAGCTGCTTTCCCGCAAGGGGTCCACGCTTTTACCTCGGCGAACTCTCACCGAGCGGCGTGTCTCCCTTGTTGCCTCGCTCCTTGTAAGTGCCCAGCTGGTTTCTTTCCTCGGCGAGCACCGGACCGGGCTATTGAATCAATGCCACAACGGTTCACTTCTCCCGGATTTCAGGCGCTCTGAAAGGTGCGTAACCAACGCGGTTGAACCACACCGCAATTTATATTTTCCAAACCTCTATATAGAAGTAAAGGTCGCACTCCAGCAGTATTCTTCCAAAAGCATAATTTATTCTTAAATCATTTCTTCAATGGTCAACACAGATCAACCAACGCGTTTCGGTATCTCCATATACCTTGATCACGGTTAATTAGTCATGTGATTGCTTATTTTTTAAAAAGGCCCCCTTCACAGGAAGCACTATGACATCATTTCCTGTTTGTTTCTAGGACTACTGCATTGATTTCTGGGAGATGTAGTCCTGTATTTTACAACCAAAATATTTACAAACAAAACATGCAGGAAACATTTTTTAAAAACTTACACGAGGGTCATATTGCTCTTTGCAACACTGATTAGTATTTGTTTTTTGTTTTTTTATTTTACATGTCACGTTAGTCATTTATGGCATATCACATGTTACTATCTTGATGCTTCAAGAGTTCGTATCAGGGGCAAGTTGGCCTTTCCTTCGCCTCCTGTATATTCACTGTCACTTGTAGTTTGAAAAGGGATATCACCAGGAGGTTCATACCCTTTTGTCAAGACCCTCAATTGGGCTTCATTTATTTATTGCTTTTCTGGTTCCCTTCAGTAGGTTTTTTGGGGTTCCTGACATGCTCTAACCCAGGTATCATGTGCTCCAAACCATGTGATTTCATACCAAATAGACATGTTTTATTTCTCTCCTGTTGTATTATTAGAGACTTTTAAGACTTGTTACTTTTGTTTTTACAAATGTATATAAAGTTCCTCTGACTGATTCAAACCAAAAGGTGTCATGGTTCTGAAATTTAAGATATGCCGGGACTCTTTTGTCGCAATCTTTTTTCCCGGTTGCCACCTCGTGTATTAACCGGTACAGTCTCGATCCCATAAAATTTCAAGGATTTCCAGTTTGCATTATGATGTGTCTCCATATGTTTGGCCACTGCGTTGTTACTGTCTCTATTTTTTGTGGCGCGTACATGCTCCAGTATACGTTTTTTTAAGTCACAAATGGTGCTGCCCACATACTTTAACATGCATGGGCACTCGATTACGTACACCGTGTATTGACTTTTGCATGTTATCAAGTCTCTGATTTGCCAGATTTTGTTATTGGCCATTGTGACTTCCGTTGCTGGTTTAGCAATTTCGCACACTTTACAATTGTGGCACTTTACAAAACCCTTTGTATTTAACCATGTCTCTTGTTGTTTTTTTGCTTTCAAATGACTGTGCACCAATCGGTCTTTCAAATTCCTGGCTCTTCTGTACGTTATTATTGGGTGGGGGCCCATCTTTTCGCCAATAATTCCATCTAGCTGTAGAATTTTCCAATTCTTTTTTAATATGCCGGCTATTTCCTTGGATTCTTGACTGAAATCTGTAATGAATCTTATGGGTTCCTCCATCGTTGGTTCTTCACCACTTCTTGATGTCAAACATTCCTTTCTTGTCTTTGCATCTGCTCTATTCCAACATTTATTTATGATGTTTTTACTGAATTTTCTGTCCTTGAATCTTTTTATTGTTCCTGCACTGTGCTTTTTCCATTCTTCCTCCTCACTGCAGATTCTACGCAGGCGGAGGAACTCTCCATAAGGTATGCTGGATATGAGCGATGGTTGGTGAAAACTTGTTGCCTCAAGCGTGGAATTAGTCGCTGTGCTTTTTCGATGTAATGTAGTTTCCAAGCAATTATTTTTTACATAGATTTCTACGTCCAGGAAGACTACTCTTTCATTGCTGAATTCATACGTGAAATTTAGATTAGGTGTACTCATGTTCAAAATTTCAAAGTATTCCCGGAATTCTTCCTCATTCCCATTCCAAATAATGAGGAGATCATCTATGAATCTTTTCCAGCTCACTATCCTTTTTGTGTGTTTTTCATTCTTGCTATTCCAGGCTATCTCTTTTTCCCACCACCCCATTGCCAGACAGGCATAACTGGGGCTAAAGGAAAAACCCATAGCTGCTCCATTTTTCTGACGATATAATTCATCCCCAAAAAAAAAAACATTATTTGTTAAGCATAAATTAATCATATCCATCAGGATTACTTTTCTAACCACAGGACTGGATCCTAGATTCAGTCCTGCGACATCTCCTGTAAACAGTTGAGTAAAAGCGTTTTGGTTACAGTAGTGATTTTTAAGGAATATTATTGTATTTTAAAAGTTGACACTTAGAAACTTTTTCACATAGAATCACCAATGTAATCCTATGGGAGGAAATTCACTTAGCAGGTAAGTAGTGTTATCGTTACTTTTTCTTACTCAGTGGTGGATCCTGGATCCAGCACTGGTGCATCTCCTGTAAACAGTTGAAAGAATGCGTTTAAGTCATACAGGCGATTTTTAAGGAATATTTGTAGTTTGTGAAAATTGACACTTTGAAACTTTTCTGCTGAAAACCAGACAATGGATTCCTATGGAAGGAAATACAAGTTACTGGTAAATACGGTTAAAATTACTTTTCATGATCAGTACTGGGCTCAAAGATGCAGCACTGAGGTCTCTCCTGATAACAGGTGAGTAAATCGGAATTCGTAGGTCGGCTGATTTTAGAGGAATATTATAAAGTTCCAAAACTCCACACTTAGAAGAATTTCCAAGTGAAACCAGTCAATGTTAGAGTGTTCAGAGGCCACGCCCCTTTTTGCACCTCTCTGCAATGCAGCTCTGTGGCGCTTTCTGGACGTACCTGGTGGGCTAGTTGGCCCCCAGGGACCCTCAGGATTGAAGGGGATTTAATTCCCCATCTTAATATGCGCAACGGGGCCTGTTTGCACACATGTCACCTGAAGCCCCGCCCCTCACTTCACCACTGTGCAAACGCGCCCCGTGGCGCGTTTTAAGTTGGGGAATTAAGTCCCCTTGAATCCTGAGGGTCCCTGGAGTCCAACTAGCCCACCATGTACCTCCAAAAAGCACCACAGAGCTGCATTGCAGAGAGGTGTAAAGAGGGGCGTGGCCTCTGTACACCTCTCTGCAACGCAGCCCCCTGGCGCATACTGGAAGTTCCTGGTGGGCTAGTTGGCCCCCAGGGACCCCCAGTATTCAAGGGTGAATTCGTTCCCCCTCTGCAAATGCGCCAGGGGGCGCGTTTGCAGAGTGGTAAAAGAAGGGGGCGGGGCCTGCGGCACAATCGTTTTTTTTTTAATGCTTTTTCTGCCCAGGGGTCCTTGTGGGACCCCCTGAGCAGACCTAGGAGGTCAGGGTGTTACTACCCTGCCCCCTTTGTGCGTTTTGCGCACTTGTTTCTGTGCCTCGGTTCTACCGAGGGACAAAATGGCTCCCAACACTTCCTGATTTGGAGTGTTGACAGCCAATTAGCATGCAGCTCGTGATCGGGAGGGTACGTGGACCCTACTCGGCCATAGATATATATGTGACTTTACTTTTGATTTTCTCAGGAACTACTGAACGGATTTACACCATTTAACAAAAAGGGTTCTTATATATATATATATATTCACTGAAAAAACCACAGGTTTCAGAGTCACATATTACATCACTCATGACATGGTCAGTAACATCACTGATGACATCTCAAATGACATCACTGATGAAATCACTGATGACATCATCCACTTAATCTCTGATGTACCTACTCAGACCCTAATATAACCTTATATACACCCACTCTAAAATACTTACTACCATTCTCGAAACCATAGACACACCAATACCAGTTAGTACATACCCACTCACTGATTCATAGGTCTACACACACATCCACTCACCCATACAGTCACTCATACACACAGTACTCATCAATATAGCCACTGATATATGCACTCATACACCTCTACAGATACTCACACACTGCCACTCACCCATAGAGTTACTCACACACCTAGTCAGTCACCCAAAGAGTCAATCGCAATGCCATTTACTCGGCTATACAGTTATACACACACCACCTCACTTATTCATGCAGATACTAACACATACTTACTCTCTTATACAATCACTGACAGAAGCACACACTCATCCATACAGCCACTCTCACAATCTCTCACTCTTACATATAGTCAGTTATATACTCCAACACTCACATATACTGCCTTTCACATATGTAGTTACTCACACATATACCACTGAGACATCCATTCACTCACCAACACAGCCATACGCACACTCACTCACCCATACAAACCCTCGCAGATGCACTCATGAACCTATACATCCACTGAATCACCCACTCACACATCCATGCAGGGAGTTACACACCCCCACCACCCACACAGACACTCAGGCACCCATACAGGTACTCAGACAACGAATCATTAACCCATATAGACACTCATGTAGCTACTCACCAACCCATGCAGCCACTTACATACCAACTGACAGACTGATACAGACATTCACACAGATTAGTCACTCACCCATGCATTCACAAAGACACGTTTAATCACTCACTCATACAGTCAGTCACGCACCCACTAAATCATCCATTCAGATACTCATACACCCACTCCTTTGCGTATCTATATATAACATTCTTAAACTTTAAAAAAATGCCCAGTCTCTGGATGATGCCATCAGTGATGTCATTTGAGATGTCATCAGTGATGTCATGAGTGATGTCACTGACCATGTCATGAGTGATGTAAAATGTGACATCATCAGCAGTGCATTGCGGGGGCGCGAGTTATAGTTAGCTCAACTAACAATAACAGCCGAATTTCTCTGGTTTTGTATAAGTGAAATGTGCAACTAACTATAACGTCCCTGAAACCTGTGGTCTTTTCAGTGAATTTCTAAGGTTTTTTAAATGCTAATTTCTAACTATAACATCCCTGAAACCTATGGTTTTTTCAGTGAATTTCAAAAAAATGTTAATGCTAATTACTAACTATAACGTCCCTGAAACCTATGTTTTATTCAGTGAATTTCTAAGGTTTTTTAAATGCTAATTTCTAACTATAACGTAGTAGTCACGTTTGCAAAGTGGTGCAGAAAGGGGGCTGGGCCTCCTGCCAGCACTCA
This sequence comes from Calotriton arnoldi, assembly GCA_963921515.1. Taxonomy (NCBI): domain Eukaryota; kingdom Metazoa; phylum Chordata; class Amphibia; order Caudata; family Salamandridae; genus Calotriton; species Calotriton arnoldi. The sequence goes on from CAWUFW010002047.1 coordinate 53,844, forward strand.
GGAATTACGCTGCGTAGCACTTACAGGAGGTACCAGGAGGGCTTCTTGGCCCCCAAAGTCCCTGAGGAGTAAAGTGGAATACATCCCCAACCCGTAGTGTGCCAGGAGGCGCGTTTGCAGAGTGGTGGAGAAAGGGGCGGTGTGGCCTCCGAAGACCTCTTAGCAATACCACTGTGTGGGACTTACTGGAGGTAACAGGAGGGGTAGTTGGCCCCCAAGGGCAACCTTGGAGCCAACTACCCCTCCTATTACCTCCAGTAAGTCCCACACAGCAGCACTGGTAAGTTCTCAAATCAGGCCACGCCCCCTTTGCCCACCAGTCTGCAAATGCTCTCCCCGACGCGCTCTTGGATGGGGATCAAACTCCCCTTCACTTGTGGGGAACCTTAGGGGCCAACTAGCCTACCTGTTACCTCCAGTAAGCCCCACATAGTGGGATTGCTGAGAGTGGACACAGGCCATGCCCCCTTTCTCCAGCACACTGCAAACATGCCTCCTGGTGCGCTTTTGATTGGGGGATGAAGTCCCCTTGCCTCCTAAGGGTCCCTTGGGGCCAACAAGCCCTCCTGTTACCTCTAGTAAGCCCCACACAGCTGTATTGCTGAGAGTGGCCCAAAGCCAAGCCCCCTTTTTACACCACTCTGCAAACATGCCTCCTAGCGCACTGCTGCTCCGGGAATGAAGTCCACTTCAGTCCTGAGGTCCTCAGGACACGAGGACCTCATCGCCCCACCAGCAGTGCGCAAGAGGTGCGCTTGCAGAGTGGTGTAAAAAGGGGAGTGGCCTCCTACCACCTCTCAGCAATCCCACTGTGTGGGGCTTACTGGAGGTACAAGTTGGCCCCTAAGGACCCTCATCAGTGAAGTGGACTTCATTCCCCATCCCAGGGCACGCCAGGAGGTGCGCTTGCAGAGTGGTGCAGGGAGGGGGCGGGGCCTCCTTCAAGTTGCCAGTTTTGTTTTTATTTCCCCTTCTTTTATGAAGGGGGCTGTGTGGCCCCCCTTCCCTTAATATTTTTTGGGCCCTGGAAACCCCATACCCCAGAGCCTGACCCATTTAAAAAAAAAACTTTTTTAAAAAACGGGAAGCAAACTGCAATGTCCCGGGGCTGGGCACCCCGGGACATTGCTGGAGCCGGCTCTGGGGGGTGGTCGTCCCCAGGGCCAAGGAGGGATCTAGGAGGGGGGCAACATGGCCCCCTCCCATCATGTTTGAAGCCCTGGGGAGGTGGTGGTCCCCAGGGCTGGGGGTCCGCAACGGCCCCCCACCCTCAATTTAAAATTGCCCCGTGGAGGTGGTGGTCCCCGGAGCAGTGTGGATAGAGGCAGGAGCTGCCCCCACACTTTCTTATTTTAATTTAAGCCCCGGGGAGGTGGTGGTCCCCAGGGCTTGGGGGGCCGCGAGGACCCATGCCCATAATCAGAAAGGCCCCGGGGAGGTGGTGGTCCCCAGGGCAGTGTGGGGAGGGGCAGGAGTCCCCCCCACACTTTCCTATTTTAATTTAAGCCCCGGGGAGGTGGCTGTACCCAGGGCTTGGGGGGCCCAAAAGGCCCCCCCACCCATAATCAGAAATGCCCTGGGGAGGTGGTGGTCCCCGGGGCAGCGTAGGGGGGCAGGACCCCCCCAGGCATTTTACGAATAAGCCCTGGGGAGGTGACAGTCCCCGTGGCTGCGGGGGACCCGCATCACAATAATACATTGCCCCCGGTACCTGGCTCCCCCGGGGGCTTAAAAGCAACGAAGCATGAGAGACCGCGCTTCATTTAAAAAAAAAAAAAATCTGCGCATCCCGCCAAAAATATAAAAAAATATGCTTTTTTGGCCCCTGGGGACCCTGTGGGACCCTCTGACCAGGCCTAGGGGGTCAGGATGTTTCTACCCTGCCCCCTTTTCTTTTTTTTTTATCATTTTCTTCCCTTTTTGCTTGTGACTCATTTTTACTGTGTCACAATATGGCTGCCAACACTTCCTGGTTTGAAGTGTTGGCAGCCAATCAGAATGAAGCTCGTGATCAGGAGGGTTCGCGAACCCACCGTGGTCACCAGATATATAATCTTTTTTATTTTTGAATTTCTCAGGAACTACTGAACGGATTTACACCAGTTAAAGCAAAGAGTGCACTCTGGACAAAGAGCTACCTCTCTGCCAAATTTGGTGTAATTCCGTTCAGCAGTTCGGGCTGTAGCCGCATCAAAATTGTCCTATGGAAATTAACATGGAGGAAACTCGTTTTGGGACCCCCTTTTTCCTCGCTCCCCACTTGACAAATCACCCCGAAACTCTCAAAGCAGGAGCTGACCGGAGCAGGCCATTAGTTTTGAAAATTTCGCGAAGATTCGTCAAACGGCGCCAAAGATATTGGCAAAATAAAAAACGCTTTTTAAATAGAAACAAGATCCTAACTATAACTACCTACTGGCGACCGGCAGTGGGTAATATATTTATATACATATATATATATATATATATATATATATATATATATATATATATATATATATATATATATATATATATATATACATATATATATATATATATACATATATATATATATATATATATATATATATATATGTATATATATATATATATATATATATATATCCAAGAAACCCCTAGGGAGGAACCATTCCCCTCACCTGATGGTTGAGAATGAAGGACCCCGTCTCTGCATCGAGGATGACGCCCCGCAAGGGATGTCAGACCGCTGCGTGTCAAAGATTCAGCATGCAGGACCCCATGTCAGCTTGGAAGGAATTCTCCTCTGATTTGCCACCTTTCGCTGGTGTCCGAGTGCAACTCAATTGTGTGGGCAAACGGAGCGCTGATATCAGGCGGCTGCCCAGTCGCCGAGCTTGCACCACCCCAGGAACTGAGGGGGCCACGCGACCTGGTATACACCGAGCCGCTTCGTGGGACACCTGCTTGGGATTAGAGCTGCCACCTGCTGGTTGGGGGCCCATCCGAGGGCTTGGAACTGCTTTCTTCAGCTAAATTAGTGCGCCCATCTGTGGATTGAATTATTAGGACTCCGTCTACCACAATGCCTTGCCGGGGTCAGTGGACCAGCCCATCTGGGGGCGTGGAAATCGGCATTGTTTAAAAGGAAAACGGAGACCGATGCGCACGTTTCAGTCCTGCTATGGCCTTTGAAAAAGGAAGCTAATCTTCCGAAACGCATCAGGTATGCTGCGGGAGTGACTGGAATTGAAAGCAGCAGGCAGATGTCAGCTTGTACTGTTAATAAAGGCTTGCCACCTTTCGCTGGTGTCCGAGTGCAACTCAATTGTGTGGGCAAACGGAGCGTTGATATCAGGCGGCTGCCCAGTCGCCGAGCTTGCACCACCCCAGGAACTGAGGGGGCCACGCGACCTGGTATACACCGAGCCGCTTCGTGGGACACCTGCTTGGGATTAGAGCTGCCACCTGCTGGTCGGGGGCCCATCCGAGGGCTTGGAACTGCTTTCTTCAGCTAAATTAGTGCGCCCATCTGTGGATTGAATTATTAGGACTCCGTCTACCACAATGCCTTGCCGGGGTCAGTGGACCAGCCCATCTGGGGGCGTGGAAATCGGCATTGTTTAAAAAGGAAAACGGAGACCGATGCGCACGTTTCAGTCCTGCTATGGCCTTTGAAAAAGGAAGCTAATCTTCCGAAACGCGTCAGGTATGCTGCGGGAGTGACTGGAATTGAAAGCAGCAGGCAGATGTCAGCTTGTACTGTTAATAAAGGCTTGCCACCTTTCGCTGGTGTCCGAGTGCAACTCAATTGTGTGGGCAAACGGAGCGTTGATATATATATATATATATATATATCCAAGAAACCCCTAGGGAGGAACCATTCTCCTCACCTGATGGTTGAGAATGAAGGACCCCGTCTCTGCTTCGAGGATGACGCCCCGCAAGGGATGTCAGACCGCTGCGTGTCAAAGATTCAGCATGCAGGACCCCATGTCAGCTTGGAAGGAATTCTCCTCTGATTTGTAGGGGGAAATAAGGGTCTTTTATACTAGAGTGGTCACTCCAGGGTTTCTTCTAGAATTGATATGTTTTGAAAACAACCATAAATGTCTTGGAAACATTCATGAATGTTTTTCCAAACAAATGCGATCATGCACAGCTGGCTGTTGGCCAAGGATGAAAAAAGTAGTGACCCTTATACAGAATAATTATACTGTGCCTGAGGACATGTTTATGTACGTCAGGTACATGGATTATGATAGAATACCAAGAGGCTGGTGTCGAAGAGACAGGAGCAAGCTACTAGGTAAAAGGTCACTTGTTTAGAATAGTTATTGTCGTGTGGATGGGATCATGTATGTAAAATGAGGTATACATGACAGAGCTATCCTAAAGGACATGACACTGACTCCTCAACAAAAGGTCAACAGGGTCAGCTAAGTAATGATAAAGCTAACGCTATTAAAAAGGCATAAAAATCATTTACAATAAAACATACTAAAAGCACTTTAAAAGCATGAAAACATTTTCATAAAAGAGCAATAATTTTTCCATGAAAAGCGTTCAGAGAGGTCCTCTAAACTTGTATATGTGGTTGTTATTACACTGAGCACCTTGAAAGCCACTATGCCCAGTTAGAGCACAGAAGGAAAAACTAAAACAAAGTCAGTTTCAACCTTCAATTTAGTAAATGTTTAAAAAGTTGCCAAATGGTTTCCAGCCTAGGAGAGGCCAGATTGTTTAAGAATCCTGCGCTGAAGACTCAACATCGCTGAACATTGTATCCGCAGGAGGCAATCCCTCCAGAATTTCCAGTATCATGTCAAGTGAGCAAAGATGTTCATCTCCGGTTCCCACAGCAGCTGCCGGGGAAGAATTAGATGCCTGCATGCCTGATTCCGATGCCTGTACCTCTGGAGCAGAGCCGATTTCCCTGGCAACAGGAGTGGAAGCATCCCTTGGAGGCTCTAGAAATGCCGTCATCAACATGGGAATACGCTGTGGACAACTGTACATGTGGGCCTGCAAGGGCTCCAGGAGCACTTCGATATCCAGCGGCGCAGCCAATGGAAGTGTCGGACACAGGTCCAACACTCAGCCAAATCTGCAGAAGAGGCAACGGAACACAGGCAGGACACAGTCTAGCCAGACCGGTCTGAAAGACAAGAACCAATGCTCACTCAGCTCTCGAAGCCGAGGCGTAGTCAGGTAGAACACCATACGCTCACGACAACGTCGTTCCAGCAGTGTTCTCTCCATTTCTTGAGGGATTGAGACGTCCATTGCGAAGCAATAGGATACAAATCAGGATGCCCACTACTGATAGCAGGACCAAAGGAGGCCCTCCAAAAACGCTTCCAAGTAGGGAGTGTATGAAAGCTGAAATTACTCTGAAGATGGTCTGAAAGATGGTTAAGAGACCTAATCCAAGGCGCTTAAATAAGTATACGATCCCACTCGTATCAGACATGTTAAAGATACTATGAACCATTTCTCCGAAATGGATCGGGAAGTTCGTATGGACCAGAGCCTGTATCTCTGCTGAAGACCTTGCAACCTGGAGATCAAAAGTCTCTCGGCTGAAGTTAAGGCCACATTTTGTTGAAACAACATGGCTTTCAGTCTGCTCAGCGAATCAAACCGCATACTGGAAACATTAATGAAGGCCACAGTGGTGCCTCCCTAACTATGCGAGCCAGGGGAAACAATGCTTGCTTACAACAAACAACCCTCCTGAGGCTTACTGTGACTAGATATGCGATGCCTGGTGCCATCCCGCAACAGCCTTGATCATTCGGCATTAAATAACTCTCATTCGAAAATACCGAAAACTGGATGAATCACTGCACCTGGGGAGCCTTTCACGTAGCAAGATAAGTTCGCCCTCGAAGCATTACACGCTCCGTATAGCGAGACCTCCTTACACACTAAAGAGCCACTTAAAGCCTTCTCACAGTCATTTCCACTTAAGAAAACTTCAGTGTCCTTACTTCTACATCTAAATCTGTACGGTAACTCCCAGGTTTCCTGTATGTACCCTTCACCCAATGCTTCATACCTGCCTGCTTGGATGTATCTAAGGCAGTACTGGAACTGGAATGTCGTGATTGGCATAGCCATGAAATAACCATTCCGTATACGGTGACTCTGCTACTGTAAGAGGTAACTTCTCAAATTTTTCAATGAGCAGCATGGTGTACTTTGCATCTCTGCGTGACATGGTCAACTGCCTGTCTGTCATATTATAAGCTGAAAACAGATTTGAGCCGTTAATGTACCGCCATGGCACGTGGCCAGAACGCAATGATTATAGCGTCCAGCTTAAAAGTATAATGGAGCGCAATTGAGATTGCCCGTGTTGTAAAATAGACAAATCTTGCTCCATTATGTCAATTGCAAAGGACACAATGTTGCCCAGTGAATAAATACGTGAAGAAAGTGTGGTCATACCATTGCCTACCACAGCCAAGGCCTTTTCTAGGTTAATCCTATCAATCTCACGTAATCTCTCAGCAGCATCCTGTTGGGAGACTTTCCATAGTTCACTGTAGATGGCATGTAAAAAGCGTTTCTTACGCGGTTTCTTGGGACTTGGCAAGAAATCCCTAAGTTCCATGTTGTATGACAGAAGGGACAAGTGTTGTTTCACCTGTTGTAGTGTTGAGGTTTTTAGCCAATCTAGCCACAACTTCCCAACACTATAAGAAGTCACTACCCCTGGGTCGTATGTGTGTACATAACGCGGGTCAGGCCTATGGATACTAAACCCTCTGGTGGTACCCTTGAATCTTGACTGACACCTATTTGTGTCGATAGGCCAAACCAACCAACCCTTCCAATTGGGAGCTGATGAATTGTATGTACCATTCTGTATCATTGTATCCAGTACCTCCTCACTAACCAGTGTATCATTTGATATACCTTCAATAGGTATAGGCGAGGAGATGCGTGGTGTTTTCAGGTCTTTAATTTTTGCAAACCCATAGCAGGTAGTCTGTTGCACTGTTCTGTTCAGGAATATCATCTGTAATGGAATGAGGCAAGCTCTAAATAAAGCCTCTCTTCCCTGAACCTGCCAATCTTTTGTCCCCCAGATAGATTTTGTGTCTATCGTGTCCCTCCAAGAGTCGAAACCTTGTATAGAAAGCTGGGAGATAAAGGGCGCTGAATATATAAGCTTGGTATTTGTCAGCATCATTTTCTTCGCAGTTGCATTTGTCTGTACTAGTTTATAGTAGTATGACATTGGGTCTGATGTATTCAACCCTGAAAAGTATGCAAATTTCTGTGCGAATGTGGCAGAACTACCTTTTGGTGGTGTCGGGCAATGTTCCCATTGATGGTAAGTGTTGACAGTGCGTGGAACACTAGCTCTGTGCAAAAAGTGATGACCATAATGCTGGTAACAATACATACTGTTGAAGTCAGTTGTATCTTCATACAATTCCCTGTAAGAAAATGCAGCAGGTTATTTTAAATCTGAGAGCATAATATTTACAGTCTCAATGTCCCAATCATCAGAGAGTGTACTCGGGGTAATGAAATCATTCAATGAAATTTTAAATACGTGTGGAATTTTCAAATGTTCAGTAGGACCAAATACATCATATGAGACCCTATCCCAAACGATACCATCCGGTAATGGAACTGCTGTGATGTTCACTAGGGACAAGTCTCTTTGTTTATGGTGTGATGACATATGTGGTTTCAGGACCAAGTTCATAGGTTGTACTGCAGAGCATTGTGAGAGGTAATGTCCATTCAGTAGTAGGAAAAAGACAGTTACTACACCAATCCAAATTAACAGGAACAGGATCCCTATTGCAAACCAAAGATGCAGCCAAGGGGGCACAAAGTAAGTATTTTTCAGCCAGAGATAGAATTGTCGAAATTTTTCTTTTTAGAAATGGGTGGCGTTTGCTCAGGTTCACTTGGATCTAAAGAAAAGTCATCGAAGTTGATGAAGTAGCCAGACGTAGCTTGATCTATCTTTAGGAGCTAAGCAGTGTTTGCAGAACTGGCAGTTGCTTCTTGTGAAGGCACATTGATGTAAACTTCATTATTGGACCAAATTGCAATTTGCGTTTCAGTTTCATCTGGAAGTTGTTCAGTTTCAACTGGTGTAATTAGTACTCCGTTGTTGCTACTCCGGCATTTTGCGCAGAAGAGTCTTGAAACTTTATTAGTCTTTCCATCTGAATTTCCTGTATAGTAGCAAGAGGAGATCTGCGGCTACTCAGGACCCCACGCGGCCTACTGTTGAGAATCGGCCATAGTTTGATCAGATCAATGGAGACAAATCTTTTTTCTTTTTTGCCGGCAAGAGGTGGAAGAAATACTGTTCTTGTTCCTTGAACCAACAGGACAGGTACAGGTGTTCTGTAGGATGGCCCAAACTCCTTCTTGTCCACGATCTTTTCTCTGACCAGGTCTCCAGTCTTTGGGACCCAGGCAGGTCTTGCCAGAACCAGTTTTACTTCCCCAGTGGCGGTGCGTTTTACTTGGACGTTGCTTTGTAATGCCCGCAATTCACTGAGTTCCTGTAAAACAGCCAAACGGTCATTCAATTCAAATGGTTTTACATCCAGGTCAGTTACCCACATTCTTGACCCAAACAGGATCTCATAGGGGGTACGTCCTCCGAAGGATTTTCTTGGTATATTGTTTAGTGACCTCCGGACCTCATATAGGTGATTGATCCAACTACCGCCCGCACCTAATACCCTTGCTGTTAAGGATTGCTTTAGGTCCCAGTTTTTCCTCTCCACCACCGAATTTCCCTCGGGATGGTAGGGGGAGGAGTATCGCAAGGCCACGCCATGCTTACCATGGCTTCCCTGTAAGAACGAGAGCTAAACGCGGGGCCACGGTCAGAATGTAACGTCCCAATTGCGTATGTCCCGATGAAGACTCGCAAATCCTTTATAGCAGTTTGAGCATCAGCCGAGTGCTGATGCCAAACCCATTGAAATCTAGAGCATGAATCTACTGCCACACAGATGTACTTGTAAGCCCCGTCTGAATTTAAAGGGTCGCACTGATCCAAATAGACACATGCGAGTGGTCTGTCTGAAATGAGTAACAGTGTTTGTGGTGGCCGTGCTAAGGTGGAACGTTTCATCTGCCGACAGATGTCGCACTGTAAGTCATAAGCCTTTGTTTGTTTAGATAAACTTGGCCACCAGAATCGCCGCTTCAGTAACGAAACTGTAGCAGGGATTCTTGTGTGTGAAGAGCCCAGACCCTCGTGTGTAGCTAGAATTACACCCAATCTGCGATCCATGTTTGGTATAACTCTATCCCCCACTCCGAATATTTGAGTGGGAAGCCCTTTGGAATGGCAGAGCCATTCTTTGAGGCGTTGACAGCTATCAGTATGTCTCCATCTACCCTCGTGCTAGAACGAGTGATTGCAGCAACGGCAGCAGACTGCACTGTCGCCTTGGCGGCTTCATCAGCCAGTGAATTCCCTTCAACGTATACGCCAACACGTTGATGGCTCAAGGTGTGAATATTTTGAGCCCGTGGCAGGCATGCTTTCAGCTTTGCCACTTGTTTCCATAACAATTTATGTTTAATTGTGCAAGCCTTGGAATCTCTATACCCATTCTGCCCCCAGTAATGAAGTTATTCATTATAGAACTGCACACAGTAAAACGAATCGCACACTATCAGTGTGGGGAATTCCCGATCAGTGTATTGTAGTGCTAGTATCAGGACTTTTACCTCTACCAACTGTGCTGTACAATCTCCTAGAGATTGCGTAGTCGTATTTCTCGGATGGAACTTACCGTCCGCATACGTCCCTTCACTATCACACATGCTGCGCTATACTGTTGTTTACTTCCCATGGCAGGCTGAGCAGAACCATCAGTATAAATGATGTATTCACATTTTTCTAGAGGCAAGATTTCATTCGGGAGAGGATATTCTTGTTTGCACTGCAGGAACGCTTGTGTTTATACATCTTTTGCATTGAGAGAATTAGCCCATTGTATCCATCATGAATGCAGTGCTTTTGCATTTGGAATGCTTGCTTTGGTAACAGCTTCTAAAGTCGGTACCGGGGTTACAACAATAATGCGTTTCCCCTGTGCTAGTGCTCTTTCTCTCACTACTGCAGTCAATATTTTTTCTGTAGCCGCAAATCGCATTTTAGATTTTGTGTACAAATGTGATTTGTATGCAATCGGGACTGTCTCACCTTTATTGAAAGTGATGTATGTATAGCCTGATAAACCCGGTACCACCCGGATCACCAAGTTGGTGGAATTCGCATGTGTGTGCAAATGTTTTGATGCTATCATGTCAGCCTGAACTGAACAGAGAGTATCTGTGTGTTGCTGTGTCCACTGATTTGATGTGAAATCAGGTCTGCTTAAGTCGTAGAAAGTTTTTACTCTTTCTTCATAATCTAGAATGTATGTTCTGCCAAAATGTAGAAATCCTAATATGGATTGCAAACCTTTGAGAGTCTTTGGAGGTTGTATCAGCGCACACTTTTCTAAAAAGTTGGCTGCCAGGCTCTTACCTTCACTTGATAGCTCATATCCCAAAAATAGGACATTAGGATGGGCAATTTTAGATTTCTTGAAATTAAATTTGTAGCCCAAATTGGCGAATCCCACAATTATGTTGTTCACCCTGCACAAGTGTTGAAGTAATTCATCGTTTGTCAGATAGATGTCGTCTACATAGGACACTGCCTCCTCATCGCATGTTTGTAATATTTCAGACACTCTTGCCGAGAATAGCCCCAGGCTGTTCTTATACCCTTGAGGCAAATGACAAAAATTTTGCTGAGTGCCTTGGGCAGAAAAAGCTGTAAAATATCTGCTTTCTGGAGCTATATTTTGGCAGAGGAATTCATTCGAGATATCTAATGTTGTTTTGTAATTCTTCCGCACAATGTTATTCATTAATGCGGCACTGTGTGCATTTTGAACTGCAAATGTTCGCATGCATGTGTTTAAATGTCGGTAATCTAAAACTAGACAATATGTGTTCCATTACTGGAAACAAAGGATTATTCATTGGGGGTGCAAGTCTCAATCACACCTTGGTATTCGAGTTGGTCTAAAATGTCTTTGACCTGCCTTTTTGCATCGTTTTTAATAGGGTACTGTTTCTGAGGATCTGGATTAGATTTGGAGTAGATTTTAATGGGATTTCGTGGTGAGTAAGACTCCACGTCCTACCCTACATGGTTGCGGAATAATGCTGGAGCTAGCGCTAGCGCCCACTCCTGCACGTATGAATGTTTTAAAGATTCTGGAACGAGGTCAGAGAAAGCAGGCAAAATTATGTTTTCCCCCTTTGGGCAATCTATTACAAACTGAGACGGCCAATCTTTTTCTGCTAGCAGTATGTCATATCCATATGTTAAGTTCTCCCAAAAGAGACCCTTGACCTTTCTTGAGATTTCCCCCTCTATTTGGAGTGTAATTTCGTGTAATCGATGTGGGACACTAACTATTGTATCAGGTGTTTCCACTGTGATGTGTTCATTCAATACTGCTGTCACCAGAAACTTCGTCAGGTGCTGGCGAGCTATTGTTACTTCTGCTGCGCTGTCTAGCATCGTCAGAGCCCATTCCCTGTTCAGAAGCTGAGTCCTCAGTAACCTGGGCATGTCTAATTTTTAAGCCAGCCACTTTCTGCATTTTGAATTGGGGTTTTGCTTTAGATTGCTCTTCCTGTTTGATAATATAATCTGAATTTCGATGTGTTTCCCTTTTTAGGTCTCGCCTAGCAGCGCGCATGCGCTGCATAGGCAAAAAGACCTTTTGGGATCGCTTTGGCTTTTCAGCCAAAAACGTGCACGCGTTCCATTTCCTTCAATGGCAACGTGTGCACGTTTGGCGATTCACTTGCGGGAGCGAGCAGCTGGCGCCATATGGTAGTAATTATCGCTCCTGGCGCCGCTCGCTCCCGCAAGGGAATCGCGCAGGCCCCCTCCTCTCCCCCCTCCCCCTGCTGCCGTGCGAGGCGCGCGCGCTTGTTTATTCAGGCTTGCCTCCTTGATCAAATGGCGTGACAGTGCGAATAACTATCTCCATATTCCTAGTTCTTGTTTTCTGCCAATCAGGAACACGTACATACAATGCTATGCCCACAAAGAGATATATGAAGAAATTAACCACTTTTCACATCAGCAGAACCCAAAATGACCTGCAATACATTTACATTTGAACGTCTGTTCCGTTTCTCTGCTCACTTTGTGCGTCTGTCAGTCTTTGTCTCCCACCTCAGCAAAGGAAAGGTCCAGAAATATTGGCATCCTTCATGCTTCCAAAGTTAGAATCAATTTATTTTTGCCCACACCATCGCAAGTGTACCCGTTCCTTTTCAACTACTGCTGCTCATAGAGCTCAAACCCAGACCTACCAGCTCACACGAGTGTACATCAAGTGTATCAAAGAGTCTTAAGGGAAAAACAGTAAAATCCCAGTTACGAGTGGTGAACAAAGCCATTCGTTACGAGTCATTTGGAATGAGGTGGGCAAAAAATCTAGCATTTTGCAACCAAACAGGCCACTCGCATTGTATCACTTATGACTCTATGAAGGCAACTGGTGTGTTGGATCCCTTCACACGGTCACCCGTTGTAGAAGCTATATCATATGTGGGAGATAGTGAGACGGAAACCCGTTTGCAAAGGGGGTGGGGGTTTCAGCTCATCTTTGAGGGCTATAAGCAGTCAATCTTCATTAAAGCACCCCAGGACATCGGCAGCAACCTCATCCAGCTTTTGCTATTTTGGAGATTACGGGAGGTTGTTGGGGATTGGGGGTGGCAGAAGTGCCTTTAAGACAGTTCTTCGCATGACAACTCACCCCATGTCCAAAAGGCCCGTCCCCTCCTATCACAGTGAAATGTCTTTTTAGGGGCAAGGTCTGCCAACCTGATGTTCATTTGTATAAAAGAGGTAAGGGCAGATTCAGAAGACGCCCCCTTACAAAAATGTAGACTAATATCCTGTATGCCAGATCGTACTGGATGTTCTAGAACCTTAGGCTTATCCGTGGTATGCAAAGTGAGTTCCAAAGAACCACTGCTAAATTTGCTTCCACCTACAATGGAACCCCCCCCAGCCCCCGACTAACTGAGAACTGACTGGTTGAGGCAGTCGTGGGTAGTGCCTGAGATTATACCTAGCAAACTGCAATGTAAAATGACTGGTTCATGGGAGATTTGAGCAGTTACAGCGGTGTAACGCAAAGTGATATACCCCCCCCCCCACACAAAATGTGATGAGGGCGTCCGAGTTTCCTAAATGGTCTTGGGCTCAATCGGGGCCTCGTAACGCGTTGGGGTTCCCCATAAAAGCTGAGGTCCCGCCTGCGCTGCAGATGCTGGAGGAGCATGCGTTATGCCTCTAAGAACTCCCTGTGGGTCTCAGTGGGCCTTATTTTGCCATGGCGTAATGGTCAGAGCTGCTGACTGGAGATGGGGAACCAGGATCGATCCTCGGCGTCGGCACAACATCCTGTGATTCTGGGCAAATCACGTAATCTCCATGTGCATTACCCAAAAAAATGAATGTGTTCTTGTGTAACGTAACTGGTGCTCATGTAAAGCGCTCTAATACCCTTGAATCGAGTTTGCGATATATAAAAACTGCAACAAAAAAACAAGCATTGGCATAGCCAATAGGTCTCGCCTTTGGGACCTTATAAGTGTTTAGCCATGCAACAGTTGATGTTGCTGCACCAAGGATATTGTGCTGCATAACTGAATACTTATAAGGTCCCAAAGGCGAGACCTATTGGCTATGCCAATGCTTGTTGTCTTTTGTCGATCTTCTTGCTTTTGTTCTGATCGCCCGTCCCTCTCCGAGTTTTTTGATGAACCCTGAAAGGAACGTGTATCAGTATCCTGATACCTGTCAGGTTTACTAATGTTATCACGATTCCTAAGGTTGTACTTCTTTTCAGAGGACTCCCGTTGGGGAGACCCACCCTTTGATCGTGAATTCTTTTCTGAATTGTTATTTTTAGAATTTTTATTTTTCTATTTTTTTTATTTATTTTTAGAAGAAGCGGGTGCTTGTTTTGAGTTGTCATTGTCAGGAGTACCCGCCTTTTGCGGCTTCCCTGCTTTGGTTCCCAAATTATTTCTACCGAATGCAGCATAGGTTTCTTCGATAATTTTGGGTAATTCTCGCCCCATATTTCTAGGTGATATTTCACTTAGGCAGCTGTGTATGGCCACTGCTGCTGCCTCCCCCTTTTTGCTGCTCAGCATTATTGCAGGGACTTGGCCAAAATTACCCATCAGTTTCATCCCCAAGTCCAGGGCAGGTCCTGCCCTGTACTCATTCTGTATTGGTTTCAATACCTCTGGAACGACTGCTATGGAAGGGGGACCGTATATTCTAATGTATACTGCAGCAAAGATTGTCCCCCAAGTAGTACAATCCTCAATCGAGGGAACCATCCCCATTGGCAAGCAAATGGTTAGCATTCTATGTTTTTCCTGTGGACCCGTATGGGGAAATACTGCTTCCAGCTCTGCAATTTTTTTGCTATCCAGAACAGAATTTGCTCCCCTTTGGAAGGAATTGTCCCTATTACTGTTTTCAGTTTCTGCGGGTAATTGTAGGTGTGGTCTGATGTGGACCAGCTGGAGCATTTCTCGCAGGTTGGACTGTTAATGTTCACATGACAAACTGGACAATGTGTCTGTATAGCCTGACTATGTTTTTGTATATTGTATGAACTTCATCCACTGGTAGTATATCTATCTCTGGATGTTGAGTGTATGTCGGTAAGAATGGCCAGTTCGCTCCTCCTATGCTGAGTGGACTGAGTCTTACGACAGATGTTGTGTGTGGAAGGGTGCCCTTAAACCAGTTTCTGTGTTGCTGGTAAGTTAACAGGGCTTCAATGTCTTCATATGGAAGGCATTCTTCCGGTGGTTTAACTACAATGTAGGCGTGGAACAATTTAGGGGTCGATTACGATCCCATCAGGAAGGCCTTCCTAGAGCCGTCCGGAGCCGGAGCCTCGGACAGACTCGTACTGGAAGCTGCCTCTTCCAAATGACGAACTACAATTCTCAAAATCCCTTACTTAACGAAAGACTCGGTCACTTCAAATCCGTCTTCATTTTCCCAACGAGAAGCCTCCGTAAATGCTGAATGGAGTCGTCCAGAGGCATATTCCCAGCACGATTACGAATGGCCAAGTACGATGCGTACTTCCCATGTACTGAATCCGTTGCCACTACCCACACGTCAGAGCATCCGGAAGGGGAGTATTCAGCTCCGAAGTGCGCAAAAACACGATTCCTGCGAACAAGACGGTGCAGCCATGTATCCTATTGCTCACATCATACCCATACTCTACTCCTACGGCCAATACTACAACCCCAACCGACGCAGTTGTCGCAGACGGTAAGTCAGACACCTACCACACACAAAAACGCCACTACACTGCGAAAGGCAACATTACAAACAGCTTGTGAGAAACCACAGACACTAATGTGGTTGGGGAATACTAGCAGCATTGTCTACCCTATAGGGGGGTGGATGGCTAACACTCCCAGCATTGTCTACCCTATAGGGTGGTGGATGGCTAACACTCCCAGCAATCTAATGCCCATAGGGGGTGGATGGCTAACACTCCTAGCATTGTCTACCCTATAGGGGGTTGGATGGCTAACACTACCAGCAATCTAATGCCTATAGGGGGTAGATGGCTAACACTCCCAGCAATTTAATGCCTATAGGGGGGTGGATGTCTAACTCTCCCAGCATTGTCTACCCTATAGGGGGTGGGTAGCTAACACGCCCAGCAATCTAATGCCTATAGGGGGGTGGATGGCTAACACTCCCAGCATTGTCTACCCTACAGGGGATGGATGGCTAATACTACCAGCAATCTAATGCCTATAGTGGGGTGGATGGCTAATGCTCCCAGCAATATAATTCCTATAGAGGGGTGGATGGCTAACACTCCCAGCATTGTCTACCCTATAGGGGGGGGTGGATGGCTTACACTCCCAGCAATCTAATGCCTATAGGGGGGTGGATGGCTAACACTCCCAGCACTCCAATGCCTATGGGGGTGGATGGCTAACACTCCCAGCATTGTCTACCCTAGAGGGGGGTGGATGGCTAACACTCCCAGCAATCTAATGCCTATAGGGGGTGGATGGCTAACACTCCCAGCACTCCAATGCCTATAGGGGTGGATGTATAACACTCCCAGTATTGTCTACCCTATATGGGGGTGGATGGCTAACACTACCAGCAATCTAATGCCTATAGGGGTGGATGTCTAACTCTCCCAGCATTGTCTACCCTATAGGGGTGGATGGCTAACACTACCAGCACTCTAATGCCTATAGGGGGTGGGTGGCTAACACTCCAAGCAATCTAATGCCTATGGGGGGGATGGCTAACACTCCCAGCAATCTGATGTCTATGGGGGGGTAGATGGCTAACACTCCCAGCAAGCTAATGCTTATGGGGGGGTGGATGGCTAACACTCCCAGAATTGTCTACCCCATAGGGGGGTGGATGGCTAATACTCCCAGCAATCCTCTACCCTATAGGGGGTTGGATGGCTAACACTCCCAGCACTCCAATACCTATAGGGGGGGTGGATGGCAAACACTACCAGCATTGTCTATCCTATAGGGGGTGGATGGCTAACACTACCAGCACTCCAATGCCTATAGGGGGTGGATGGCTACCACTCCCAGCATTGTCTAGCCTATAGGGGGGTGGATGGCTACCACTCCCAGCATTGTCTAGCCTATAGGGGGGTGAATGGCTAACACTCCCAGCAATCTAATACCTATAGGGGGTGGATGCCTAACACTCCCAGCACTCCAATGCCTATAGGGGGTGGATGTCCAACACTACCAGCATTGCCTATCCTATAGGGGGGTGGCTGGCTAACACTACCATAAATCTAATGCCTATAGTGGGGTGGATGGCTAACACTCCCAGTATTGTCTACCCTATAGGGGGGTGGATGGCTAATACTCCCAGCAATGCTCTAGCCTATAGGGGGGTGGATGGCTAACACTCCCAGCACTCCAATACCTATAGGGGGTGGATGGCAAACACTACCAGCATTGTCTATCCTATAGGGGGGTGGATGGCTAACACTACCAGCACTCCAATGCCTATAGGGGGTGGATGACTACCACTCCCAGCATTGTCTATCCTATGGGGTGGTGGATGGCTTACACTCCAAGCACTGTCTACCCTATAGGGGGGTGGATAGCTAACATTCCCAGCACTCCAATGCCTATAGGGGGGTGGATGGCTAACACTCCCAGCATTGTCTACACTATAGGGGGTGGATGGCTAACACTCCCAGCAATCTAATGCCTATAGTGGGGTGGATGGCTAACACTCCCAGCAATATAATTCCTATAGGGGGGTGGATGGCTAACACTCCCATCATTGTCTACCCTATGGGGTGGTGGATGGCTTACACTCCAAGCACTGTCTACCCTATAGGGGGGTGGATGGCTAACACTCCCAGCATTGTCTACACTATAGGGGGTGGATGGCTAACACTCCCAGCAATCTAATGCCTATAGGGGGTGAATGGCTAACACTCCCAGCACTCCAATGCCTATAGGGGGTGGATGTCTAACACTCCCAGTATTGTCTACCCTATATGGGGTTGGATGGCTAACACTACCAGCAATCTAATGCCTATAGGGGGGTGGATGTCTAACTCTCCCAGCATTGTCTACCCTATAGGGGGGTGGATGGCTAACACTACCAGCAATCCAATGCCTATAGGGGGGTGGATGCTAACACTCCCAGCAATCTGATGCCTATAGGGGGCAGATGGCTAACACTCCCAGCAATCTAGTGCCTATAGTGGGGTTCATGGCTAACACTCCCAGCATTGTCTACCCTATAGGGGGGTGGATGGCTAATACTCCCAACAATACTCTACCCTATAGGGGGGTGGATGGCTAACACTCCCAGCACTCCAATACCTATAGGGGGGGTGGATGGGAAACACTCCCAGCATTGTCTATCCTATAGGGGGGTGGATGGCTAACACTACCAGCAATCTAATGCCTATAGTGGGGTGGATGGCTAATGCTCCCAGCAATATAATTCCTATAGGGGGTGGATGGCTAACACTCCCAGCATTGTCTACCCTATAGGGGGGGGGTGGATGGCTTACACTCCCAGCAATCTAATGCCTATAGGGGGTGGATAGCTAACACTCCCAGCACTCCAATGCCTATGGGGGGTGGATGGCTAACACTCCCAGCATTGTCTACCCTAGAGGGGGGTGGATGGCTAACACTCCCAGCAATCTAATGCCTATAGGGGGTGGATGGCTAACACTCCCAGCACTCCAATGCCTATAGGGGTGGATGTATAACACTCCCAGTATTGTCTACCCTATATGGGGGTGGATGGCTAACACTACCAGCAATCTAATGCCTATAGGGGGTGGATGTCTAACTCTCCCAGCATTGTCTACCCTATAGGGGGGTGGATGGCTAACACTACCAGCACTCTAATGCCTATAGGGGGGTGGGTGGCTAACACTCCAAGCAATCTAATGCCTATGGGGGGGGATGGCTAACACTCCCAGCAATCTGATGTCTATGGGGGGGTAGATGGCTAACACTCCCAGCAAGCTAATGCTTATGGGGGGGTGGATGGCTAACACTCCCAGCATTGTCTACCCCATAGGGGGGTGGATGGCTAATACTCCCAGCAATCCTCTACCCTATAGGGGGGTGGATGGCTAACAATCCCAGCACTCCAATACCTATAGGGGGGGTGGATGGCAAACACTACCAGCATTGTCTATCCTATAGGGGGTGGATGGCTAACACTACCAGCACTCCAATGCCTATAGGGGGTGGATGGCTACCACTCCCAGCATTGTCTATCCTATAGGGGGGTGGATGGCTACCACTCCCAGCATTGTCTAGCCTATAGGGGGGTGAATGGCTAACACTCCCAGCAATCTAATACCTATAGGGGGTGGATGCCTAACACTCCCAGCACTCCAATGCCTATAGGGGGTGGATGTCCAACACTACCAGTATTGTCTATCCTATAGGGGGGTGGCTGGCTAACACTACCAGAAATCTAATGCCTATAGTGGGGTGGATGGCTAACACTCCCAGCATTGTCTACCCTATAGGGGGGTGGATGGCTAATACTCCCAGCAATGCTCTAGCCTATAGGGGGGTGGATGGCTAACACTCCCAGCACTCCAATACCTATAGGGGGTGGATGGCAAACACTACCAGCATTGCCTATCCTATAGGGGGGTGGATGGCTAACACTACCAGCACTCCAATGCCTATAGGGGGTGGATGACTACCACTCCCAGCATTGTCTATCCTATAGGGGGGGTGGATGGCTACCACTCCCAGCATTGTCTAGCCTATAGGGGGGTGAATGGCTAACACTCCCAGCAATCTAATACCTATAGGGGGTGGATGCCTAACACTCCCAGCACTCTAATGCCTATAGGGGGTGGATGTCCAACACTACCAGCATTGTCTACCCTATAGTAACCCTGGGCGTAGTTCGCGTAGTCGCGCTACGCGAAGCTACGAGAAGATGTTAAAGCGCTACGTGAGCTACGCGTGCGTAGTTGCTTGTCGCGCCCGTTCGCGATGCGTTTTTCTTCTTCGGGAACGCGTTGTGCATGTTCGGGACGCTGTTGTGCATGCTCGGGGGATAGTATCTCGCGAACTTGCCCATGCGGTCATCTATGGGTGCGGCCATCTTGTTTTTCACTTGTCCCGCCCGTTCGCGATGCCTTATTTCCTGTTCCGGGTCGCGTATAGCGTGCTCGCGATACGCATTTCATGTTCGGGAACGCGTTGTACCTGTTCGCGATGCTTTTTGCGTGCTTGGGGGAAATATCGCGCAAACTTACCCACGCGGTCGCGATGGGCGCGGCCATCTTGTTTTTCACTCTATACTATGGTTCTGGGACTGCTTTTCTATCTTCCCTCAATCTTTGCAATCCTTAGTTTTTTACACTGTTTTTCATTTTTTTTTTATTTATTATCTATCTCTCTCTGTCCCTAAGTCTATATTTTGCATTTATTTCTACTTTTACTGTGTTTTTTTTACTTTTCTACTCTTTTATATTACTTCCTTCTTTAAGCTCCTACTTCTTCCCCTAACTTTATTTTTTCCTTCTAACTTTTCTTTTCCGCCTCCCACATACCCCAGAACTATGGCGAAGGGTAGCAGCACTACCGGCTCCAAGGGAAAGGCGCATGCGCCCAAGAGCCACCTGCCTTGCGGCAGACTGCGCCCTGCAGGGGTGCAAGCCCGGCAGCTTTTTTGCGAGGCGGTGGTGGCCGCCCTTGTTTTTTTTGTTCAGCGCCACCTCCCCTTGACCTTGGCAGCAGGCGGCAGGCCAGGCTCCGGGTACCCGACCCAGGAGCGTCACCGCCGGTGGGCGAAGGTGCGCCGGGCAGTGTTTCGCTGCTCAGGGGTCCGGCGCACCCATAACCAGCTGGCCCACCGGTGGTCAGACATCCTGGACCGGGAGCAGGACCTGTTGGACCTGCTAGGTGTCGAGGTCGTGGGGCTTGGTGAGTAGCTAATATATAGTAGTATAAGTATTGTGTATAATTTGTTTACGAATAACAAGAATACTGCTGCTTACATTGCAGGTAAATTACGCTTCAAAATCTTCTGTGATTGTAGGACACAGGTGCTCGGCGCTACTCTTACTTGTTTGCAACTTTGCACTCGCTTGGGCTGATTATTATGTAAGAGTTTACTTTAGAGAACTTAAGTTAGGTAATGCTATTGCTATAGAGACTCTAGTCCTTCCTTTGTCCTCCTGTCAAATAGTGGTGGATGGATTGATACTAGGTTTAGTTAGTATTAGTTGATAATTTTTTAGTGGTCTGCGTGACGCATCCTATGTCACTGAGTGCTGCTTACCCCAGTCCTTAGTAGAACCTTTTGTAGTTTGTTTAGTGAGTGGTAGGCTTAGCAGTGTCAGTCAGTAGCAGAACATCAGACGCAACCAACTAACAATTTGGTGTATGCACAAATTTATGCATGTGTCCTCCATCTCATCTATGCATTTTTGAGGGCTAAAAAAATGGAAATGCAGACTTAGTGAAGAATTGGCCCGTCTGGAATAGGTGGGCTAGGTCAGGTGGTACTTAGGCTTAGTTAGTGTTCTGGATTCGAATCAATCAGAATGGAACACTGGATTAGTGTTCATAAATAAGTAGACGGTCCGTGAATCCCGCAAGCCAGTAGTCGATCTGATTAGATAGGTCAATTTTATTGCAATTATTGTTTCCTAAAATGTTTTTGAGCGTTTTTAAAATAATGTATTTGTTTCACAGCAATCATTAATGTTTGTCTCTTTCTTTATTATATCTTACATGATCACTGATCAGCAGC
Organism: Calotriton arnoldi; assembly: GCA_963921515.1. Lineage (NCBI taxonomy): Eukaryota > Metazoa > Chordata > Amphibia > Caudata > Salamandridae > Calotriton > Calotriton arnoldi. The sequence goes on from CAWUFW010002047.1 coordinate 75,205, forward strand.
ACCCAGGGGCAAGAAGACGGGCTCCGAGTCGGCGGGACAACCAGAGGACCGCTCCTCTACCGAGGGCCCTGCTGCTAGCCCCAGTAAGTCCTCCAGTGGTTAATATTAACAATTATATTTCCCTAACTTTTACTGCACTTTATTTTTTCCGAACTATTAATTCTGGTTCCACTTCCTAATTCTATTTTTTACAAAAGCTTCTTTGATCTTGACTATCTGTTTCTAAATTCTGGTTATCCCTGCCTCTAAGTTCTAACTGCCTCTGCTATGACTCTCTGTACTACTACTATTAGTCTGTCTGTAGCTAAGCTTGCCCAGTTTGCCACTCTTTATTTTACGGTTTTGAATAAAACCCAGATTGACCAATAGCTCTAGCCACTGAGTCCAGTCCTTTGGGTTGTCCTCTTCTAGTCTTCTTAATCTTGAGGCTTTGTCAATTACCACCAACAAAATGCCCAACCAGATATTTGACTATTTTTGATAGGATATAGTACATACTACTACTGTTGTGGGGATTCTGCACAGCCACATACAGAACTATGCACAAGAAAATAGGATGTTGGTGATGGGAGGTTGGACCTTCCTCACACCTCAGTCAGAAGTGAACCCACAATCCCCTGACCGACTAGCTATAGTGTCTCATTAGGTCCCCGAACCCCCACCCGAAGATACCCAATGATTACACAACCCAGAACATAACACCCTTTCGCTCACTCACTCGTGTAAGTCCACCACCACACCAAATACCACAGAGTCTATGTGTAAGTTCAAAAGGTTTATTTTCAACTAAGAAGCTCTGTACGTTGTTCTATAAAATTCAGTGTACTACAGCCAGCTCCAACAGCAAAATGCATAAGATTAAAACAATAAACATTGTTACAAGTGCATGATAGAAGACAAAAGATCTGTGCGAATTCTGGGAGACCCCTCACCGTAGAACGTAGAAGTACTGGTTACATGCATCATTCATAAGCTCTGCAAATCTCTGGTTCGTAGAAGGGAATCTTCTGCCTGTTATGAGAAATGGTGCGCCTTAGATAATATAATGCAAGCATTTCTCAGTCATGCCAAAAAGTGTAACATGTTACTTATGGCTAAGCAATACGGACTAACTGAACTCCATAACAAAGTGGCTTGTTTTTTGACCTCTTGTACGCAACGCTCAGACAGTAGCTGTATGAGCTCATGTGGGCTCAAAAAGGCGTCTTACTGCACAACAAGCTGCGAGGTAACATGCGCAAAAGACATGAAGCGAAAATGGTTGCATGGCTCAGGCTAACTTTGCAAAGAGTAGAGTAGACTATAATAATGACCCTAGGGACCATAACACTACTAGTGTCTACTGACTTTACTCTAGTACCCGATTTGGACTAGTGATGTATGTTGTATATGTATGTATTAACTTTTTTTCAATCTTGCTAGTGAAAACGAATAAATAGGGGGAGATGTACAGGCATCTAAAAATGTGTAATGTTTTTTCTAGGCGTACTATTGACCACCAGTGCCGGCGGGGCCAGCGGCGATGGTAATGCAGCCATTCCGGAGGGGGCAGGAGATGCGGCACCTGCAGGAGATACAGGGGGTGAGCCAGCAGCAGTGGCGGGCGGCGGTAAGTTATATTCATTACTTATTGACATTACACTAGCTGGAAGGGTGTTCACTTCACTCACTGTACTGTTGAGACTTATTAAGTATGAAGTTGTAGTGAACATTATACAACGGTTGAAGAAGACACGCTTTACTTAGCATTAGCAATGCATTAGCAATAGCATTAGCAGCGTGAGTTGAGTAACCAATGGCCTCTTCTATCTGACTCCAACTCAGCTGTGAAAGTTTTATGGAGAAGACTAAAAGTCAGATCAGATGACCTTGATGGATGTGTTGAACAAAAAGGGAAAGAAGGGTGGAAGGAGAAAGGACGGACGAGATGTAATATGACTGGCAGAGCAGGATACGTTGGAAGCATGCATAGGTGGCTTCAAGCAAGCCTGGCTGATGACGGCTGAAATGCCAGAAACCGGTCCTAGGATGCTTGTTTCCGGTCCAGGGAAGACATGGCTTGGCAGTTCGGGCTGGACTGTTCCCATGAGGCACAGGGTCAGACTGATTTGCATATGGCCATGTCTGAACTGGGGTGGTGGAGTGAGCTAAAGAATGATGATGGATTAAACCCAGATCAGTTGACTGGGGGTGAGTGTTTGATTGGCTCAAGCGTTCCGTCCATCATCCCCTTTTGTATCGCTTTGGTCGCCCTAAGTTGGCGGGGTATGCCCAGACGTGGGTCCCTTGCTCACTTTGCCACTGGATTCAAGCAAGCCTGGCTGATGACGGCTGAAATGCCAGAAACCGGTCCTAGGATGCTTGTTTCCGGTCCAGGGAAGACATGGCTTGGCAGTTCGGGCTGGACTGTTCCCATGAGGCACAGGGTCAGACTGATTTGCATATGGCCATGTCTGAACTGGGGTGGTGGAGTGAGCTAAAGAATGATGATGGATTAAACCCAGATCAGTTGACTGGGGGTGAGTGTTTGATTGGCTCAAGCGTTCCGTCCATCATCCGCTTTTGTATCGCTTTGGTCGCCCTAAGTTGGCGGGGGTATGCCCAGACGTGGGTCCCTTGCTCACTTTGCCACTGGATTCAAGCAAGCCTGGCTGATGACGGCTGAAATGCCAGAAACCGGTCCTAGGATGCTTGTTTCCGGTCCAGGGAAGACATGGCTTGGCAGTTCGGGCTGGACTGTTCCCATGAGGCACAGGGTCAGACTGATTTGCATATGGCCATGTCTGAACTGGGGTGGTGGAGTGAGCTAAAGAATGATGATGGATTAAACCCAGATCAGTTGACTGGGGGTGAGTGTTTGATTGGCTCAAACGTTCCATCCATCATCCCCTTTTGTATCGCTTTGGTCGCCCTAAGTTGGCGGGGGTATGCCCAGACGTGGGTCCCTTGCTCACTTTGCCACTGGATTCAAGCAAGCCTGGCTGATGACGGCTGAAATGCCAGAAACCAGTCCTAGGATGCTTGTTTCCGGTCCAGGGAAGACATGGCTTGGCAGTTCGGGCTGGACTGTTCCCATGAGGCACAGGGTCAGACTGATTTGCATATGGCCATGTCTGAACTGGGGTGGTGGAGTGAGCTAAAGAATGATGATGGATTAAACCCAGATCAGTTGACTGGGGGTGAGTGTTTGATTGGCTCAAACGTTCCGTCCATCATCCCCTTTTGTATCGCTTTGGTCGCCCTAAGTTGGCGGGGGTATGCCCAGACGTGGGTCCCTTGCTCACTTTGCCACTGGATTCAAGCAAGCCTGGCTGATGACGGCTGAAATGCCAGAAACCGGTCCTAGGATGCTTGTTTCCGGTCCAGGGAAGACATGGCTTGGCAGCTCGGGCTGGACTGTTCCCATGAGGCACAGGGTCAGACTGATTTGCATATGGCCATGTCTGAACTGGGGTGGTGGAGTGAGCTAAAGAATGATGATGGATTAAACCCAGATCAGTTGACTGGGGGTGAGTGTTTGATTGGTTTAAACGTTCCGTCCATCATCCCCTTTTGTATCGGGCTGATAGGAATCAGTCATGTGTTGTTGAAGGGTGGGTGGAACGTGAAAGAAGATGCCTGCCTGGGTGGGCGACACAGTATGGGCGGATACTGGGGATAGCAAGAATCATCAGCGGTGTTTGGGTGAAACTCAAAGCCAAGGCAAGCAAGGAAGGAGTGGACGCATGGGTGGTTGTTGGTGAAACAAACTATGGTTTGTGGAGAGATTAAGAAGAATGATAGACATTTACTTAGAATGGATGGATGCCTGTATGTATTCATCATAGACAGCATAGGTGGAGACTGTCACTGGATGCAGAGTCTTAGTTTGAAGAGAATGTAAAAGAAACCGCGCCAGAGTAGCAAAGCCGAGGGGAATACAAGTTGTATTTTCAGAATACAGTTGACTCACAGTAGGTTGCAAGCACATCATATATATATATTGTGTATAGTTAGTTATCAAGCACCTTCCTCCGACTCCAAGGACCACTCCCTACCTATGTTAATTTATTTTCGAATGTGTCAGCCAGCCTGCAAAGGGTGGCCTATCTGTTGGTTACACAATCAATCAAAACAAAGTACCTTATGCAGTAGCGGTCGGTGGTGGGAGTGCTGCCGGGTGGTGATGTGGGGAGGGGCAGGGTGGGGGGTAGTAAACTATGGATTACAGCCAAATACAGGTAAGTAAACATAAAAATAAATAAAGCGAATTTCATTGTGCGCACTGCACCGCCAAATGCGATGCAGTGCGCGCAACGAAATTAGTTTTATTTATTTATATGTTTACTTACATGTAATTGGCCGTAATACATAGTTTACTACCCCCACCCTGCCCCTCCCTCCCACGTCACCGCCCGGCAGCACTCCCACCACCGACCGCTACTGACCTTTTGTCGTCGTCCCATATATAAGCAATGATCATTGGATCAGATATATAATCTGCCTTTTTGTAGTAGCCAGGGCAGGGTGAAAGTGAAATTGAGCAATTGCCCTTCATGTAACAGAGAGAGTATGGCCAGTGCCACCCGTAATAGAAAAATACGAGCTTCCCCACCTGCAGACAGTAGTAAATAAAACTAACGTGAGTCTGCGTCATGACTCGTATGTTTGTCTTGGGTGCAAGCTTAGCTGACTGAGCTGGCATGCCGGCTACAACCAGGTTATGTAATTTTGCTAAACTAGAGATAAGAAGAAGACTAGTGTACTGTGTACTGGAGTACATAGTGCTAGTATAATGCCTGAAACTCCCACAAATGTTAGAGGCCGAGGAAGTGGGAGGATAGATTATTACCACAAATGTTATGTACTGTGCTTGCTAGTGCTACTGTGCCACTATGTGTTGAATTAATTTTGTATTACTGTTTTGCTAAGAGTATTGGTTACAACAATATTCTTTTTCTTTCTTGATATAGATCCTCCTTCCCAAGAAAAACCATCACGGAAGGAGTTGGCAGCCAGGGCCCGGCGCCGGAAACTGGAGGCCATCTGCCAAGAGTACCGGCGGCTGGTGGCTCAGGCGGAGGAGGAGGAGGAGGCGGCAGCAGCTGCAGCGTCCTCCAATGCCCCGGGCGCCAGCCAGGCCCCACCTCCAGTGGTACGGCGCCGCGGTCATGCAGCCGCCCGCCGCCGCAATTCGTTAACAGCCAGTACTGCTGCCCCCCACCCTGGATGCCACTGCAGGGCATTTCGCCGCCAGATGCTCCTCCGGATTTCACGCCTAGAGGAGCAACTAGAGGAGCGGGTCAAGGTCCTCGTGGACAAACACCTGAAAGCCCGCCGAATATAAGAACTATGTAGGACCCCGTTGGATTGCCCCTTTCTTATTCCTTTTGTTGGTGGGTGGGAATTGGGCATTGGGGTTTATGGACATTGTTTGGACTTTTTCGTTTTGGACATTGGTTGGGGTTAGGGAGAGGGGTGGGTCAGGTGTGGGATAGTTTATTTTTGTTAGGGTAATAAATTATATTTATACTTAAACATACGATGTTAATGTTTTGTGGGGGGGTTACTGTTTTACGAATTTACGTCAAATAGTTTCCTTGCTGCTGCAGGGCCGCAGCCAGTGTTTGATTTAAATAATCTGCCGATTATGTAACACACAAACAGATAGATGCGGTACCCCTCACTGAGTTATTTGTCCTACTGTACTGTCAGTCTCTCTTCCTAGTCCATTATACCTCCCACCAAACTTATCTTACCTGTGATTGATGATGATTAAGTTCGGCACAGCGATGGCTGCATGGTTTCCCAAGAGAATGGAGAAGATGCCATTGTTGTGGTGGTAGTAGTAGACACTGGCAGTAGCATTTGCAAAAAAAAAAAAAAAAAGAGACAGTCACTTGCCTGAGAGAGACTGTGGGAGGAGTAGTAGAGCGAAGTAAAGTACAGTACAGAAGAAGACTGCCAAACAAACAATATTGCAACTGCTAAAGTAAAATAAAACATAATGGTGGCGGGGACAGCCTAGTACAAGAAGTTACAAACTGTAGTTGTGTCGAGTGAATCACTTAACTTAACACAATCGTAATTCGTAACCTTTACTGCTGTGTGGTAGGATGTTGATGATGAATCCAATCAATGCCGGCAATTAATTATGATGTATTAGGTCCCTTTGGAAAAAAAAGTGGCTTGCACATAGACTGAGCATGGGTGGGCAAGCAGAAGAAGATCCTCGCCCTGCGTTGAAATTGAATTAGTGTTGCTTTCACCACATCTGCCCCAGCAAGCGTGTGATCAATTGGTGTACATTTAATGTAGTCACATCACACCTCAATATAAATCACAGCCCAGGGGAAGAGGGTTAGGGTTTGATGAATGGATGGGAAGGGGGTTTGGGGAAAGGTTTGACAAAGAAAAACAGTACGCATGGACACAATAAAAGCAAAGCACAATCTTGGCAGACGACCATGATCTTATCCAATAAATGTATAAAGGGAGAAAAAGGAAATGCATGCATGATGATGAAGATAACTTGATGGTTAATGAGTAGTACTTACTAACTACTACTAGACAATTAGACAGTACAGGGCAGCAGTATAATCTATGCAATTTGCCTTGCCTGTATGCCCTCAGAGAGACCCAAATTACATGTTGTACCGGGCTTACTTTTAAAGATAGCAAAGAAAATTAAAAAATAGTTGTAGGGATCAATTAGCAAACAAACAACAACACAACACACAGTCGTAATGATTGAAGAGAAAAAAAGAATCAAATTAATTAATAGACGAATGATGAATGATACTAAAGTTACTGTATTATCCTGGTCAAATTGTGGAGTTGAATCTCGTCATTCCTCTTGGTCCTATCTTCCATGGACGCTCCGCACATCAATCTTGGGTGCCACTGCCTGCCTGATGCGGATTGGTAAGGTAAGTGTGAGTTGTTTCTCCCAGTATAGCACAGGGTAAAGGCCGGCCTGTAAGTGTAGATGGAAAAACAAAAGGGGTATTGAAAAATCAATGAATAAAAAGAAAGCATCAATTACGGTGGAGTCCAAGAAGAGAAGAGAGAACTATTCTGTTTACAGCATTAAGCTACAACAACAACAGGACAGAACAGGCCCACGGCACCAGGCCATGACCCAACCTCCATTTACCTTAAATTTTGACAGAGCCAGACAAAACTCAAAAGGCATATACAGCAACCTAGCATTTTTAAAATTAAGTGACTAAATCAATGCGCCGCTGTCAGTCATATGACTACACTCGACTCCACCACTACATGGACATGTAGGTCTGCTGTGTTTACTTTCTTGTTGAATTGTTGTGTTTACCTTTTATGCCACTTCATGAAACGCAGTTATTCCATCAATCATCTCCGATCCAACTGACTGACTGCGTGCAAAGGTAGTATGGTCATCATCATGGTGTGGTACGTGTTGTCCAACTCCAACTCAGTCTGTAGTGACTAGTCTCCGATTAAGTCCATATTCCATATTAAAAAATTGCAACGGATATTGGCCTGCACCTGCAGTAGTAGGAGTACAATTTGGTTATTAAACAACAAGAAGGGAAACATTGACTGTCACTTGAGTCACTTTCACTTTGTAGATTAACTAGTAGAGTTCGACTTCATGCACAACATCAACACAACAAACAACAGCAATCGCTCAGAGTCAGCAAGCATCCAATGCATGCCATCATTATTACCTGTCTTGCTCTTCTCTTTGGCTGCCAGATCATCAGATGCCTAGTTCTGACAGGTGTGTGTTTTTTTTTAACGAGGCAGTGGCCTCATTATTACTCCACATTCATTTTGAGTGTTGGTAGTCGCTGTTTCGGTTTTCGTCTTATTCATCTGTGGCACTTTGTCGCAGTTTAAATTGGTTCACATGGTCAGCGCTGTGACGGACCGCGGCCTGGGTAGCGGTCATTGTTGGTCAATTGAGTTTGCAGAAATGTCAGCAAGTTTCTTCGAAGAGTCTTGTCTTTCTCTGCCAAGTACCTTCTGTCCTGACAGTGATGAGCTTTGGATGCCTGCCGAGGCTGTAGCCTTCTGACAGTGATGAGTTTACTTTTGGATGCCTGCCCAAGTTCTGACAGTGAAGAGTTGTGAATTGAGCCTCATGCAGAGGTAGAAGAAGAGGAAGCCACTCATTCAGAAGATCCATTGTCTTCCAAATCCCCAGCAAGGAAAAGGAGGGTTAGTCCATCAAGTTCTTCACCAAGCCCCCCTTCTGATGATCTAGATGCCACTTGGAAGCCACAAACTGAGTCTGAGAGGGAGACACGTCCCAAGACCAGGCTAGGGAAAAGGAAGGTTCCAGAAAGCCTTACACTTATGGAGGTCGATGTAGAACAGCAGGATGATGATGATGAGCCAGTCATCATGAACATCACTCCCGGCCCCGAGGAGATGGAGACCAACATTATTACCCTATCCAAAATCGCTGCGAGGGATGTTGCACGCATACCTCCACAGGTAACACCAACACGACCTACAGCTTCCATATTTGCATTAGCAAAGGCCCGGCAGCGACCTACATCCAGCACAACCACCACCTCAGTAGAAGTAGGTAGTGATACAGCACAGAGTCAAATTCTCTGATGTTACAATTCAACAGACAATACAGAAACAGTTTTTATGCACCCATGATGACTACCTCTGGGCCTACTGGCAGACTAGGCCACAAGCTTAAGCCTATGGTAAAAGCAAGCACACTGCCTTGCTCCACAAAATGGCCACCACCCACATGGCCAGGCCACCCACAATAACAAGAAAGTGAAGACAGACAATCAATGCAGGCCTATGGCAAAAGCACACTGCCTGGATGGCTCCACAAAATGGCCGCTAGCCACCCACAACAAAAGAAATGGAAGACAGACAATGCAAGCCTATGGCAAAAGCACACTGCCTGCCTTCACAAAATGGCCGCCACCCACATGGCCAGGCCACAACAACAACAAGCATAAGCCAAGGGGAACAAAGAAAAGACAGGCAGGCCTATATGGAAAAAGCAGCACACTACTAAACTACCACCACAAAATGGCCCCAAGCCACATGGTCACTCACTGTCACAACAGGCCATGGAAAACAATGAACTCAAGCAGGCCTATAATATGACCAGACAAAGGAGGCCTGCTAAACAACACAGCTTTAATACAAAAATGCAAAAAGGAAAATCCACAGGGCTACGAAAGGTTGGAAAGTTACACAACAAGCACACACACACATCCAACAAAGGTATTTATTTATTAAAACACACCCAAAAAGTGAAATACACCCCAATAACCACATTTAGCAATTCAATCCAATGCCATCCATGCCCTACATGATGTTTAAATTCAACAGACACCACAGAAACATGCACCCATGGGTACCTCTGGGCCTACTGGCTGAAATTTGAATCAAAGAAAAACAACTAGGTCCCTACTGAAACTACAGGCCAGCCAGGCCACAACAATACATTTTAAAAACGATGAAAATCCCAACAAAATGTAGGTACAAACAAGCCCCAATCAAACAAACAAGTACACCAATTCTCCAACTTACTTGTAAAATCTCAAATCCAAAAGTCCTCAAATCCAATCCAATGATATGATGCAGCAGACAGACACAAAAAGTGATCCTTCCAGCTCCAAATCCAAATGAAAGTGAACAGCACATGGACAAAGCACTGGGAGGAGCCTGCTGGACAGGAACAGGAAGTTGGATACTCAGGGGCACTTCCTTCCTCTTGAAAAAAAAAGTAAAAAATTAAAAAGGACTCCTTGCACAGAAAACTACAGCCAAATCACAATCTGAGGAGTTTGGAGCAAAATAATCATTTTCGAGGTTTTATGATGCTCGAGAGATATTCTTCGCCAGATTGCAGTTTCTTCGTGTTCGGGATCGCGATCTTACCAACACTGCCGCCGCAAGTCAGATCGCGCGTCCGAATGACGTGTTTGCGTTCGCACACTCTCGCGGGATCGTGCGGCCGGATTCCGAATCTTGTGGCGCCCGCGAACGGATAAGAAATCGCATCGGCGAACGCAGAATCACGGTACGTTGTTTTCGCGCGCGCAAGAACGCATATTGAGCGCGCGAAGAAGAAAAACAGCTACGCTACGCTGCAAATTGCGTAGTGCTTGGTAACTTCGCATTCTACGTGAATCGCGAAGTTACCGAAACTACGCAAACTCCGCGAGCGTAGCGTAGTTCACCGCCCAGGGTTACCCTATAGGGGGGTGGATGGCGTACACTACCAGAAATCTAATGCCTATAGTGGGGTGGATGGCTAACACTCCCAGCAATATAATGCCTATAGTGGGGTGGATGGTTTACACTCCAGCATTGTCTACCCTATAGGGGGGTGGATGGCTAACACTCCCAGCAATCTAATGCCTATAGGGGTGTGGACGGCTAACACTTCCAGCTTTGTCTACCTACCCTATAGGGGGTGGATGGCTAACACTCCCAGCAATCTAATGCATATAGGGGGGTGGATGGCTAACACTCCCAGCAATCTAATGCCTATAGGGGGTGGATGGCTAACACTCCCAGCAATCAGAGGTCTATAGGGGGGTAGATGGCTAACTCTCCCAGCAATCTAATGCCTATAGGTGGGTGGATGGCTAACACTCCCAGCATCGTCTACCCTATAGGGGGGTGGATGGCTAATACTCCCAGCAATCCTCTACCCTATAGGGGGGTGGATGGCTAACACTCCCAGCACTCCAATACCTATAGGGGGGGTGGATGGCAAAAACTCCCAGCATTGTCTATCCTATTGGGGGTAGGATGGCTAACACTACCAGCACTCCAATGCCTATAGGGGGTGGATGTCTACCACTCCCAGCATTGTCTATCCTATAGGGGGGTGGATGGCTAACACTACCAGCAATCTAATGCCTATAGTGGGGTGGATGGCTAACACTCCCAGCAATCTAATGCCTATAGGGGGGTGGATGGCTAACACTCCCAGCATTGTCTACCCTATAGGGGGTTGGATGGCTTATACTCCCATCAATCTAATGCCTATAGGGGTGGATGGCTAACACTCCCAGCAATCTAATACCTATAGGGGGTGGATGGCTAACACTCCCAGAACTCCAATGCCTATAGGGGGTGGATGGCTAACACTCCCAGCATTGTCTACCCTATAGGGGGTGGATGCCTAACACTCCCAGCAATCTAATGACTATAGGGGGCGGATGGCTAACACTCCCAGCACTTTCTACCCTATACGGGGGTGGATGGCTAACACTACCAGCAATCTAATGCCTATAGGGTGGTGGATGTCTAACTCTCCCAGCATTTTCTACCCTATAGGGGGGTGGATGGCTAACACTACCAGCACTCCAATGCCTACAGGGGGGTGGATGGCTAACACTACCAGCATTGTCTACCTACCCTATAGGGGGTGGATGGCTAACACTCCCAACAATCTAATGCCTATAGGGGGGTGGATGGCTAACACTCCCAGCAATCTGATGCCTATAGGGGGGAAGATGGTTTACACTCCCAGCAATCTAATGCCTATAGGGGGGTGGATGGCTAACACTCCCAGCATTGTCTACCCTATAGGGGGGGTGGATGGCTAATACTCCCAGCAATCCTCTACCCTATAGGGGGGTGAATGGCTAACACTCCCAGCACTCCAATACCTATAGGGGGGTGGATGGCTAACACTCCCAGCATTGTCTATCCTATACGGGGGTGCATGGCTAACACTACCAGCAATCTAATGCCTAGAGGGGGGTGGATGGCTAACACTCCTAACATTGTTTACCCTATAGGGGGGTTGATTGCTAACACTCCCAGCACTCCAATGCCTATAGGGAGGTGGATGGCTAACACTCCCAGCATTGTCTACCCTATAGGGGAGTGGATGGCTAACACTACCAGCACTCCAATGCCTATAAGGGGGTGGATGGCTAACGCTCCCAGCATTGTCTACCCTATAGGGGGGTGGATGGCTATCGCTACCAGCACTCCAATGCCTATAGGGGATGGATGGCTAACACTCCCAGCATTGTCTGCCCTATAGGGGGGTGGATGGCTAACACTCCCAGCATTGTCTACTCTATAGGGGGGTGGATGGCTAACACTACCAGCACTCCAATGCCTATAGGGGATGGATGGCTAACACTCCCAGCATTGTCTACCCTATAGGGGTGTGGATGGCTAACACTCCCAGGAATCTAATGCCTATAGGGGGTGGATGGCTAACACTCCCTGCATTGTCTACTCTATTTGGGGTTGGGGGGGGCTAACCCCCAGCAATGTTGAGACAATATGGGGTTTGGGGGGCTACCCCACCCAGCAATGTGGAGACAATTTGGGGTTTGGGGGGCTAACCCCCCCTGAGCAATGTGGAGACAATATGGGGTTTGGGGGGCTTACCCCCCAGCAATGTGGAGACAATATGGGGTTTGGGGGCTAACCCCCCCCAACAATGTGGAGATAATATGGGGTTTGGAGGACCAACACCCGCATCAACATTTAGTCATTAGGGGTTTGAGGGGGCAAACCCCAGCAATGTTTCCCCCAATCTGGGTTTGGGGGTAACCCCCTGCAATTTAGAGGCAAATTGGGGGTTGTGGGGTTCAACCCCCCCCCAGCATTGCATACTCATAAGGGCTTTGGGGGGCAAACACCCCCATCATGTAGAAATAATTTGGGCGTTGGGGGCCAAATACCCACAGCAACGTACAGGCGAGCATTGTTTGGGGGGGTACATACACACAGCTATGTGTAGCCAATCTGTGGTTAGGGGGCTAACACTCCCAGCAATGTGTAATTGGACAATGTACCATCTTACCATCCAAAATGAATCAATACACACATTTGGAGTACAAGCTGCTGCAAATACCAAATAATCTAAGCCAATTCTCACTTTGAATGAAACGCAGACCCACACTGTGGCATTAACATTGACTGGCAAGCTTAAGGAATGGCCAGAGTGGAGATGTTGGAGGCCCAGGGCCAGGAGAGAAAAAAATAAAGAGCAACATCCACTCGATGCCCCTCAAATACAGGTGAAATACACAGGTGCTGATGCACAAAGACAACTGGCCAGCCACCCACATCAGATCAATTTCAACGTGTGTGTGGATGCTGTGTCAGCCTTGCCTGACACACACAATGAGGGAACTGAACTCCACTGAGCCATATGCGTGTTGAGTCCAATCAGGAAGTGACCTAGATAGGCCTTGGATTGGCAATGTGGGCAATCAGGCATTTGTCGATGAGCGGGTGCACCAAGGTCACCTGCGGTCCAAGCTGGGGGCGGCCTCCAACAACCACAACTAGAGACTGCCTCACTTCCCCAGTCCCCACCAAGCTACATCACTGGGGTGCCAGTATCCGGTCACTGACTGAGGGGGGACAGTTGGAGGGGGAGTGTTCGTGGGAGAGGGGGAGGGGGAGGGGCTGGGCCTGACTTTCTTTGGCATGGTGTACCTTTTGGATGTGTACACCTGTGATAGGTAGGGACTCTGGATCTTTGGGGGGGGGGGCTTGGATTGGGAGGAACTTATTTGGGCAGGGGAAGTATGGGTCGGTGGTGGGCTTTTGGATTTGGTAGACCGGGGGATTTTCGGTTGGTGGGCTTTGGGCTATTCCTCTTTGGGGGGTGGTGGAGCCAGGTTTGGCTGTCAGGGCCTGGGGGGTACTCTTCCCCTTGGGAGGGGGACAGATGGGTCGTTGGGGAAGAGGCCAAGGTCACAGAGGAATAGCTTCTGGGCAGAGGGTGGTGCAGGAGTGTCAAGGGTAGAGGTTGTGGAGGCAGAGGGAACTGAGGTATGTGGCGTGCCTGTGGATGCATGTTTGTCTTGTTTCGGCCTCTCCCTGGTGTGTGTGCTGTCAGTCCCCTGAGTGTGTGTGCCCTCTCCCTGGTGTGTGTGCTGTCAGTCCCCTGAGTGTGTGTGCGTGTGTGTTTGGATTCATGTGTGGGGTTGTGTGCTGCATGCGGATGTTGATGTGTGTGCATGTGCATGTTTGCGTGTGCTTGGGTCAGGTAGGGTAGTTGGGACTGTGGCTGGGTAAGAAGAAGGAGGGGGGAGGGACTGCTGAATCAGGGACACTGCTGCCGTCAGTGTGGAGGCCAGTGCCTGATTCGATCTCTGTAGGGCAGACATGTCCGAGTGGATGCCCTCCATGTATGACACAAATTGTGTCAAAAGACTGGAATGCGCATGGAGGCCATTCAGCACAGATGTCTTCCCCAAAGCGATCTGCTTCAGCAAATCAACGGCCTCCACACTCAGGGTGATGGTGATCTGGAGCTGCCCCAAGTGGGGCTTCCCTCACTCTGCACGCCACTAGGTCCCTTCCTCCTCCTCTGCACTGGACCCAGTCTGGCGAGCTGCTTCCCCTTGGTCCGTGGCTCTGCCTCCTCCGTTAGCCGGTGCTGATGCTGTTTACAAGAATGTCAAATAGATTCACATGAGTTATCTGCATGTACTTGACACATGAGTATCATCACAAATCATCACAGAGCAAGCATATACATCATTTTGACTGCAGATTTCTACTCATTACACATATGTGTACATGGCACTCACCAGTCTGCCAGTTAACCATGGTTCCCAGACACATGATGTCATGTGTAACATCGGTTAGATCAATGTCAAATCCCACAACCACCGTGTCAACTCCTACACTACATAGCATGTGGTCTGATTTGTAATGCTCCTGACGGTCTTGTGTCATGACATACCTGTCTCATCTCCTGCAAGGGAGTCTTGAACTGACACTGCAAATGGGATGCACACATTTGAATAGTGACATGGTAACCATTCTTCAATCCCCAGTAATCAAAATTGTGAAGCCATGGCTATCGCCTAACTGGGAAAATGATCAGCCTGCAATACAGCAGGTTTCCATAGTCATTGCATTACTCATTTCACACAGATAAAAGTGATAGTGCTCATTTGTCCAGTGTCTTAGGTCCTCTGCTGTCAGGTCACATACCTGATTCTCATTTTATAAACAACAAGGTGGTAGGCCTAGCTAGGGTAAGAGGCACTTGGCCCACTGTCTTGTGTCAGCCATGGACAGTGTTAGGGAGATTTTCCAGGATGTCATGCACATTGTATACAGCCCAACAGTTACATATTTGTACAATGTCAAAATCAATTTGAAGACCAATGACTGCATCTTCACAATGCTTCATGTGGTACACTATGCCACTGGCCTGTCTGGGTGCACCATCTGTACGGACTATTAGTAAAGAACCTCAACATCACATGATTCCAGTCAACACTGTGTACCAATCCTGTCTAGACTACTTAAGTCCATATCTGTAGGTGCCAAGTCTGCATGTCCATTACGTGGTAGACACAATTTGCACACTTTGACAAGCTGACATTGCTCTTGTTCACCATTGTTGAACTCACAAACGAAATTGGATGCACAGTTGACATCTATCATGCTGAAAGTAATGCATCATACACATGGATGACTAAGCCACAAGTATGTATAGTCAAAAGAATTTA
Organism: Calotriton arnoldi; assembly: GCA_963921515.1. Classification (NCBI taxonomy): domain Eukaryota; kingdom Metazoa; phylum Chordata; class Amphibia; order Caudata; family Salamandridae; genus Calotriton; species Calotriton arnoldi. The sequence continues at coordinate 90,666 of CAWUFW010002047.1, forward strand.
CACACATGTAAATAGTTGTGTATGTGTTCATACATTTGAAGAGTAACCATTTTTCCAACAGTGACCACCTGTGTCTGTCAACGATTGTCACGTGTAGTCACTATAACAGAGTCTGACACATGGATTCTCTCATTTGAATGGGTAAAATGGAATCACACATACAAACATGTGATAGGCCAGTGTCACAGATGTCCGGAATTGGCATACCTCTCCTTGGCCCAAGGGATACATGTGATTACGATGAGCACTACAGCTGGGACAGAAATGTGGCACAATGAGCAAAATGAACTCAACAAGGCATCCACATTGGTGTCACCTGCAGCCAGGATGTATAGCATTTGCTTCACACACCTGTGTGCTCCACTTGCAACATACTGCACATATATGTTTGAACCACTCTGAGTACAGGTCATACATTAGTCACTGTGCTGACACATGTCAGACAATTGCATCACTCATGAAGGCCATCTCCATGCACATGTTGCTGTAGATTGTGCTGATCACATGAGCATAGGACTACAGTCACTACCCTGGACATAAGTGACCCACATGTCACAGATGGAAAGGGGCACAACTGGGCATTTACTAATCATGGTGCATATGCATCTTTTGAGACAGAACTGTGGGTTTGGATGACTTACGAACTGTAAGAGAGACTGCAACATCTATGTTGAACATAGGTGTTTGACATGGCACATACTCACCCCCTCCTTCCTGCTGTCTGGCCTTCAACTGCCCATCCATGTCAGAGAAGACCACTGCCAGAATCCGGAGCATGTGGGGGGTCAGGGTCCGGCATCCGCCCCTCTTGCGTGGAGGTGACAGGTTGAGTTTGACCCATGCAATCCTCCGCGTCGAGCCCCGGAGGTCCTGCCACCTTTTCTGGCAGTGGCGGACGCGTCGGTTGGTGACCCCCACTGAACCAACTGTCCAGGCGATGGTCTGCCGCATCTTGGCCTTCTGATGGGAGTCGACCTGTGAGGATGACATGGTGACAGTCCCTTAATTCACATGCTACATGTTTCAGAGTCACACATGTTTCCACATTGTTCAGGATCAGATTGCCAACAATGTCTAAGGGGTAAGCAAGTGGCATTATGGGCAGTTGTCCTGTGTGCAATGATCCCTCCATCCCTTGTGAACAGCGCTGAGAAGCCAACCCCAGTACACACACTTCTACAGCAGTGTACCTGCCAGGAACACAATTCTACACACAGCAAAACTTACAGGAACTCTGTTTTCATGCTTGCCCTTGAGATTCCCAATGCTAGCAGTGCACTGTTCTGCACATGTCCAATGAAAAGGCAGTGGAATCATCACTCACCTGCTCCTCTGGTGTGCTGTACAGCTGCCTGTACAGTGGAAGGAGGCTGTCCAGCAGGGCCTGGTTTTCCTCTTCTGTGAATGCTGGGGCCCTCCATGTCCACTGTACGTGCCATCCTCCCAGAGGATGTGGAGACATCAGCAGAGAGATGGGGAGATGCAGGTGATCTGCAGGTAGTGCAGGCAAGTAAGATCTGTAGGGAACAGACAGACTTTTATCTGTACAGCAGAGGCGGTCTCAATTCCATGCGGACAAAGCGATAGGTCCGACTCGGTCACATTATCGAAATCTGTCCAATCCATAACATTGCTAGCATCCGACACGCCTACCGCGACGTTCAAAATATCCGCATCGGCCCGCTATTGCTTTTGATACATTGGTGATGGAAGGTTACCGAGTCGTCTTGCACGCGATTCGGACACAAAATGAAACGCGCATCTGTCACCATGACGACCAACAGCCAATGGCTGTGTCCAACTTGTTTCGGATGCAGCCCCCGCATCCTGTGAATACTCACCCGTGTCGTTCACCATGATGACCAACAGCCAATGGGTGCGACCGGCTTGATTCAGGTGCGGCTACTGCGTCCTTCCACTAATCAGTCAGCAGGGCAGACAGTAGTGCAATTGAAGATGTTCTGGTACATTATATGTGTGGGGGACAGTGTTTTCATGATATATTGTACATTTGAATTGATAGCTCCCACTCCCATGAGGAGCTAACCTTGAGGGGCACACAACACACTGTTTGTGAGTCCCATTATAACATTGAGAGTACACTTCTCAAATTACCCTCCTAGGCTTGGTCACAGTCCCAGGGGATCATTGGTGAAAACATGTTTTGGCTACACATATTCACTGCTTTGGTGGACTGTAGGACACACTGTGCATTGGGGGAAGTTTCTGACTGTGAATCTGCTGTGTCTGAGTCATGTACAACGCAGTCAATTCAGAATTTTTGTACCGTGATATTACCAGCCTCTTCAGCTTGTATATGTTATGTGAGTTGCTGTTGTGTCTTTGTGTCCCAGGCTTACGTGGATGATTGCAAACTAAATGCCACCCCTACATTGTAGATGTTCAGTGTATGTGATAGTACATGTTTGTCAGACATGACATCATGACAGTGTCCACCCTGTGACAGTGGTGTGCAGGGTTCTCATGGTGACCCACTGTATCTATGATGTGCACCACATAGCTGGCATTACATGATCCTATTGTGTGTACCTTTCAACCATGTGATGGCTGTCACAAACCCATATCTTGGCTAATGTGTTTGGGGGTTGTGGATTATGTGATGATTGCTCACATGTACGGCGACAGACACTAGTGACTATTTATAGTACAGCACTCAAACTGCTGTGTAACCATAGCTTGGTGACATGTCTGGAAAGGGAACTAATGCAGTGCTTTGTATCTAGGCTCAACATTTATCCTATCAAGGTTCATTTCCAATGTCATGGGACTTCATTTTGTCCAGATATCATGTTCCGTGTGTTTCATTGCATGTAGCTCCGTAAATTGTAAACTGACATCAACTGTGTTTACACTCTACAAATAGGTATCACAGAAGACCTCCAATCTACAGGCCCTTCCCCGACCTCCAGACCATGGAAGAACGGGATTGCATCCGAAGATACCGCTTTACCAGGCCACTTATTGTGGAGTTGACTGACCAGTTGGCACTGCATTTGCAGCCTGAACGCCCACATACCACTGCGCTGACCCCCAAGGTGAAGGTGATGGCGGCCCTACATTTCTTCGCCACAGGTTCATTCCAGTATACTGTGGCAGCATCAGGTGGCATGTCCCAGACCATGTTCAGCCATGTGCTTTGTGATGTTTTGGAGGCATTGCTACATTTCCTGGACCAATACATAAAGTTCTCAACACCTAGACAGTTGACAGACATCAAGGGGGGGGGGTTCTATGCATTGGGGCGCATGCCACATGTCATTGGCTCAATTGATGGGACACATGTAGCTTTGATCCCACCACAAGCCAATGAGCAGACCTACAGGAATCGCAAACATTACCACTCAATCAATGTCCTGGTGGTATGTCTGGCTGACATTGTGATCTCCCATGTCTGTGCACGTTTCCCTGGATCAGCACATGACGCGTACATCATGAGGAGTAGTGCCATCCCCCAGTTGATGTCTCAGCTGCAACCTGAGCATGCCTGTCTTGTTGGTAGGTTATGTTGTATGTTTATGTTGTGTGTTGCTTGTATGTCAGATTGTGCTCTGTTTTCAGACAACTGAAGTATTTTCTGTGTTCAATGTAAGAGACTCTGGATACCCCAACATGCCTTGGTTGCTGACGCCACTCCGGAACCCTGTCACCCCAGCTGAGGTTCGTTTCAATGAGGCACATGGGAGGACCAGGCAAGTGGTTGAGCGTACATTTGGGCTCCTGAAGACAAGGTTCCGGTGTCTGTATTGCACTGGAGGTGCACTACCATATGGCCCTGTGAAGGTGTGCAAGATTATCACAGCAGCATGCATGCTCCACAACCTTGCAATCCGGAAGGAAATACCACTTATACTGGATGACGGAGACCAGCAGCCACCAGCAAGGGAGGAACCAGACTTGGGACATGATGCCAGTGATGATGAGGATGATGAGGGGGATTTGCGACAACAACTTATCCGCAACTTCTTCACTTAAATGTGAGTATTGAATGAGAGGAGTCAGCCCCAAAATGTTCATTTGTGTGTTGCTGTTGTCCTATCTGTATGTATGCTGCTGAGTATCTGTTATTCTTCAAAGGGTTTGGACTGAATAAACCTAATCCAATTTTGCATGTGACATGGACAATGCTACACTCAGTAACAGCTTGTGTTCACACTGACATTGGTATGCTATAGCTGAGACAGTTTGCAACATTAAGCTACATCATTCATGAGTTCCTAACTCAATTATGTGTTTCTCCTTCCAGGATCATTCACCATGTCAACTGCTGAGTTGTGACCACACCAGAGCCATGATCCTGTGTCATACTCCAACAGTGAGCAGTGGTGGACATCCCTGGGCCACGACACCTTCTGAACAGATGGTCATTTGTTTGGACTTGTGAGCCTTTTGTTAGTGTGCGATGTGATTGCAGTTTGTGTCAAGGTGCAAGGTTGTATCATTTGAATAAACTGGTGCTCCCCATTGAGGTGTGCCTTGTCTGTTTGTACACATCCACAGGTTATCCTGATACAAAACATGGTCCATGAAGATCTGTTTTGGTAACAATGAATGTTTTTGGTATTTGCAGATGGGGACATGTGTGCTGACAGTAGACTGCGATGGCATCAGTACCATGTACAATGGGTTGTGTGATGATCTGGTTGTGTCTGTCTATCATGCTGTGACTTGTTACATCTACTGCCAAGCCAGTAGTTGACATAACTGATTTGATTACTTGTCCAATTTTGTGGACACCTTCAGCTTTGTTCTTCAGTGCGTCATTTCAACGTGTGCATTTGTGTTTCAAAATCATAACATGAGCAAGTATTTGGTACAAAGTGATTTATTTTAGTGCATGGTTGGTTGATGACAAATGAGTTGATGGGGGAGTGATCAAACAAAACCAGGACCACAAAGTGCAGAAAGGAGTTGTTAGTGTTTGTAGATGAAGTTGTCAGAAGTAAATCCACAGTTATTTAAGTCCAAAGTACAACTAAAACCATCCAGCTAATGTGGGAGAGTTCAGTGAGAGTCAACAAAGTGAACGCTTGGCACACAATGGAGGGTATCAGGAGCAGGTTGTCACTTCCTGGGGGTGATGCATAGGCATCGGTCTCTCATGTGGATCACTGACATAATATTGAGTACAAAAATATCCCCATACACAAATATCGACACATAAATATCGATGCCAAAAATATCGACATCCTATCTTTAAAATGTAAAGTTTAAAAATATCAAAAAAATAATATTGATGTAAAAATATCGATGTACAAAATATTGTTTTTTTATATATAAAAAATTATGTTAAATAAATTAAATAATAAAATTAACTTAAACAAATTATTTAGATGTAATGTACATTTTAACAAATATAATAAATACATTTTATTTACAAAATTTAAACATACATATATAAAATGCAATATATTTACATATATTTACTTAAAAAATTAATAAACTAAGAATTATAATTTATTTAAAAATGTTATAAATATATAAATGTACTAATAAATATATATATATATATACATACACCTATAGCATAAAATATAATTAAAAAAACATTATCTTATAAATTAAAACATTAAAATATCTAATAATTTTTAAACTTTTGAGTGCAACAGTAGGGAAACTGTTGGATAGCGTAGGGGTAAAAATTACTATTCCCACTCCAGTGAGTACAACAGTAGGAAAAGTGTTGGATAGCAGAGAGGACAAAATAAGTATTCCCACTCCAGTGAGTGCAACAGTAGGGAAAGTGTTGGATAGCGGAAAGGTAAAAATGACTGTTCCCACTCCAGTGAGTGCAACAGTAGGGTAAGTGTTGGATAGTGTAGGGGTAAAAATTACTATTCCCACTCCAGTGAGTGCAACAGTAGGGTAAGTGTTGGATAGTGTAGGGGTAATGCGTTGTAATGGCATGCGTTGTAGTGACATGCGTTGTAATGGCTGCGTTGCAATGGCATGCGATGTAAAGGCAGTTGCATTGTAATGACTGCGTTGTAAATGTAGTGCGTTGTAATGACTGTGTTGTAATGGTTGTTTCCCATGAAGGCATTGTTGTTGGTGGAGTGCCTACTCTAGGTTTTGTTTACAGTGACTGGCCGATCTTGGCATCAAACATGTGCCTGTTACTATGGATCACAATCTGTGCTTCTTACTTAATAGATCACTTAAATTGATACCAGAGGTCAACAATGGTTCTTCCACATGCTTTTTAAGTTTCGCCTGCACAGCGCCTGTGCTGCGTTTGTGAATTCTCATGTAATTAATATACATCTTAAAAGTGGCTTACAACCCGCCCTTTTCATGAGGTTGTGTGCTTGCCACTTTGTTTTCCTCGGTTTGTGTTGGTTGTAGCATGCTATTATCTATTCTTTGTGTGTTTTTCTTATCAGTGGAGTTTGGCCCAAGTACACTTTTTCATCCACTTTTTTCAACCAAATTTTTTCTTTGTGAGCAAGCGTGTTTGGCGAACAGCATGTTATTTGTGTTGCTCTTCTTTTTCTTTATGCAGTTCCTCTCCTTCACCCTGCCATCCTCTCACTGTTACTGCTCCCTTTCACTTGTGTTTGCTGTCCTTTTTCCCCCACTGTCGATTGTTTCCAAACCACCAAACTCCTCCCTCACCTTGCTTCCCAGCTTCTAAAAGGAAAGGCAGCATGCAGTCGACAGAAACATATTTGTGCTGACAGAATGTTTTTTCCTTTTCACACTTGTTGCAGGAAACAAACTGCACAATATATTGGAAAACCTCCAGAGATGTGGCTTTGCTTTACACTCCGCACTCATCTTCTTGACAAACAATTTTCCCGAGAGGAATGGTATTCTTCATTGAGAGGAGGCAATGAGGTGGAATGGGCAGAGCTACTGACTTTGAAACTGAAGGTCCCAGTTCAAGTCTCAGCACCATCTCAACATCCTGTAATTCAAGGAAAACCACTAACTTTCCCCATGCCTATAAACAAAAAATAAATGTGTCCTTCCGTAATTTAGTTTTTGTTCATGTAAGGTGCTCCCATGCTTTTGCTTCAAGTTCACACTATATAAAACTGTAAAAAAGAAAATAATAATGTGCTTCTGTTTTATTAAATTGATATCTGCCAATTCAAGCAGTAACTTCAAGGCACTCCAGTGCAAGACATGCATGTGGCTTTTATGAACTTACAAAAATGCGTTTTGCATTTAACTCGATTTTCAGTGAAGATAACTGGGCTTTTTTTTCAGTGGCACCACCGTTCATTCGATTAGGGAGTATTCTAGAGGAATCCAGAACAAGGGAGATCAGTAAGAGGAAGTGAGAAAATCTTAATGAAAACTAGTCTATAATGTGGTTTGTAAGGCCTTAGATTGAGAAGTTTGACAAAAGAGGCAATTTAAAATTGCTGAATACAAAGCCATTCAATTATGCTAGTTATTGCCCCTCGGCTGACTAATGGACACATACTTCTTCAGAGGGCACTTAAGGTGGTATGGAGAATACTTACAATTTTGTTGACAAAATATTTATCACCTTATTCTCTCGCCCCTTCTGAAAATTCATTATTCTATTGTGATTGATGGGGCTTAGAATGTTGACTGGCAGACATTGACTGCAGTCTGAGCAAAATGACTTAGTGCCTCCACTCTTAATATTCCAATAAATGTGCTAATTGCTTTTTTTTAGTTGCTTATATACCACCAGAATGCAGCAGTAGGCGTTTTCACAGAGGTTGCCAACCATAGGCAGCTTTGGGGATGGGAAGCAATGGGGAAAAAAACACAGTGATGGCCATAGTGCTGTTTTAAGCAGGCATGCTCCTTTTTCTTTTCCTTTCCTTTTTTGTTCCCTCTCTTCTTGTTGTGTTTTTATTTTTTATTTTTATCATGTTTTTTAGAAATGTTACACAGCAGTGCAAGCTGCTGTGCAACATGCCTTAAAGTAAACAAAAACGCTCTATGATGCAGTCAACGCCGGCCGCGCCATAGCGCTTTGTTTTGATTTACTTTAAGCCATGTTGCACAGCAGTCCATGCTGCTCTGCAACATCTAAAAAAAAAACATTGACTATGCCAATAGGTCTTGCATAGGCGAAACCTTTTTGCTTTGCCAATGCTTGAATTACATGGGATTGCTCAGTAAAATTCTAGCCCTCTTACAGTCCAGCTGTCATTGTATAGGGGTTTTGGCCCTTTTGGGTATTGGCTTGACCACTGTCATTCTATGCCTAAAACCCTCAGGGTACGCCTTGAAACCCCTTCAGCATATTCAAAACACTGCTTGCAGGCATCCTAGTGGGCCAACATCACATATCTAAATGTCATAGCACTACTCAGGCTACACAGGCTTCCTATTGCCAAAAGAGTGCTTTTTAAATTCATTTTATTAATTTAACTTAATTAAATATCTACATGCCAGCCAGGACTCTTCCCTTTTCTGCTTATACTACTATATTACTGGTAGCACGCAGTCAGAAGATCCAGGTTATGTGGCAGATCATTTTCCGACCTAGTTGCAAAATGCTAGAATTCTTTTTTGAGTTAATGTTGCCCATTTCACATCAACTCACTTTTCATAAAACTGTATAAATCTGGCTTTTTACTCAAGATATTTCAGTGAATAGGCCAGAAACCACAGCAGCAGGGCATCTCTGACAGTAATCATACACTTTACAATTAAAATAAAATAGCACTGACCATAAACTAAAGGACCTGATTCAGAGTATGGTAGATGGGGTACACCATTGCAACGGTGAAAGAGTACCCTGTATGCCAAACTCTCCATCCACCCACCCAATTTTGAGTCAGATGGACCACCAGGTTTACACTGATGGAAAACAATATAGTATGTTAGCATAAACCTTCCACCAACAGCTCGAGGGAGTAAGGACTGCCGGAGGTGAGCCATCCAACCACCTGCACTATTTAGAGTGGGCTGTCAGATGCTTTTTTTTTTACTGTACATCACTGCCAGGAATATCCTGGTGGTGAGGTACAATAAAAATTAGAACATGACCCACACACCATGGAATAAAACTCCCATGGTTTTAGGGTAATCAGTTTTCACACTCCCAAGAACAAAACCCCGATTTGGGAGTATGTCTTTTGATACGTAAAAACTTTTAAAAAAAATATGGTGCAAGCGTCCATCACCAATGGGGCACACCAAACTTTTAAATGGTTTTGTATGAACCATCAAGGTGGCATTTCTTAATAACCCAAAAAGATCATTGCAGGGTGAGGAGTGAACTCCAATTTGGTGGGCAGACTAAAGGCAGGGTGGCGGATGCGAAGTCCTTCAAAACCCTGACTGCCTTTGCTCCCTCCGCCAAACTCTAAATCTGGCACGAAGTCCGCAGACTATCTGGTGCATGTGAGTCCACACAACTCTGATTTCCGGTCTACAAACATTTTTCCAGTTCCGACTGTCCCGCTGAGTTTTCTCCGTATAGGTAACAGTTTTCTCTGTCTTGGGGCCTTCTGAACCCAAACCCCTAGAGAAAAATGATGGAGTGCAGGACAATGCTGGGTACAAATCTCTCCAGTTCTATTTATGGCAGGCAGAAAATATTCAGTACAGAGGATTTTTTTCTTTCATGTTTTCATAAAGGTGGATTCTTTCATTGGAGTGGGTCAAGTGCAGGCAATATCATTATTGGTGCAGAAACCACTGCTAATTTTGCAAAGAGACAAACTTCCGTTTTAGGTCAAGCGTGAGCCAGCACACATGCGCTGCTCTGCGAGACTTCTTGCATACGCTCACCTAACGAGTAGCGAATAGAAGCCCCGCCCACTCTCCACCCATGTTTGCCATTGGCTTGTGTCATTGTGTGTCCTAAATGCTGGCTTCTGATTCGTCAATCCGCTTGTTAGTCCCTCCTTAGTACCGTCTCCTCTTCATTTGTCACCTCCCATGGCGACTGGCCCCTTTACTTCATTTGTTACATGGTAGGTGACATATTAGACCCTGAGCACTATTTTCTTTAAGGAGGTTCTCCTCCTCAGGCACGACATGCTTTGGTGCCTTCTTTAACCCCCCTCCTGTTGTCTGTGCATTCTTCCCCCTGCCTGCCCTCCCTCCCATTGTCTGTGCCTTCAAAATCCCCCCGCACTCCCTCCCTCTCGTTGTCCACGGGTATCGACGTCCACCAAATGTGTTTTTTTTTGTCCGGAGCACCACTAAGATATTCATGGAATCTTGTCCCAATTAGTGACGGTAGTATAGGTTAATAGGCGGGTAAACATACAAGCGAAGGGACTTGCCTCGGTCACTGGGCCATAAAGGGTTAAGCGAGCTTCCCTTTCATTATTCTGCATTTGTCTGCGATCTCGGGAGGGTCTAGGGCGCCATTAACAGAGGTTTATGGAGACAATCGGTGATGTCAGCAGCTCTGGTATGTGTTTCTTCTGGATGGAGGAAGTTACTTTTGTTTTCTTTAGGCGTAATTAGGGGCCACTTGGGCCATATGCTGTAGTGTGGCTTAATTTGTGCAAATAGACTGGAGCATTAGGAAGCCTCTGCTCTGCCTTGTAGACCACATGGCCCCAGCCAGACGTAACCCGGGCGGGGAAGACAAAGCCGGACCCGATGGGGTCCTGGGTCGAACGCCGCCTGGAGGCGGGAAGCCCCTCCCCGCCCCCATTTGCATACCCGCTAGGAAGGGGGCGACCAGGATTGGTCCCCCCAGGGCGAGCTTGGGCGTCCCCAATCAGGTGGCGAGCCAGATAGGGCGAGGGGGGATAAAGAGGGCCAACGGGCCCAGGAGAAGCACAACCACCCCCCCCTCACAGAGAAGATAGAAGAATCGGTCGACGGAAAGAGCAGCAGGAAGGAGCTACGTGCCGTCAGCACAGAAGTTTTTGGTGGCGTACCTGAGGATCCAAGGAGAGGTTTCCAGCCAGGGCGGGAAGCGGAAGAAAAAAGCGGTGGCCCAACCCCTTACCGGAGCATCGAGGCAGTCTTGCCTCCATGGGCCGCCGGGAGGGCATGCTGGTCAGCTGTGGGTATTGTGGCCCCCTCTCGTCTGGCAGCGGCATCGGCCGGAAGGAGCAGCAGGAGGACCGCAGTGGGGATCAGCGGGATCAGTTATGGGGTATTGTGGCCCCCTCTTGTCTAGCAGCGGCATCGGTGTCCGGAGCAGTGAGGAACACGCGCTGAGGGCGGGCGGGGCCAGCAGTCGAGCAGACACCCCCCCTTAAAGGCGCAAGGTCCCGGCTGCACTTTAAACAGCAGCTAAGGCGGGAAAACAGCCTGCGACTGGCCTGGAGCCCGGGCCAGCAGAGCCTGCATCGGAGAATTCCGGCAAGAGATGCGGGGAAACACCCGCGACCGGCCTGGAGGTACTGGAAGGGGGTACAGAAGGGCAGCGGTGGAAAACTGTTTTTGGGCAAACTTAGACAGAGCGCTAAAAAATAAAAATAAACCGGTGGAGGGCCTCCCAGGTGCAGGCAACCTCCCCGGTAGTGCACAGAGCCCCAGCAGGGGTTAAAGGGAACACGAGCCACAGGATCTGCTGCCAGGAAGAGTGTGGGTGTGGCAGATCAGTAAGGCACACGCTGCTGCAGCAGGAAGGTTTTGTGGGTGCAAGCTGCAGCGGCGAAGAGTACTGGGGGGCAACCTAACCAGGAGAATAATTTTAAAGGGGCACTGAAGGCCAAGAGCCGGCAAGAAATGGCCAGCAAGCGAGGGCCAGCTGGGAGAAAAACACGGCCCCCAGCTCGCTTCCGGGAGGCCCAGGAGCTGCTGGAGGTCACAAAGAAGGGTCAGAAGAAGCACGGGAGAGACACGGGCCCCTAGCTGGACGACGACTTGCAAGCGATGTTGGAGAAAGCCAGGGCGTTGCTGGCCCTGAAGGAACAGAGCTGGATAGACCAGCAGATCAAGGAAGGGGCTCACGGGAAGGGGAAGAAGCCGCAGCAGGCATCCCCAGCATGGCCGCCCCCCAAGAAGGCAAGGGGCAAGGGGCCTGCAGCCAAAACGGTGGCCCCTGAGAAGGCCAACAAAGGAGTGGAGCAAGGGGGAAGGAACCCCCCACAAGCCAGGAGCAGGAGGGCTGCATCGCCAGAGCAGGTGTCCAGCTCAGAGGTGGATGGGAGCAGCGATGACGAGGGGTCTGTATCCAGCACGGCGGCCCCTCAGGAGAGACGTGAGAGGCAAACCAGCATGGTCGACAGAGAGAGTTGTAAGCATGGCGCACAGAGCAGCAAGCGAGGGCGCAAGAGGGGGCGGCGCGTTGGCCCAGTAGAGGGGAACCCTGGGCAAAACATAAATATGGGCACTCACCTGAGAGTGAGCAATGTAGCAATGCAAGGGCCATGGTCCATGCAACCCCCGTGGCAGGTAGGGCCAGACCAAGGGCAACTGCGTTTCCATGGGGAGGCATGGACTGCAGGGGCCAAGCACCCAGCAGCGTTGATCCCCTGGTGGCAATGGCCAGGGGCAGGAGCTCCATCCCCGGGTATCGCCCCCATGGGGCACGGGGGCAAGGGGATAGCCAGACGCCAGAACAAAGGGCGGACAGGAGAGGCCACACGAAAGGGGCTACAAGCAAGGAAAAAGGGATAGCAAGCCAGGCACAGCAGGGGGAAAACACATGAACCAAGGTGACCACGCAGGAAGGTACAGTGGCCCCGGGGGTGGATACTACGGGTACAAGCAAAACAAGGGAGGGGCAGGACCCCAACGGGAAGCCGGCCAGCGAGTACTTACGCCCCACCCCGAGCGACCCCCCAGGACCACGAAGCTCTTAGGGCTGGCCAACCTCATCTCACTAGCAGTTAAGGAGAGGATCTGGAGAAAGGAGTTCATAGACATTTTCTCACTACTGGAAGTGCGCCAGGCAGGTTTAGACCTAGCAACACAAGGCAAGAAGGACGATGACAGGAGGGACCAGAGAAGAAAGATCAATAGAAAATTGGCTGAAAGCGTTCAGAACATTGGCATGCGTCTTCATTGAGAAATTCCCTCAGAGCGCAGCAGCATTGATTTTGTACGAGCAAAAGGTACATGAGGCACAGCAGCAGTATCAAGGCGATGATTGGCTAAAATACGATGAGGGCTTTAGGGAGAAGATGCAAGTATGGCCGATCATGGGATGGGACTGTCAGGACATGGAAGGTTTCACGACACACATGGTGGCGGCCAGGGAGGGTGTCAGTGCAAAAGAGAGCAATTTTCATCCCTACGGAAGTAAGAGCAAATATGATGGGCAAGGACAAGGGTTCAAAGGGAAGAACCAGGGCAGTGGTAAATCGAGTAAACCATGTTGGAAGTTCGACAAAGACGATTGTATATGGGGGCGTCATGAAGGTTTAAGCACGCTTGCGGGTCATGCGGGGGAACCACCCCACCATACGCTGTAAGCGGGCCCCAGGGGCAGGGACCCACAAGGACAAGACAGGCACAAAGAAGTGAGGTACAGGCCCCCCCAGACGGGGGCAGTGGGGACAGGGGCGGGGGGCAGCCGCTACCAACACCCATAACGGCAGGCAGGCTGTTACATTTGTTACAAAACTATCACAAAGCAATGGACGGACAGCTGCTAGCAGAGGGCTTCACACAAGGTTTCCCAATCCCTTAAAAATGACCCAGGGGCGCCCGGGAGAGCCTTAACCTAAAATCAGTGAGAGACAACCCGGGGGTGGCGAAACAGAAGGTGGAGAAAGAAGTACAAATGGGGAGGGTGGCCGGCCCTTTCCTTTCCCCCCCATTAAAGGATATGCCCAAAAAAGAGGCGGGAAAATTCCGGCTGATACATCACCTGTCCCACCCCGAGGGCGAATCCATAAACGACTGGTTGGAACAGGGAGCATGCACGGTGGCCTATGCATCGGTGGATGATGCAGTGGGCCTTATAAGGCAGGAAGGGAGGGGCGCCCTGCTGCCAAAATCAAACATAGAGTCAGCTTTTAGATTATTGCCGGTGCACCCAGACAGCTACCACCTGTTGGGCTTCAAATTAGATGGTCAGTACTACTATGACAAATGCTTACCAATGGGTTGCTCGATATCATGCACGCGCTTCAATGCGTTCAGTAGATTTCTGGAGTGGGAGCTGGGGTCACGTGCTCCGAAGGGAGGACGGGTTCACCACCTAGATGACTTCCTGTTTATTGGAAGAGCAGGCTCCGGGGATTGCGCCAACCTCCTGCAAAGTTTCATGACTCTGGCCCAAGAATTAGGTATCCCGCTTGCACAGGAAAAGACGGAGGGCCCAACCACAAATTTCTCCTTCCTTGGGATAGAGCTGGACTCAGTGGCGGGGACGTGCAGATTGCCGCCCGAGAAGGTATCCGACCTGAGGGAAACCATAGGGAGACTTAGGCAGCAAAAAAGGCAACGCTGGGCGAAGTGCAGCAGCTGCTGGGGAAGTTGAATTTTGCCACACGGGTGATCCCCGCAGGGCGCGCTGTCTCAAGATGCCTGGCATGGTTGACCAGGCGCATGACACAGAAGCACCACAGGGTCCGCATCACGCAAGGGGTGAGGGAGGACTTGGGGCAATGGGAGAATTTCCTGACAGAATTCAATGGCACCCTAATGTGGCGGGAACCCTGGGTGCAAGCAAACAAACTGGAACTCTTCACAGACTCGGCTTTGGGGCAATCTTAGGGACAGCATGGTCAGCAGGGGCGTGGCCAGAAGCCTGGCAGAGCGCTGGGCTCACCGCAAACATATCCTTGTTGGAGTTGTTCCCAATAATGGTGGCTTTCCACATTTGGGCCCAGTGGCTAGCTAATAGGCAGATAATGCTATGGTCTGACAACCACGCAGTGGTGCAAGCAATCAACACAGGGTCAGCAAAATGCCCAGCAGTGGTCAACCTGCTGCGGAAACTGGTTGGCTGCCAGCTGAAGGCTAACATCGCGCTTAGGGCGAGACACATCCCTGGGGTAGACATCTCAGTCGCCGATGCCATTTCTCGTTTTCAGTGGGTGAAATTCCAAGAGCTTGCCCCGGACGCAGACAAAGGGATGACCCCAGTGCCAGAGGAGGCGTGGTCATGGGTGGACCTGGGTTGAAGAAATTGCTGGACAATGCATTGGCCCCAAAGACAGACACCCGTTACCGTAAGTGCTTGAAGACTTTCATGACCAGGACAGGACTAGAGGGGGGCCAGTGGGCAGGCCAGGAGGAAATCCTAGATTTCATCTAGTGGGCCTTCGCATCAGGCAAGACCAAAACCTGGGCCCAGGCACACCTGAATGTGGTGGTATATTACACAAAGATGGCAGCAAGGGAGGACCCAACTAGGGCCTTCCAATGCAGGATGGCGATGAGAGGCTGGGGCAGGCTACAGCAAGCAAAGAAAGATGCAAGGTGTCCCATCCACTTTAGCATACTGCAGAGGATGTTGGGGGCCCTGGCAGGAGTATGCTCCTCAGGACAAGAGGCCAGGCTCTTTGGAGCAGCGTTTGCACTGGCATTCTTTGGGGCTTACAGGATCAGCGAGTTGGTAGCCCCATCAGTCGGTGACCCAGGGACAGCATGCATCAACAGAGGGGACGTGGAAAGGCTGAAGGGGACATGGACATACTGCTGTGACGGTCCAAAACAGACCAGGCAGGCAAGGGAAAATGGACCAGAATAAACTGCATTAGGGACACAGCCTGCTGCCCGGTGTGCTTACTGCAGGAATACCTGGGATCTGGGGAAGGCAGCAATGGGCCTCTCTTCAGGCACAGGGACGGGTCGTTACTCAGCCGCTTTCAGTTCATAGCAGTGATGAGGAAGACCCTGGAGGCAGTGGGGCTCCCCACTCTTTCAGAATAGGGGCAGCCACTACAGCCGCAGGGTTGGGGTTGGATAGCAAACAAATTAAGGGGATAGGGCGCTGGGCATCCAGCACATTTAAGCGTTACGTACGCCCAACAATGTACTGAGTCTGGTTTCTCCCCCCCGTCTAGGTCCGAACAATCCACAGAAGAAGGTGTGGATCGTGGGTCACTCCTACGTGACGCGGGCCCAACAATGGGCGGCGGCCAGATGCGAATTCGGCGGGATATGGCTGCGGGACACCGACGTAGCCTGGTTGGGGCGCTCAGGAATGAAATGGTATCAACTGCTACCCGCGGCGCGGGAAGCAATGAGGCAAGGTGGCAGACCGGATGCGGTGGTGGTCCACCTGGGAGGAAATGACTTGGCAGCATTGGGTAGGTGGGTCCTCCTAGAAAATATGCAGAAAAGCCTCACGGTCTTGGCCCGGCTGATACGCCCAGCAGAAATATTTTTTTCTGAAATAATAGTGAGAAAGGCCTGGCGGGGGGCCATGGACTTGGGGGCGGTGGAAAAATGCAGACGGAAACTCAACATCACCATGGCGAAGGTTTGTAGGGCCAATGGATGAGGTTTTGTTAGACACGGTTTCATAAACTTGAGGTCTCCGGGTTATCACCTGGAGGACGGGGTACACCTTACCGGGGTAGGGATTGACATGTTCCTACTGAACATTGTAGGGGTGCTGGAACAGATGGGGTTCAACTAAGAGCAATAGGGGAGGCCAGGGTAGGGGGAGCTCCCTCCGATCGGGGAACCGTAGGTAGCATGGGGGAAGGAACACAAGGAAGGTAGTAAAAAGAGAGAACCTACTAAAAGGTAGATGGAAGGCTCACACAGTGTCCTTGGGATGCCTCACGGCAGTGGCACTGAGGGAGCCAAGGGCGGCGTGCCGCCATAGAAAAAGTAGATGTGATGCTCCTGCAGGACCCTTGGGATGCCTCACGGCAGGGGTACTGAGGGAGCGAAATGCAAGGACTCAGCCTCAGGAAAGCTAGAGCAGATGCTCAAGTAAGGTCCTTGGGATGCCACACAGCTGGGACCCCTGGGAGCAGGGAGGGCCCATGAAAGGGTCCAGGGCGAGCAGGATTGCACTTGCAGCCCGGGCAGGTCCAGACGGACACCCTCCAAGTCAGTAGCAAGTTAAAGCCTAGACCTGTGAATCGGAAGCCCAGACAGGGGGCATCTCCCCTCCCGGGAAATTGAGGAGGCTGGGTCTATACTGCGAGCAAAAACGAGTGCAAAGACCAGGAAATATAAATGTGTAGCATGGACATTAAGTGAACAGTCGATATGACCATGAATTTTGCAAAAATGTATAACTTGTGATGTTGAATAAACTGCGACCTTTTAAGGCACCAGAGCACGTTGTCAGTGGTGATTTAAGGGTTAACAGGAATGCAGTTTGTGGAAGCGGGTGAGAATGGGGGGGGACTCGCCTCCTGGAGGGGGTTGTTACCCGTGCCGGGAAGGCGAAGCCAGACCCAATGGGGTCTGGGTCGAACGCCATCCGTAGGCGGGAAGCCCCTCCCCGCCCCCATTTGCATACCCCCTAGGAAAGGGGCGACCAGGATTGGTCCCCCCAGGGCGAGCTCGGGCCCCCCAATCGGTGTGAGCCAGATAGGGCGAGGGGGGATAAAGAGGGCCAACAGGCCCAGGAGAAGCACAACCACCCCCCCTTGCAGAGAAAGTAGAAGAATCCCACCCACCCACACCAAAAGAAGCGGGCGTTGCAGCCGCAAGGGTAGAGGTGAGGCGGAAGGAATACAAGGAAGGTAGTTAAAAGAGAGAACTTACTAAAAGGTAGATGGAAGGCTCACACAGTGTCCTTGGGATGCCTCATGGCAGGGGCACTGAGGTAGCCAAGGGCGGCGTGCCGCCATAGAAAGAGTAGATGTGATGCTCCCGCAGGACCCTTGGGATGCCTCACGGCAGGGGTACTGAGGGAGAAAAATGCAAGGACTCAGCCTCAGGAAAGATAGAGTAGATGCTCTTGGGATGCCACATGGCAGGGACCCCTGGGAGCAGAGAGCGCCCATTAAAGGGTCCAGGGCGAGCGGGCCGGCACTTGCAGCCTGGGCAGGTCCAGACGGACACCCTCCAAGTCAGTAGCAAGTTGAAGCCTAGACCCGTGAATCGGAAGCCCAGACAGGGGGCGCCTCCCCTCCCGGGAAATTGAGGAGGCTGGGTCTATACTGCGAGCAAAAACGAGTGCAAAGACCAGGAAATGTAAATGTGTAGCATGGACATTAACCCCTTCGGTGCTTGCGTCGGCCAATGGCAAGTATTGTTACCAGAGGACCCGACGCAATGCTGGGCCTTTATTTAACCAATCATTGCTTTCATGTGTTAGTTCGACTGGATCAACTAAGCTGACCCAAGACTACAAATCCCAGAATACATTTGACAGTCAGTCTGGTAACCGTACAGTGGAGGCTGCCTCATCACCATACCTGTCTTCGCATTCAAACGCCATAACTTCATCCCATGTCTTTCCGAATCCTGTTCCTGATTTTGTCCCTTGTCACTCTTAAGTATTTCCGTGTACGTAGTTCTGTGTATTTACAAAACTTTCTCGCGGGGAACTTTTTTATCTCACTACTGAGCCTGTAGTACCCTTCCATGTTTTATCTCAGCGCCTCTTCATCTAGTCAGAACCGAGCCTTCCTCTTACTTCTTTTCTCCGTTCTGTATTACCGGACATCTTTAGAAATCTCTAGCCTGTCTCCACGCATCCCCCTCTGTTGAGAGTTCCCGATTTGCCTTCCTCGCGACTCCCATTTTTTATAGTCAGCATCGTGTGATACCATGTTCCAATATATAAAATGGACGCTGCCCCTTTCTTGCCATAGTTTAATGTTACGTTGTAAATTGTTGCACTACACTCCTTTGAGAATGCAGGTGGCCTGTTTGCGTGCTCCCCGGGTAATTCCCCATTGTTCATCAATACTCCCCGTCTCTTCTCAGTCCCATAGTACACATCTTCACTAAAGCAACAACAGACATAAATGAAAGTAAAGAAGGCGAGTTAAAGTGTATATTTTTTGGGGGGTGAACAAAATGCACGACGCTAGCTTTGCTGCCATAACGAATAAGCATTCTCCAAAAAGGGGAAGGAACCTTCGTTTTTCAGTACAAATGGGCACCGTGCTATAGGTCTATCACCCCTACATATATGACAACATTTCGAAACAAGCGGCTGGCTTTTGTGGGGGAAACATGGCGCCCGCTAGCTGAGCGGTAGCGCACGTCCCAATCAGCGCTCTCCCCCTCCTGGTTTGGCGGTGCTTCTGATGTGTGTCTGAGCCTCGCAGTGCTGCGTTACCTTCGTTCTTCAGCGCGGATCCCTTTTTTTGGAGCCTTTTCTCTCCCCATGTATGTCGGAAGCTCCATGGAGCTACTGGGTTCCTCGCGCCTCCTTCTCCTGCCGCTCTGGTCTGGTGCCGCCCTGGAGCTGAGACGCGGTCGCAGAGCTGCGGCCCGCGGTCTCCTCCGGGGGAATAGCGGCAGTGTCAGAACAAGCGCTGCCGCGGAAATCAGTAAATTTTTTCCTCGTGTGGCTGGCAGGAAGGGTTGCAGCCCCACAGGCAGAGCTGACATCGAATCGGAGGTTGAAAACAACGAGGAGGTTGATGGTGGCGGCAGCAGTGGCAAAGGTGGCAAAGGTGGTAAGAACGAGTCGTCCTCTTTACAAGAGGCGTCTCGTATAGTTGTGCAGGAGCAGGAGCAGGTGTTAAAGGCAGACTCCCCCCTATTAAATTTCAGCACGAGTAAGAAAGGGGGTAGGAGGAAGGGGAAGCGTGTGAAATACACACCCATACAAACTTTACAGATAGGCACTCTTGGGGGTCAGGACAAAGAGCAGGGCACCCCGAAAGCTGTAGCAGCCATAACAGATACATCAGAGTCATTAATACCAGGAGAGCTACAACAGGAGGTATCTCAGGTCGGCCTCAACACTGCTTTTCAGAACTACCAGGTAAAGGGGAGGAGCATAAAGGGGCTTAGAAGTAAAGGTTCTATTAAAGTACCCTCTAAACTTAGCACTGTTAAAGTTACTCCATCTTTACGTTCATTCTTTAGGGTTCAGCCTCAGATCCTTACCATCTCAAAACAGGAGGGATCCCACCGAGCCCCCCGACCACACGGCCTAGCTACTCCCCTCAATTCCTCTCCCAATATGGAATCTAAAGAGCCCCTTGAAAATGTCAATAGTAAGATTAACCTCACACATACCAACGCTAACACTAGCGTAAATACTAGCGCCACCACTCCTGAGATTCCTAGCCCCCCCTCTGTACTACCCTTAGTACCCAGGTCCTTTGAAGTCCTTGGGATAACAACAGAACAGCAGATTAGGCAACAGGGCCAGACTGAAAGTGGGGGAGAAGAGACTTCAGCTCAGTTGTGGAAGTGAAGGAAGAACCATCATGACCTCACTCCAGCTTCTGTCCTGGAATGTCAATGGCCTGCGCACGAAGGGTAGAAGAGCTAGAATTTTACAATATTTACGAGACTCTCCGGCGCAGGTCATCGCCATCCAGGAAACTCATCTTCTGAAATCAGAGACTAAAGAAATTTTAAAAAATCAGAAATGGGTAGATCTTTTTATCTGTACTGATCAGACGGCAAATATTAGAGGGGTGCTGTTTCTATTCAAAAAACAAGCCAAAGCCCAACTATTGGATTATAGGGAAGATCAAAGTGGTAGATGGCTTATTTTGAGGATATCTTTAGGAGGTATATTTCTTTGTCTAGTGGGTTACTACGGTCCGAATCAGGACGATCCCTCTTGTCTAAATACCATTCGACGCCACCTCATTGATTTCCCAGATCCTGTTATATGGATGGGCGATTTTAACATAGTGTTGAACCCTAAGCTTGACAAATCGCCAAATTCCAGGGCAGTAGTCCCTTCTAAATCTCGGCAGCTGCTTTTGACAATAATGGACCAGATTGGTCTTTCTGATATATGGAGGGAACGGGCGGGGGGTCAATTGGGAGTTTCTTTTAGAAACTTGAAATATAAACATAAGTCTAGAATCGACTATGCCTTGATCAGTTTCAATCTTAAGGATCTAGTGAAAGATATTGAATACTTGCCGTCACAACTTTCGGACCATTCGGCAATCCTTTTAAGCTTAAATTTCACACAGCAACAGCAGTTTAGTTCTTGGTCTTTCGATCGAACCATTTTGCTGGAGGAAGACGAAGTTAACTTTCTCCTCTTTGAGACTAGATATTTTGTGGAAGCGAATTTAGACTCTTCCAGTATTTCTGTTGTCTGGGACTCTCTGAAAGCTTACTGGAGAGGCTGCATTATCAACAGAGCTACCTTCAGAAAACGGAAATTTAGAGAAACTACTATGGGCCTAGAGGCAGAAATGAAGGAAATAGAGAATAAATTGAACACTCAAATAGGAATCGATCCAAAAGAACAGCTGGAAAAAATAGACTTGCTTAAAAAACAGTTGGAGGGTATCCTCCAAGAGAGAATTTCTCGTAGATGGGAGGCAAGTAAGATCTCACATTTCGAATTTGGCGAAGGGGCTGGAAAATTACTTGCCTGGAAAGTAAAATCAGACCAGATCCGTAATCACATAAAAGAGATTAAGGTAGGAGACGAGTTATCATCTCGCTCCTCCAGCCTAGATATTGGGATGGCTTTTCGCGATTTCTTTCAAGATATATATAATGAACCAATCACTGATGATAGCGATAAAAGGAAATGGTGGTTGGAGAAGGTCATTCTACCGACCATCTCAGACGTTCAAAAATTAGATCTAGATCAAGAAATAACAGAAGAGGAAGTGAGAAGGGTAATTGACCAGTCAAAAAGAGGGAAGGCGGCCGGCCCAGATGGGCTTCCGGGGGAGTTATATCGTTCCCTTAAAGAGATCATTATTCCAGTATTCGTCAAAATTTATAACAGCATACTTTTGAAGGGAGAAAATCCACCTAGCTCGTGGAGTGAGGCTACGGTCGTACTGATCTTGAAACCTGGTAAAGACCCGACTAACTGTGGGTCTTATCACCCAATTTCACTCCTCAATAATGATTATAAATTTTTCGCGGCTATATTGTCAAACAGGCTGGGGGGGGTGGTTGATAATATTATTCATCTAGATCAAAAGGGCTTTGTCAAAGGGCGCCAATTAGCAGATCTTACTTATGACTTAGTAGGCGCAATAGATATTGCCTCTACTTTTACACTCCCTCTGGCCGTTTTAACCCTCGACGCAACTAAGCCTTCGACAGGGTAAATTGGGCATACCTGTCTGAGGTAATGAAAAAATTCAATCTGGGGGATAAATTCTGCCGTGCCATAAGACTGTTATATAAGGCCCCAACAGCTAGACTACTAGTTAATGGAATGTTGACTGATATAGTTAAAATCACCAGGGGACGAGACAGGGCTGCCCGCTCTCTCCGCTGCTTTTTAATCTGTATATTGAACCATTCGCACAGATACTCAGGGAAGATAATAACATCACTTCTTTTAAATTTGGAGAGTGGGAGAGGCGGGTGGCCCTGTATGCAGATGATATTCTTATCCTAACAGCTGACCTGGATTCAGCCTTTTCTACAGTCATTAAACGTGCGGAGGAATTTGGCCAAGTCTCGGGCTATGAAATTAATGCCAGTAAAACTGAAATCATGGCATGGAATGTAAAAGATACACAACTTCAAATTGGGTCTACTATGCGTTATTTGGGGATTACAATTTTACAGGAGGTTGACAAAATTCCAGAATACAATCTTGATCGCGCCTTTAAGGACTGTCAAAAGCAGATGAAATCGTGGGCTCACCTCCCCTTATCTATCTTGGGGAGGATCAATCTAGTGAAAATGTCAATCTTGCCTAAGATCACTTTTCTTTTCAACACCATCCCGCTGTCTTTTGATAAACAACAGATAGAGAAATGCCAACGAGAGATAAACTCTTTTATTTGGCAGTATAGATCAACTAGGCTGGCTTGGAAGAAGCTTAGGCGGAAGAGGGATAAAGGGGGATTGGCGTTACCCGACTTGCAATACTATGCTTGGGCATTTCAGCTTTCACATTCAAGGATGTTGCTGAAAATGCCCACCAGTACAGCGGGAGGTGAGTTGTTCAGGGCTATGTTAAGGGGGCAGGGTTACCGGAGGAAGGGTTCATGTTTAAATTTGGTGACCAAAAATTTAAAAAAAAGTTAAATTAAAGGTTCTCCATTCGATGGTAAAAAACTGGACCACAATAAGAAAAAAAATGGGGCTCAGTTATTTTTCCAGATTAGCACCACTGTGGGACTCCCCAGGCACACCCGTATGTTTTCAGGACAGTTTGATTAAACCAGTGAGAGATTCTGGGATCACAACGTGGGGGGATTTGATGAATGGGGATTCCCTACTCCCTTGGGAAGATCTACGAGAGAGAGTGGGGTCTGGCCTTTCCAGATTTAAGTACATTCAGATTAAAAGCTGGGCCCAGGCCCAGCTTAGCCATAATATAGTTTTTGGGAAGACCAGTAAATTGGAAGAACAACTAGTGGTGAGGCCGGTGGGTAAAAAGGAGGTCTCAGTGTGGTATTGGGCAATAGAGGAGGAAAGCGATGGCGTTTTTAAACTACCAGAAGAGCTATGGGGAGAGTTGATGGAGGTTCAGTGTGATTCGGTCTGGATGGATTCATTTAGTATCCTGCACAGAATAGTTAAACCTGCCTGGTTGAAGCGAAACCATCTGTTCACGGCCCATAGAGCGTACCTTTCCCCACTTAAGCTATCGAAATTTCAGATAGGGAAAGTCTGTAACAAATGCGGGTTGCCTGAAGCATCAGATGTGCATATGTTTATGGATTGCCCCGCTATTTGCCCCTTCTGGGAAAATGTGAAGAAGACTCTTGAGTCCATCCTGAAGATATCATTGGATATCAGTCTGCTGCTAATCATCTTTGGCCTCAATGACTATATTATGGGCCCTGCTAGATCTCTATTGTTTTATGCAATTCTAATGGCTAGGAGACAAATATGCAAGTATTTGGTGGATTCAGTAGCACCATCTCACTCAGAATGGTTGACCTCGTTATATGAAGTATCCAAGATGGACATGGCTAGATCCTGCAGGAAGAATAAGATCGCTTTCTGGGATTTATTGATACAGTGGAGATAGTGAGCCCGGGTTTTTTTTTTTTTTCCCCCGGGTCCTATGATTATGCCTTTTTTGGTTACTCCTTGGACCTTTGTTTGGGTTCCCCAGGTCAACGATATGGTCGTTCAGGTCTATAAAGACCGAGGTGGAGTAAAAAACCTATCCTCACCCCTTGATATTCCTCCCGTCTACTGAGCGTATCCTGGTCTGACTTTTTGATCTATCAAAGTCTCCTGAACTTGTTCAGTAGGGATACGAAAGGCGGTTGGCTTCTTTTCAAGAGAGTTAAAGGCGAATGAGGACACAAAAAAAAAAAAACATTTCGAAACAAGCATTTGCAATGCAATAGGTCTCACATTTGCGAGAGTTTGAGCTATTGGCATTGTAAATGACAATGCCTTTTATTTATATGTTTTGAAAACCTGCAAGCAGTGCGTAAACACGCACTTTGTACTTCTAGTCCTTGCTTACGAGAAGCAAGGCTGGCAGTAAAAGAGGCGCAGTTACTGCCATCCTTGCTTCTCGTAAGCAAGGACCAGGGTTCCTTGCACCTACCATCCAAAATATTGAATCATTATCTCTTTTCTCCCACCTCTACCCTGGTCCACCCTGTTCAGCATCCTTGGCTTCATAGACCAAGACTCCATCTTCTCTAGAGCCTTGCTCTGCGTGGTCTGCTGAGACAATTCACTAAAATGGGATTGGGGGTCACAGAGCACATTCATTTACAGATGCCTCATTTGGCCAACCCCATGAATTTTTCTCTCTTGTAGTATGGCAACTCTTTTGTAGTGGCCACTAGCAGGTACAACTTGGAATGAACTTCAAACGTTATGAGAATTTAACTTCTATGCTCAGTTTTGAGCCCAGCTGAACTACATTTGGTTTTCACAGCACTTTACGATTAAATGCTACCTATTTCAATTATGATATATTTTGCATAGGAGGAAATATGTCCTGGAGCTGAGCTGAGACTGTCTAGAAAACATACAATGTAAAATTATGTCAATTTATTGGCGTAAGTGTTGCACGTATATTATTAATCCACATCAAATTGTTGTACAATTATAAATAGGATTTTACAGAATGTAAACCTAGCTAGAATGTATCAGAGCATAGCACATAGGAGGGAGTAAAGGGTTATAATTCAGGATAACTCTAAATAATGCAGGATGTTCATGAATGGTGAACACCACAGTGTGGAAACAGGGGGAGATTTACAAACATTTTGCGCTGGGTTAGCGTCACAAAAGTGACGCTCACCAGCACAAAATGTTTTCTTTGCTATTTACTTTCACAGAACATAACGGGCACGGACCACAACTTAGTGCAATTATAATTTTTTTCTGAACAGTCCACCATTACGCGTTTGGGCCTGAGACAGCCTTGATCACATGACGCCACTGCATTGTGGGACAAACATATTTAAAGTGACAAGTGCTTCATTACGGCATAGGTACTGTAAACAGACTACTTCCACAATTCGGTCTGAGGAATTCAAATATAGGTTCAATAAAAGACATAATTATAAATATGAAATACAATTTCAATACAATGCCTAAATGCATATCGTATAAAAGTATTCTGTATGGTTTGCAGCCTTGACTGTTATGCTACATAGACAGGCATAAAACATCTTATGTAATTACCCATAATCAGAAGGAAAACATAAGGATACTCCACAAAAATGCATTTACAGTTTTTCACTATAAATAATAACGTTTCCTTCGATCTTTTACACGATTTTTGTTTCTGGTTAATCCAATAAATTTTTATATGTCCTTCATGTTATTTATTGTCCTGATGTCCTCTATTTTGATCCTGCTCTATGATATTATTCAATAATCTGTTAAAGTGCCATTTTGCCAAAGTGCTAGAAAAAAGTGCTGCATAATATTCATCCACCCCTCATTGTCTTTATAAAGTGCAAAAAGTGTTAAATTAATAACAATGGATAGGTAGCAGCTTATATTAATTCTCTATGATTATAATATTTTATTTTATTTGATTAAATTGTTCAAGTTTCCCTTCACAAGCTTTTGATTGCTCAATCGGCAGTCATATATCTGTACATATAGGAGTTCTTAACTGTTTTTACCAGCTCAATGGGCAATATCTGTTATTAATTCACGGAATATCCCATATTATCTAGACTGCTTGAACAAAGACTAAAGCAAATAAATTGTGGTGACCATATTACAGACATGTAAACAGATCCTCCGTGGCGTTGAGCCCCCTGGGGTTTTGGCATCTAATTCCAAAATATATCGGGTCTCCAATTGTCTTAATGTTGCTTCCCTGTTGCCACCTCTCCTGCGGCTCGGAACAGACTCCAGTAAATAATATCTGAACTGTTCCAGATTATTATTGTGCCATTCTTTGAAGTGATGGGCAACGGGATATGTTGGGTCTGAGTTGGAAATCGCCCGAATGTGTTAGAGTATCCGCTTGTGTGCCTGTAACTTAGTACTGTCAACATAGCGCAGTCCACAGGGACACTCCAACACATATACCACATGGTCTGTTTTACATGTCAAAAATTTCCTAATCTTACAATCTTTGTCACTAAAGGGTGTTGTGTGTGTTGTCTTATTCACCCCTAACCTGCAGGCTCGACAGGTTGTACATTTAAAAAAACCTTTTCTTAATGAGAGCCAAGTAATTCCTTCTGTTGCCTCAGGACTACTTCTCACAAGAGCATTGCTCATAGAGGGGCCACTTCTGTAAGTAATGGCAGGGTTTTTGGGAGCAAGTGGCCAATGATAGGACCATCTAAAACTAATGGCCAATTACGTTTCATAATACTTCTCAGTTGTTTATCTTGTTTGTTAAATGTAAGTATCATTCTGATTTGGTCAATATATATATACAGAAAAACACACAACAAACTATGTTACCCGAACCCGAGACACCTAGATCAACATTAGCAATAGCAGATATCAACACTCTTCATACGCTCCTTGAGGTAGGTGAACCCATAGAAACAGTCACACCCAATCCAAATAGAGACCCCTTTGAATTGCAAACCCGCAGTGAAATACCCGCCTTGTTTGGAATTGACACAGGGGAGGCGAGTGACACGAAATTCAGTGCACCCTCCAAATATGTTCCCCAAATTGCCAAAGACAACATAGACATTTTTAACGATCTAGTGACGCAGGACATACTCACTCTATCACAACAACCATGCAAAAGCAAGAATCTCTCCAGAGAACAATGGGAAGCCATAACCACATTACAAAAAGATGATAGTATCGTGATTAAACCTTCCGACAAGGGAGGTAATATTGTTCTGTGGCAAAGAGACAAATATGTTAAGGAAGCACTTTGCCAACTAAATGACAACACATGTTATGTAAGAGTAGAACCAACATACATGAAGACACTGCAGGAAAGATACACAAATATGCTTCACAACTGGCATGAACAACATTTACTTAAGTGGGACGAATTCCAGTTTCTCAAAAATGAAACTCCAGTGACACCCACATTCTATCTTCTATCGAAGATTCACAAAAACCCCTTAGAACCCCCAGGCCATCCCATTGTGTCATCTAAACAGAGCCTTTTTGAAAACACGTCTGTCTATGTTGACCATTTTTTGTTTCCTTTTGTGCAAACGTTAAACTCATACGTTAGAGACACCAAGGACTTTCTGCAAAAAATTGAAAATGTGTTCTGGGGAGAAAACTCATGGCTGGTAACATTGGATGTAGAAAGTCTATACACCAGTATAAGACACTACGATGGGTTGATGGCATGCAAACACTTCCTACAAACAAGAAGCATTCACACACTAGAACACACCCACATGATCCTACAAATGATCGAAATCTGCCTAACAGAAAATGTCTTTATGTTTAACAAACAACATTATAAATAGATACAGGGAAATTCCATGGGTACCTGCTTTGCCCCCAGCTACGCCAATCTGTTGGTGGGCTGGTGGGAGAAGCAGGTACTCTAGAATAGTGAACTAGAACACTGGACCCAAAACGTCAGCATATGGTTAAGATATATTGACGACATTTTCTTTGTTTGGGATTGAGGAGAGAAAGATCTAGATGAATTTTTTCATAAACTCAATGAGAACAGACTTAACTTCAGGTTCACCATACAAAAAAGCAAGAGTAGCCTAGTGTTCTTAGATCTCAAACTGAATACCATAGATGGTATCCTAACATCAGAATTATACAGAAAGAGGACTGCAGGGAACTCTATTCTGCTGCGGCTAGCTGCCACCCACCTAACCTGAAATGGAGCATCCCATTCAGCGAGTTTCTCAGGGCTAGAAGAAATTGCAGCTCTGAGGAAACTTTTGAGAACACCAAAAAAACCATGACCAAGAGACTCAGGGACAGAAGCTATCCCATAAGAGCGTTACAAAAGGCAGAACAAAAAGTCTCACAGATTAGCAGAACAGAAGCACTTTTCAAACCATCAAGAAAAACCAACAAACATGAGCAAGGGAAAAACTCTATCAGATTCATCATGAAATACAATAGTCAGGCAGGTGACTTAAAAAAAATCCTCAAAAACAGATGGGATATCCTAAAACTAGATCCCATCCTAAAGGAGGCTGTGGGTCAAGCACCCTCCGTCACCTTTTAGAGAAATGTCTCCATAAAAGACATCTTAGTACAAAGTCATCTCGCACCACGCAAGACTAACTGGTTAGGGCAAAGGAAGGGTTTCTACACCTGTGGAAATTGCAAAGCATGCAAACATAGCACCAACGTCAAAGAAATAACACTAGCACGCACAAACCAGAAATGGCGAATACCAAAGCTCATCAACTGCAACACTGATTTTGTTTGCTACGCTATCATTTGCCCTTGCAACAAATGGTACGTTGGATCTACCACCTTCCCAGTCAAAAAACGGATACTTGAACACTTTAGGGCAATCATTAACAATTATCGGGCCTACAGTACAGCTAAACATTTCCAAGAGTGTCATGAAAGCGACTGGACCAAAGCCAAATTTCTTGGCCTGGACACAGTGCTCAAACACCCAAGAGGTGGAAACAGAATATCCGCCCTCTGGAAAATGGAGTCTATCTTCATACTAAAGGCAGGCTCTGCCTTCCCCGAAGGGATGAATAACGATGAGGAGCTGCATTCACACCTAGGATAGTAACAAATGAAAACACTAAGAGAGCCTCCCAGTCAACACAGATCAGCCCCTGGTCTTTTTAATTAATGTCTCCCGTAACCTCTAACCCAACTACACACTATGGATGTCATTTCACTGCAGAAAGTTTAAACTTTATTGTTATATAGGTTTTGATCATTTTGCTGTTTTAATACAAACGCATAAAAATCTTGGTTGATGCTTGACATTTCTTCTTATGTATTTGCATACAGGTAGTTTTTAAAGGCACAACTGTTTCTCGACTAAGTCACATTAAAGATAGAAGCACTGGAGAACGAGGATGTTACCCGGTAACAATCGTCACTCCTTGATCGGGATGAGATTTTCTCTTGGACAATCTTCCAACTGCGGTACTATACCCAAATGCCTCTGTTTATACTGCACAATGACTGTATCTGTATGAAACGGAATATATTTGAAACCCGACTCAGCTGAAACCACCAGTAGCCCGTATAATTTTATATAGTTACGGTGACCATAGAAGTCTTAATTTTGAGCCATTTTTTTCTGTATAAACTGTTGTGTCTTTTTCCCAAAGGGGTACTATACCCAATTCAACTACCAAGCTTGATTAACTATATGCAAATAATCATGACAGCACTATATTTGCTTCCTTTCTGAGTTTGAATTTGGTTATATACAAAAGATAACCAAATAAGAGAAAACTAATGAAACCCAACTGTATTTATGGTTGATTATGAGTATCGATTGCAAAAGGAACCATGCCTCATGATACATTTACATACTGACGTTAAGTGTTTTAAATAAAAATGAGGTACAGGAGACAATTACTGCAATGCATTTCTATGTTTTTTAACAAAAACGAGTAGTATTTAATTTATGCACTTTTTTCACTTGTAAATAGTATTTTTGAGCACTTTCTTCTATGTCTATTACAAGACTTTAAAAGACCACAGCTGTAACATATGGTCATGTGACCAAGACCCCGTGAGAGGTCGAAACGCGTCTTGTTTCTTTTGCCAATAAACTAAACTTTGAAGCATCTAGAACCGGAGTGGCTCCTTCCTTACCTGACTCGCTGGACAAGGTTTTCGAAGATATATATATATATATATATCCAACAAAAGGAGCCACGCAAAAAACCCAGACCTTCATTGGGCGGCCAGTGCATCTGCTGCGAGGCTGGCAGTGTAACATCCAAACAAATCCTCCTTAGGCATTAAAGAAGGTGCACCGACACTGGTTGAGTTGCCAATCGAACACTTTAATGGTGAAATGACACGAAGGCAAGAGGCTTCCTATTCCCAACGTTTCTGCTCTAGGAGCCTTGATCACGGGAGGCAGTCTCTCTGAATTTCAAACAGCCTACGTGGTTTCCTTTTAGCAGCGCGGGCCGTATTATCACACAGAGTGCGCACAGAAAACATAATTTAGGCTTTTTAAGGTAAAACGTGCAGTTGTTTCAATAATGATGAATAAGCATGTTGTATATATATATATACATATACATTCCTACTGGCGGTCGCCAGTAGGTAGTTATAGTTAGGACCTATTATCCATAGGAAAAGCATTTGTTGATTTGCCAATATCTTTGGCGCCGTTTGACGAATCTTCGCGAAATGTTCAAAACTGGTGGGGCGCTCCGGTCAGCTCCTGTCCTGAAAGTTTTGGGGTGATTCGTCAAGCGGGGGCTGAGAAAAAAGGGGGGTCCCAAAGTGTGTTTTCCCCATGTTAATTTCGATAGGAATTGCTGGAACAGGCTACAGCCCGAACTGCTGTACGGAATTACATCAAACTTGGCAAAAAGGTAGCTCTTGGTTCAGAAAGCGCCCTTTTTTTAAATGGTGTAAATCCGTTCAATAGTTCCTGAGAAATTAAAAAAAGAAAAAAATCGCTATCTGAGCACCGAGGAGGAGTCGCGACTCCTCCTGAGCATGAGCTGACTTCTGATTGGCTGCCAACACTCCAAACCAGGAAGTGTTGGCAGCCATCTTGTGACTCGGTAACCGAGTCACAAGAAAACAGTAAAACAAAGATGAAAAACAAGAAAAGGGGGCAGGATAGAAACACCCTGACCCCCTAGGCCTGCTCCGGTGGTCCCACAGGGACCCCCAGGGCCAAAAAAAGCATTTTTATTTTTTTTAAAATGTCCGAATTCACGCTGGGTGCGCGAATCCGTCCGAATTTTTTTTTTAAAAACAAAGCGCGGGCTTCCGTGCTTCGTTTTATATAAGCCCCCGGGTGGGTCAGGTCCCGGGGGCAATGCATAATAGATTTGCTGGGGCCCCCGCAGCCCCGGGGACCACCACCTACCCTGGGGCTTATTTAATTGTATGCGGGGGCACACGGCCCCCCCGCAGCCCCAGGGACCGCCACCTCCGCGGGGCTTTAAAAATAAATGCATGGGGGGGTCCCAACCCCCCCATGCTGCCCCAAGGACCGCCACCTCCCCGGGGCTTTGATAATGAAACGCGGGGGCTAGCGGCCCCCCACAGCCCTGGGGACCACCACCTCCCCGGGGCACATACTCATTTCAATGCGAGGGTCAGTAGCGGACCCCCGGGCCCTGGGGACCACCACATCCCCGGGGCTTTGAAATGTAGGGAGGGGGGCCGCGTGGCCCCCCTCCTGGAGCCCTTGATGGCCCTGGGTACTGCCACCCCCAGGGGCCGGCTCCTGCAATGTCCCAGGGTGCCCACCCCCGGGACATTGCTGTTTGCTATGGCAGGGCGGGAACACAGCTCCCGCCATGCCATAGCAAACACTGCTTTGGTTTTTGGACGTGAGAGCAGGAAAACCTGCTCTCGCTTCCAAAAACCAAAGCAGAATTGCTTTTGCACAAGGGGAGCTGCATGTCAGCAGCTCCCCTTGTGCAAAAGCAATGCCGGCTCCCGCAGGAGGCGGGGAGCCGGCGGGACCATGGGGGCATTGGGGCTCCCCCCACGGTCCCCAACGGTAAGGCCAGGCCCAGGGGGATGGGCCCGGGAGGGGGCCCGCATGGCCCCCCTCCAAAGAATTAAATTAAAAAAGTCTGGCCATGCCCCGGGGGATGGGGTCCCCGGGGCCAAAATTGGCCTCGGGAAGGGGGCCACGCGGCCCCCTTCCCGTTTTTTTTATTTTTTATAAAAAGGGGTCAGGCCCTGGGGGATGGGGTCCCCAGAGCCCCAAAAATGGTAAAAAAAGGAGGGCCACACAGACCCCTTTTAAAAAAAAAAAAAGCACTGGCTCCGGGTCTGGTTAGTCAGAGTCAGTTACCACCAGTACTAGTCAGCAAAAAGTTGGAGGCACAAGATGACTTTGCAACAAGGCCTCTTTCTGCACCTCTGTTGGTTCTTTCTGCATATCTCTTGCTTCTTTCTGCACCTTTCTTTGTCTTTCTGGACTTTTGTTGCCTCTTTCTGCATTTCTCTTGCTTCTTTCTGCGCCTTTCTTCCTCTTTCTGCACATGTCTAACCTCTGTAGGCATAGTTAGAAATTAGCATTTAAAAACCTTTGAAATTCACTAAAAACCATATGTTTCAGGGACGTTATAGTTAGAAATTAGCATTTAAAAAACCTTTGAAATTCACTGAAAAAACCATAGGTTTCAGGGACGTTATAGTTAGAAATTAGCATTTAAAAAACCTTTGAAATTCACTGAAAAAACCACAGGTTTCATGGACGTTATAGTTAGTTGGACATTTCACTCGTACAAAACCAGTAAAATTCGGCCGTTATAGTTAGTTCAGCTAACTATAACTCGCGCCCCCGCGATGCACTGCTGATGACGTCACATATTACATCATTCATGACATGGTCAGTGACATCACTGATGACATTACTGATGACATCTCAAATGACATCACTGATGACATCACTGATGACATCATCCACGTGATAAGCTGATGCAACTCCTCACACCCTAATATAACCTTTGATACACCCACTCTAAAATACAGACTACCATTTTCGAAACCATAGACACACCAATACCAGTTACTACATACCCACTCACTGATTCCTAGGTCTACACACATCCACTTATTCACTCATACAGTCACTCATACATGCAGTCACTCATCAATACAGCACTATCATATGCACTCATACACCTATACAGACACTCACTCATAGAGTTACTCACACACGTAGTCAGTCATGCAAAGAATCAATCACACTCCCATTTACTCACCTATACAGTTATACACACACCACCTCACTTATTCATACATATACTAACACATACTTACTCTCTTGTACAATCACTGATACAAGCACACACTCATCCATACAGCCACTATCACAATCACTCACTCTCACATATAGGGGCATATTCACAAGGAGCCATCGCCAAATTAACGGCACTTCATCGCAGCCAAAGTCGTGATAAATTTACCTCCCCATTCACAAGCCGGTGTTAACAGCCCACAGCACCAGTTTACCCGCGATAGCAGCCGCAAAAAACATCGCCACAGAGGCCCCCCCGCAAATATCGCTAATGAGATGCAGAGTAGGCGTTCCCGTGACAAACTCCGAGACAACAGCACACCTCAACATTCACAACGACCAGCCACATCCGCGATAAAAACACAAAACAGGGGATAAGGCGCGTTAGCACCAGGAAATCTACACCTGCTCTGACCTGGTGTAAAGTCGGACGGCAGCCAGCACCACAAAAGGGAGCACAGCCCAGGGCCACATCCGAAGGGCAACAGATGCCATGGAGCCACACATCATGCGGCCCGGACACCCAAGAGGGCCACAACACCCACCTCCACCACCCCAGGACCCCAAACCACACCCGGAACCCCCCCGGACCACCACAGACGCAACTTAGACAAAGACAGCGGAACCCCAGGAAACGTACCAGCCGCACAGACCCAACATCTGACAATGTCACCATCCACAACAGGCTGAAAGGGACAACCAACCTACGCATCCTGACCATCATTGCCTAACAGGCCTACGGCAAAAACACAGCGGACAACCAACATCCCACCCCACACAAAGCTGATGGCGTGGCTGCACCTGTTGGCCCCTGGGACCCCCCAACCAAAACCCACCAGAGTCGGAGGAGTCTCACAGCCAGCCACATCCAAGTCCCCCTCACCTGTCCTGGACATCACCATCACCCTGGTACCCCAGTCCCCATACGTACAACACAATGCGCAGGATCCGCTGGAGACCAAGCAAGGACCATACGCCATAGCAGGATGCACGCATGTGTCGGGGGCAATACACAGCACACATGTATTACCTGTGCCCCCTGGTGACACAGCATACAATCGCCGCAACAGGAAGCACAGGTCTCACACCAATGTGCAGGCAACAACAGAACACCGTGGAACACCCAACAATGTCGCCTTCAAATACACAGCCAGTGTGCATGATACCTTCATCCTCCGACAGCCCATCATCAACCAGCGTCCCCAGGATGGCAACAAGGGAAATGCACAGCCCCTTGGCAATATACAAATGAACACCCCACACACCTCAACTCCACAACCATGCAACTCACAACGCTGGCAATGCACACGTCACAAAATCACATACAACTGGCAGAACAATATGCCCACCCACCAGACACGACAGAACAACTTACAATGTCCACATGGGCAAGCCCTGAACATGAGCCAGCAATGGCATGGCACCTCAGCCACATCATAGGTGAATGTGGGGAGAGGTGGCAACCAGGCATGTGTGAAGGATGCAGTAGAACCATGATTGGGAAAGTACACAATGCCAAGAGTGCCGGAGATGTGCTGGACACCTCGCAGTATGCAGAACACCCATAACCATGGCGACATACACCACTTGCGTATGGAGTGTAGTGGACAGTGGACGCCACCATGTCACCCCAGCCGGTGGGGGACCTCGCAGAAATGTTGCCTGTTATGCCCCCCCCTAAGCGTCAGCAGAGTGGGATGGCCCGGCATACGCCATGCCAGCGTAGGGGTGTGAATAAAAAGCATGTAGGCCTGGGCATGGTCCTCTTCCGGAAAGACCCACGTCTCTGCCAGGGCGGCACCTCCCACCTCACCATGAGGCCGACGCCATCCTCGAGAGCGGAGTTGCCTGCAATGCCGTGCGCCTGCCGGACCCCGGCACGCTGGACCACGAACCCGTCAGGCCAGCCCCTGCGCAGCCAAGCTACACTGATCACCTTCCGACACCGGCGTGTGTCAAGGAGGGCCCACCACATGCCGGCGCATGCCCCAAGCCCGAGGCCCGAGACCTTGGCAGCCTCCTCAGACCATCACGGCCTCCACAACACCGGCCCACTTTATTCCTTTTTCGTTGACGTACTCCACTGCTGCCGCCGGCCTACTCTTCGGACCAGTAGGTCCCATATGTGAAACTGTGTCCTGAGTCATGAATGGCAGTGACCCCAAATCCGGGCTAGCGGCCACAGCACCAGACCCCCGATCAGTGAGGCATAGTTCCATATGGGCATCTTGCAACACGTGGTGCCACTAACCCTGTTCAACGCCAGCCTGCTACACGTGGTGCCACTGAACCTGAACTATGCAGGCCGGTGGGGCCATCCAACCTATGCCAGCGACACTCGGTCAATGGGCTGTGCTGACCGCTGCCTCAGGCCTACACCACAGTCAGGTAGGTCACACATTTGGAGCTGAGTCTTGATTACACCATGGCACTGACCCGATGTCTACTGCAGGGGTGATATCACCAAACTCCCTGCTATCAGAGAAGCAAACAAATGCATCACAAGCACACGACACATGTCTGTGGTCCACTGCTGACCGCTGCCTCCAGCCTACACTGCGGTCCAGTAGGCCACAGAGCCTTGATTTGGCATTTATGGACTTCACATCTGTGTACCGGCATCATCGCAGACTGCATCCCCTCACAGCACATGTGCCACTACGTTTGTTCCCCGACATTCATGGACACTCACTGGTCGTACATTGGTGGCGTTTGAGTCTATGGACTAGGGGCTAGTTTTCATCCTCATGTAGCTGATCCCGAATTGTTGTTGCAGACGAGGGTTGCACTTTCCACTCCTCCATCTGCTGCATCCAGATGACATCAGACCTTCCACATCATGCCCTGGAGGACACCTTCCACTGTCCCCCGAAACCCTCCGCAACATACACCTCGGACATTGATGGGTACCCGCTCAGGTCGCATGGCCCATCTGACTGCACCGCAAGTAACCGTCCCGTGGCTGGGTGCCTGTGCCGGCCGCAGTGCATCCGGGGCCACTAACTCTGTGCTGCTCAGGCCTGGGACCCCTTCTTCTGAGACATTAAATGGCCTCTGTAGCGATGGTCTTGGGGTCATCAACGCCATGCGTCTGTGGCCCTGCGCTGTTCGCCTGGCCCACACATGGCATCAGGTCTTGACCGGCCCGGATGTTGCATCACCGCAGGAGGCACACGCCACCACCACAAGGACCACCTTCAACCGCCATCTGCCAGAGTCGAAAGGGTGGTCCTGACAGACCTACGGAGTTGCTCAGACCTGTCGTGGATGCCATCATCGGCCTGATACCCTGCTCAGCACTACAGGTGCCAGTGACTCAGTGCTCCGCAAACCATTGTCAGTTGCTGATTGAGTTTTGTGCTGTTGTGAGGTTGCGCAGCAATGTCACCTCATGCAGTGGGGAAGACCTTGGACCATGAGGAGGAGGATGTGTCAAGTGTGCGGATGGGAGAAGGCACAGACAATGGGAGGGCAGGTGGCAACAGCCCCAAGGCAGGAATACAGACTGGTGGCGGTAGTCAAGCTACACACCCGCATCTAATACTGAGTATTGCGCTGTGGAGTGCAGACGCAACTGTCACCTCAGGCAGTGTGGGAGACCTGGGACGTTGATGATGAAGTTGATGCAGGTGTAACACACCCCACTGCATCTGCATCAGGGCTAACCCAAAGGGACATAATCCTAGCTATTACTTCAGATGAGCGCGCTCTTCTCTAGTGCCCTTACCTCAGTGCACTGCAACTCACGGGACGTCCAGACTGAATATTGGGTGACCTCTGTCCTTACTCCGGATCCCTCCATGTTGCTCTGCATTTGACTCTGTTATGCTGGTGTTTTCTGTTTCCATGACACTGGTATCCACTTTTCAGGTTGTTGCCAGCACCAAGCACTCCGTGCGGGCTGGCTTATACTCACTCCACACACATCCAGCACAGGCGTCACTGTACATGTGGCCCTGCCAATAAAAGGGTCGGGCGCACGTGCCCGTAGCCAGTTCAACATGATATGTGCATGTGTCCCTGTGGTCTTGTTGTATGCATGGGGGCCCTGGGCCCTACAACATTACATTGTGCTGTGTACAGTGAACGCAGCGATGTCACCGCAGGCAGCGGGCTGTAACCTGGACATGTAGCTTTGTCATCACCCACTCAATTCGTAAGGGGAGTGGACTGTGCCGTCGTACGCAGAGCCAACGTGGGTGTGTGACTGATATGTGCGTGCCCCTGGGCATTGTTCTGTACTGGGTATGTGCATCTGCATGTGTCTCTATGGCAGTGTGGGTCTCCTTTGTGGGGTGTGGGTGGTCCCTGAAGGGTATTTGACACCCGCGTATGTATTCTAGTTCGCATTCCATGGGTTGGGCAACACCCGCACCTGTTGGGCCACCTCCTTTTGGCGTTCTGCCACCTGGCATTGGGGTGCCATGTGTGGGTGGGTGAAGTGTTGTGAGGCAGCCGTGATTGCGGGTGCTTCATGCTGTGTGGTCTGTTGCAGGGCCTGGGTTCTCCTCTGTGTAGCTTGTCTGCCCTGGTCCTGGTGGTGGGTTGTGTGGGATGTCCATGGGCTGTTGTAGGGCGTGGGTGTCGGGGCTGTGCTGTTCGTCTTGGGCATCACTGATGGGTTGTCTGTTCTGACCTGCTGGAGGTGTTGTTTGTCCCTCTGCATTGTGAAGGGGAGGTGCATGTGTGGCATTGTGCCCATCACCCCCCGTCCCCCCAGTCCCTGTTGGCTCCTCACCCTCTTGTTGTTGTGTCAGGTCCTCTCGAGCTGTGACCGTACTCCCTACTCCTTGCACCGTCTCCACACTGATGACTGTGGCCTGGGTTTCCCCCAGCTCCTCCTGTGGCTCTGGACTGCCACCTCCTGTCGCTGCCTTCCTGTTGGCAGCGGGTTTGTACCTGGTCTAGGTTGTCACGTCCTGCCAGTGCCTCTTGGCCTCCTGGGCACTCGGACTGCATTCCAGGTGGTCTGCTTGTGGGTCAGTTGCTGGTAGTGTTCTGTCACCTCCGTGGCCTTGGTCTTGTTTTCCTGCGGTCTGCACCCCGTCTTCCTCTCCTTTTTCTACTTGGCCTTCCCCGACCACGTTGTTCCTTGCTGGTGGTCTGTGGGGGTTGTGTGGTTCGCGTTGCCCTCTGCGCTGGGTCAGGGTGCATCCATGTTGCTACGTGCTTTGGCTTGTTTCTGGTGTGTTGTGTCTGTGGTTTTTATGGTGCAATTTCCCGGCAGACGCGTGGGATTTGCAGGCCTGGGTCTGCTTTTCGCTACTTTTTGTACCGCGATTGACCTCATCGCATGATTTCTCGCATTCGCGTTTCGCATTTTTTCGGCGTGGCGTTGATTTTCACGCTGACATTTGACGCGTTATCTGGTGACTATCGCATGGTACCGCCTTGTTGTGAATTCCACGTTGACACGGGGTTATTTTCCCGTGATAGGCTGCGTTATTGAAAGTTGCGTTACGCTACTCTTGCGGTAGTTATCACACGTTCTTGTGAATATACCCCATAGTCATTTATATACTTCAAAACTCACATACACTGCCTTTCACATATGTAGATACTCACACATGTACCACTGAGACATCCCTTCACTCACCAACACAGCCATACACACACTCACCCACCCATACAGCCAATCACAGACGCACTCTTGATCCCCATACACCCAGTGAATCACCCACTCACACATCCATGCAGGGAGTCACACACCCCCACCCACCCACACAGACACTCAGGCACTCATACAGATACTCAGGCAACCAATTAATAACCCATATACACACTCATGTAGCTGCTCACCAACCCATGGAGGCGCTTACACACCAACTGACAGTCTGATACAGACATTTACACAGTTTAATCACTAACCCATGCATTCACCAAGACACGTCTAATCACTCACTTATACAATGAGTCACACACCTACTAAATTATCCATTCCGGCCCTTATACTCCCACTCATTCTTCAATACACCTTGGCATATATATATATATATAAAACATAATTAAACTTTTCAGAAACACACAGTCACTGGATAATGTCATCAGTGATGTCATTAGTGATGTCATGAATGATGTAATATGTGATGTCAGCAGCAGTGCATTGCGGGGCGCTAGTTATAGTTAGCTGAATTAACTATAACGGCCGAATTTCACTGGTTTTGTACGAGTGAAATGTCCAACAAACTATAACGGCCGTTATAGTTAGTTTTTTTCAGTGAATTTCAAAGGTTTTTTAAATGATAATTTCTAACTATGCCTAGAGAGGTAGGACATATGCAGAAAGAGGAAGAAAGGCGCAGAAAGAAGCAAGAGAAATGCAGAAAGAGGCAACAGAAGTCCAGAAAGACGAAGAAAGGTGAAGAAAGAAGCAAGAGATGTGCACAAAGAACCAACAGAGGAGCAGAAAGAGGCCTTGTTGCAAAGTCATCCTGTGCCCCCAACTTTTTGCTGACGGGTACTGGTGGTAACTGACTCTGACTAACTAGGCCTAGAGCCAGACCTATGCTAAAAGACACTTAGAATATAGTGAAAACACCAACATACACTAGGGAACACTATGCGTTGGGGTACCCCTGTGATTGGCATGACCTCCTCTGTAAGGCCCTAGTACATAATAGGGCAGGGGGATTAAAACTACCTCTAAGTCAGAGGTGCAGAAAGATGCTTCTTTAAGTAGTAGTCACGTTTGCAGAGTGGTGGAGAAAGGGTGCTGGGCCTCCGACCAGCGCTCAGGAATTGCGCTGCATAGGACTTAGAGGAGGTACCAAGAGGGCTTCTTGGGCCCCAAAGTCCCTCAGGAGTAAATTGGACTTCATCCCCCATCCAGTAGTCTGCCAGGAGGCGCGTTTGCAGAGTGGTGGAGAAAGGGGGACATGTCCTCCTTAGATGTCTTAGGCCAACTAGCCCACCAGGTACCTCCAGTAAGCACCACACAGCTGGATTGCAGAGAGGTGGTCCGAGGCCATGCCCCTTTTTACACCACTCTGCAAATGTGCCTCTTGGTGCACTGCTGGTGGGGCGATGAGGTCCTCTTGTGTCCTGAGGACCTCAGGACACAGGTGGACTTCATCCTCCGAGCAGCAGTGCGCCAGGAGCCGCGCGCGTTTGCAGAGTGGTGTAAAAAGGGGCGTGGCCTTGGACCACCTCTCTGCAAATGCAGCTCTGTGGCGCTTACTGGAGGT
Organism: Calotriton arnoldi; assembly: GCA_963921515.1. Taxonomy (NCBI): domain Eukaryota; kingdom Metazoa; phylum Chordata; class Amphibia; order Caudata; family Salamandridae; genus Calotriton; species Calotriton arnoldi. The sequence goes on from CAWUFW010002047.1 coordinate 131,055, forward strand.
ACCTGGTGGGCTAGTTGGCCCCCAGGGACCCTCAGTATTCATGGGGACTTAATTTACCAACTTACAAAGTGCCAGGGGCGCGTTTGCACAGTGGTGCAGGGAGGGGCGGGGCCTCCGGCCTGATGCCGGCTTTTTTTAAATTTATTTTTTAGAAGGGTGGCTGTGTGGCCCCCCTTCTTTTACTATTTTTGGGGCTCTGGGGACCCCATCCCCCAGGGCCTGACCCCTTTTTTAAAAAAAAAACAGGAAAGGGGCCACGCCGCCCCCCTCCCAAGGCCAATTTCGGCCCCGGGGACCCCATCCTCTGGGGCATGGCCTTCTTTTTAAAATGTATTCATTGGGAAGGGGGGCCGTGTGGCCCCCATTCACCTAGGCCACTATTGGCCCCGGGGACCCCATCCCCCGGGGCCTGGCCTCACTGTTGGGGACCGCGGGGGGAGCCCCAATGCCCCCACTGTCCTGTTGGCTCCCCACCTCCTGCGGGAGCCGGCATTGCTTTTGAGCAATGGGAGCTGCTGACATGCAGCTCCCCTTTGTCAAAAGCAATCTGCTTTGCTTCAAAGCGAGAACAGGTTTTCCTGCTCTCGCTTCAATGAAGCAAAGCAGAGTTTGCTATGGCAGGGCGAGAGCCATGCTCCTGCCCTGTCATAGCAAACGGCAATGTCCCAGGGGGTGGGTACCCCGGGACATTGCAGGAACCGGCCCTGGGGGGTGGCGGTCCCCAAGGCAATCAAGGGCTCAAGGAGGGGGGCCACGCGGCCCCCCTCCCAATGTTTCTAAAGCCCAGGGAGGTGGTGGACCCGGAGCTTGGGGGGGCCCGTGAGGCCCCCCACAAATAATTGTAGAAACCCCAGGGAGGTGAGGCCCCCACACACATTTTTTAATGGAAATTTTAGCCCCGGGGAGGTGGTGATCCCCGGGGCAGCGGGGAGGCCGCGGGCCCCCGTGCCTATTTAAATAAAGCCCTGGGGAGGTGGCGGTCCCCGGGGCTTGGGGGTGGCTGAGAGGCCCCCCGCAACTTATTAAAACAAGCCCCGGGGAGGTGGCGATCCCCGGGGTTGTGGGGGGCTGTGTCCCCCATATATAATTAGTATAGCCCCAGGGAGGTGGCAGTCCCCGGGGCTGTGGGGCCCCCGCGGGCCCCCGATATATAATTTGGCATTGCCCCAGGGACCTGGCCCACCCGGGGGGCTTACAGAGAACGAAGCGCGGGAGCCCGCGCTTTGTTTTTTTTTTATTTTCTCGGCAGGATTCGCAAACCCAGCGCAAATTCTGCCGATTTTTTAAAAAAAAAATTTTTTTTTTGGGCCTGGTGGTCCCTATGGGACCCCCTGAGGAGGCCTAGGAGGTCAGGGTGTTTCTACCCTGCCCCCTTTTCTTGTTTTTTAACCTTTTTTTCACTGATTTCTTGTGACTCTGTTACCGAGTCACAAGATGGCTGCCAACACTTCCTGGTTTGGAGTGTTGGCAGCCAATTAGAATGAAGCTCGTGCTCAGGAGGAGTCGCGACTCCTCCTCGGTGCCCAGATATCGAAAGTTTTCTTTTTAATTTCTCAGGAACTACCAAACGGATTTACACCATTTAAAAAAAAGGTCGCTTTCTGAACCAAGAGCTACTTTTATGCCAAATTTGGTGTAATTCCGTTCAGCAGTTCGGGCTGTAGCCTGTTCCAATTTTTCCTATGGAAATTAACATGGGGAAAACGTGTTTTGGAACCCCCGCTTGACGAATCACCCTGAAACTTTCAAGACAGGAGCTGACCAGAGCGCCACATTAGTTTTGAAAATTTTGCGAAGATTCGTGAAACGGCGCCAAAGATATTGGCAAAAGAAAAAACGCTTTTTGAATAGAAACAAGGTCCTAACTATAACTACCTGCTGGCAACTGCCAGTAGGTAATATATATATATATATATATAAATTCACTTTAACAACCAAATGTTACAGGGATGGTACAGTTAGAAAATAAAAAAATGTAAAACGTAGAAATTCACTGGAAAAAACAAAGGTTATATGGACGTTATAGTTAGGCTGAGATCTCACTTGTACAAAAACATAGAAATTCAGCAGTTATAGCTACCTGAGCTTACACCCCCACAATGCACTGCTTATGACCTCTCAAATGACATCACTGATGATATCACTGATTACATCATCCACAGAACCACTCATACACTCACTCACACCCCCATAGAACCTCTCATACACCCACTACCACTGAAACACAACCCCTTACATACTCATTCACAAACCCATACCAGTACTCACACAACCAATCAATCATCCATAGAGCCACTCACACATCCACTCACTCATACAGCCACTCACACACTTACTAGCTCACCCATGCAGATACTCATCCACCCACTCACTCACCAATACAGCCACTCACACATCTGGTCATGCAGAAATATAAACACACACCCACTCACACCTTTACAGCCACTCACACACCCACTCAATCACCCATACAGAAAATCACATAGCCACTCACTCACCCATACAGGTATTCATACACCCACTCACTTCCCCTTAGAGCCACAGCCAATGACACAACCACTCCCACACCCACAGAGCTACTTACATACCCATTCACACATCTATACAACCACTTTCACAGCCACTCCCTCACCCTTACAGCCACTCAAACAGACATTCACTCTCCAGTACAGCCACTCACACCCATTCGCTTACCTATACACACACTCAAACAGCTACTCACTCACCCATACAACCACTCACACACCCACTCATTCACTCATACAGCCAGTCACATAGCCATTCAGACACCCATAAAGCCACTCACACACCCGCTCACACACCTATGCAGCTACTTAGATACCCACTAACACATTCATATAGCCACTCACACACCTATACAGCCACACACACAGCCACTTACACACTGATACAGTAAAAAAGCCACTCCAATGAGATATGTTAGAAAAGTATGACTAATTACTAGTGAAGAAAGAATAGTAATTTAACTTATGCTGTAGCTTAGTGTGTATCTTTAAGTTTCAGAAATATTTATGAAACACACTCACAGGATAATGTCATCAGTGATGTCATTTGAGATGCCATCAGTGATGTCACTGACCATGTCATGAGTGATGTAATATGTGAGGTCATAAGCAGTACATTGGGGGTGTAAGTTAAAGTTCAGGTAACTCCAACTGATTAATTTCTATGGTCTTGTAAGAGTAACATCTGAGCCTAACTATAATGTCCCTGTAACCTTTAGTTTTTTCAGTAAATATATATATATATATATAAATATATATACATATATATATAGGGGCAATATCATGATTATAGACAGAAGCAAATATGTTTTGGAAGCAAGGCAGCAATTGAATAATCAAAATCACTATGAAAGATTATCGGGAGAGCCATAAAAGGAAATAATGAGGACTTTCCTTAATTAATTGAAGGAATGGCATGACCAGGAACTTTTAGATGATAATGAATATCATTATCTAAAGAGGGATTGTCCAACATTACCGACCATCTATTTTTTGCCAAAAGTCACTAAAAATTCCGATAACTCTTCAGGACGTCCGATAGTTAGCTCCTGCAACACTCTCCTGGAAAATTCCTCAAGGTTTGTGGATATCTTTCTCTTCCCATATGTCTCAAGTATCCCTTCGTACATCAGGGACTCCTTGGACTTTTTAAACAGAATAAATTACATCCCCTGGAAGCAGAATTACATAATGGCAACAGTTGATCTTGTCTCCCTATATATATCTATAAGGCATGAGGATGGCTTGGCAGCAAGCAAACAATATCTAAAATCCTGTTCGCTTAGTTTGCTGGATCATACAGAAATGTTGTTAGACATGATGAAGTTTTGCTTGATGAACAACATCTTAATATTCAATGGGAAATTCTATGTACAAAAACAGGGGACAGCCATGGGAGCTTCCTTTGCCCCAACGTATGCCAATCGTGCGATAGGCTTCTGGGAAACTGAAACAGTTGGGGCAGGGCAATACTCAGAAAGTTTGAAGAAGGTAGTATTGTGGCTGCGCTTCATCGATGACCTTTTCTTGCTTTGGGAAGGAGAACAAGCTGAATTGGTTAACTTTCTAGATTCTCTAAATAACAATCCCCAACGTTTTAAATTCACATAAACATTCAGCAAAACCGAGTTAACTTTTCTTGATATCCAACTTTATGTGTCAAAAGACAAGATTTGCACTAAGGTCTTTAGAAAACCTACAAGTGGAAACAATCTACTTTTTGCGAATAGTGCACATCCAAAAGCTCTAACATGGAGCATACCTTATGGCCAGTATTAAGGGTTAAAAGGAACTGTTCAGAAGAAAGAGCTTTTGAGGAACAAGCAATAGAAATGACACAGAGATTTACAAGACGTGGATATCCAGTTTCAGTTCTGAAGGATGCGTTGAGGAGGACGACAGAGAAAAACAGAAATGATATTTTGTTACCAAGAAAGAAAGAGAAAACAAATTAAAATTAAGGAAGTACAATCAGATACATCATGGATTTCAGTAACTCAGAAAAAGAAGTGAAAACATTGGTTAAAGATAATTGCAGGATCTTGGAGCAAGATGGAGATCTAAAGGATATTGTATGGAACCATCCAAGCATAACCTACAGACTGATGTACTCTTTAAGGGACTACCTAGTTCATAGGTTTATGTCAAATTGGGATCACTACTGAAAAAAGCTGGATTCCATAAATGAAATAAATGCAAAGCTTAAAAATGAGGTGACAACAGAACAAAAGTAAAATTGGTTGATGGAAGAATGAAGAAGATTAGAGAACATATCCATTGTGAGATCACCCATGTAGTTTATGCATTGGAATGTGAATGTGGAATGACATATATAGGAAGTACTATCAATAAATTGAAGCTCCAAGTGCTACAGCACATTCAAGCCGTTACAAAGAAAGATTTCACCGATGTAATTGTGAAGCATCTCTGGGAGCATCACTATGGGAACATGAGGAAATTCATATACTATGGAATCCAACAGATATATTTAAATCTGAGAGATGGTGACAGGGAACTAAAACTACAGAGGGCAGGATCGAGATGGATTCTCTCCATGGGCACTGAAAATCCATGGGGATTGAATAAAGATGCGGAACTATATGTACACCCTGAATGATCCATTGGTTTTGATAGAGAATATTGCATTTAGAACCTTCCTTCCTCCTCTTTTCAATGAAGAATACATCAAACTTCTTATAGGGAGTTTCTTTGAAGTTTATAAATCATGTAATGTATATGTCTATCCATTTGGTTTACAATGTATCTGGAAAAGGTGAACATGGAGAAGGATTGATGAGCTTGAAGCTTGTTTATATAGAAGGAATCCAGAAGTAGAGGTGGTGCAGAAAAATAAGTCTTGATGAAATGCATGACAGGACCTTAACAATCTCCATGGGGAAACATGAGCTATGTTTTTAAAGGAGAATAACCGGGTTTTTAACAAGATTTGATTGTGGGCAATTGGTATTTCTAACTTGGTTTTTATATGTTCACTTTGCAATGAGGACTGATTTTTGTGTGTGTACTTTACTGTATATACATTTGATTTTTTTTAATCATGACTACTAGCGCGAGGAACTTTAATAACCTTATCAATTGCTACGAGCATATGGTCCTTTATATTTTGCCTTTATAGTGGAACTGTGCAATGTTAACTGATTATGATTAGTACTTCACAAGTATTTCTTATAAGAATCTTAATCATTGTTGACAGCATAATGCACTTTAAGAACTCTAAAAGCTGCTAGATATTGCACTTTTTGATTGTTCTCCATAACACATGGCACTTTGGAGGTAGTGTCCACTTTGGTACTGTGAAACGTTTTTATGGACTAAGACAATGAATTTCGTGTTTATCTCTTTTCTATGTGAATTTCAATTACTATAGTAGGCACCTTGCACTTTAAGAACTTTAAAAGCTGCTATATGTTTATTTTTCATACACAGGAAATTCAAGTATTTTAATCAGTATAATGCACTTTAAGAATTTTAAATGTGTCATTATCAAGAGTGCACGACATAGCATCAATGAATGGGGAATCTTTGTGGAAGATTATACAGTACTTTGAAATTTGTGAAATATTGTGCAACAACATCTTTCTCCATTTGAATAAGTGGGCGTCATGTGATTGTACATGACAGTGATGTCATTTGAGATGTCATTAGTGATGTCATCAGTGATGTCTCTGACCTTGTCATGAGTGATGCAATATGTGACGTTGTCAGCAGTGCATTGCGGGGGCGCAAGTTAATTTTAGCTCAGCTACCTATAATGGCTGAATTTCTCTGGTTTTGTGCGAGTGAAATATCAGCCTAACTATAATGATCCTGTAACCTGTGGTTTTTCTGTGAATATCTAAGGTTTTTTAAATGCTAATTTCTAACTATAACGTCCCTGAAACCTGTGTTTTTTCAGTGAATTTCTAAGGTTTTTTGAATGCCAATTCCTAACAATAACGTCCTTGTAAAGAGGCAAGAAAAGTGCAGAAAGAGGAAGAAAGGTGCAGAAAGAAGCAAGAGAGGTGCAGAAAGAGGCAAGAGAGGTACAGAAAGAGGCAAGAGAAGTGCAGAAAGACGCAAGAGAGGTGCAGAAAGAGGCAAGAGAGGTGCAGAAAGAAGCAAGAGAAATAAGAAAGAGGAAGAGTTGTGCAGAAAGAAGGAAGAGAAGTGCAGAAAGAGGCAATAGAAGTGCAGAAAGAGGACGAAAGGTGCAGAAAGAAGCAATAGAGGTGCAGAAAGAAGCAAGAGAAGTAATGAAAGAGGCAAGAGAGGTAGAGAAAGAAGCAAGAGAGGTGCAGAAACAATCAAAAGAGGTACAGAAAGAAGAAGAAAGGTAGAGGAAGAGAGGTGCAGAAAGAGGCAAGAGAAGTGCACAAAGAGGAAGAAAGGTACAGAAAGAAGGAAGAAAGGTACAGAAAGAAGCAAGAGAGGTACAGAGAGAGGCAAGAGAGGTGCAGAAAGAGGCAAGAGAAGTGCAAAGAGAGGACAAAAGGTGCAGAAAGAAGCAAGAGAAATGCAGAAAGAGGCAAGAGAGGCACAGAAAGAAGCAAGACAGGTACAGAAAGAAGCAAGACAGATGCAGAAAGAAGAAAGAGAGGTGAAGAAAGAAGCAAGAGAGATGCAGAAAGAGGCCATGGAAATAAGAAAGAGAAAGAATTGTGCAAAAAGAATGAAGAGAAGTGCAGAAAGAGGCAATAGAAGTGCAGAAAGAGGATGAAAGCTGCAGAAAGAAGCAAGAGAGGTGCAGAAAGAAGCAAGAGAGGTGCAGAAAGAAGAAGAAAGGTAGAGGAAGAGAGGTGCAGAAAGAGGCAAGAGAAGTGCAGAAAGAGGAAGAAAGGTACAGAAAGAAGCAAGAGAGGTACAGAAAGAAGCAAGAGAGGTGCAGAAAGAAGCAAGAGAGGTGCAGAAAGAGGCAAGAGAGGTGCAGAAAGAGGCAAGAGAAGTGCGGAGAGAGGAAGAAAGGTGCAGAAAGAAGCAAGAGAAATGCAGAAATAGGCAAGAGAGGCAAAGAAAGAAGCAAGACAGGTGCAGAAAGAAGCAAGAGAGATGCAGAAAGAGGTAAGAGAGGCACAGAAAGAAGCAAGAGAAGTACAGAAAGAAGCAATATAGGTGCAGAAAGAAGCAGGAGAGGTGCAGAAAGAAGCAAGAGAGGTACAGAAAGAGTCAAGAGAGGTGCAGAAAGAGGCAAGAGAGGTGCAGAAAGAAGCAAGTGAAGGACAGAAAGAGGAAGAATGATGCAGAAAGAAGGAAGAGACATGCAGATAGAGCCAATAGAAGTGCAGAAAGACGGAAGAGAGGTGCAGAAGGCAGCAAGAAAAATGCAGAAAGAGGCAAAAGAAGTGCAAAAAGAGGAAGAAAGATGCATAAAGAAGCGAGAGAGGTGCATAAAGAAGCAAGAGAAGTGATGAAAGAGGCAAGGGAGGTGCAGAAAGAAGCAAGAGAGGTGCAGAAGGAAGCAAGAGAGGTGCAGAAAGGGGCAAGAGAGGTAGAGAAAGAGGCAAGTGAAGTGCAGAAAGAGGAAGAAAGGTGCAGAATGAATCAAGAGAAATTCAGAAAGAGGCAATAAAGGCACAGAAAGAAGCAAGACAGGTGCAGAAAGAAGCAAGCGAGGTGCAGAAAGAAGCAAAAGAGATGCAGAAAGAGGCAAGATAGGTACAGAAAGAAGCAAGAGAGGTGCAGAAAGAGGCTAGAGAGGTATAGAAAGAAGCAAGAGAGGTGCAGAAAGAGGCAAGAGAAGTGCAGAAAGAGGAAGAAAGGTGCCAAAAGAGGCAGAAAGGCACAGAAAGATAAAGAAAGGTGCAGAAAGAGGAAAAAAGGTGATAAAAGAGGAAGAAAGGCACAGAAAGATAAAGAAAGGCAAAGAAAGAGGAAGAATGGTACAGAAAGAGGAAGAAATGTGCAGAAAGAGGAAGACAGGTACAGAAAGATGGAAGAGAGGTGCAGAAAGAGGAAAGAGAGGTGCAGAAAGAAGCAAGAGAGGTACAGAAAGAAGCAAGAGAAGTGCAGAAAGAGGCAAGAGAGGTGCAAAAAGAGGCACTGCACTGACATTTGTCACTTTGGTGGCACACTGCGCTTTAGCTTTAAACATCTAAATCGTGGCGTGCTGCCATTACTACAAAAGTCAATAAATAGAAAAAGAAAGGCAGGCGAATGCGGCATTTCTTTGACATTTCAAAGCAATGGCTCAAAATTTAACTAATGCAAAACCCACTGCTTTGCAAATGGTTTGCACCATTAGTACCAATTTAACACCCACATTTAGCAATAAGTAACACGTGACCATTCCAGATTTTCAAAGGGCCTTCCACCATGCTGTAACACGTTTCGCTGCATTTTTGGAACGTTTGAGCTGTTTGAGCTAGAAGCAAGTTTTTTTTGTTCAAATCTGCAGATTATGCGGCAGATGATTGCTTATATGGCAAATGCAGAAATTGTAAAATCAGGTGAAAATCGGCACAGCAGTACAGTTGCATAATTCCAGTGGCCCTCCTCATACCTCTGACTAGGTCCATAAGTGCTCCTCTGTGGTTGCTTCTTTTTTTGTGTCTCATTGAGTTTATAGTTTAGCCTCTATGGAAACAAGGAAGACTAAACCTGAGGTTACGACTCCACAACACAGATTACCATACCACATAATTACTGTCCATAACACATAATCCTACTCCATATAATTCCTATACACTAAATACCACATACTTTCTATCCACATAATTTCACTGCACAACATATTAAATAATTCCCTACACACAACATACATCCACTCCACTCCAAAAAACATTAGTAAAAAACTTTTATATTTACAACGCCAATAGCTCTAACTCTCTCAAATGCGATACCTATTGTATTGCAAATGCTTGTTTAACTAGTAGTCACATTTGCAGTGTGGTTGAGAAAGGGGGCTGGGCCTCCAACCAGCGCTCAGGAATTCCGCTGTATAGGACTTAGAGGAGGTACCTGGAGGGCTTCTTGGCACCCAAGTTAACTCAGGAATAAAGTGGACTTCATCCCCCAACCAGTAGTGCACCAGGAGGCATGTTTGCAGAGTGGTGGAGTAAGGGGATGTGGTCTCCAAAGACCTCTGAGTAATCTCACTGTGTGGGACTTACTGGAGGTAACAGGAGGGGTAGTTGGCCCCATGGACATAATTGGGTGCCAACTACCCCTCCTATTACCTTCAGTAAGTCCCACACAGCAGGATTGCTGAGTACTGATAACAGGCCATGCCCCCTTTCTCCACCAGTCTGCAAACATGCCTCCTGGTATGCTCTTGGTTGGGGGATGAAGTCCCCTTCACTGCTATTGTCTTTAGGGGCCAACTAGCCTACCTGTTACCTCGAGGAAGCCCCACAAAGTGGGATTGCTGAGAGGTGGATGCAGGCAAAGGACCCCCGCAATTAATTTATGTATGCCCCGCGGAGGTGGTGGTCCCTGAGGCTTGAGCCCCCCACACTTAATTATTAAAACATAGCCCCGGGATGTGTCACTCCCCAGGGAAGAGGGGGGCCACGTGGCCCCCTGCAATTAATAACTATAGCCCCGGGGAGGTGGCTGTCCCCGCATCATAATTTTGTATTGCCCCCAGGACCTGGCCCACCTGGGGATTTAAAAGAAACAAATCACGGGAGACCAAACATTTTGGTGAGATTCGCGTACCCAGCGTGAATCCCGCAGATTTTTTTTAAAAAACTTTTTGGGCCCTGGTCAGGCCTAGGGGGTCAGGGTGTTTCTATCCTAATCCCTTTTGTTGTTTTTTTATCGTTTATTTATCTTTTTTCTTGTGACTCAGTTCTACCGAGTCACAAGATGGCTGCCAACACTTTGGAACAGTTGGCAGCCAATCAGATCTCAGGCACGAGTTCGGGAGGGTTCGAGATCCTCTGCGGGGATATTTGTATATCTGAGAAATGTTTACATTTCTCAGGAACTACTGAACGGATTTACACCATTTAACAAAAAAGAGTTCTTTCTGAACCAAGAGCTACATTTTTGCCAAATTTGGTGTAATTCTGTTCAGCAGTTTGGGCTGTAGAAGTGTCTAAAGTTTCCTATGGAAATAAACATGGAGAAAACGCGTTTTGTGACCCCACCTTTTCCTTGGCCCCCGCTTGACGAATCACACCGAAACTTTCAACACATGAGCTGACCTGACCACCCCATTAGTTTTGAAAAGTTCTAGAAGATTCGTCAGACGACACCAAAGATAATGGCAAAAGAAAAAATGCTTTTCCTATGGAAACTAGGTCCTAACTATAACTACTTACTGGCGACTGCCAGTAGGTAGTATACATATATATATATATATATATATATATATATATTCACTGAAAAAACCATAGGTTTTAGGGACAGTTATAGTTAGTTGGACATTGCACTCGTACAAAACCCGTGAAATTCCCCTGTTATAGTTAGTTCAGCTAACTATAACTCGCGCCCGCAATGCACTGCTGATGACGTCACATATTACATCACTCATGACATGGTCAGTGACATCACTGATGACATCACTGATGACATCTCAAATGACATCACTGATGACATCACTGATGACATCATCCAGTGACTGTGTGTTTCTGTAAAGTTTAAATATGTTTAATATATATAGGGAAAGGCGTATTGAAGAATGAGTGGGTGTATAAGTGTCTGAATGGATGATTTAGTACGTGAGTGACTGACTCTACAAGTGAGTGATTAAACGTATCTTACTGAATGCATGGGTTAGTGACTAAACTGGGTGAATGTCTGTATCCGTCTGTTTGTTGGTGTGTAAGTGGATGCATGGATTTGCGAATAGCTACATGAGTGTCTATATGGGTTATTGATTGGTTCTCTGAGTATCTGTATGGCTGCCTGAGTGTATGTGTGGGTGGGGTGTGTGTGACTCTATACATAGATGTGTGAGTGGGTGATTCACTGGGTGCATGATTTCAAGAGTGCATCTGTGATGGACTGCTTGGGTGGGTGAGTGTGTGTATGGGTGTGTTAGTGAGTGAATGTATATCTCAGTGGTACATGTGCGAGTAACTACATATGTAAAAGGCAGTATATATGTGTGTTAGAGTATTTAAATGGCTATAAGTGAGAGTGTGTTATTGTGAGAGTGGCTGTATGGATGCGTGTGTGCTTGTATCAGTTATTGTATAAGAGCGTAAGAATGTGCTAGTATTTGTATGAGTAAGTGAGCTGGTGTGTGTATAACTGTATAGGTGAGTAAATGGGTGTGTGATTAATTTTTTGCATGACTGACTAGGTGTGTGAGTACCTCTATGGATGAGTGGCGGTGTGTGAGTGTTTATATAGGTGTATGAGTGCATATGATAGTTCTGTACTGAGTGACTGTAAGTATGAGTGACTGTACAGGTGAGTGAGTGGATGTGTGTGTAGACCTAAGAATCAGTGAGTGGGTATGTAGTTTTTGGTGTTGGAGTGTCTATGGTTTTGAGAATGGCAGTCTGTAATTTAGAGTGGGTGTATCAAAAGTTATATTAGGGTGTGAGAAGATGCATGAAATTATCACATGGATGATGTCATCAGTGATGTCATTTGAGATGTCATCAGTGATGTCACTGACCATGTCATGAGTGATGTAATATGTGACGTCATCAGCAGTGCATTGCGGGGCGCGAGTTATAGTTAGCTGAACTAACTATAACAGGGGAATTTCACGGGTTTTGTACGAGTGCAATGTCCAACTAACTATAACTGTCCCTAAAACCTATGGTTTTTTCAGTGAATTTCAAAGGTTTTTTAAATGCTAATTTCTAACTATAACGTGTCTGAAACCTATGGTTTTTCAGTGAATTTCAAAGGTTTTTCAAATGCTAATTTCTAACTATAACGTGCCTGAAACCTATGGTTTTTTCAGTGAATTTCAAAGGTTTTTTAAATGCTAATTTCTAACTATAACGTGCCTGAAACCTATGGTTTTTTCAATGAATTTCAAAGGTTTTTAAATGCTAATTTCTAACTATAACGTGCCTGAAACCTATGATTTTTTAAGTGAATTTCAAAGGTTTTTTAAATGCTAGTTTCTAACTATGCCAACAGAGGTAGGACATGTGAAGAAAGAAGAAAAAATGCACAGAAAGAAGCAAAAGATGTGCAGAAAGAACCAACAGAGGAGCAGAAAGAGGCCTTGTTGCAAAATCATCCTGTGCCCACAACGTTTTCAGACGGGTACTGGTGGTAACTGACTCTGACTAACCAGAGCCAGTGCGCGTTTGCACAGTGGTGAAGGGAGGGGGCCTGAGGTGACATGTGTGCAAACGCGCCCCGTGGCGCGTTTTAAGTTGCGGGATTAAGTCCCCTTGAATCCTGAGGGTCCCTGGGGCCCAACTAGCCCCCCAGGTACCTACAGTTAGGACCACAGAGCTGAGTTGCAGAGAGGCGTTCCGAGGCCACGCACCTTTTTCACCTCTCTGCAACGCAACTCTGTTGTGCTTACTGAAGGTACCTGGTGGGCTAGTTGGCCCCCAGGATTCAAAGGAAATTAACTCCCCAACTTAAAACGCACCACAGGGCGTGTTTGCGCACATGTCACCTGAGGCCCCGCCCCTCCCTTCACCACTGTGCAAACGCGCCCCGTGGCGCGTTTTAAGTTGGGGGATTAGGTCACCTTGAATCCTGAGAGTCCCTGGGGCCCAACTAGCCCACCAGGTACTTCCAGTAAGCACCACAGGCCTGCGTTGCAACGCCTGTAACAAATTGTGCAGTTGTGTTTAGGTAGTGAAGAGGGTCGTGCTGGGGGTAGTGTTTTAGGGTTTAGGGTAGTGCAGTGGTGTTTGTGTAGTGTAGGGGGTCATGCTGGGGGTAGATTTAGGGTTTAGGGTAGTGCAGTGGTGTTTGGGTAGTGTAGGGAGTCGTGCTGGGGGAGTGTTTTAGGGTTTAGGGTACTACAGTGGTGTTTGGGTAGTGTAGGGGGTCGTGCTGGGGTTAGTGTTTTAGGGTTTTAGGGTTTAGGGTAGTGCAGTGGTGTTTGGGTAGTGTAGGGGATACTGCTGGGGGTAGTGTTTTAGGGTTTAGGGTAGTGCAAGGGTGTTTGGGTAGTGTAGGGGGTACTGCTGGGGGTACTGTTTTAGGGTTTAGGGTAGTGCAGTGGTGTTTGGGTAGCATAGGGGGTACTTCTGGGGGTAGTGTTTTATGGTTTAGGGTAGTGCAGTGGTGTTTGGGTAGTGTAGGGGTTCGTGCTGGGGGTAGTTTTTTAGGGTTTTGGGTAGTGCAGTGGTGTTTGTGTAGTGTAGGAGGTCGTGGTTTAGGGTTTAGGGTAGTGCAGTGGTCTTTGGGTAGTGTAGGGAGTCGTGCGGGGGTATTGTTTTAGAGTTTAGGGTAGTGCAGTGGTCTTTGGGTAGTGTAGGGGGTTGTGCGGGGGGTAGTGTTTTAGGGATTAGGGTAGTGCATTGGTATTTGGGTAGTGTAGGGGTCATGCGGGGGTAGTGTTTTAGGGTTTAGGGCAGTGCAGTGGTGTTTAGGTAGTGTAGGGGGTCGTGCTGGGGGAGTGTTTTAGGGTTTAGGGCAGTGCAGTCGTGTTCGGGTAGTGTAGGGGGTCGTGCTGGGGGAGTATTTTAGGGTTTAGGGTAGTGCAGTGGTGTTCGGGTAGTGTAGGGGGTCATGCTGGGGGTAGTGTTCTAGGGTTTAGGGCAGTGCAGTGGTGTTCGGGCAGTGTAGGGGGTCATGCTGGGGATGGTGTTTTAGGGTTTAGGGCAGTGCAGTGGTGTTCGGGCAGTGTAGGGGGTCGTGCTGGGGGTGGTGTTTCAGGGTTTAGGGCAGTGCAGTGGTGTTCGGGCAGTGTAGGGGGTCATGCAGGGGGTGGTGTTTCAGGGTTTAGGGCAGTGCAGTGGTGTTCGGGCAGTGTAGGGGGTCGTGCAGGGGTTGTGTTTCAGGGTTTAGGGCAGTGGTGTTCGGGCAGTGTAGGGGGTCATGCTGGGGGTGGTGTTTCAGGGTTTGGGGCAGTGCAGTGGTGTTCGAGCAGTAAAGGGGGTCATGCTGGGGGTGGTGTTTCAGGGTTTAGGGCAGTGCAGTCGTGTTCGGGCAGTGTAGGGGGCGGTGCAGGGGTGGTGTTTCAGGGTTTAGGGCAGTGCAGTGGTGTTCGGGCAGTGTAGGGGGTGGTGCAGGGGGTGGTGTTTCAGGGTTTAGGGCAGTGCAGTGGTATTCAGGCAGTGTAGGGGGTCGTGCAGGGGGTGGTGTTTCAGGGTTTAGGGCAGCGCAGTGGTGTTCAGGCAGTGTAGGGGGCGGTGCAGGGGGTAGTGTTTCAGGGTTTAGGGCAGTACAGTGGTGTTCGGGCATTGTAGGGGGTGGTGCTGGGGCTGGTGTTTCAGAGTTTAGGGCAGTGCAGTGGTGTTTGGGCAGTGTAGGGGGTCGTGCTGGGGCTGGTGTTTCAGGGTTTAGGGCAGTGCAGTGGTGTTCGGGCAGTGTAGGGGGTCGTGCTGGGGCTGGTGTTTCAGGGTTTTGGGCAGAGCAGTGGTGTTCGGGCATTGTAGGGGGTCGTGCTGGGGGTGGTGTTTCAGGGTTTAGGGCAGTGCAGTAGTGTCCGGGCAGTGTAGGGGGTCTTGCTGGGGGTGGTGTTTCAGGGTTTAGGGCAGTGCAGTGGTGTTCGGGCAGTGTAGGGGGTCTTGCTGGAGGTGGTGTTTCAGGGTTTAGGGCAGTGGTGTTCGGGCAGTGTAGGGGGTCTTGCTGGGGGTGATGTTTCAGGGTTTAGGGCAGTGCAGTGGTGTTCGGGCAGTGTAGGGGGTCTTGCTGGGGGTAGTGTTTCAGGGTTTAGGGCGGTGCAGTGGTGTTCGTGCAGTGTAGGGGGTCGTGCTGGGGGTGGTGTTTCAGGGTTTAGGGCAGTGCAGTAGTGTTCGGGCAGTGTAGGGGGTCATGCAGGGGTGGTGTTTCAGGGTTTAGGGCAGTGCAGTGGTGTTCTGGCAGTGTAGGGGGTCATGCTGGGGGTGGGGTTTCAGGGTTTAGGGCAGTACAGTGGTGTTCGGGTAGTGTAGGGGTCATGCAGGGGGTTGTGTTTCAGGGTTTAGGGCAGTGCAGTGGTGTTCGGGCAGTGTAGGGGGTCGTGCTGGGGCTGGTGTTTCAGGGTTTAGGGCAGTGCAGTGGTGTTCGGGCAGTGTAGGGGGTCTTGCTGGGGGTGGTGTTTCAGGGTTTAGGTCAGTGGTGTTCGGGCAGTGTAGGGGGTCTTGCTGGGGGTGATGTTTCAGGGTTTAGGGCAGTGCAGTGGTGTTCGGGCAGTGTAGGGGGTCTTGCTGGGGGTAGTGTTTCAGGGTTTAGGGCAGTGCAGTGGTGTTCGTGCAGTATAGGGGGTCGTGCTGGGGATGGTGTTTCTGGGTTTAGGGCAGTGAAGTAGAGTTCGAGCAGTGTAGGGGGTTGTGCAGGGGGTGGTGTTTCAGGGTTTAGGGCAGTGCAGTGGTGTTCGGGCAGTGTAGGGGGTCGCGCTGGGGGTGGTGTTTCAGGGTTTAGGGCAGTGCAGTGGTGTTCAGGCAGTGTAGGGGGTCATGCACGGGATGGTGTTTCAGGGTTTAGGGCAGTGCAGTGGTGTTCGGGCAGTGTAGGGGGCGGTGCAGGGGGGGGTGTTTCAGGGTTTAGGGCAGTACAGTGGTGTTCGGGCATTGTAGGGGGTGGTGCTGGGGCTGGTGTTTCAGGGTTTAGGGCAGTGCAGTGGTGTTCGGGCAGTGTAGGGGGTCGTGCTGGGGCTGGTGTTTCAGGGTTTAGGGCAGAGCAGTGGTGTTCGGGCAGTGTAGGGGGTCGTGCTGGGGCTGGTGTTTCAGGGTTTAGGGCAGTGCAGTGGTGTTCGGGCAGTGTAGGGGGTCTTGCTGGGGCTGGTGTTTCAGAGTCTAGGGTAATGCAGTGGTGTTCGGGCAGTGTAGGGGGTCTTGCTGGGGCTGGTGTTTCAGGGTTTAGGGCAGTGCAGTGGTGTTCGGGCAGTGTACGGGGTCGTGCGGGGGTGGTGTTTCAGGGTTTAGGGCAGTGCAGTGGTGTTCGGGCAGTGTAGGGGGTCGTGCTGGGGCTAGTGTTTCAGGGTTTAGGGCAGAGCAATGGTGCTCATCAGTGTAGGGGGTTGTGCTGGGGGTGATGTTTCAGGGTTTAGGGCAGTGCAGTGGTGTTAGGGCAGTGTAGGGGGTCGTGCAGGGGTGGTGTTTCAGGGTTTAGGGCAGTGCAGTGGTGTTCAGGCAGTGTAGGGGGCGGTGCAGGGGTAGTGATTCAGGGTTTAGGGCAGTACAGTGGTGTTCGGGCATTGTAGGGGGTGGTGCTGGGGCTGGTGTTTCAGAGTTTAGGGCAGTGCAGTGGTGTTCGGGCAGTGTAGGGGGTCGTGCTGGGGCTGGTGTTTCAGGGTTTAGGGCAGTGCAGTGGTGTTCGGGCAGTGTAGGGGGTCGTGCTGGGGCTGGTGTTTCAGGGTTTAGGGCAGTGCAGTGATGTTCGGGCAGTGTAGGGGGTCGTGCTGGGGCTGGTGTTTCAGGGTTTAGGGCAGTGCAGTGGTGTTCGGGCAGTGTAGGGGGTCTTGCTGGGGCTGGTGTTTCAGAGTCTAGGGCAATGCAGTGGTGTTCGGGCAGTGTAGGGGGTCTTGCTGGGGCTGGTGTTTCAGGGTTTAGGGCAGTGCAGTGGTGTTCGGGCAGTGTAGGGGGTCGTGCTGGGGGTGGTGTTTCAGGGTTTAGGGCAGTGCAGTGGTGTTCGGGCAGTGTAGGGGGTCGTGCTGGGGCTAGTGTTTCAGGGTTTAGGGCAGAGCAATGGTGCTCAGGCAGTGTAGGGGGTTGTGCTGGGGGTGATGTTTCAGGGTTTAATGCAGTGCAGTGGTGTTAGGGCAGTGTAGGGGGTCGTGCTGGGGGTGGTGTTTCAGGGTTTAGGGCAGTGCAGTGGTGTTCCGGCAGTGTAGGGGGTCGTGCATGGGGTGGTGTTTCAGGGTTTAGTGCAGTGGTGTTCGGGCAGTGTAGGGGTCGTGCTGGGGTGGTGTTTCAGGGTTTAGGGCAGTGCAGTAGTGTTTGGGGAGTGTAGGGGGTCGTGCAGGGGGTGGTGTTTCAGGGTTTAGGGCAGTGCAGTGGTATTCGGCCAGTGTAGGTAGTCTTGCTGGGGGTGGTGTTTCAGGGTTTAGGGCAGTGCAGTAGCTTTCGGGCAGTGTAGGGGGCGGTGCAGGGGGTGGTGTTTCAGGGTTTAGGGCAGTACAGTGGTGTTCGGGCATTGTAGGGGGTGGTGCTGGGGCTGGTGTTTCAGGGTTTAGGGCAGTGCAGTGGTGTTCGGGCAGTGTAGGGGGTCGTGCTGGGGCTGGTGTTTCAGGGTTTAGGGCAGAGCAGTGGTGTTCGGGCAGTGTAGGGGGTCGTGCTGGGGCTGGTGTTTCAGGGTTTAGGGCAGTGCAGTGGTGTTCGGGCAGTGTAGGGGGTCTTGCTGGGGCTGGTGTTTCAGAGTCTAGGGTAATGCAGTGGTGTTCGGGCAGTGTAGGGGGTCTTGCTGGGGCTGGTGTTTCAGGGTTTAGGGCAGTGCAGTGGTGTTCGGGCAGTGTACGGGGTCGTGCTGGGGGTGGTGTTTCAGGGTTTAGGGCAGTGCAGTGGTGTTCGGGCAGTGTAGGGGGTCGTGCTGGGGCTAGTGTTTCAGGGTTTAGGGCAGAGCAATGGTGCTCGGTCAGTGTAGGGGGTTGTGCTGGGGGTGATGTTTCAGGGTTTAGGGCAGTGCAGTGGTGTTAGGGCAGTGTAGGGGGTCGTGCAGGGGGTGGTGTTTCAGGGTTTAGGGCAGTGCAGTGGTGTTCAGGCAGTGTAGGGGGCGGTGCAGGGGGTAGTGTTTCAGGGTTTAGGGCAGTACAGTGGTGTTCGGGCATTGTAGGGGGTGGTGCTGGGGCTGGTGTTTCAGAGTTTAGGGCAGTGCAGTGGTGTTCGGGCAGTGTAGGGGGTCGTGCTGGGGCTGGTGTTTCAGGGTTTAGGGCAGTGCAGTGGTGTTCGGGCAGTGTAGGGGGTCGTGCTGGGGCTGGTGTTTCAGGGTTTAGGGCAGTGCAGTGATGTTCGGGCAGTGTAGGGGGTCGTGCTGGGGCTGGTGTTTCAGGGTTTAGGGCAGTGCAGTGGTGTTCGGGCAGTGTAGGGGGTCTTGCTGGGGCTGGTGTTTCAGAGTCTAGGGCAATGCAGTGGTGTTCGGGCAGTGTAGGGGGTCTTGCTGGGGCTGGTGTTTCAGGGTTTAGGGCAGTGCAGTGGTGTTCGGGCAGTGTAGGGGGTCGTGCTGGGGGTGGTGTTTCAGGGTTTAGGGCAGTGCAGTGGTGTTCGGGCAGTGTAGGGGGTCGTGCTGGGGCTAGTGTTTCAGGGTTTAGGGCAGAGCAATGGTGCTCAGGCAGTGTAGGGGGTTGTGCTGGGGGTGATGTTTCAGGGTTTAATGCAGTGCAGTGGTGTTAGGGCAGTGTAGGGGGTCGTGCTGGGGGTGGTGTTTAAGGGTTTAGGGCAGTGCAGTGGTGTTCCGGCAGTGTAGGGGGTCGTGCAGGGGGTGGTGTTTCAGGGTTTAGTGCAGTGGTGTTCGGGCAGTGTAGGGGTCGTGCTGGGGTGGTGTTTCAGGGTTTAGGGCAGTGCAGTAGTGTTTGGGCAGTGTAGGGGGTCGTGCAGGGGGTGGTGTTTCAGGGTTTAGGGCAGTGCAGTGGTATTCGGCCAGTGTAGGTAGTCTTGCTGGGGGTGGTGTTTCAGGGTTTAGGGCAGTGCAGTAGTTTTCGGGCAGTGTAGGCGGTCGTGCTGGGGCTGGTGTTTCAGGGTTTAGGGCAGTGCAGTGGTGTTCGGGCAGTGTACGGGGTTGTGCTGGGGCTGGTGTTTCAGGGTTTAGGGCAGTGCAGTGGTGTGCGGTCAGTGTATGGGGTTGTGCTGGGGCTGGTGTTTCAGGGTTTAGGGCAGTGCAGTGGTGTTCGGGCAGTGTAGGGGGTCGTGCTGGGGGTGGTGTTTCATGGTTTAGGGAGTGCAGTGGTGTTCGGGCAGTGTAGGGGGTCGTGCTGGGGCTGGTGTTTCAGGGTTTAGGGCAGTGCAGTGGTGTTCGGGCAGTGTAGGGGGTCGTGCTGGGGCTGGTGTTTCAGGGTTTTGGGCAGAGCAGTGGTGTTTGGGCATTGTAGGGGGTCGTGCTGGGGGTGGTGTTTCAGGGTTTAGGGCAGTGCAGTAGTGTCCGGGCAGTGTAGGGGGTCTTGCTGGGGCTGGTGTTTCAGGGTTTAGGGCAGTGCAGTGTGTTCGGGCAGTGTAGGGGTCTTGCTGGAGGTGGTGTTTCAGGGTTTAGGGCAGTGGTGTTCGGGCAGTGTAGCGGGTCTTGCTGAGGGTGATGTTTCAGGGTTTAGGGCAGTGCAGTGGTGTTCGGGCAGTGTAGGGGGTCTTGCTGGGGGTAGTGTTTCAGGGTTTAGGGCGGTGCAGTGGTGTTCGGTGCAGTGTAGGGGGTCGTGCTGGGGGTGGTGTTTCAGGGTTTAGGGCAGTGCAGTAGTGTTCGGGCAGTGTAGGGGGTCATGCAGGGGGTGGTGTTTCAGGGTTTAGGGCAGTGCAGTGGTGTTCTGGCAGTGTAGGGGGTCATGCTGGGGGTGGGGTTTCAGGGTTTAGGGCAGTACAGTGGTGTTCGGGTAGTGTAGGGGTCATGCAGGGGTTGTGTTTCAGGGTTTAGGGCAGTGCAGTGGTGTTCGGGCAGTGTAGGGGTCGTGCTGGGGCTGGTGTTTCAGGGTTTAGGGCAGTGCAGTGGTGTTCGGGCAGTGTAGGGGGTCTTGCTGGGGGTGGTGTTTCAGGGTTTAGGTCAGTGGTGTTCGGGCAGTGTAGGGGGTCTTGCTGGGGGTGATGTTTCAGGGTTTAGGGCAGTGCAGTGGTGTTCGGGCAGTGTAGGGGGTCTTGCTGGGGGTAGTGTTTCAGGGTTTAGGGCAGTGCAGTGGTGTTCGTGCAGTATAGGGGTCGTGCTGGGGATGGTGTTTCTGGGTTTAGGGCAGTGAAGTAGAGTTCGAGCAGTGTAGGGGTTGTGCAGGGGGTGGTGTTTCAGGGTTTAGGGCAGTGCAGTGGTGTTCGGGCAGTGTAGGGGTCGCGCTGGTGGTGGTGTTTCAGGGTTTAGGGCAGTGCAGTGGTGTTCAGGCAGTGTAGGGGGTCATGCACGGGATGGTGTTTCAGGGTTTAGGGCAGTGCAGTGGTGTTCGGGCAGTGTAGGGGGCGTGCAGGGGTGGTGTTTCAGGGTTTAGGGCAGTACAGTGGTGTTCGGGCATTGTAGGGGGTGGTGCTGGGGCTGGTGTTTCAGGGTTTAGGGCAGTGCAGTGGTGTTCGGGCAGTGTAGGGCGGTCGTGCTGGGGCTGGTGTTTCAGGGTTTAGGGCAGTGCAGTGGTGTTCGGGCAGTGTAGGGGGTCGTGCTGGGGCTGGTGTTTCAGGGTTTAGGGCAGTGCAGTGGTGTTCGGGCAGTGTACGGGGTCTTGCTGGGGCTGGTGTTTCAGAGTCTAGGGTAATGCAGTGGTGTTCGGGCAGTGTAGGGGGTCTTGCTGGGGCTGGTGTTTCAGGGTTTAGGGCAGTGCAGTGGTGTTCGGGCAGTGTACGGGGTCGTGCTGGGGGTGGTGTTTCAGGGTTTAGGGCAGTGCAGTGGTGTTCGGGCAGTGTAGGGGGTCGTGCTGGGGCTAGTGTTTCAGGGTTTAGGGCAGAGCAATGGTGCTCGTCAGTGTAGGGGTTGTGCTGGGGGTGATGTTTCAGGGTTTAGGGCAGTGCAGTGGTGTTAGGGCAGTGTAGGGGGTCGTGCTGGGGGTGGTGTTTCAGGGTTTAGGGCAGTGCAGTGGTGTTCCGGCAGTGTAGGGGTCGTGCAGGGGTGGTGTTTCAGGGTTTAGGGCAGTGCAGTGGTGTTCGGGCAGTGTAGGGGTCGTGCTGGGGTGGTGTTTCAGGGTTTAGGGCAGTGCAGTAGTGTTTGGGCAGTGTAGGGGGTCATGCAGGGGGTGGTGTTTCAGGGTTTAGGGCAGTGCAGTGGTGTTCGTGCCAGTGTAGGTAGTCTTGCTGGGGGTGGTGTTTCAGGGTTTAGGGCAGTGCAGTAGTTTTCGGCCAGTGTAGGCGGTCGTGCTGGGGCTGGTGTTTCAGGGTTTAGGGCAGTGCAGTGGTGTTCGGGCAGTGTACGGGGTTGTGCTGGGGCTGGTGTTTCAGGGTTTAGGGCAGTGCAGTGGTGTGCGGTCAGTGTACGGGGTTGTGCTGGGGCTGGTGTTTCAGGGTTTAGGGCAGTGCAGTGGTGTTCGGGCAGTGTAGGGGGTCGTGCTGGGGGTGGTGTTTAGGGCAGTGCAGTGAAGTGTGTTCGGGCAGTGTAGGGGGTCTTGCTGGGGGTGGTGTTTCAGAGTTTAGGGCAGTGGTGTTCGGGCAGTGTAGGGGGTCTTGCTGGGGGTGATGTTTCAGGGTTTAGGGCAGTGCAGTGGTGTTCGGGCAGTGTAGGGGTCTTGCTGGGGGTAGTGTTTCAGGGTTTAGGGCAGTGCAGTGGTGTTCGTGCAGTATAGGGGGTCGTGCTGGGGATGGTGTTTCAGGGTTTAGGGCAGTGCAGTAGTGTTCGAGCAGTGTAGGGGGTTGTGCAGGGGGTGGTGTTTCAGGGTTTAGGGCAGTGCAGTGGTGTTCGGGCAGTGTAGGGGGTCGCGCTGGGGGTGGTGTTTCAGGGTTTAGGGCAGTGCAGTGGTGTTCGGGCAGTGTAGGGGGTCATGCACGGGGTGGTGTTTCAGGGTTTAGGGCAGTGCAGTGGTGTTCGGGCAGTGTAGGGTGTTGTGCTGGGGCTGGTGTTTCAGGGTTCAGGGCAGTGCAGTGGTGTTCAGGCAGTGTAGGGGGTCGTGCTGAGGCTGGTGTTTCACGGTTTAGGGCAGTGCAGTGGTGTTCGGGCAGTGTAGGGGGTCGTGCTGGGGCTGGTGTTTCAGGGTTTAGGGCAGTGCAGTGGTGTTCGGGCAGTGTAGGCGGTCGTGCTGGGGCTGATGTTTCAGGGTTTAGGGCAGTGCAGTGGTGTTCGGGCAGTGTAGGGGTCGTGCTGGGGCTGGTGTTTCAGGGTTTAGGGCAGTGCAGTGGTGCTCGGGCAGTGTAGGGGGTCATGCTGGGGGTGATGTTTCAGGGTTTAGGGTAGTGCAGTGGTGTTCGGGCAGTGTAGGGGGTCGTGCAGGGGCTGGTGTTTCAAGGTTTAGGGCAGTGCAGTGGTGTTCGGGCAGTGTAGGGGTCGTGCTGGGGCTGGTGTTTCAGGGTTTTGGGCAGAGCAGTGGTGTTCGGGCAGTGTAGGGGGTCATGCTGGGGGTAGTGTTTCAGGGTTCAGGGCAGTGCAGTGGTGTTCGGGCAGTGTAGGGGGTAGTGCTGGGGGTGGTGTTTCAGGGTTTAGGTCAGTGGTGTTCGGGCAGTGTAGGGGGTATTGCTGGGGGTGATGTTTCAGGGTTTAGGGCAGTGCAGTGGTGGTCGGGCAGTGGAGGGGGTCTTGCTGGGGGTAGTGTTTCAGGGTTTAGGGCAGTGCAGTGGTGTTCGGGCAGTGTAGGGGTCATGCTGGGGGTGGTGTTTCAGGGTTTAGGGCAGTGCAGTGGTGTTCGGGCAGTGTAGGGGGTCGTGAAGAGGGTGGTGTTTCAGGGTTTAGGGCAGTGCATTGGTGTTCGGGCAGTGTAGGGGGTCGTGCTAGGGGTGGTGTTTCAGGGTTTAGGGCAGTGCAGTGGTGTTTGGGCAGTGTAGGGGGTCATGCAGGGGCTGGTGTTTCAGGGTTTAGGGCAGTGCTGTGGTGTTCGGGCAGTGTAGGGGGTCATGCTGGGGGTAGTGTTTTAGGGTTTAGGGTAGTGCAGTGGTGCTTGTGTAGTGTAGGGGGTCGTGCTGGGGGTAGTGTTTTAGGGTTTAGGGTACTGTAGTGGTGTTTGTGTAGTGTAAGGGGTCATGTTTTAGGGTAGTGCAGTGGTGTTTGGGTAGTGTAGGGGGTCGTGCTGGGGGTAGTGTTTTAGGGTTTAGGGTAGTGCAGTGGTGTTTGTGTAGTGTAGGGGTCGTGCTGGGGATAGTGTTTTAGGGTTTAGGGTAGTGCAGTGGTGCTTGTGTAGTGTAGGGGGTCATGCTGGGGGTAGTGTTTTAGGGTTTAGGGTAGTGCAGTGGTGTTTGTGTAGTGTAGGGGGTCATGTTTTAGGGTAGTGCAGTGGTGTTTGGGTAGTGTAGGGGGTCGTGCTGGTGGTAGTGTTTTAGGATTTAGGTTAGTGCAGTGGTGTTTGGGTAGTGTAGGGGGTCGTGCTGGGGGTAGTGTTTTAGGGTTTAGGATAGTGCAGTGGTGCTTGTGTAGTGTAGAGGGTCGTGCTGGGGGTAGTGTTTTAGGGTTTAAGGTAGTGCAGTGGTGTTTTTGTAGTGTAGGGGGTCATGTTTTAAGATGCAATGCTCCAATACCTGACCAGTCTGCACTACATAAAACTGCAAAAAAACTAAAAATAAAAAGTGTTTTGCACACTTTTGTCATTGGGCTATATGTGGGCTACATCTGGGTAATATTTGTGCTACATTTGGGCTCTTTTTTCACTGGTGGCCATCTTGGAAGACTTCTTTGTTATGAAGTTTCCTAATTTCTTCATTTACTGCAGTCTCCTCAATAGGAAATGCTTTCAGTTTTTTACTTTGATTCCATCAAGAAGGCATTCAGATGTGTCTCACATCTGCCATAAATTCAGAATGTTAGCACTCTAGTTGCTCATTAGATCACTGGAGTAAAGCTACTGCTCACCAGGGAGTTAACTGGTAGTCTGCTGCTGGTATTGAAAGTGATTGTTTCAGTCTGCATGTCAGAATTTTCTAATGAAATAGAAGAGGATTTGAGATCTCACTTAAAACATGCCCTCATTTTTCTTTCTGCAGCACTAACCATAATTTCTATTTCAAAAAGAACCCCTCATTTTGTTCCTTTTTAAATTAAATGTTTTAAGTGTTACCGGTTTATTCCAATCAAGATGGCTTCAGGTGTGCCATACTTTTGTCATAAGTAAGGCTGTTAGCGCTCTAGTTGTTCTTTAGAACACTCTGGGAAGCTGCAGTAGAACACAAAGGCATCAACTGGCAGGCTGCTCCTGTTGAAATATAACAGGAAGATATTTGAGATCACACTTGAAATATGTCCTAATTTTTCTTTCTTCAGCACTAATCATAATTTCTATGACAAAATGAACCCCGTCATTTTGTTCCTTTTTATATTAAATGTTTTAAGTGTTACCAGTTTATTCCAATCAAGATGGCTTCAGGTGTGCCATACTTTTGTCATAAGTAAGGCTGTTAGCACTCTAGTTGTTCTTTAGAACACTCTGGGAAGCTGCAGTAGAACACAAAGGCATCAACTGGCAGGCTGCTCCTGTTGAAATATAACAGGAAGATATTTGAGATCACACTTGAAACATGTCCTAATTTTTCTTTCTACAGCACTAACCATAATTTCTATGACAAAATGAACCCCATCATTTTGTTCCTTTTTAAATTAAATGTTTTAAGTGTTACCAGTTTATTCCAATCAAGATGGCTTCAGGTGTGCCATACTTTTGTCATAAGTAAGGCTGTTAGCACTCTAGTTGTTCTTTAGAACACTCTGGGAAGCTGCAGTAGAACACAAAGGAATCAACTGACAGTCTCTGCCCTTGTTGGATGTACATGTTTTACTGAGAATGTCAGACTTCATTCTCACATGAGTGAGAAAGATAATGTGAATTTACAGAAAATATGCTCTCATTTTAGCTTCTGGAGCACCTTCCAAACCTCCATGGGACAAGCATGAGAAAATAGTGTTCTCTCAAACAAGATTCATGATATCCCAGCAGAAGGTTTTTCACATGGTAAAATCACCTTAGAATACACCACAATTCTTAAAATTAGTATGGTACCATCAACAAATAAATTCTAATGTAACTAAAGCCTGTTATCACCCTTTATAGTTCTCCTTTTGGTGACCCTCAAAATCTTCTATTCACTACAATGCATTTCAATGAGGTACTATCATTTATATTGGTCCCAAGATGGCTGCCAGCAATTCCAGGATGAAGTGCTGACAGCCAATCAGATCTCACGATGACATGTGTGGTTAGGCTCCGCCCAGATATATATGTGACTTTACTTTTGATTTTCTCAGGAACTACTGAACGGATTTACACCATTTAAGCAAAAGGCACGACACTGAACCAAGGGCTACCTCTTTGCCAAATTTGGTGTAATTCCGTTCAGCAGTTCGGGCTGTAGCTGCGACTAAAGGTTCCTATGGAAAAATGAATGGGGAAAACGCGTTTTGGGACCCCCTTTTTCTCGGCCCCCGCTTGACGTATCACCCCGAGACTTTCAGGATAGGAGCGGACCGGAGCGCCCCAACAAGTTGGAAACTTTCGCGAAGATTCGTCAACCGGCGCCAACGTTATTTCAAATAGAATGTCGCGGATTTCCTATGGATAATAGGTTGTAACTATAACTATCTACTGGCGACCGCCAGTAGATAAATATATATATATATATATATATATATATATATATATATATATATATATATATATTATCTACTGGCGGTTGCCAGTAGATAGTTATAGTTAGGACCTATTTTCCATAGGAAATCTGCAACATTCTATTTGAAATAACTTTGGTGCCGGTTGACGAATGTTCGCGACATTTTCAAACTTTGTGGCCCGCTCCGGTCCGCTCCTATCTTGAAAGTCTCGGGGTGATTCGTCAAGCGGGGGCCGAGAAAAAAGGGGGGTCCCAAAGCATGTTTTCCCCATGCAATTTTCCATAGGAACCTTTCATCGCAGCTACAGCCCGAACTGCTGAACGGAATTACACCAAATTTGGCAAAAAGGTAGCCCTTGGTTCAGAGTCGTGCCTTTTGCTTAAATGGTGTAAATCCGTTCAGTAGTTCCTGAGAAAATCAAAAGTTAAATCACATATATATCTATGGCCGCGTAGGGTCCGCGCACCCTCCCGATCACGAGCTGTATGCTAATTGGCTGTCAACACTCCAAACCGGTAGAACCGAGGCACAAGAAAAGACAAAAACAAGGGCGCACCCTGACCCCCTAGGCCTGCTCAGGGGGTCCTACAAGGACCCCCAGGGCCAAAAATTATTATTATTTTTTTTTTTAAATCGGCAAAAAACGCGCTGGGTGCGCGGATCCAGCCGATAAAAAAAAAAACGAAGCGCGGTCTCCCACGCTGCGTTGTTAATTAGCCCGCGGGTGGGCCAAGTCCCGGGGGCATGCGGGGTTTATCAAATTTATGTATGGGGGCCCCTAAGGCCTCCAAGCCCCGGGGACCGCTACCCCCCGGGGCTTTAAAAAAATGGTGCGGGAGGGCTCTCGGCCCTCCCGCAGCCTCGAGATCGCCACCCCGGGGCTTCTTTTTTAGTTAAATTACCTGTGTG
Organism: Calotriton arnoldi; assembly: GCA_963921515.1. Taxonomy (NCBI): domain Eukaryota; kingdom Metazoa; phylum Chordata; class Amphibia; order Caudata; family Salamandridae; genus Calotriton; species Calotriton arnoldi. The sequence continues at coordinate 157,847 of CAWUFW010002047.1, forward strand.
GGGGCTCCAGCCCCCCCACACACCCCGGGGACTGCCACCTCACCGGGGCACTAACAATTTTAAAGTGGGGGTCCGTTTTGGACCCCCGAAGCCCCGGGGACCACCACCTCCCCGGGGCTTTCAACATGTTGGGAGGGGGGCCATGCGGCCCCCCTCCTGGAGCCTGTGACGGTCCTGGGGACCACCTCCCCCCAGGGCCGGCTCCTGCAGAGTCTCGGGGTACCTATCCCCGGGACACTGCTGTTTGCTATGACAGGGCGGGAGCCTCGCGGCTCCCGTCCTGTCATAGCAAACTTGCTTTGAATTTTGGAAGAGAGAGCAGGGAAACCTGCTCTCTCTTCCAAAATTCAAAGCAAATTGCTTTTCCACACGGGGAGCTGCATCTTAGCATCTCCCCATGTGGAAAAGCAATGCCGGCTCCCGAGGGATGCGGGGAGCCGGCGGGACCGTGGGGGGATTGGGGACCCCCCCACAGTCCCCAACGGAGAGGGCCAGCCCGGGGGATGTGGTCCCCGGGGCAAGTAGTGGCCCGGGAGGGGGGCCACGCGGCCCCCTCCCCCAAATGACAAAATTACAAAAAAATTGAAAAAAGGCCGGCCCCGGGGGATGGGGTCCCCGGGGCCTAAGGAGGCCTGAGGAGGGGGGCAACGCAGCCCCCCTCCATCAAAAAACAAAAAAGAAAAATGTGGCAATGACCCGGGGGATGGGGTCCCCGGGCCTAAATTGGCCACGGGAGGGGGGCCCACGCGGTCCCCTTCCCGTTCCATTTTTTTCTTTTTTAATAAAAGGGGGTCAGGCCCTGGGGGATGGGGTCCCCAGGGTCCAAAATAATTAAAAAGAAGGGGGCCACACAGCCCCCTTTTAAAAATAAAATAAATAAATAAAAAGACCGGCATCGCGCTGGAGGCCACGCCCCCTCCTTGGCAGCACTCTGCAAACGCGCCCCCTGGTGCGTTTGCAGAGGGGGAACGAATTCCCCTTGAATACTGGGGGTCCCTGGGGGCCAACTAGCCCACCAGGAACCTCCAGTATGCGCCAGGGGGCTGCGTTGCAGAGAGGTGTACAGAGGCCACGCCCCTTTTTACACCTCTCTGCAATGCAGCTCTGTGGCGCTTTTTGGAGGTACATGGTGGGCTAGTTGGACTCCAGGGACCCTCAGGATTCAAGGAGACTTAATCCCCCAACTTAAAACGCGCCACGGGCGCGTTTACACAGTGGTGAAGGGAGAGGGTGGGGCTTCAGGTGACATGTGTGCAAACAGGCCCCGTGGCGCGTTTTAAGATGGGGAATTAAATCCCCTTCAATCCTGAGGGTCCCTGGGGGCCAACTAGCCCACCAGGTACGTCCAGAAAGCACCACAGAGCTGCGTTGCAGAGAGGTGTAAAGGGGCATGGCCTCTGAACACCTCTCTGCAACGCAGCACCCTGGCGCAGACTGGAGGTACAGGGTGGGCTAGTTGGACCCCAGGGACCCTCATGATTCAAGGGGACTTAATCCCTCAACTTAAAACACGCCACGGGCACGTTTGAACAGTAGTGAAGGGAGGGGGCGGGGCTTGAGGTGACATGTGTGCAAACAGGCCCCGTGGCGTGTTTTAAGTTGGGGGATTAAGTCCCCTTCAATCCTGAGGGTCCCTGGAGTCCAACTAGCCCACCAGGTACCTTCAGTAAGCACAACAGAGTTGCGTTGCAGAGAGGTGAAAAAAGGTGCGTGGCCTCGGAACGCCTCTCTGCAACTCAGGTCTGTGGTCCTAACTGTAGGTACCTGGGGGGCTAGTTGGGCCCCAGGGACACTCAGGATTCAAGGGGACTTAATCCCGCAACTTAAAACATGCCACAAGGCGCGTTTGCACACGTCACCTCAGGCCCCCCCTCCCTTCACCACAGTGCAAACGCGCCCTGTAGCGCGTTTTAAGAGGTAGTTTTAATCCCCCTGCCCTATTATGTACTAGGGACTTACAGAGGAGGTCATGCTAATCACAGGGGTACCCCAACGCATAGTGTTCCCTAGTGTATGTAGGTGTTTTCACTGTATTCTAAGTGTGTTTTAGCATAGCACTGGCTCTGGTTAGTCAGAGTCAGTTGCCACCAGTACAGGTCGGAAAAAGTTGTGGGCACAGGATGATTTTGGAACAAGGCCTCTTTCTGCTCCTCTGTTGGTTCTTTCTGCACATCTTTTGCTTCTTCCTGCACTTTTCTTCGTCTTTGTGGACTTCTGTTGCTTCTGTCTGCATTTCTTTTGCTTCTTTCTGTGCATTGTTTCTTCTTTCTTCACATGTCCTACCTCTGTAGGCATAGTTAGAAACTAGCATTTAAAAACCTTTGAAATTCACTTAAAAACCATAGGTTTCAGGCACGTTATAGTTAGAAATTAGCATTTAAAAAACCTTTGAAATTCACTGAAAAAACCATAGGTTTCAGACACGTTATAGTTAGAAATTAGCATTTAAAAACCTTTGAAATTCACTGAAAAAACCATAGGTTTTAGGGACAGTTATAGTTAGTTGGACATTTCACTCGTACAAAACCCGTGAAATTCCCCCGTTATAGTTAGTTCAGCTAACTATAACTCGCGCCCCCGCAATGCACTGCTGATGACGTCACATATTACATCACTCATGACATGGTCAGTGACATCACTGATGACATCACTGATGACATCTCAAATGACATCACTGATGACATCATCCATGTGATAATTTGAATGCATCTTCTCACACCCTAATATAACTTTTGATACACCCACTGTAAATTACAGACTGCCATTCTCAAAACCATAGACACTCCAACACCAATAACTACATACACACTCATTGATTCTTAGGTCTAGACACACATCCACTCACTCACCTGTACAGTCACTCATACTTACGGTCACTCAGTACAGGACTATCATATGCACTCATACACCTATATAAACACTCACACACCGCCACTCATCCATAGAGGTACTCACACACTTAGTCAGTCATGCAAATAATTAATCACACTGCCATTTACTCACCTATACAGTGATACACACACCAGCTCACTTACTCATACAAATACTAGCATATTCTTACGCTCTTATACAATCACTGATACAAGCACATACGCATCCATACAGCCACTCTCACAATCACACACTCTCACTTATAGCCTTTTAAATACTCTAACACACATATATACTGCCTTTTACATATGTTGTTACTCACACATGTACCACTGAGATATACATTCACTCACTAACACACCAATACACACACTCACCCACCCAAGCAGTCCATCACAGATGCACTCTTCAAATCATGCACCCAGTGAATCACCCACTCACACATCTATGTACAGAGTCACACACACCCCACCCACACAAACACTCAGGCACCCATACAGATACTCAGACAACCAATCAATAACCCATATAGACACTCATGTAGCTATTCACACACCAACAGACAAATGGATACTGACATTCACACAGTTTAGTCAGTAACCCATGCATTCAGTAAGATACGTTTAATCACTCACTTGGAGAGTCAGTCACGCACCTACTCAATCATCCATTGAGACACTTATACACCCAGTCATTCTTCAATACGCCTTTGCCTATATATATTAAACATATTTAAACTTTACAGAAACACACAGTCACTGCATGATGTCATCAGTGATGTCATCAGTGATGTCTCTGACCATGTCATGAGTGATGTAATATGTGACGTCATCAGCAGTGCATTTCGGGGGCGCGAGTTATAGTTAGCTGAACTAACTATAACGGGGGAATTTCATGGGTTTTGTCCGAATGAAATGTCCAACTAACTATAACTGTCCCTAAAATCTATGGTTTTTTCAGTGATATATATATATATATACATACAATTAATATACATATAATTTATATGATGTCCGCCGGGAAGAGAAGTTGTGGATGACAGCAGAATGGGAGGAAGGCGAGGAAGTCACTGTACATTCAGCGCAGGATCCAGTCCTCCTCCTGTCTTGAAATGCCCTACTCGGAAGGCCGACGCGACTCGTGGTGACTGGGCACCGAGTTCAGCGGTGAGGACTATAGGGCTAATCCATTTTTATGTATTGGTCTCCCCCGACCCCGCTTATGTGTTCGTTTACACAATGCATGTGGCTGCAATAAGTGGAGACTGCCTGATCTTACACCGCCTGATATGTATTGGATCAATTCACTCATGTTTAAAGCCCCAGAGAGTCCGGGCTCGAACTCAGAGATGAAAGACATGCGATTATAAATTGGGGAGATTTTTAGACTTTACCGTAGAACATAAGGACGCCGAGGTATTTTCGTGTGCCTGTTTGTTCTTTGGTGCCAGCATACTGACGAAGCCTCACAACGCTTTGCATGATACAGACCAAGGCATTATGGGAGCAGTAGTCCCGGCCGGAAGATTTGGACACTGTTTCTGAAGTATAAAGGAGGCACGTAGTACATATTTGCAATGTTATATTTTCACATGTATGTTGGCTCCTGTGTCTTGTGTGGAATTGTGCAGACAGCTATTAGACAGTAATGTTTGTTTAAGAGCGTGAGTCTAACCCCGAGAATGTACATCGATATACCTGTCTTTCATTTCATAATAAGAACCAAATGGGACCTCATGAGTTTATTTTTAAAGGGGCCTGTCTATGCAAAGAATTAATGTTGTAAAGTGGCGTGTCTCGCCTACAGCCTAAGATTAATGCAGCGCGATTTATTTTCACATGCAAATATTATTTGTGTAACCAGCGCAATGGTTTTAATTAGGGCCTATGTGATTACTTGGTTCAAATGTTCATGAAGGCTGTTGATTTTATTTTACTATTTTGGTGCTTCTAGTACAGTTTATTCTATGTGTCTCAGTGGCTTCTTCTGTGCATTATGCACATAGAGATAAACAATTGGATGCATTAGTTGTTGTTCACAACAATAATTTCCACTATAGACACTATTTACACTGTATATATGTATTATACAAGCATTTGGTCCACCAATTTTAAAATATGAACGAATTTTTGTTAACATGACCTCTTTTATGTCTATGATTATAGCAGAGTATATAGGCCGATACCAAAATGGCGCCAATCAGATTGAAGAAGGCTGCTGCGACAGCCGAAACGTGTCTCTCTGTGCTGGGTCGGAGGAGGCTTAAATTGAATAAAAGAGCCTTAACCTGAAGAGCCCTCGTGTGCGTGTTCTTTTCCTTAAGTGGAGCAGAGGTTTCCTGTTGACATATATATATATATATATTTATATATATATATATATATCAGCGTTTACTCCGTCACCACTTCAAATTTCTTTTACACAAATGAACGGAGCACGGACCACAACGTTGTGCAGCAAAACAATACTTTATTGCTCGAAGACCTCTACAGCCATGACGCGTTTCAGCCCGTCAAGGGCCTTGATCACATGACACGCTCTGTCAGGTGAGCAGTTTTTTTATACCGTTTTTTTTCTTTTTCTCTCTCTTTTTTTCTGATGCTCAACCAGTGTTTATTTAAAGTGACAAGTGCTTAAGTTTAAAACCATGGAAACAGAAGACAACTTCAAAAGGAATTAGGGGAATTTGGAAAAACAGTTCTTTTAAAATATAGATGTTCAGGTAAAATATCTAAATGATTTTGCTTTAAAATTCCCAACAGATGATAAAGACTGTCTAAGACAATTTAATTCGCGTCTGTATTGCCACCTTGTTAAAATCTGTAAAACTGATTGTTAAAAGACCTAATTCATATATTACATAAAATCATTGATGTAAGACATTTCGGTATAAATACCTAGTTGTTAAAATCAGAATTAATAGTCTTTTAACCATATCTCTAAGTGCAAATTTCGCAAATACAGTACAGTTAATATATTCCGTTCCATGTAAACTTATAAACTTAAAGTGCCCATATAGTGCAAAGCTATTGATTTAGTAATAAAAATTCTAAAACCATGTGTAAAAACCTACTATCTCACCCCATGTGTTAAAACTTGTGTAGATTACGGCAGGCAGAGTGTATTGATTAATATCTAAAATATAATGCAGTTCGAAGACACTAGATTGTAGAGGGCCTACTGAAGGTGTGACTAAGATGTTACTGTGTCATGGGGCAATTACAAACAAGTATACAGTTCTTCAGTGGCATTCAGACCCCTTGGGTATTTTGTGTCGAGGTTGATGATGTAATTGACCTCTAGTAGTCTGAGTGCTCTTTCTCTGTCACCCCCTCTTTTGTTGGGAGGGACCGAATCTATTAGAAAGTATCTCAGGCCATTGGGGTCCGCTTCGTGTGTCTCACTGAAATGCCTGGCTACTGGATATGCCTGATCTTGATTTTTTATCGCTCTTAGGTGCTGGAGTACCCTCTTGTGTGCTTGTAATATCGTGCTACCAACGTAGTGCAGCCCACAAGGGCACTCCAGCACGTAGATGGCATAGTCAGTTTTGCAATTTAGGGACTTAGTTATGGGATTTTCCTTGTCACTAAAAGGGGTTTTATATGTAGTCTGATTGCTGCCGTACTGGCACGCCTTACAAACTCTACACTTAAAAAACCCTTTCTCTGAGTTAGCCACAAGTTTTTATATATATTCATACTCACTGGAAAAAACAAAGGTAACAGGGATGTTTTTGTAAGGAATTAGCATTTAAAAAATCTTAGAAATTCAATGAAAAAAACAAAGGTTACATGGACGTTATAGTTCGGAAATGGAATAAAAATAACATAGAAATTCATTGAAAAAACAGAGGTTACTGAGATGTTAAAGTTAGCCTTTTGGTTTCCTTCTGGGCCAACTACCCCTCCTGTTACCTCCAGTAAGTCCCACACAGCAGAATTGCTGAGAGGTTGTCGGAGGCGGCACCCCTTTCTCCACCTCTCTGCTAATTTGCCTTCGGGCGCACTACTAGTTGGGGGATGAAGTCCCCTTAGCTCTTGAGGGTCCTTGGGGGCCAACTACCCCTCCTCTTACCTTTAGTAAGTCCCTCACAGCTGGCTTGCTTAGAGGTTGTAGGAGGGCACGCCCCCTTTCTCCACCACTCTGCAAAATGAGCCTCCTGGTGCACTACTGGTTGGGGGAAGAAGTCCATTTAAGTCCTGAGACCCTCAGGAGGCAGGCAGACTTCATCCCCAACCAGCAGTGCTCCAGGAGGTGCATTTGCAGAGTGGTGGAGAAAGGGTGCATGGCCTTCAAAGACCTCTCAGCAATCCCACTGTGTGGGAATTACTGGAGGTAACTAGAGGGCTTGTTGGCACCCACGGACCCTCTGGATCAAAGGGGGCTTCATCCCCCCAACCAGCAGCGCAACATGAGGCACATTTGCAGAGTGGTGGAGAAAGGGAACGGGGCCTTTGGCGAGTTTCCGGGCTTTTTTTTTTTAAAAAAAAGTATTTTTATGGGGAAGGGGGCTGCAAAGCCCCCGTTCCCTCAGCCAGTTTTGGCCCAGGGGGACCCCATCCCCCGGGGCCCGCCCTTTCTTTTTTTTTTCTTATTAAATGGAGGGTGCCATGCCACTCCCCTAGCGTGCCTATTTCGGCCCCCGGGGACCCTATCCCCCGGGGCTCGCCCCTTTAATATTTTTATTTTTTTTAAAAGGAGGGGGGCCACATGGCCCCCTCCCGTGCCGATTTTGGCCCCAGGGTGCCCATCCCCCGGGGCCCACCTTTCTTTCTTTTATTTTATTTCATTTTGTTTTATTTAATTTCTTTTTTTGTGCTGATTTAGGGCTTGGGGACCAGAAACCCCGGGGCCCAACCTTGCTTTGTTTATTTTCTTTTTTTTATTTAAGGGAGGGCGACTGCGCGGCCCCCCTCCTGTGCCTAATTCAGCCGAATCCCCGAATCCCCCGGCCTTTCCTTTTTTAAATGTCTTTTATTATTAAAGGGAGGGGAACGCGCAGCCCCTGTGCCTATTTTGGCCCTAGGACCCCTCTCCGGGGCCCACCATTTAAAAAAAAAAATCTTTAAAAAAAAATCTTTTTGGAGTGCTGGGGGCTGTGTAGGCCCCCTTCCATGTGCTGATTTAGTGCCCTGTGGACCCCATCCCCCAGGGCCCGGACTTTCTTTTTTCCTTTTCTTTTTTTATTTAAGTTAGGGGAGCTGCACGGCCCTCCTCCTGGCCTATTTTGGTCCCGGAGACCCCATTGCCTGGGGCCTGCCAATTTTTTTTTAAACAGGGAGGGGGCCGATTTCGGCCCCAGGGATCCCATCCCTTGGGCCTGACCTTTTTAAAAAAATTATTCTTTTTTCAATAAAGAGAGGGGGTCTACGTGCCCCCTCCCGCGCCAAGTTTGGCTCCAGGGACCCCATCCCCCGAGGCCAGGCTTCTACAGTGGGTGCCCTGGTCTCACCTAGGGCATGACCACAGGAGTAGCCCCAAGGCCCCCGTGGTCCCTGCCGGCTCCCTGCTTCCTGCAAGAGTCAGCATTGGTTTTGGCCATAGGGAGCTGCAAACATGCAGCTCCTTCTGTCCTAAAGTAAGTCTGCTCCTCTTTCAGCAAGCAAGTGCATTCTTAATGCTCCTGCTTGCTGAAAGTAGAGCGGAGTTTGCTAAGGCTTGGCGGGAGAAGTTCACCTCCCAAGCCATAGCAAACTGCAATGTCCCCGGGGTGGGCACTCCGGGACATTGCTGGAGCATGCCCGGGGGGGCAGTCCCCAGGACAATCTTTGGCTCCAGGAGGGGAGCCGCACAGCCTGCTCCTTTTTTCATATAACCCCGGGGAGGTGGTGGTCCTCGGGCCGGGGGGTCTGCATGCCCCTCCCATTATTGAAAGTTAATAACCCGGGCAGGTGGAGGTCCCCGGGTCTGCAGTGGAGCCATGCCCCCCGGCATTCATTCTGAATGTAGCCCCGGGGAGATGATGGTTCTTGGGGCTGGGCGGTCCAGGCAGCCCCCCCATTATTGAAAGGTAAAGCCTCTGGGAGGTGATGGTCCTTGGGGCTGTCGAGGCCGGCTGCCTCCCGCATTTATTTTGTATAAAGCCCCAGGGAGGTGGTAGTCCCTGGGGCTGGGTAGTCTGCGCTGCCCCCACATTATTGAGCGTTAAAGCCCTAGGGAGGTGGTGGTCCCCAGGACTGCGGGGGGTCTATGCGGCCCCACTTCCATTATAGATATATCCCTGGGGTAGTGGCAGACCCTGGGGCTGCGGGGAGGCCATAAGGGCCTCCCCTGCATCAATTTACTTGATTTCCCTGGGGAGGTGGCCGCATGGGCACCCCCACATTATTGTTAAAATGCCCCTGGGATTTGGCCCACCTGGGGCCTTAATTAAAAAGACGCATGGGAGCCCGCTCTTCTTTTTTTAAATTTTGCCAAAGATTCACCAATCCACCTGCAAAAAGCAGACAAACTTAAAAAAAAATGCTTTTAAACCCCAGCATGGTTCCTGTGGGACCCCCCTATCATATCTGGATGGTCAGGGTATTCCTACTCTGCCCCCTTTTCATTATTGTTTACTTTTTTGTGGGACTCAGCTTACACGCTTAGTCCCAAGATGGCTGCCAACACTTCCTGTTTGAAGTGTTGGCAGCCAATCAAATTTTAGTAGGATCTGCGAGTCCACTGCAAGGACTCGCGTCCACAGATATCTATATTTTTTTACATTAAATATCTCAAAAACTACTGAATGGATTTACACCAAATCACAAAAAGCACACTTATGGACCAACATCTATTTTTCTGCCAAATTTAGTGTGATTCCATTCAGCGGTTCGGGCTGTGGTCGTGTCAAAAAATTGCAAAATCCCCATAGACCTAACATGGGAAAAGCGTGCTTTGGGACCACCTTTTTTTCTCGGTCCCTGCTTGACGGATCTCCCCGAAACTTTCAACACAGCAGGTGAACCAAAAAGGGGACTTTTTAAAAAAAAATCGTGCAGATCCGTCAAACGGCAGTAAAGTTATTGGCGAAACAAAAAATGCTTTTCCTATGGAAACTTTGATCCTAAGTATAACTACCTACTGGTGACCGCCAGTAGGTTTTATATATATATTTAAGCAGCGTTATATATTTAAGCCCTGATATATTATCTACTGGCGGTCGACAGTAGATAGTTATAGTTACAACCTATTATCCATAGGAAATCCGCGACATTCTATTTGAAATAACTCTCTTGCCGGTTGACGTATCTTCGCGAAATTTTCAAACTTTGTGGCCCCCTCCGGTCCGCTCCTACCCTGAAAGTCTCGTGGGGATTCGTCAAGCGGGGGCCGAGAAAAAAGGGGGGTCCCAAAACGCGTTTTCCCCATGCACTTTTCCATAGGAAACTTTAGACACGGCTACAGCCCGAACTGCTGAACGGAATTACACCAAATTTGGCAAAGAGGTAGTTCTTGGTTCAGAAAGAACCCTTTTTGTTAAATGGTGTAAATCCGTTCAGTAGTTGCTGAGAAAATGAAAAGTAAAAAGTTAGTGATATCTATGGCCGAGTAGGGTCCGCGTACCCTCAGCGCACCCTGCGCGCACCGTCCTGATCACGAGCTGCATGTTAATTGGCTGTCAGCTGGCTGTCAACATTCCGATTCAGGAAATGTTGGCAGCCATTTTGTCCCTCGGTAGAACCGAGGGACAGAAACAAGTGCGCAAAGCGCACAAAGGGGGCAGGGTAGAAACACCCTGACCCCTAGGTTTGCTCAGGGGTCCCACAAGGACCTCCTGGGCAAAAAAAAAAATAAATTTTTTAAAAATCGGCAGGATGCGCCCAGGGTGCGCGAATCCTGCCGAAAAAATCGAAGCGCGGTCTCCCACGCTTCGATAGTTAATTGGCCTCGGGTGGCCCAAGTCCCGGGGGCATGGTGGGGGGATAATTTAATGTGTGGGGGCCTCAGAGGGCTCCCAAGCCCCGGGGACCGCCACCCCCGGGGCTTTTTGAAAATGGTGCGGGAGGGCTCTGAGCCTTCCCGCAGCCCCGGGGACCACCACCTCCCCGGGGCTTTTTTTTTATTAAAAATAAAACCAGTGTGGGGGCTCCAGCCCCCCACACGCCCGGGACCGCCACCTCCCCGGGGCACTAAACATTTAATATGGGGGTCCGTTACGGACCCCAGAGCCCCGGGGACCACCACCTCCCCGGGCTGTGTACTGAATGGGAGGGGGCCGCGCGGCCCCCTCCTGGAGCCCTTGATGGCCCTGGGGACCACCACCCCCCAGGGCCGGCTCCTGCAGTGTCCCGGGGTGCCTACCCCCGGGACACTGTAGTTTGCTATGGAAACCTGCTCTCTCTTCCAATATCCAAAGCGATTGCTTTTCCACATGGGGAGCAGCATGTCAGCTGCTCCCCATGTGGAACAGCAATGCCGGCTCCCAAGGGACGTGGTGAGCCAGCGGGACTGTGGGGGATTGGGGACCCCCACAGTCCCCAACGGAGAGGCCAGCCCGGGGGATGGGGTCCCCGGGGCAAGTAGTGGCTCGGGAGTGGGGCCACGCGGCCCCCTCCCCAAAAAAGAGAAAAACATTTTTTTTTTTTAAATGGAAAGGCCGGCCCCGGGGGATGGGGTCCCCGGGGCCTTAAAATGGCCAGAGGAGGGGGCCACGCTGCCCCCTCAAAATAATAAATATAGAGGCCATGCCCCGGGGATGGGGTCCCCGGGGCCAATACAGGCCCAGGGAAGGGGGCCACGCGGCCCCTTCCCGTTTTTTGTTTTTTTTGAAAAATTAAAAAAAGGGGTAAAGCCCTGGGGGATGGGGTCCCCAGGGCCCAAAAAAAAACAAAAAACGATTGGGCCCGCAGGCCCCGCCCCCTTCCTTCACCACTCTGCAAACGCGCCCTGGCGCGTTTGCAGAGGGGAACAAATTCCCCTTGAATACTGGGGGTCCCTGGGGGCCAACTAGCCCACCAGGAACCTCCAGTATGCGCCAGGGGCTGCCTTGCAGAGACGTGTAGAGAGGCCACACCCCTTTTACACCTCTCTGCAACGCAGCTCTGTGGCGCTTTTGGAGGTATATGGTGGGCTAGTTGGACTCCGGGGACCCTCAGGATTCAAGGGGACTTAATCCCCCAACTTAAAACACGCCACGGGCGCGTTTGCACAGTGGTGAAGGAGGGGCGGGGCTTCAGGTGACGTGTGCAAACAGGCCGCGTGGCGCGTTTTAAGATGGGGAATTAAATCCCTTCAATCCTGAGGGTCCCTGGGGGCCAACTAGCCCAACAGGTACATCCAGAAAGCGCCACAGAGCTGCGTTGCAGAGAGGTGTAAAAGGGGTGTGGCCTCTCTACACGTCTCTGCAACGCAGCCCCTGGCGCATATTGGAGGTTCCTGGTGGGCTAGTTGGCCCCTAGGGACCCTCAGGATTCAAGGGGACTTAATCCCCCAACTTAAAACGCGCCACGGGGCGCGTTTGCACAGATGTCACCTCAGGCCCCGCCCCTCCCTTCACCATTGTGCAAATATTCCTCTAAAATCAGCCGAAATACGAATTCCGATTTACTCACCTGTTATAAGGAGAGACCTCAGTGCTGTATCTTTCAGCCCAGTACTGGTCCTGAAAAGTAATTTTAACCGTACTTACCAGTAACTTGAATTTCCTTCCATATGCTAACATTGACTGGTTTCAATTGGAAATTCTTCTAAGTGTGGAGTTTTGGAACTTTAAAATATTCCTGTAAAATCAGCCGAAATACGAATTCCGATTTACTCACCTGTTATCAGGAGAGACCTCAGTGATGCATCTTTCACCCCAGTACTGGTCCTGAAAAGTAATTTTAACCGTACTTACCGGTAACTTGAATTTCCTTCATAGGCTAACATTGACTGGTTTCACTTGGAAATTCTTCTAAGTGTGGAGTTTTGGAACTTTAAAATATTCCTCTAAAATCAGCCGAAATACGAATTCCGATTTACTCACCTGTTATCAGGAGAGACCTCAGTGCTGCATCTTTCAGCCCAGTACTGATCCTGAAAAGTAATTTTAACCGTACTTACCGGTAACTTGAATTTCCTTCATAGGCTAACATTGACTGGTTTCACTTGGAAATTCTTCTAAGTTTTGATTTTTGAAACATACAAATATTCCTCTAAAATCAGCCGAAATCCGAATTCTGATTTACTCACCTGTTATCAGGAGAGACCTCAGTGCTGCATCTTTCAGCCCAGTACTGGTCCTGAAAAGTAATTTTAACCGTACTTACCAGTAACTTGAATTTCCTTCCATAGGCTAACATTGACTGGTTTCATTTGGAAATTCTTCTAAGTGTGGAGTTTTGGAACTTTAAAATATTCCTCTAAAATCAGCCGAAATACGAATTCCGATTTACTCACCTGTTATCAGGAGAGACCTCAGTGCTGCATGTTTCAGCCCAGTACTGATCCTCAAAAGTAATTTTAACCGTACTTACCGGTAACTTGAATTTCCTTCCATAGGATATCATTGCCTGCTTTTTGCTGAAAAAATTCTAAGTGTTGATTTTTGGAACTTTAAAATATTCCTCTAAAATCAGCCGAAATCCGAATTCTGATTTACTCACCTGTTATCAGGAGAGACCTCAGTGCTGCATCTTTCAGCCCAGTACTGATCCTCAAAATTAATTTTAACCGTACTTACCGGTAACTTGAATTTCCTTCATAGGCTAACATTGACTGGTTTCACTTGGAAATTCTTCTAAGTGTGGAGTTTTGGAACTTTATAATATTCCTCTAAAATCAACCAAAGTACGAATTCCAATTTACTCACCTGTTATCAGGAGAGAACCCAGTGCTGCATCTTTTAGCCCAGCACTGACCCTGAAAAGTAATTTTAACCGTACTTACCAGTAACTTATATTTTCTTCCATAGGAATCCTTTGTCTGGTTTTCAGCAGAAAGTTTCAAAGTGTCGATTTTCACAAACTACAAATATTCCTTAAAAATCGCCTGTATGACTTAAACGCATTCTTTCAACTGTTTACAGGAGATGCACCAGTGCTGGATCCAGGATCCAACACTGAGTAACAAAAAGTAACGATAACAGTTTTTACCTCCTAAGTGAATTTCCTTCCATAGGATAACATTGGTCATTCTATGAGAAAAAGTTTCTAAGTGTCAACTTTTAAAGTACAATAATATTCCTTAAAAATCACGACTGTAACCAAAACGCTTTTACTCAACTGTTTACAGGAGATGTCCCAGGACTGAATCTAGGATCCAGTCCTGTGGTTAGAAAAGTAATCCATAAAGTAACTAATTGCATTTAACTAGAAATTCACATTGAGCTGAATGTTGCATTGTGTTTGAAAATGTGTTGCCCATTGCAACAACTGTAACTACTGTACTTAAAAGTCTATTGCCTATGTGCAAAGTATTTAAACTAAAGTAATTCATTCTGAGAAAGTATTTTTGTAATGTATAATATAATTACAATGTAATTTAAAAATAAAATATGTAAAAAAATGTTTTCTAAAAAATTTCGAAATCAGTATGAAAAAAATTTATATAACAATTAATACATTTAAAAATTGTCATTTACAAAACCTTTGAAATTCACTGAAAAACCGTAGGTTTCAGACATGTTATAGTTACAAATTAGCATTTAAAAACCTTTGAAATTCACTGAAAAAGCCATAGGTTTTAGGGACGTTATAGTTACAAATTAGCATTTAAAAACCTTTGAAATTCACTGAAAAACCATAGGTTTTAGGGACAGTTATAGTTAGTTGGACATTGCACTCGTACAAAACCCGTGAAATTCCCCGTTATAGTTAGTTCAGCTAACTATAACTCGCACCCCGCAATGCACTGCTGATGACGCCACATATTACATCACTCATGACATGGTCAGTGACATCACTGATGACATCACTGATGACATCTCAAATGACATCACTGATGACATCATCCACGTGATAATCTGATGCAGCTCTTCACACCCTAATATAACCTTTGATACACCCAATCTAAATTACAGACTGCCATTCGCAAAACCATAGACACTCCAACACCAATAACTACATACCCACTCACTGATTCTTAGGTCTACACACACACATCCAGTCACTCACCCGTACAGTCACTCATACTTATGGTCACTCAATACAGGACTATCATATGCACTCTTACTCCTATATAGACACTCAAACACCGCCACTCATCCATAGAGGTACTCACACACCTAGTCAGTCATGCAAATAATTAAACACACTGCCATTTACTCACCTATACAGTTATACACACACCAGCTCACTTAATCATACAAATACTAGCACATTGTTACGCTCTTATACAATCACTGATACAAGCACACACTCATCCATACAGCCACTATCACAATCACTCACTCTCGCTTATAGCTATTTATATACTCCAACACACATATATACTGCCTTTCACATATGTAGTTACTCACACATGTACCACTGGGACATACATTCACTCACTAACACACTCTTACACACACTTACCCACCCATACAGTCTATCACAGATGCACTCTTGAAACCATCCACCCAGTGAATCACCCACTCACACATCTATGCACAGTCGCACACACCCCATCCACACAAACACTCAGGCACCCATACAGATACTCAGACAACAAATCAATAACTCTTATAGACACTCATGTAGCTATTCACAAACCCATGCAGCCACTTACACAGCAACAGACAGATACAGACATTCACCCAGTTTAGTCACTAACCCATGCATTCAGTAAGATACGTTTAATCACTCACTTATAGAATTAGTCACGCACCTACTAAATCATCCATACAGACACTTATACACCCACTCATTCTTCAATACGCCTTTCCTATATATATAAAAAATATTTAAACTTTACAGAAACACACAGTCACTGGATGATGTCATCAGTGATGTCATTTGAGATGTCATCAATGATGTCATCAGTGATGTCACTGACCATGTCATGAGTGATGTAATATGTGACGTCATCAGCAGTGCATTGTGGGGCACGAGTTATAGTTAGCTGAACTAACTATAACGGGGAATTTCACGGGTTTTGTACGAGTGCAATGTCCAACTAACTATAACTGTCCCTAAAACCTATGGTTTTTTCAGTGAATATAATATATATATATATATATATATATATATATATATATATATATATATATCAGGGCTTAAATATATAACGCTGCTTAAATATCTCCAACGTCAGAAATTTCCCAAAAAAGCATTCCCACTGTGACAATTCCCTTCCGTGAAAATCCTTTCTCTAGGATGATCCTGTACACATCATGCTAACTAAAAATGCTCGTACTCATTTGTTATAACAGTGACTATGAGTGCCATCTCTGATTAAGTCATTTGCTAACCTTACCAAAGGCCCAACCTATTAAGACTTCACCATACTTTTTTTTTTTTAATTTTTTTTATTTTTTAACCACAGAGGTACAGTACAAAAAAAGAAAAAAGCATTCAATACAGTTAATACTTGAGGATCACATTTTCCATCAAAATACAGTACAGGTTCAATTTATCCAATACATATTAAAAACCCAGTTGGTCTTTGATTCAGCTTTTAAAATTAATATCACAAAGACCTATTTAGTTATTTACACATCCTATAAAGTTAATTCTAGTCAGCTTTAGCTATCATTCCCAGCTTCCTTCCACCTATAAATTGGTCCCCATATCTGTCTACCAAGTTTTTTCCCTCTCTTGCCCTTTCTTTCATATATCCCTTTCTCCAAATTATATATAGCTAGCAATTTAATTAGCCATTGCTGAAAGGATGGGGGGCTTGATCCAGCCAGGCAGAAGCAATAATAATACGTAATGCGGCCATAGCAAGAAACAAGAAATAATCATATGGGTTTTGTCTACCACTCCATTGTATCCCCAAAAGAATTAAAGCTGGATCTAAAATTACCTGTATATTCAAAGTTTGATCGATAAATTTTTCTATTGCTTTTGTTAAGTTTACCAGGGAGGAGCAAGTCGCAAACATATGGGTTAAATCTGCATCAGAGCTATCGCACCGAGGGCACCTAATACCCTCCTGACCTCCCCATTGCGCTATCCTTGCAGGGGTATGATACAGCCAAAATATAGTTTTGAAGTGCTGGGCCTGCAATCCCGCTGAGCATAAAATACTCTGACCCATTTCTAACGACTCCGAAAAACAATTTTGCCCTATACCGAGTTTTTCTGACCATTTTTTCTCATATTTATCCAGGTCATCTAGTTTATATATCTGCAGTTCAGCATAAATCCGCCTAATAGTGCAGCTCTCCCCGCTCTTATAGCATCTATAATTACCGAGCGCTGAAAACCGCAAGGCCCCCCACCTTCCCCTTAACAAAGCTTCGTACCTGCAAATATTTAAAAAAATGCCTTGTGTTAATCCCATACTCCTGCTGGATATCACTAAACAACCTTAAACCATCAGGGCCAATCAGATCCCCCAACATCCGCATCCCCTTACCCTCCCACTCCAACATAATTGTATCAGAAAAAATATCCGGGAAGGTTGGATTTCTATAAAGCTGTGTATAGTGATTAAACCTACCCAAGCCTATTTTCTTTTTCAGTGCAGCCCAAATCCTATATGCAGCCAGCAGGGTCTTGAATTTCGTTTTTTTATAGTAGCTCGGTTCGGTAAATTTCATAAAGCAATTGTTCCCATCCTCACCCAATAACAGATCATATATATCTGGGGGATCTATATCCCTGAGATCAGCCACAGTCCTCCCGGCCAAAGCAGACATATATTGTAACGCTGCAGCCCAATAATACATCTTAAAATCAGGGACTGCCCACCCTCCTCTCTCCCTGGGTAGTGACATATATCTCATGGCCCGCCTGGTTTTCCCGTGGGCCCATATAAACCTATTCACTATGTGCTCGAGCGTACTAAACCAATGTTTCTCAAACTCAAGAGGTATAGCCCGAAAAAGATAGAGTATTTTTGGAAGGAAAACCATCTTTACCACATTACTGCGTGCCGACCAGAGTCATATGGAGATTATTCAGACGATCAAAATCTTTTTAGCTTTCCTAATAATTGGTTCCATATTCCTTTCCACTAACTTTCCCAGATCAGGAATGATATCAATACCCAAATAAACAGCAGAGTCAACCACCCTTGGATCTACTAATTTTGCCCATTTATTTTGGACTATCAATGTCTTCTGCTTATTTAATGCATATCCCGAAATTTTTCCAAAATCCTGAGCCACTTCCTCTATTGCAGCCAAAGCATCTTGGGGGTTAGGAGTAACCACAGCGACATCATCGGCGTAGGCCAAAATCTTGGTCTCCCGCCCATGATACCGCATTGGGCTAACACCGATAGAAGCTTCCAGTTTCCTTAACAGGGGGTCAATATAGAGCGCAAAAAGCAGGGGCGAGCAGGGGCAACCCTGCCTTGTGCCGCGGGTAATTATCACAGGTGTTGTATACCCCCATTCACTCTAATCCGAGCCTTTGGAGCTTTATATAGAGCCTGTATGGCCTTAATGTAATTAGTCCCAATCCCAAACCATTTCATCACCTCCCAAAGATAGTCCCAGGAGACCCTATCAAACGCTTTCTCAGCATCCATGAGTATTAAAGCCATAGGGTCCCCTGAGACCTCCGCTATATCAAATAGTGTTATAGCTCTTCGAGTATGTTCTGTAGTCCCCTTCCGGGAATAAAGCCATGTTGGCATGGATGAACTATTCTTCCTATTATCTGATTCAAACGTGTTGATAATGCCTTTGAATAAATTTTAGAATCGCTGTTCATCAGTGTTATTGGCCTATATGAGCCAGGTTCTCTCGGTGGTTTGCCCTTTTTAAAAACACAATCATATCTGCCCCCGCCCATGAGTCGGGAACAGAGTCTCCACGCTGGGCTTGACCGATCATAGCCACCAGGTCCGGTCCAATAGCCTCGAGAAAAGTTTTATAAAACTCTAAGGAATTAAATCTGGTCCCACAGCTTTCCCAGCCGGGAGACTCCCTAGTGCTTCATATATCTCATCCTGAGTCAGCTCTATATCTAATGCCGCTCTGTCTTCGGAATCAATACTGTGCTTCAAGATTCCCTTTAAATACTCTTGGATTAATCTCGGTTCCCCTCGCTGTTCCTCCCTATATAAATCCTCATAAAACTGACGAAAAACTTCCCGAATGCCTAATGATCCCTCTATTAGTTTCCCGCCGCTATCCATAATATCCCCAATTTCCCCAGCCAATGTTCGCTGCCTGAGTCGTACTGCCAGAGTGTGCCCCACCCTTTCACTAAACTCGTAGCATTGTTCCCTTTTGCAAGGAATTTTTCGGCGGCCTTACTTGCAACTACCTCCCCCATTTCCGCCTTTGCTATTGCCATCCTCAATAATATATCTTCAAGTGGCTTATTCTCTCGAATCGCAGTAGCCAGCTCCTCCTCTACATCCATCAGTACCTTACAAGAGGCTTTCATCCGCTGGCCCTCCCTCTTCTGCCGACCCAAGCTATAGCTCAATGTCTCCCCTCACCCCAGCTTTAAACGCATCCCAGACGATCCCAGGTCCAGCACTCCCTCTGTTTATCTCCCAAAACCCCTTAATCCATTCATTCATATGGATCACATATTCTGGGTCTTTTAAGAGACCTCGCTCAAAGGTCCAACCCTTCTCTTGTCTTTGCCCCCTCCCCAGATAAGAGTTAAGACCAGAGGGTTGTGATCCGAAATTATGCGGGGTGCTTTTCTATTTTACATCTTGATTTTATCGCATGAGACACGAAGAAATAATCTAATCTAGTAGTAATTTTATGAGGTGCTGAAAAAATGTACTACCGGGGTCGGTAGGATTTAGCTGAGCCCAAATATCTATAAGTGCATTGTTTTGAACCAGATTGGTAAGTGCCCGATAAACTCTTTTCTTTCTGCCCAAATAGCTACTTCCCCTCCTCCCCCAAAGTCCGCCCAAACCATTAATATTAAAATCCCCACAAAAAATAACTGGGGAGGGCCAAGTTGCTAATTCAACATCCAAAAATTCTAGGACCTCGGGATCATCCCCAGTAGAGCCATAGATAGAACAAAGTGTAAACATTTCCTCTTGCCACTTACATTCAACCAACACCCAGCGGCCCCATTTATCAGCTATTCTCCTTTTAATAGCTATATCGTTTCGACGAGATAGGATGGCAACCCCTCTTGTCCTCATACCCTGTTTAGTATTAACAATTAATTTAAAGCCCAACTGCTCCAAAAGATAAGCCCGGCTATCCTCTATATGAGTTTCTTGAACACATAATATATCTACCCGCATAATTTTAAAAATCACAGCCGCCCTTTGTCGCTTCTTCAAGTCATTAAGGCCGCATATATTAATAGAAGCTATCCGAAGACTCATTGCTTGATATTAATCATCATACCCTGCATAATCCCTACATATTCATATCTTTTGCCCACTAGATTTAATCCTTTGAAGTCCACTCTTCGAACCCTCAATTTAGCTTGCATCTGTATTGATTTCATGAAATTCCTACATTCATCCTCAAGTAATATGTTGTGCTGTACTGTACCATCACCTCCCTCCCAAGCTAGCCCCCCACCCCCACCCCCCATACCCCACACAGGCAATAGGTCAAGCATGACCTGTATGTGACCGCTGTATCTCCCAACCCGAGCCGCTGCCAGCTCCCCCCCGAACAGCCAAGCTCCTAATACCCACTAGTAAACACCCCTAGAGCCTCACACAAGCCTTATATACAAACGTAACACCATAGGAAAAAAGTATAGATCTATACTTTTTAAAAAGATAGAAAAACTCAGTCCCTCAGTAAAGCCCATGAGGAGGCCAGCTAATCATCCCTTCAAGTAAAGGTAAGGATCCATATAACTACCATACACAAAAAGGAGCATAGAGAAGCTGGTTCCTACCGGTAGCCTCTATTTAAATCCTTCCACCGAGAGCTGAGTTACTCACCCCCCACTGCCCCCTTGCTTCCCTTCACCTCAAACAAAAATTCCTGTGCCTTAATCTTGGAAAAGAACATATGCACCCTTCCTTTTGCAATGACCTTAAGCCGAGCAGGAAATAACAAATAGGCTTCACACCCAGCCCCTTGAAAAGGGGTTATCAGCTGGCGGAGCCGCCATCTCCTCTCAACAGTCATATGGCAGAAATCTGCCGAGCAAAAACATATGATCCTCATATTTCCTTTTGCATCCGGACGTGCTCTGTCCAGAATTGCCTGTCGAAGAAGAAAATTACCAATATATACAAGAATGGCTCTCGGGTGCTCCCCCTGTCTCCCATCATTATTTTTCTTTTGGTTAAATGGAAAGCGATGCGCTCTCTGAACCTCGATATCCCAATTCCACTGGGCCAGGTCAGGGAATGCTCCCTTCAGGAGTTTAACTACGAAGGACATGATGTTCTCGCCTTCCACTTTTTCCGCAATGCCCAACAGTCTGACATTATTCCTACGCTGGCGGTTCTCGAAATCCTCGAGTTTCCACAGCACATCCTCAGACTGTCTCTCTTGTGTCTTCCTAAAAGTCTGTGTTTTTGCCATTTCATCTTCCAGAGTAGCTGTTCTTTCTTCAACATGTGTGACCCTATCCGCCATATCAGAACACATTTTATTGACCTTTCTAAGTGATCCCTGCAGTTTCTTATTTGCTTGGTGTGCCCTCCGACTTTCTGCTCTTGCCTCCCCCTGCATCTGTTCTAAGGTGGAGTACACTAGATCCAATGAAGGTGAAGCGGGGAGAGCAGAAGGAATCTCCAAATGTCCCGAGTGCGCCGTCTTCTCAGGTATAGCCAATTCCCCTTCCTCCGTATATATTTGGGTGGTTGCAGAGTAATCCCATTTAAGTTTCCTTATAGTATCTTTCTTCGGGGGACTAGTACATAATTTAGGCTTAGATCTCCGTTTCTGGGATAAAATCCGCACACGTTGAATCCTTTGAGTGTTTATAGAGTCCCCATAAGAATCATCGGATTCAGTCTCAGACCCTAAAGATGAATTCACACCGCTTAAATCCGAGATATCTGTATCTTCATTCAGAGAATAGAATTTATCCCCCTCTGGAGACCGTGAGGCGATTAAGCCTGAGCCTGCACCCCCTTTTCCCCTCTAGCCGCACTCTGAGCAAGTTCACCAGCTTCACCAGGTGTGGGCAAACCATTTCCCAAATCTTTCTCTGCCCAAACCGGGGCCACTAAAACAGTCCCACTCCCATCAAAATCAGTGACGGTCGGCTGCGTAGTTACCACCACTTCCACTTCCATGTTGGGAGACACACTCACACCCCCACAGAATTGCATTGATCATTTAATAGCATACTCTGCGGTATTGGTGGTACCTGCAATATTTGTATCGGCAGTCCCACTTTAGTCTCAGACCGATCCCCCTCCTCCTCCTCCTCCGATATCTCACGCACAGAACCGGGCCGTGAAACAGCCTCCTCAGTTAGGTCAGAGCCTGGGGAGATTACCTCGCACAGCCTGAGATCATCCAACCGTGAATTGTTACTATTGCCGGCCGTCGCCGTTGTAGCTGCAAAGGCCTCCCGCAACTGTGGGCTGACGCATCCCATTCTCATCATACCCTGTGCGCCGCCCAATCCGACCATCAGCTCCACCTTCCCGAGCCTTTCCCGTGTTTGCCGTTTTTCCTCGATCTCCGTTTTCTTTGGTGGTGCGCCCGGCGGTTTGGTCCCAATCCCTTCGCCGTCACGCCAGTCTCCTTCAGTAAGTCTTTTGCGCCCCATCTTTAACGGACCTGGTTACTTTCGGCGCCATCAGACCCCTGCAAAGCGGGCACCCTGAGCCTCGCCGTATTTCAGCGTCTGCCGAGTGTATCCTAGCCCTCCGGCTCGATCCTCGTCTCCACAGCCAGACAAACAGCCGCTCTATCAGGTAGGTGCTGTATGACATGCCCTAGGGTTTTTTACCCACTTAAATCAGCCCAAGAAGCTGTTCAGAGGAGAGAGCCGAGACCACGGCTCCCGCAGAGGTCAGTCAGCGGCCATCTTGCCCCCCTTCACCATACTTTTCATAACTCACATTTTCATTTTTGTAGGGTCTGATGGCTCAGTGGACTAATGTGACCACTGCAGGGGCCTATGTTCGAACTCATGGTCACAGGTTCAAATCCTGGTGGGTCCACTCCGCCTTTCATCCATCTGAGGTCGATAAAATGAGTACCATTGAGTTGGGTAACAATAAACATCTGTTATTCAGCGCCAAGATACCTATGGGTGAGCGTGCACTTTATAAATACTTATGTTATGTTTATCTATCTCTGGGGGTATAAATTATAAACACATATACCATCAAATAAACCCCACATTTACTTCATTTTCAACAGGCAGTATATCTTCATCTCAAAGTCTTGTAGATGACCTTGTCTCCACCAACAGGTAAAACCCATTATCTTCTATAAAGGCCTCATACCTATATTCCCTTAACAAGAGGTAGCCACTAATCTCAAATTTTAACCCCGGGATAAAAAGTATGAGACAACTGTACCATCTCTTCCTCAACAACTAGAATGCCTTTTACATAATGCTGACTGATAATTGCAACAAACTTACTCCACTAATCCACTAAGGGGAGAAGCCTCGCCTCTTCACATGGATCTCTATTTGATGTAGTTTCCCAGCCATTGCCAGGCGATACTAGTTATATTTGCTATTTTTAATGCTAGCTACTGACACTTGTTATATTCCATATAGGTACCATAATATAGGCCTCGGTAACTTCATTACCCTTCACCTATATTTTTCCCTACATTACACTTGTCACGGTTTACAGGGACTGACCTTTTACCTAGATACTACACTGCATTCTGAACGCAGGTTTTTCCCTAGTTTGAAATCTCATACATTATGCATGAGGATTCTTGGAAGCACAGCAGGACTACCATCTCATGTATAAAATCTATGTACAAAGTTCATGCCCAATGTCATCCTTAGGCCGACACAGTAACACAGCAAGGTAGGACCCCTGGGGAGACCAATGGGTATATATACATCACACCTTGCTAAGATAAGACAGAGGAGACCAAGACTTCCCGGCTGACACACTAACCAGAGACGCTGAGGTTCCTGCATGCAGACACTCCAGCTCGCAGTGGTCTAACATCCCTCGCGGGGTGTCCAACTCAAGACCAGGACGGGGTCCCACAGTCTCTCACTTCAGGTAATGGGGTTGACTAAATTCTCGAGGGATTCTTGGCTTAACACCTACATACATGCTAGGTACACTTAGGTACATCTAGTTAGGGAGGCATCGTAGGAGTACGCATCTTTTTATCATGTGTTTTATGTACTCTAATGTATTCATGATTATTGCAAGATGGTAGAGCTATACCATCCATTCACCTTTCTAGTACTGCTAGTCATTTATATATTATACTGTCTAACGGTTGTTGCAGCCCATTTATTTTACACCAGAATAACAACTGTTCAATAAATGCTTATTGAAAAACGCCCAGCCTGTTTACTTGGTGTATCTCTTTGAGACAGACTAAGTAAGCACGAGTGACTGAGCGAAAAGTAGTATATTGTTTCCACGGTCCTGAGGGATCAGGGTTGTTATGTTCGATGGTTGCCAGGAACTATTCTCTCCTTGGTAAGAGGAGATTCTAGTGGCACTGTGAGCTAGTTGGTACAAAAGGGCCAACATACCCGGTGGGGGTGTTCAGAGTCAGTCTGACACCAATCCTACAGTGTATGTTGTCTAAACGCACAGATCCTGTATACTTTTTATAGGAACTGCACGACATGGCACCGCCAATGTTGGTTGGGTACTTATTTCACAGTAGAATCTGAGTAGTTCAGTCGTGCTGTTCTCAGAGACCCCTACTCACAAATCCCCAGAGACGTCTGGAGTGGGAGGGCACACAAACTCCGCTACAGCTGAGTAGGCGAAAAATCCTATTTATTAGCTGTTGGTTAATCAAGCTTGAAGGACGCAGTGTTCCTAAAAATTGTGAAAAACACCTTATCTTAGTTCCCTTGAAAAGTTATTTTGTGTTCTAAACACAATGACTAACGAGGTCTTAGACCCACTAAACCAGCCATTGCCGCTCTCGGAAGACGAGAAAGATGCAAGCTCAATACATATTGCGGCAAACATTAGAAACGCAGTCACCTTGAAACTGCTTGCGCATGGTTTAACACCTAGGGGTGGCGTAGTAGCTTTTGTGATTGAGGCACACGAATTATACAGAACAGAGGTATTTTATTCGTGGGTTACATTCCCAGCAGCGAATGCAAGAACAAAAACATTTCATTACTACACAGAAGATGAACCACCAGCGGAATATTGTCCATATGAGGACATTGAGGTTCCGCTCACGTACCAGGAACATTTATACTGGTTTAAAGGTGCCCTACCCCATACAAGAAGAAGAGTAAGACTCAGCCCGCTCGGAAGAGAGGGAGCAACATGGCCAATATTAGCAGCCTACACACCACATCCTGACATTGAAACAATGCCAGGGCTGAGGGCAAGATGGCGGCTGCGTGAATGCTGTGGAAAGTCGCTCTCCTTGCCACAGAGAAAACCAAGAACAATTGAACCCGTAATGGACTAAAATGGATTAAAATCGGCATTATAGCGTTGGATAATTATGTAAACTTTCGAGAAAAATACTTCTAAAAACATTCTACGAGGCAAACAAATACCGGATGAGGCCAGAGAAGAGAATCGGCGCTCTGATAGCCCAGTCGGTGAAAGAACCTGTTCTCACTGCTCTTGGATTAAAACGGATAGGATACCTGTGGCCCCGGAGTGCTCTGCGGTCTCTAATTGTTATTCGGAGGAACGTGGCAAATCCAAATATGCCCCCAAAAGTGAAGCCACCAACGAAGGAAGGCATAGCGGCTGGGGCAAAAGGGATCCTGGCAATCCAGAAGACGGCTGTGGAAAAAAGCAGAGAGGCTGGTCACACGATCGGCCTGGAGGGGGAGGAGATAGACGCCAGGACGCCCTGCAGAGAGCAGTGTCCTGTCGACCCAGCAACCAGGTCTAAACAGCAAACAGTCCCCGGGATGTTCTCCAGCCGTGGGCTTAGCGGAGCACAATCAAAACCATCAAACAAAGGTAAAACCAATTCTTAGACACTAAAAAGCAGTAAAGATCCGGAAAAGATTGAAGGGGGCATGGCTGACAAACTGTCAATAGTAGTAAAACCGCCTCCTGGGCTAACATTAACAGAAATGCCTGTAACAAACTTATCTAACACATGCGCCACTAATATTGAGCCAAATACTGATACTGATACTGAAATAAGGAAGGAGGATAAGAACTGCCTCCAAGTAAGCTCTACTGTGTCAGAAGCGCAAAGCAGGATTAGCTCTCTCGATCCCAATACTAATGTTAGCGCCCATATGTGCGGCAAGATCACAGGGACTCCAGATGGTGACAAATTCTATTCTTTGACAGATGAGTCTGAACTCACCAACACCAGTTGGATAGTGGTAGCCCTCCCCTGAGGCCCGACACTCAAAGGCGTGTACCTAATCGCACTAAAAGGAGAAGCACTAGAGGTGCGGGTAGAGACAAGGGCTCAAACTCTGACAACAGTCAGACAAGTCAGCTAAAATGGGATTACTCCACCACCCATTTTGGGATAGAAACCGAGGAGGATGATGCGAATGGTATCCAACTCGACGTTCATGAATTTGTGGCTGAGGCCAAAAGTAAGACGGAATCTCCTCCATCCATGGGATTAATCTATTCTACGCTCAAGCAGATCCAGACAGAAGACCGCCATGAGCACAAGACGGCTCACATGGCAACGAAGAAACTTCAAGGGGCCATTCGTAAAGTTAATAAAGTTTGTTCAGAAATCTCAGAACGCACTACTGTTCTAGAAGAGCGCATCGTGGGGCTAGAGGCCAGGGCTGAGAGTACAGGACAACAAATTGCGGCAACTGAGGCCAGAATGACTGATGTACTCTGGAAACTGGAGGATTTTGAAAACAGGCAACGGAGAAATAACCTGCGACTTCTAGGCATAGAAGAAAACGCGGAAGGGGAGGATATACGTGGATTTGTTCTAAGACTATTTAAGGGGGCCTTCCCGGAGCTTGCTCATTGGAACTGGGAATCAGAGGTGCAGAGGGTGCATAGATTCCCTCTGATGAAGAAAAAGAGAACAGGCCAAAGTGAGAAACCCAGAGCTATTCTTATATTCTTTGGAAATTTCCTCCTACGTCAGGCAATATTCGAGGAGACCAGACCTGATGCAAGGCGAGTAGCTGAGGGGCACTCCTTTTTTGTACGACCGGACTTTTGTCATACGACGGTGGAAAGAAGATGGAGTCTCCATCAGCTAATCACTCCCCTCCAGAAGTTGGGCTGTGAGGTCTTTCTAATGAATCCTGCCCGACTCAAGGTCATCTGTAAAGGCACAACCTGGGTATTTACTTTGGAGATACAAGCCCAGGAGTATATGCAGGAACTTTCACCCGGATAAGAGAACAATATAAGGACTGAACTTTCTCGCTATGTCTTCTGCATTCAGGATGTTTGGGGGACATATGTTTCATTAGGAGTATCTCACCCTTTTGTTTGGGTTCCTTTCTCTTCTTTTTGGTTAAACTTAGGCGGGGAGCGGCTAGGGGCACAGCGGAATGCAGGAGGCATCACAAGGGTCTATGGACCTTTTTTGCCTTTTTGAGTGGGTATGGGAGGGTGGGGAGGGGGGATCCAAAAGAAAATAAATGGGCAGGCTTTAGGGATAACAGTGGGAAGTATATGTAAATTATTATGGTCATGCCACATGGTGTTCGAACCTCATTCAATTACTAATGGGTAAGCTCAGAATAGCTGCAATTAACATCTGTGGATTAAATAATCCTCAAAAGAGATGGAGAGTCAGTTTGGACGTCCAATTCTTGAAGGCCGATATTATCTGCCTTCATGAAATGCATTTTGAAGCCAGTAGACGGGAGGTTGTGGAGTTGGCAGGATACAAATTGATTTCCAGCACTATGCAGGACACAAGGACAAGAGGGGTGGCAGTAATGGCACGGAAAGGACTGGCTAGGTGTTCACGATCTAGCTCCGATAAAATGGGAAGATGGGTAATCACTCAATGTTGTCTAGATAATAATGTGTTTACACTATGCTCAGTCTACGGCTTGGTTATCGATGATCCAGCACTGTTCGAATGGCTGAATGTGGAATTAGTCGGGTGGCCCCTACCACTTATCATCTGCAGGGATTTTAATATCTATTTGAGCTGTCAAACTTCTAATCAAATGGGGGCAGTGTATCAAAGTCGCAAACCCAAAGTTTTTAAGCCTTTGACACAGCTAAGGCATCTTCATGGGCTGTCGGATGTCTGGGCGAAGCAAGAATCTAACGACCTGGGTTTCACGTATTTTTCTGCTCCACTTCAAATACACGCAAGATTGGACTATTTCTTTGTGTCACAAGAGCTGCTGCAGGGATGTAGAATATACAAATATCCTAGAGTTATGTCTGATCACAACCCTTTGGTGCTGGAAATAAATATCCGGATTAAATTTCTATCGGCACGTTGGACATTCAATAGGGCTTTACTCAGCGAGGAAGGCTATGTACAGCACATGAAGATGTGGATTCCCAGGTTTATTGAAGAGAACCCAGGGAGTACCAGTACGCATATAGTCTGGGATACTCTCAAGGCGGGTGTCAGGGGGAAACATCTAAGTATGGGTGGGAGAGCCAAAAGAAAGAGAAGAATTTGTTACGTGCACTGTATGATGAGCTGGGAAGGGCAGAAAAACACCTGATAGATGTTATTTCTAATGGGGGAGATCCAGAGACAGCCCAATCTAGGATGCTACTCGCCAGGTCGGCAATTACAGAGATCTCAATATAGAAAACTGCAGGCAGGTACATGGCTTGGCGAAGCAGGGCATATGATAGTAACGAAAGAGTAGGCCATATGCTTGCAGTCCGTACTAGAGAAAAGGTGGTTCAAGCTCAAATCGCTGAAATTAGAGACCCTAGTATTGGTTTGGTCACTGAGCCGGCAGCTGTTCTTTCTGTGTTCCAAAAATTCTACCAGAAGTTATACACAGAGGACCTCCATATAGAGATTAGGGAAATAGAGGAATACTTGAATGGTCAAACTTTGGAACAACTTTCCCCTGCAGAGAGAGAAATCTTAGAAGCACCTATTAATGCTGAAGAGGTAAGAAAGGCGACTGAATCTTTACCATCAGGTAAAGCTGTTGGAACTGATTTGATACCGGGGGAATTCTATAAGAAATTCATGGTACAGCTATCTGGAACTTATGCAAGAGATATTTTTAAGGGCACAATCAGGTGAGGAGGCCCCCGAATCTTGGAAACTGGCTAATATACTTGTGTTTCTGAAAAAAAGGCAAACCTATTAGTGAATTGGGTTCATACCGTCCAATTACGCTGCTCAATAGCGACACAAAGATATACGCTAAAATTCTTGCCAGTAGGCTAGCCTCAGTCATTAAGAAACTAGGGGCATATTAGCAAGACCGGCGATAATTATCGTCGCTTAAGCGGCAGGAAACTGCCGCTAAACGGCGATAATGGGCTTGCTAATATGCGTTATAGAATTCCAACAGCCCAGGTTAGATGTGCAGGACATCTAACCTGGGCTTCTATTGAATTCCATAACGCATATTAGCAAGCTCATTATCGCCGCTTTAGCGGCAGTTTCCTGCCGCTAAAACGGCGATAATTTTAACGTGGGTCTTGCTAATATGCCCCCTAGTTTCTCCTTACCAACATGGATTTGTCCTGGGCCAGGGGCATGACAGATCATATTCGACGGACTATTGCCCTATTCGATTCCACTAAGATTACCGGAGACCCTATGGCTTTAATATTATTAGACGCAGAGAAAGCTTTCGATAGGGTCTCCTGGCCTTTCTTATGGGCAATTATGGAGAGAAAGGGGCTGAGTAAGGGGCTTATCGGAGCTATTCAGATTATGTATCGGGAGCCTATTGCCAGAATAGCTATGATGGGCTCTACATCCGACATAATTAAGATTACACGAGGTACGCGACAGGGCTGTCCTTGCTCTCCTCTATTGTTTGCCCTTTACATCGATACTTTAATTAGGAAAATAGAGGAGAATGAAGAGATCCAGGCTATACACTAACCCTGGGCGAAGTACTACGCTACGCTCGCGTAGTTTGCGCTACTTCGCACAACGCGAATTGCACGTAGCACAGTGCAAACACGCGTAGCGCAGCGTAGCGTAGTGCAGCGGTCATTTTTTGCTTGCTCGCGGTCCTCAACGTCAAGTTGGCGACCACGAGCAAGCAAAATGACATCCCGGCGAGACTTTTTCCTCGTTCGCGATCAGCAACATGAAGTTGCCGATCGCGAGCATGGAAAATAAACCTCCCGGCGAGATTCTCAACGCGGGGAGGTCAGGTTTCTCACTGCGAGTGGTCGCGTATGCTCGCGACCGCTCGCGATGAGAAACTACCAGTCCGCGTTGAGAAAGCTGCCGCTCGAGTAAAAATCTACTCGAGCGGCAGTAAAAGACAGCTTGCACTGTGCAAGATGCCGTTAATGATTGCACAGTGCGGACAAGCATCCGGCACTGTGCAATCATTGCGAACAGCGCACTACGCAGTTCGCGTAGTGCTATGCGTAGCTCGCGTAGTGCGAACTGCACTTCACGTAGCTTCGCGTAGCGCTACTTCGCGAACTACGCCCAGGCTTACTATACACACTAAAGGAGGAGATACTAAGATTTTAGCCTATGCGGACGACCTGGCAATAGTTACACCTAACCCGCGGGATACCGTTGTGGAGATAGAAAGAGAGGCAAATCATTTTGGTAATATCTCAGGGTACCACCTTAATGAAAGTAAAACACAAATTGTCAAGAACGATAAAATAGACCTAGAGGATGTACGAGTAGTTCAGAACGCCAGACACCTCGGGGTCGAGATTAGCGCGAATGTCGATAAAATTATTCATATTAATTTAGAGCCATTATAGCGGAAATTTAGAACAGATTTTATTAGAATGAATAACTTACACCTCACACTGCTAGGTAGGGGCAACATTATTAAAATGTTATTTTTGCCAAAAATTCTATATCTTTTTAGAGCCATCCCAGTAGAGATAAACAAATCATGGTTTTTAGCTTTAAATCAGCTAATCTCTAGATTTTTGTGGGCTGGACAACGCCCTCGTAGAGCCTTAAAATACATGACCTTGCCAAGAGACCGAGGGGGTTGGGCAGTTCCTAACTTGCAATTGTATTACTGGGTTGCAGCTATACAGCAAATGGCCGATCTGCTGGGAAGAGATAGGAGTGAGATGAGGGAAAGCTCAAATATTTCTATATATGAATTAATATATGGGAAAGAAGCTAGAGGCTGTCTCATGGGTCATATTGACTTTGCTTACTTTAAAAGGGTTACATTTAAGACATTGTTGGGAGCTTTTAGGGTATGGACCGCAGTCTGAAAGAAACTGAATATGGGAAGGGTTCACAGATATACCCCCTTGGCTCACAATGATTTACTTCCAGCCATATTTCACGATGGATATATAAGATGTTGGGTAGAAAGAGGAGTGAGATAACTGGGAGATTTAATGGAAGACAAGAAGATCTTTTTATTTGATACAATTAAAGGGAAATTCGGGATTGGGAATAATCTCTACAGCTACTGGATTTCTTGACTAAGAAAGGAGTTAGTTGTAGTAAAGTTCCTTTACTGGACACTTTACAGGGGGCCTGGCTAACAATGTCCACAATATATAAACTAATTAATAAAGAAATGGGAGAAGATTTATCAAAACATACAAATCGTTGGCAGGATCTCCTGCAAGCGGGGACCGGGGAATGTGAGGACTCCCTCTTGCTGAGTCAGACAGCATTCATTTCGACTAATTTGCAAGTACAATGTTTTAAAACTTGGCTCAATTTATATATTACACCAGCACAAATTTTTAGAGGCGGGGGGTCTCAGGTGTGCATTGCTCTCGATGTGGAGCTCTAGCCGCTGATAGTGTGCATATGTTTGCCACATGTCCTAGACTCGCTTCTCTACAAAATGAGATTGGCGAGCGGCTCAGGATCGTGCTGGGATTTGGGGTGGATCTCACTCCCCAAGTGATTATCCTCGGGGTAAGTAACCAGGAAATGGCTGGGCCAAACCGGACTTTGGTGTTCACAGCCATGGCTGTGCTCAGGGTCTGCTTGGCCAGTGCCTGGCTAGACCAGGATCCTCCTTCTGTACATTCCTGGCTTGGCAAATTGCTAGCAGTATACCGGTGGGAGATAGCTGTGTGCAAACGGAGGGGTCATAGGGCAGCAAAGAAAGGCTCTGAAATCTGGGAGCCAGTAATCAGATGGATTAATGGGGACGCTGGTTCAATGGAAATAAGTTCTGGATAGTACAATGATTTTGGAAAGTCTTGTGGCAATATTTTTATTTTTATTTATATTTAAAGTTAAACTTATGCTTAGTTCTGCTTCTAAGGAATACTAAGTTTAATTATCTTTTGGATCATGAGGGTGGGGGAGGAATAGTGCAGGGGGCGTGGGGGGAAGAGAGCGAGTGGGGGAAAGTAAAAAAAACAGATGTATATTATTTGTCACATACTGATTTATGATTTACTATATTGTTTTGTGTTTTATATCCTGTGAAATTATTTATTTTTAATCTCCAATAAAATTAATTAAAGAAAGGAAAAAGGAAATGAAATATCGGGATGTGATCTGTGCAATTGGAATGTTCTTCTTAGCAGTAAAGTGGAAATTTAAAGACATTTACTAGATTCAATTTTAAGGTTATTAGAGGATTATGTTTTAGTATAATTTTGTTGTGGTGTTTTAATGTTATAGGGTGATGTTTTTAAGCATAATAATGCATCGAATGTTTAGGGCATCTATTACACAAAGAAACCAAGGCAGAAACTGCCAGATTTTACATGCACATCCACTATTTTGTGTGTCTGAGAAAATAATTTACAAGGACTCGATGTATTTTAGGTGCTCTTCAGGCAAAACGTCCTCCTCTGCCTCTAGAAGACAAAACAACCGCCACAGGAGACAAAATCCCCTCTGGAGTCCACTAATGTATCACACAATTGCTGAGGCACACTTAATTTTGATCCAAGCCAGTGAAGCTAGGTTTCATCATTAGTCACAAAATAGTTGAAGATCACAGATCGATTCACGGTGTTCTTTACTTTGTTCTTTATTATTTTTTTGGGAAAAATATAATATATACACAGGCAGCCGACACGTGTTTCGTCCAAAGGACTTTTTCAAGGCTAATATGTATAAATATATCGAATAATGGCTCCGTGATCAGTAATAAGAAGACCTGCTGAGGCGTGGAAGTTCCATATTGCATCTCTACTCATGAAAATAACTATGTAGAAAAATTTCCGCTCCAACCATTAGTTTGAAGAGGTCATGATAAACCTTTCTCTTCGTTCTCCTTCTCGCGTATGGCAAAGAAACGAAATTTTGTAGAGATGCGATATGGAACTTCCACGCCTCAGCAGGTCTTCTTATTACTGATCACGGAGCCATTATTCGATATATTTATACATATTAGCCTTGAAAAAGTCCTTTGGACGAAACACGTGTCGGCTGCCTGTGTATATATTATATATTTCCCAAAAAAATAATAAAGAACAAAGTAAAGAACACCGTGAATGTTTAGGGTATATTTGAGAGGCAAATGTTTATTGGTATTTTGTACGTATTTGTTAGCTGAATGTATTTTGAGGACTGTTTTAAAGACTAAGGGGCCGATCACGATGGCGGGCGGATCGCCCCCGCCGGGCCTGCTATGGTCACCGCCGGCCTGGCGGGGGCGATCCGCCCGCCATCCAGACAACAAAGACCCCCCGCCATATCATGATGGCTGGGGGGTCCGCGGCGGACGGAAAGACCGTCCGCTGCTTTTCCGCCGGTCGACTCATCGACCGGCGGAAAACGTGCTGAATATGGTGGCGGTGTCTGGAAGACACCGCCATCCATATCACGATGCAGGCTGCGAGCAGCCTTTCCATGGCTGCATTGCCGCCATGGAAAGGCTGGCGGTTCCTGCTGTTGGGGGCCCGTTGCGGGCCCCCAGGGTGTTGGGGGGTGGGGGTGCACGGTACCCCCCTGCATTTGCATGTACAATGTGGCAGGCACCGCGCGGTGCCTGTCACGTTGTGCATGTAAATGCGCAACTTGTATTTTTACATTGCGGCGGGTGCTGCTTGCTGCACCGCCCGCCACAATGTAAAAATATGGGATGCGCCCGCCAGTGTGGCGGGCGCACCCTGATATGTGTACCGGGACCGCCGCACCTATGGCGGGCGGTCCCTTTTGGCAATGCGATGGCGGGCGGACAAAGTCCGCCCGCCATCGTGATGACCCCCTAAGGTCTTAATAAACATAATCTGACTGACAAAAAGTAAATAAATAAAGAAATAAAGAAACAATGCCAGGACCAGACTTACTCATACTTCACAATGAATTAATAAAACTTTAAAGAAACATGACACAATTCGTCATGAGGACACTTACAGTCCAGCCAGCGATGGTAACAACAAATACAGCTCACGTTCAAAACACAGCAACTAAGATTACACCACAAACGTTACACGCAGTAATGGGTAAAGTGCCCGCAAAACGTGAACAAATGCCATTCTGGGTAGCTCAGAAAATAACACAGATAGAAGCAGTATTTCCGAATACTAGCCCTTATGAGAAACACAGAATGCTGACAATCTGCTTGCCCATGGGGATAACACCACAGATAGAGGATTGTACCTCTTGGGGTACAGTTTTTGCTGCCACATATACCAGAACTCATGTTATACCGTCCTTAGCAGTAATACCAGATGTATTAAGACAAATACAAAATGAGTACGGAGCAGAGCCTGCTCTGAACTTAGGGATGAAATTACTACGTAATTATGCCCAGGTATCAGCCATAATATTAGCAAATATTAAAGGGGAGGCAGCATCAGTGGCTATCTGCCAACGCCTAAGGGAGTTCAGTCCTTTACAACAGGAGCACAAACTACCTAAAATAATTAAAACTACATATGCAGAATTAGGCAGGGACAGTTTGGGTGGAAAAGCATTAAAACCACAACTGATGGGTAATACCGAAAAGGAGACCATCAAGCAGACACCTGCTTCATTAAACAAGAAGTGGGACAAAAACTAAAAACAAAAAGTTAAAGAAAACAGATCTCAATCCAGAGGTAGATCTCCTCCACAGGAGCCCTCCGAAAGGAGGTATAACCTTAGGAATAGGGACAATATTAGGAAACCTGACAGGTATCAGGATACTGATACACGTTCCTCTCGTTCCTTTCAGGGTTCAACTAAATACTCCGAGCGGGAAGGACAGTCAGACAGACAAGAAGAGCGTACAAGGTCCAGAGAGAAGCAGCACGCTCAAGAATATACTTCCAAAAAAGAAGATAAACGAAAACAAAAGCCACATTCAAAAAGAAGAAGGTTGCAGGTCTAAAGATGAGACATGCCCAGAATTCTGAGGACTCGACTACTGAACGGGGAATGGGCTCTGACGATGCTAGACAGTGCTGCAGAAGTAACAATAGCTCGCCAGAACCTGATGAAATTTCGGTTGACAGCGGACTTGAATGATTATATCATGGTGGAAACACCTGATACTAGTGTAAGTGTCCCACATAAATTGTATGAAATAACACTCCAAATGGAGGGGGACAAATGCAGGACAGTTAGAGGTCTCTTTTGGGAGAACCTAACGTTTGGCTATGACATTTTGTTAGCTGAACAAGATTGGCCGCCAGCATTCGTCATGTATTGCCCTAAGCGAGAAACAGTAATTTTACTAGCATTCTCCGACCATGGGCCATATGTATCAAAATGTTGTTTTGCGATTCTCAAATAGCGATTTTTTGCGAATCGCTATTTGAGAATTGCAAAACGCGATGTATGTAGGATTTGCAAAAACTTTTGCGAATCCTACATATTCCTTATTTGCGAATCGCAAATT
Organism: Calotriton arnoldi; assembly: GCA_963921515.1. Lineage (NCBI taxonomy): Eukaryota > Metazoa > Chordata > Amphibia > Caudata > Salamandridae > Calotriton > Calotriton arnoldi. The sequence goes on from CAWUFW010002047.1 coordinate 193,699, forward strand.
GCAATTCACAATTAAGGAATACCTCCCCATTCATTCCTATGGGCCTAGAGGCCCATAGGAATGAATGGGGAGACATTCGCAATTTGCGAGTACCTATTAGGTACTCGCAAATTGTGAATGCAATTTCAAGGTTGCAAGGGTGTCAAAAGGACACCCTGTTGCACCCCTGAAATAAGCATGGGTGCAGATGTGGCGCACATACATGCCCAAAGGGCATGTATGTGCGCCACATGGCACTTTGAAAATGCAAAAGTGCATTTTTCAAAGAAATCAGCAAATTACCACCAACCTGAAGTTGGTGGTAATTTGCGATTCCTTAAGCCAAAATCGCACAACTTGGGTGCTTCCTACATTGCATTTAAGGAATCGCAATTTGCAATTCCTTAAAAGCATTCGCAAAATACGGAATCGCTAATTTTGTGATTCCTTATTTTGCGAGTGGGTTTTCCTTTCATACATTGCACACAGCTAAATTGCGATCGCAAATGCTGAAATGCTGCGAATTTCAGCGTTTGCGATCGCAATGTAGCTTGATACATATGGCCCCATGTTCCCAAACATTTCAAATATACATATGCGCAGGAGTGAGCGGTAGCCCAAGCTCCGGCATTATACAAAAACCATGTTGGATGGAATGAAGGTTCAACCCACCACATAAATCCATTGAAAAATTCTCCGACTGCACAAAGGCAGTATCCAATAAAGCAAGAAGCTAAAAAACAGGTCAGGGAGATCTTAGATCAACTTGAATACCAAAGAGTGATTGAAACATGCACCTCTCAAATGAATAACCCTTTGTTTCCCGTATCAAAACCGGACAATTCATACCGTCTAGTTTTCGATTACAGACATTTAAACACTTGCACTAAAACATTTGCAGTACAAAAAATGCACATAGTGCCGCATTAATGAATAACATCGTGCGGAAAAACTACGAAACCACACTAGATATCTCAAATGGATTTTTCTGCCAGAATATAGCGCCTGAGAGCAGATATTTGACAGCATTCTCAGCGCTAGGGTCCCAGCATAAATTTTGTCGACTCCCCCAGGGGTATAAGAACAGCCCGGGGTTATTTTCAGCCAGAGTAACTTAATTACTTCAAAAATTGGATGAAGAGGCATTATCCTATGTGGATGATATTTATCTAAGGGATGATGACCTGGAGGAACACTTGAGCAGAGTAAACACCATAATTTTGGGATTTGCCTCTGAGGGTTACAAATTCAACTTCAAAAAATCGAAGATTGCCCACCTTAATGTCCTTTTTCTAGGATATGAGCTTTCAATGGAAGGGAAAAGCCTAGCAGCTAATTTTTGGGAAAAATGTGCGCTGCTCCAGCCTCCAAAAACATTAAAAAAATGTACAATCAATCCTGGGATTCCTGAACTTTGGCAGAACATACAGTTTAGATTACGCAGAAAGAGTAAAACCTTTCTACGTATTTAAACAAACCTGATTTCTCAATCAGACAATGGACACAGGAACACACTGATATCCTTCGTTCTTTACAAGCTGACATGATAGCTTCAAAATACTTACAGACGCGTAAATGTACGCAACCTGGTGATCCGTATAGTTGCGGGTCAATCTGGGTACACCTATCTAACATATAATGAAGGTGAGACAGTACCAATAGCGTACAAATCACATTTCTACACAAATGCTGAGATGTGCTTTGCATCAACAGAAAAAATTCTAACAGCAGTACAGACTGCTGTAGTAAGAGAAAGAGGTCTGGCTCAAGGGAAGCGTATAATAGTCGTTACCCCAGTTCCAGCCTTAGAGGCTGCGACAAAGGCAAGCATTCCCAATGCTAAAGCCTTACATCCAAGATGGATACAATGGGCTAATTCTCTCACTGCAACAGATGTAGAATACAGGTATGAGCCAAATCTAAAAACACAAGCATTTCTACAATATGAACAAAAATATCCTCTACCAAATGAAATAATGCCTCTAGATCAGTATAATTTGCACTGACGGTTCTGCTCAACCGGCCATAGGTAGTAAACAGCAATACAGCGCTGCGTATGGTATTGTTAAAGGTCGCATGCAGGATGGTAAGTTTCATCCCAGTTGTACAAAAACACAGTCTCTAGGAGACTGCACAGCACAGCTAGCAGAACTAAAAGCACTAATACTGGCACTGGTAAATACGGATCGAGAATTCTCCACACTAATCCTGTGTGATTCCTTTTACTGTGTACAGTCATATAATGAATATTCACATCACTGGGGACAAAACGGGTTTAAAGATGCAAAAGGTGGCACAGTTAAACACAAAATGCTATGGGAACAGGTAGTGGAGTTGAAAAACGAACTACCAAGGGCTCACGTGATACATACACTGAGTCATCAACTTGATGGCGTTCACGTTGAAGGGAATTTATTGGCTGATGAAGCCGCAAAGGGGGCTGTATGCACGGCTTCCGTAGCTGCAATCACTCGTTCAAAAACGAGAATAGACAGGAGATAATGGTTGCAGTTATTGCCACACGCAATAACTCAGCAGTACCAAAAAGATTTCCACTCAAATACTCCTACAAGTTCAATGCAAACAATGTCCCATTTGCTCAAATTCCTGAAGTGGGGGATAGAGTAATACCAAATATGGATCGTAGGTTAGGAATAATTCTAGCAGCACACGAGGGTATAGGTTCTGCACATGCAGGAGTTACAGCAACTGTTTCTCTATTGAAACAGCGCTGCTGGTGGCCAGGACTAAGAAAGCAGACTAAGGACTACGTCTTGAAATGCGACATCTGTCAGCAGATGAAAGGCTGGACAGTAACACGTCCAGGGCAGACACCATTACTACTATCAGACAAACCGCACGCGTGTGTTTATCTGGACCACTGCGGCCCCTTACAATCAGATGGAGCTTACAAATATATCATGGTTGCATTGGATTCCTGCTCTAGGTTCCCTATAGGTGTGGCCCCAGCGCTCGGCTGATGCTCGAATGGTTATAAAAGATTTGCGAGTCTTTATAGGGACATACGCAATTGGCACATTACATTCTGACCGTGGCCCCGTGTTTAGCTCTAGGGCTTACAAGGAAGCCAAGGGAGGTCTGGGTATAGAATTGCGGTACTCCTCTCCGTACCATCCCGAGGGAAATTCGGTTGTGGAGAGGAAATACCCGGGTCTTACAGCAGTCTTTAACAGCTAGAGTATTAGGCTCGGGTGGAATTGGGTAAAACATCTGTATGGAGTTGAAATTGCATTAAATAAATCAGCCAAGAAGCTCTCTAGGGGGTGTCACTCCTTATGAGGTCCTATTTGGGACGAGACTGTGGGTACCTGATCTTGATTGTGAAGGCACAGTGGCAGATGATAAACATTTTGACATCCATAAACATTTGGCTGTTTTACAGGACCTGAATGAATCCAGGGCACTACAGAGTAATGTCCAGGTGAAAAGGACCGCCACTGGGGGAAACAAAAAGTGTCACAGCAAGACCTGTCTGGATCCCTAAAGTTGGGGATCTGGTCAGAGAGAAGATAGCGGACAAAAAAGAATTTGGGCTATCATACAGAAAGCCTGTACCTGTCCTGGCAGTTGAAGGAACAAGAACAGTACTTATGCCACCTCTTGCCAGTAAAAAGGAGAAAAGATTTGTCTCAATAGACGTGATCAAACAACACTATGTGGCCGATACTGAGTAGTAGGCCGCGTGGACTCCGGAGTAACAGACACCCTCCTCTCACAACTATACAAGAAGTTCAAACAGTAGGGGGGCGTGGCTTGACACCCGAGGAACATGGCGGTGCCCGAGTGAGACTCCTCGGAGCGGCGCGGAGGTTTCACATTTTCCAGCCTCATGCACGTAACTAAAACACTGCTGCAGATGTCGGAAGGTAACCTACACAAGATGTGATCCTCGGTGCTTCTTCTTCCAGCTTCGGAACCTTGTTTCCCGACGAAGCCATTTCCAGCATCATTGCGGTAAAGTCATGACCGCCATTTTGTCTGTGCATTCCTCCTCGCTACAACGGGAACTCTCCAAGCTCTGTCTTCATTGATTTGTTGGCGGTGAGAGTCGGAAGACATCCTGTGTGCTTCAGTGCTCCCTTTTTCCTGCCTAAGAGTCCTGTTTTCTTTTCTTTTTTTTTTTGAAGTGGATGCCTTCAGCACTGGCGCGATGAAGTAACGGCCGCCATTTTATGAGTGAGCTTTCTTCCGTAGCGCTGTAAACTCACCAGAGTGCTTGTGGCAGCGGTTTGCGTTTTTGTTGTTTGGCGCTCTGGCAACGGCTTTAACTATTTGCCTGCTACTTATACAATGGACTTATATGTTGGTTGTTCGCCTATGGCACTGCATTATCCCTCATGTTTCCCTTCTGTTGAGAGAAGGCAAAGAGAACAACAGCCATTTTAAGTTCATCCTTCACCATCTCTACGAGACATGCAGTTGCATCTTCAAAGGATGGACCCATGTTAAACGACTTTTGATTTTAGCAGGAGTTTCTTAATTCATGGCTTGTCATTTCTTTCTATTACTGAGAGCATAGTAACCTGTGTCATAGCACCAGCTGCGGCTTCTCAATTCAAAGACGAATTACAGTCATTACCCAATTTTTGGCCCGGATATGCTCTAATTCACTGATTTCTTCCTGCTGACATTGTGGTGTATCCCACATCATACTTTTTTTCCCTCCTCTTTGTATTACATGGGCAGATTAAGGAAATCTGAATCTCTTTCTTCAAGATCCACTCAATCTTTCATTAGGAATTCCAGGATCGTCACTGAATTCTCCAAGATGGAAGACTCTGTATTATCTTTAGCTAAGGGGCCTAACTCAACGATCCCTGCTTCTTCAGTGGCGGGAAAATCTCACATAAAACGCTCGAAAAAAGATCCTCCCTCTCCACCTAAAACCTCCTCCCCTGTATCAATGGAGTTATTGCTGGAAGAGATAAGAGCCCTTCGATCCTTTGTGGAGGAACCAAATTCCAAATTGCAACTCCTCACCGACAACTGGTCTCAATTGGATGAAAGACTCACAGCAGTAGAGCATAGTGTGTCTTCCTTTGGGGCCATGGATACTAAAGTCACTGCACTTCAATCCCAGATCTCCACACTCCATAAACAGATCGAGGACCTTGAAAATCGCAACCGGAGAAATAATATATGTATTTATGGCCTTCCGGAGGGCACTGAGGGCTCAGACTCTCTCCTCTTTTTCAAGTCCTTTCTCCCCAAGTTACTTCACATGCCAGATGACACTGTACTCAATATCCAACGTGCCCATAGGCTTGGCCGCCCTTCTTCAAATGCTTCAACTTCACAAAGGCCGAGAAGAGTCATTTTATATTTTCTTGAATATACTGACTTGCTAAAGGTTCTTGCGGCTGTTAAGACATCTCAACACATTGTGTGGTCTGGTTTGACTCTATTCTTTTCACAGGATTACGCTAAAGCTACAGCAAACAGGCGCAAAGCGTTTCTCAACATGAGACCTGCCTTACGTTCTATGGGAGCTCGTTATGGTCTCTTTCATCCTTGCCTTTTTAAAGTTACTTACAGAAACAGAATGACAACTTATGAAGATCCGCTGAGATTACAAAGTTTTATTAACTCATGCAGAGCAGAGTCCATGGAATTTTCGGAAGATTCGTCTCCGCATAACACCTGACTTTACTAATATCTTGAAATATTTCTTGCTTTCCGACTTCTATCTTCTCGTTGTTCTTGCATTGGTTTTATAACTCACAGAGGTTCAGTTCATTGTTGTGCTATGTTACTTGTTTGCATGTCTTCATCTGGTTGCTTGTTCACCATGTTGTAATAACTCTTTTAGTTTGTTCTGTACTCTCCCCTTTTTAGAATTGTTGATGTTTGCTGCCCGCAGTTGTCTTGTGATTCAGGACGTGATTCCTTCCCCGTCCTTCGTTCTGTCGAATTTGGTCATGCCATCTGTTCCATGTGGTGTCACCCCCCCCTCATCCTTGTTCGATAGTTGTAGGTATGTATTCTCCCTACAATTTTTCTTTTTTCTTCTTTCCATTTCCTATTTCATCCCTTCTTCTATTTATTCTTCAGGTGTCTCTTTTGCTTCTTTACTTTACACTTTACTTTTCTGTCTAATCACTTTTGTACTCTTACATTGGAATCTTCTTCTACTCTCTTTCTCATGTTACCTGGTTAATCCTTCACCTTGTTGGATTTCCTCTTCCTATGTTTTCTTTTTGTTTATTGAACAAATCGGATTGGTATTTTTTGCTTTTTATTTTAATTGTTTCATGTCTTTGAAAATAATTTCTTGGAATGTCAGGGGTCTTAATTCTCCTATAAAAAGGCAAAGGGTCTTGACTCATTTGGCCAAATTAGAAGCCGACATAGCTTGTATACAAGAATCACATTTAACAGTTGAAGAATCTTTAAAGTTAAAGAAAGGATGAGTTGGGGAAATTTTCTTCTCTCCAGGTGATGGCAAGCGTAATGGAGTCATGATCCTATGTCATAAATCACTTTCTGTTAAGCTTCTTTCCCAAGATGCTGATAAAGATGGACGATGATTATGTATTAAATTGTTGATTGGGAATGCTCCGGTTTCTTTACTTAACGTATACGCTCCCACTGCTGGTAACTCCTCTTTCTAGTCCTCATTAGCCCAACAAATTTCTCATTGCATTGATGACAATTTTATTTTAACAGGAGATTGTAACCAAGTTTTTGACCCATTTATAGATCGTAATTCAAAGGTTTCTTTTATTCCAAATAAGGCCCATAAATCTTTTGTTCAAACCATTAAACAGCACAAACTTATTGATGCTTGGCGGCTCTGTAACCCTTCTGCGAGAGAGTATACTTACTATTCTCCTGCTCATCATACTCAATCACGCATTGATTATTTTTTGTTTCCCATAATGTCTCCCAAGCCTTATTAAATGCAGCTATTGGATCCATTCTAATATCTGATCATGCTCCTATTTCCATTCTCCTAGATATTCTTCAAAAACCCAATACCCCTAGAAGATGGCGTTTTAATAATACTCTTCTTTTAGACCCGGTGTTTACATCTTTCTCCTTTTTCAATGAATATTTTTTATTTAATCAGAATGAGACTTTGCCTTTTCATGTTGTTTGGGATGCTTTTAAACATCAGCTAGAGATTTTATCATTGGTTACGTGTCCAAAAAGCGTAAAAATGCACGCAAATTAACTAATGACCTCCTGAATAAGATAAAGCAACTGGAGCATTCTTATTATACTTCTAGATCAAAAGACTGCTTATCTGCGCTATTACAGGCTAAACTTAAATTTAACAAAGAATCTACTGATAATGCCTCATTATATTTATTAAAATCCAGTGCTAAATTTTATGGCGGCCAAAACAAAGCAGGGAAGATCTTGGCCAACTCCCTCAAGGTAAAACACAACAAGCTCAACATAGAATCTATCTTTGACGAACACTCAACATTGAAATTTAAAGACACAGAAATTCTAAATGAGTTTTTACTTTTCTATAAATCACTTTACACCTCAGAAAATCCTCCCTCACAGCATCTCATCTCTCAATTTTTTTCAACATTCAACACTCTTCAGACATTACTCACGACCTCTCATCTTTGGAATTTAATTTATCACAAAATGAACTCCTTGCCGCTTTACAAAATCTCAAAAAGGACAAAGCACCAGGGCCAGATGGTTTCACCGTTGAGTTTTTTTTACATTTCTCTAAATTAATGCTTCCCAAATTACATCACCTTTTAGATTCCTTTTTACACTCAGGAGGCTCTTCTGGATATTTTTCAGAAACATTAATTTGCCTAATTCCCAAAGAAGGTAAAGACCTAAAATATTGCAAAAACTATAGACCTATCTCATTAGTTAACATCGATTATAAAATATTTTCAAAAGCTCTGGCCATACGCTTAAATTCTCATTTACCCAATTTGTTAGAAAGGGAACAATCTGGCTTTGTTAAGGGCCGTCTTATCACGGACAATACCCGTTTATTTTTTGACATTTTATCTAAATCATCCCATTTGCCTCATTCCCTAGCAGCAATAGCATTAGACGTGGAAAAAGCATTTGATAGAGTTGAATGGCCTTACCTCTTTCACGCTCTTAAAGCTTTGGACCCAAATTTATATTTTTAATATCTCTCCTTTATTCGAACCCACGTTCAGCAGTTTGTGCCAATGGTGCTACATCCTCTTTCTTTGATTTGGGTAGAGGTGTTTGCCAAGGTTGTTCTTTATCCCCTTTTCTCTTTAATTTTGCCCTTGAACCTTTTTTATCCAAAATTCGCCAGAACCAAGACATACACGGATTTGATTTGAATAAGTCCCAAATCAAATTAGCAGCCTATGCTGATGATATTTTATTATTTATATCGCAGCCACAAACCTCTCTTCCTGCTTTTTTAAGAGAGGTTCAATCCTTCTCCTCTGTTTCTGGGTATAAACTGAACAAAGATAAGTGTGAAATACTGCCTCAAACTAAATACACTTTCAAAGGATGATTTTGTCACTTCAAACTTTACTTGGAGTCCCAACCATATTAAATATTTAGGTTTACATTTTACTCCATCCATTTCAGATACAATGTCTTTGGGTTTGAACAAGTGCATACAAAGGATCTCAGAACTAACTGCCAAATGGCATCCCCTTTATTTATCTTGGTGGGGTCGTTTAGATACCATAAAGATGATGATAACTCCCATAGTACTTTACACAATTTCTAACATCCCAATCCCCATCCCCGCGAAATTGTTTAAAAAGATTAATTCCATACTTTCCTCTTTTTTGTGGAATAATAAAAATCCCGCCTGTCTCTGTCAAAACTAATGTGTTCCAAATCTGAGGGCTGGGTCAATTTCCCTGATTTTCCTACATCAGAAATCATTCCTACTCCGTCAATCTTCACATTGGTTGACTGACCCTTCAGAAGACTGTCCTTTATGGACCACACTTGAGCGCCTTTTTTATCCCCTTTCTCCTTTCAGGAATATATTTCTTTTCTCGCAAACCATAATCCCTCTCTACTCCTATACTTAAATATACTTTCAAAATTCTGGAATCCAATTCTCTCTCAATCCCTACAGACTTTGATTCATTTCTTAATTCCACAATATGGCATAATAAATTACTATTGATAAGAAATAGGCCTTTCTACTGGAGATCTTGGAAACAGAAAGGTCTAATTTGGGTTCATCAATTGTTTGCACAGAGGGAAATTTTGTCTTTCCCCATCATTAGTAGGCTCTTTGACTTACCTGTCTCCTTTCACCCCAAATATAACCTTTTGAAACAAGCCCTACTAAATGTATGTGCTCAATTTGCATCCCCTAGCACTTCTACTCCCGTACCAAATAATCGGTTACTCGCCCTGCTTTGCTCCAAACCCAAGGCTTCTGTTATCTACAAGCATTTACGCTCTACTTATACCACAAGGGATAAAACTATGCTGGAACTTGCTTGGGAACAAGATTTACAGGTTTGTTGGTCGATACCCTAATGGAACAAAATTTTGACTAAAATCAGAAAATCTTCTAGAGCGGCAAACACGACGCAAACTCTTTTCTTCATATATAATAGACTTTTGCTTTGTCCGGTTACTCTAAATAAAAGATACTCTACTACACCAGACACATGTTGGACGTGTTCAGCTCCACTTGCAGACTTAAATCACTTGTTATTTGTTTGCTCACACGTTCGCAATTTTTGGAAAGATGTTTGGTCCCAGATTAATTCAATTTTTGGTTCCAGTTTTCCCTTTTCTATTACTCATGTGTTCCTGGGAAGTTTATCTCCTATTTGGGCGAACCGTACTTCTAATACTAAGATTATTGATTTATTATTGGCGATTGCCTTCCAACAAATTACCAAGAATTGGAAAGATTTTACCAAAATATCATATCACGCATGGTGGTATGCCGTATGCCATAATCATAGATTGGATACTTCCTTTGTTTATCCTATTCATATGGCCACCAAGCATTTAAACCTTTGGTTACCTATCACACTGTTTATTGACGCAAGTGCTAAAAGGTCTTCTACATTGAGACCTGACCAACAAGAAGTTCTTCAACCCCCATGACTTTCCTCAATGTTGCTTTGCATTCTTATGTATGAAATGTACTTTATCCTTTTTTCCTTTTTCTTTCTTTCTCTTTTTGTACCAATCCTACTACTTCTGATTTTGAGTGTTATTTTGTATTAGGTGATTATTCATTGTTCTATTGTATTATGTATTGACACCCTTATTTCTTTAATAAACTTACTTTTGAACTTAAAAAAAGAAGTTCAAACAGTAAGACTCATCACGTTTGAAGGGTCACCTGCACAGAATGATGGACTAAGCAACAATGCAATGGAACTCGTTCCTCTTGAAACTGAAGTTCAAAACGAGAACTCCACTGAAAGACAAATTCAGTTCGGCCAAACACGGATATCTACGTCAACATGCCCCAACAAGAGCAAGCTACAGTTTTCACAAGACCTGCGGAATTACCAAAAATAGACTGAACTGCATCTGGCTATTTCATTGACTTTGATACGTTTTCACTGGACCCAAGTGAACCTGAAACGATGCCAGCCCAAAAAACTTGTGTACAGCAATTCAAAGTTTTTCTGAACTTTCTTAAAAAAACTTACCTGGTATCACCTTGGGTGGAACTCTGGGTATCCACCGGAATACTTTTCTTTCTTTTCTGGATAGGCCTAGTAACTGTCTTTAGTATGCTTATAAATGGAACTTATCTTCAGAAAGCTCTGCAGCACAAAAAGTGAATGTGATTCTGAAACCACATCTATCATCACATCGTGAAAAAGAGACCTATCATCAGTGAACATAACAGCAGTTCCTATACCTGACGGTATAGTGTGGGAAAAGTTTGATTACGATATATTTGGCCTGACTGAACTTTTAAAATACCACATTTATTTAAAATTTCATTAAGTGATATCATTACCTCAAGTGCATTTTCCGATGATTGGGATTATGAAACTGTAAATAATATGTTGTCTGATTTAGAAAAATCTGCTGCTTTTTCTAATAATGAAATGTTAGAGGGCACATGAGACTTTGAAACAATGTACTGCTATCAACATTATGGTCATCATTTTCTGCAGAAGTCTGCTAATCCCAGAAATGTTTTCACATACCACCAATGGGAACATTGCCCAACACCGCCGAAAAGCAGTTCAAAAACATTTGCACGGACATTTCCGTATATTTCAGGGTTTAACACATCAGACCCAGCCTCATATTATTATAAGGTTGCACCAACAACAGCACGGAAAAATATGTTGACAAACACCAAACAGATTTATTCTGCTTCATTTATTGCCCAGTTGTCTGAACAAGGTTTCGACTTATGGAAAGACACCATAGACTTAATATCTGTCTGGGGTACTAGAGACTTGCAGGTCCAGGGAACAGAGGCACTATTTAGAGCATGCCTTATTCCTCACCAAATAATGTTTTTGAATGAAACTGTGCAACAAACGACCTGTCTTGGTTTAGCCAGGAACAACGATTTGAATACACCTCGGGTGCCAGCACCATCACACACTGAGAGCAACATAACATCACAAGAAGGGATTACGTTAGATGAGATCATGCGATACAATAGATCAGACCCCGATTGGAAGGGATGGTTGATTTGGCCCACAGACACCAATAACTGTCAGGAGAGATTCTTGGGTAAAACCAAAGGATTTAAGATCAACAGGCCAGATCCACGTTATGTACAGAGACAACACCCAGGGGTGGTGACATCATACAGTGTTGGGAAGTTATGCCTTGATTGGCTAAAGACCTTAACACTTACACATTTGAAACAACACTTATGTGGACCTACGGGAATTTTTAATAGGCCCTAGGAAGCCACGTCAGACACGTTTCTATTATGCTGTCTACAATGAGATTTGGAAAATATCACAACAAGATGCCGCTGAAAGAATACGAGAAATAGATCGTATAAATCTAGAGAAAGCTCTAGCAGTGGTCCACAATGGGCTAACGACACTAACCTCCAGGATATATTCTCTAGGCAACATTGTATCTTCTGCTATTGATGTACTAGAACAGGATCTGTCCATATTACAACAAGGGCAATCACAATTGCATTCTATTATGTTATTAAGCTCGACGCTGCAATCTTTGCGTGCAGGCTTTGTGCCTTGGTGTTTCATAAACAGTACGTCTCTGTTTTCTTCGTACAATCTGACAGAAAAACAGATATAAATGGCTCAAAGGGGAGCAAAATATACAATGCTGCGTATTGAAAAACTGGATAGATTAGCATCTACAGTGGCAGAGTCACCGTCTACGGAATGGTTAATCGATGGCCACATAACTCTTCCGGTCACTACCTTTCAATTCCAGTATTGCCTTGAACAAATGCAGGCAGGCAGGTATGAAGAAATGGGTAAGGAATTCATTAAGGAATCTTGGGATTTACTGTACAGATTTCGATGCCGGAGTGGGGAAAAAGAAGTGTTTCTGAGCGGTACTAACTGCGAGAATACTTTAAGTGGATCACTTATATGCCAGGATATATTGCTTCATGGGGCCTGTAACGGTTCGGTAGCTAAATTATCCTGTCACTTAAAGGGTGCCCCAGCTGCCGTGATCACTCCAGTGTTCGGGTTACTTTCGAATGGGAGTTACTTGATGCTGAACGATCAAGGTTGCTGTGGGATGCTTCTGGGTATCGCATATCTGGTAACCGTGAGTTCTAGGGTTACTTGCTGTATGCAAGTATTGTTTCCACCAACAAATAGAGTCAGGGAGGCGCCGTTATGGCCTTCACTAAATGTTTCGTTAATACAGTTTGATGCTTTGAGCAGAATGAAAGCCATGCTTATATAGAAATCTGTGCCCTTAACCTCCGCTCGAGAGACCTTCGATCTTCAAGTTGCAAGTTCTTCAGCAGAGAGACAGGCGCTTATACGTACAAATTGCCCCTTCCATTTCGCAGAAATTGTAAATCGTATCTTTAACATGTCTGATACGAAAGGCATCGTCCACCTATTTAAGACCATAGGTTCTGGACTATTAAGCACCTTTCAGACGGTCCTCGGAGTTATACCAAACTTTATACACTCCGTATTTGGAAGCATATTTGGAGGGCTGCCGCTGATCCTGTTTCTGATAGCAGGTATCCTGATTGTCGTTCTCCTGCTACGCAATGGATGTCCCAGTCACCAAGGAGATGGAAACAGTACTCCTGGAGCAAAAATACCGTGATCGCATGGTACAACTTCTAGGCACACCTCGCCTAAGGGAACTAAGTGCTTCTTGGTTCTTGTCATTTAGACCAGTCTGGATGGACTGCATCTTACCTGTCCTCCGATGCCTGTTTTGCGGAGAAGAATGCATGTTGGACCTCTGTCTAACACTCCCATCATGCGCGCAACCGGATGTTGATGCTTTACTGGATCCGATAACGGCACATGTTCTGCAGTGGCCCCAGCATATTCCCATGTTGATGGCGGCATTCCTAGAGCCACCACAGGTAGTATCTGCTCCTGTTGGTATGGACACCGGCTCCTCCTCTGACACACAGGCCTTGGATGGCACACAGGCTGCCCCAGCACTGGCTTTGGACAGAACGGAAGATCATCTGTGCTCAATTGACATAATCTGGAAGTGTTACAGGGACCGTCGACTGCGGAGGCAAGCAACGAAAATGTTGCGTCTACCAGCCAGGACACATAAACATTTGACTCATTTGGCCCGTCGCTTGCTGGAAAAAAAATGGACTTTTGGAAAACAAACGGAAAATTAGAACTCCATATCAAAATTGACATTCTTTTGAGCATGTATGGCTTTCAAATGCTTGTAGTAGTTCGGACTATACCTACGGATATATTAGAGCTGTAGCTTAAGGGTCAATTTCTAATATTTTCTCTTTTTTAACACTTTTTAGAACCCCTTTTAAACAATTTTTTAAATGATGTCTTTTTTTAACACATTGAAAAACTAATGTTTTAACTATTTACGTACAAGTATCTAGTCCACCTAGTAGTACGGTTAGAATTAAACTATGTCGTCCATTCGGAAGAGGAGTGGGTGTTATATTGCATATAGGTACCATAATATAGGCCTCGGTAACTTCATTACCCTTCACCTATATTCTTCCCTACATTACACTTGTCACGGTTTACAGGGACTGGCCTTTTACCTAGATACTACACTGCATTCAGAACGCGGGTTTTTCCCTAGTTCGAAATCTCATACTTTATGCATGAGGATTCTTGGAAGCACAGCAGGACTACCATCTCCTGTATAAAATCTATGTACAAAGTTCATGTCCAACGTCATCCTTAGGCTGACACAATAACACAGAAAGGTAGGACCCCTGGGGAGACCTATGGGTATACATACATCACATCTTGCTAAGATAAGACAGAGGAGACAAGACTTCCCGGCGGGCACACTGACTAGAGACGCTGAGGTTTCTGCATGCAGACACTCCAGCTCGCAGTTCTCTAACATCCCTCGTGGGGTGTCCAACTCAAGACCAGGACGGGGTCCCACAGTCTCCCACTTCAGGTAATGGGGTTGACTAAATCCTAGAGGGATTCTTGGCTTAACACCTACATACATGGTAGGTACACTTAGGTACATCTAGTTAGGGAAGCATCGTAGGAGTACGCATCTTTTTATCATGTGTTTAATAATATACTCTAATGTATTCATGATTATTGCAAGATGGTAGAGCTATACCATCCATTCACCTATATAGTACTGCTATTCATTTATATCTTATACTGTCTAACGGTTGTTGCAGCCCATTTATTTTACACCAGAATAACAACTGTTCAACAAATGCTTATTGAAAAACGCCCAGCCAGTTTATTCGGTGTATCTCTCTGAGACAGACTAAGTAAGCACGAGTGACTGAGCGAAAAGTAGTATATTGTTTCCAGGGTCCTGAGGGATCAGGGTTGTCATGTTCGATGGTTCCCAGGATCTATTCTCTCCTTAGTAAGAGGAGATTCTAGTGGCACTGTGAGCTAGTTGGTACAAAAGGGCCAACATACCCGGTGGGGGTGTTCAGAGTCAGTCTGAGTCCTATCCTACAGTGTATGTTGTCTAAACGCGCAGATCCTGTATACTTTTTATAGGAACTACAGGACACACTAGGATATAGTTGAAATGTTTGAAATAAAAAGGGACCTAGAATAGTGGTTATTTCTGGGTATCTTATAATGTTTTGACCCTGTTTCTATTCATATAGTGGGGCATGCTATAAGACTAGTAGTTTGGGATGCATTAGATAGATCACTTCATGGAAACAATAGTTGTAGTGATATCTGACCCGGAAAATTTTCAATCGTTGGTTCATTTGTATTTAGGGCCCCTTTACTGACATACGGTTTTGTAGCCAAAATAAATTTTCTGTTGCCATAATGGAGAATGTGATGCAATAGAAGCAATGTATACGTTCTTTTTCCTGTTAAATATTATACAGTAGTCATAATGGGGATGATTTTTTACCCTGAAACAATGGAGTTTAATGATTTCCTCACTCAAAACAAAAATATTCTCATGTTTCATTAGCATAGGAAAAATTACATTGTTAACAATCGAGAATAACTTTTCAGGAACTTATAATCACTATTTTGTCACTTAAATTATCACTTTATCAGCAAACCAAGAGTCTGCTGTGTTTGTGTTGATTATGATGCAAGAATTTCTGAAACCTTTCTTCACACTCCCAAGGCTCCTCACTCTGCAACTTTACTCCTCCACTTTTCCCCATTGAAGCATCTTACACTCAATTTGAAAGAGGACTCAAACCCTAAGTTTTCTGCTCAGCAGATACCATTCCAAGCCAGCTAATGATTACATTTCCTTTGGTTGTCCTCCCTTTGCGAAAGCTCTCTGAAGTGGCCATCTGGTTGCTCCATCACTACACAAATCTGCAAAATTAATAAGTGATTCATCACAGGTAATCCAATCTAAAGACAGAAAAAATACATATGCTTAAGCACTATATTGAAAAGTTGTTACAGCATGGTTATCATAAATAGCTATGCACTCAGCCAGTAAAGTGAGGGCCAAATACCTTTTTAGCCCTAAAGTTATATCACTGTCCAAGAATCCACATTATCAACTGCTGCTACGACCGATTCAGTGACTTTCGAGGCTTTTATATGTAGCTCAGCCAGATTTAAGAAGCAGATGTCATGCTGTTTGAGTAAATAGTGATGTACAAAATAAACTGTTTCTGTATTTGACCTAAGCATTTGAAATATTAAAGGCCTTAAAGGAAAACGGGATGCATTTCAAAAATTTAAAAAAGCAAATTTACCATTTCTGAAGAGTAGGCAGTGGTCCCACTGCCTGCTCTTAAAAAATGTTGCCGCCCACATTCACCAAGGGGAAGAGGTCCCTTAGGGACCCCTTCCTGTTTGTGAATGGGTTACCACCAACTTGAAGTTGGTGGCAACCGTAAATGTTTTGTGACTGCATACCCTGTCACAAAACATTTCTACATACCAGTGCAACACACTATTAGGAAGGGTTGCCCTTAACACGCCCCTTCCTAATAGTGACTCCCAAACCCTATTTTGCGAGTCGATAATAGGTTACTGACTCACAAAATAGGGTTGGTACATGCCAAAAAGCAAGAGTTCTCCTGGAATACTGCGACTGACATAGTTTTACAGGAGCACTCAAGGTAGCCTGTGTAAATCACGTGAAATTCGTAAATTTGTCCCAGATGTAACAGTAATGTTAAAGAAGCATTTTTTTCCCCTACCTTTTGTGAACAGGGCTGTGTGTGTTGCCGTTTGGATTATGTCATTTACCACAGATATTGAAATTATTTTAAAATTACTTTTCAGCAATATTATTGATCAATTTATGGTACTCTAGTTGGTTGACAATTGATGAATTGAGTTTGTTTAATGAATTTTTTATGCATGTGAAGCAGGCCTCCCACACCTTCAATTAGGCAATGGAAGAAACCTGTGCGACTCCATTTCATCTTCATTGGGGAGCACCCCATAAAGGTGGACTGACTGAAACAGCATCCATTGATGCTAAAGCTTTGCTTTTTAGACCTTTTCTGAACTGTTTTGATGAAAAATGTGTATTGTGGTTGATATAAATAAACAGCGAAGTAGCCTTTCTTTTTACAAATTAAATGCACTCTTTACTTAGGACGCAGAGTAAGCAACCATAAGACATCGAGGCAGATGTTGCTAAGACATCAGTACTGTCTCTACACATCTTGAAAAGAAGTCCATTCACTTCCCTATGGACGAATTGTTCATAGCTTTTATTGCCAACAGAAAGAATCTATTCCATCTATAGGAAAGAGTTATTGCCAATAAAGGTGGTGTTTTCTGCTTGGAGACATTAGTTAAGGGTTTAATAGTCTGTTGACGTTTTAATGGCTCATATAACCCTACGTTCAGTGGCGGCTGGTGACATTTGAAAGTGGTAGGGCGTAAAACAATTGTTGTACTACACTGCGGCGAGCGCAGCGAGCGAGCCTGAACCACCTACGGGGAGAAATTTTTGAAACCCCCACGCCCCTATGAAGGAGCCGCCACTGGAAGGCTTCTCATAAGAAAAACTTTGGACCAGCCCTTTTTGGTTTTTTTTGCAAATGAAGCACTGGTCGCAGGCAACCAGTTGCTACAAACATTTTCAGTTTGTATGATGACACTGTGTAAGCCTTTAATTAAAAAATTATCCCAATCTACAATTCTCTTATTGTGTGTGGAACTAAGGTGATTTCATGCGGTGGAAGTAACTGCTCTGAAAAGGGAATTTTGTCACCGAGTGGTTCCTGCCATTTTAAATATTGTGCATAACCAAGGGCCCGGAGCAACTTCTGTGGCTATCCAGAATGGCAAATAAAAAGAAAGTGGATCACTTGAAGGCATAGTCACCCAGAATGTAATCATTTCTGTTTTATAAGGTAGCGCATTGTGTGGAATCTTCAAATTTCACTTATGCGCGATTGTACATTCTAATCTGGTTTAAACTTATTCTGTTTCCGGAAAACATTAATAAATGAGTTCAGTTCCGATAACTCCTTTTGCAATTCATGCCCTTCAGTTCAGAACACATTTAATAATGTAAAAACACATTCTGGAAAGACGGGGCCGAAAGTCTGCCTCTAAACAGTGTAAAATGCTGGGAGATAATAAACATTCTCCCGAGTTGGGACGGTTGCGCCAGCTCGAGTTGTAATGCATTTCTGTTTAATATTGCTGGAAGCTCGGTACAAATTGGAGGGCTGGCATAACATGAACCGAGGCGCCCCCCTCTGAATGTTGCTTTTGTTCTGCATTTAACAAATTAGTATGTTGTCATTTGTCGCTGGTGGATCACGTTATTTGCGGAAAGAGTATTAGGTGGCTTGACAGCATAGTGGTCGGTATATTGGCCCAGGATTTACTCCACAGGATCGTCATTTTCAGTAACCAGTGATTTGCTGCTGTCCATGTCATGAATTCCGAGTCTAATATCTGCACAACGTCACGCTGTACAGAAACAGATCTATTCACGCATGGAGGTGATGTACCGGGAATACAATGATTGCTCCCTCTGTATGGGGGTAGATCTATCACTCACATAATACACCTGCCCATTGGTATCAAAATTGAGGAGTTCCCATCTAATTGTACAACACAGCCACCCTGCTTGTCCCTCCACAGCCACCCTGCTTGTCCCTCCACAGCCACCCTGCTTGTCCCTCCACAGCCACCCTGCTTGTCCCTCCACAGCCACCCTGCTTTTCTCCACCACAAAAACGGGTCCCGTGTGCAATCCAGGCAGTCGCGGCCGGCATGACGGGCGGAGGGGGGGTGGAAGTGAGGTCATCGCGAGGGGGGGTGATGGGGGGGAGGCGGGAGGGGTTTACCGTTTAGTTAAAGAAAAATATAAAATAAAACTTACCGTCCCGCTTCTGGATGGGTTCTGAGTCCGACTCCTGCTCCCGCCGTTTTCCAGTTCCGACCTGCTGCAGCCCTTGTCATCAACTCAAGGAAAGGAAGGCAGCCTCCCTCCCTCCCCTCCGCCAATCACAACGCTGCAATGGCAGCGTTGTGTTTGGTGAGGCGCAGCGGAGTGCGCCCCAGCCGGGCCATTTTCTCTATGTAGAGAAAAAGGGAGAGTGGGCGGTCCTGCTCGAGGGCAGGGGGGGAGTGGCTTTCCCACTGTTGTGGGTACTGACTGTTTGGTCGGCCCCAGGGCCGACCAAACAGTCAGTACTCACAACAGTGGGAAAGCCACCCCCCCCTGCCCTCGAGCAGGACCGCCCACCCTCCCGCCCCCAACCAGGCACTTTGACTTCTGCTCTCTCACAGCCGAGAAGCAGAAACATAAAATGGTAGTTTTTACCATTTATGTTTCTGCCTTCTCGCACTGCGAGAAAGCAGTGGGGCGACGCCCCATGCCCCAATGGGGAGCCGCCACTGTCTACGTTTCTTAGGTAACTCATTCTCTGAATCAATAATAATCCCAAGGGGCATGGTTCTTTAGCTATTTTTGACACGATGCTTCTGGTCAGATGTCAGCAATGACATGACCAGTAAAATCAAAACAAACCTTTATTTTACGCTCATTCTGTACTCCTCTCCCTTCCCACCCTAATTTTCACTGGTTCTCTCCGCCACCCATTTAAGCGCTATTAACGTTAAGCTTCTTAAACGGAATCTCCTCACATTTCTCTTTTCTTAATTTGCCTCCTTCATTTTATATACTCACTTTGTTTACTTCCCGATATTCTACCTACTGCTCATGTCTTTGCAGCAGGCTGCATTGTTTTAAGAGGCGTTGTAAAACGAAACAGAAACATTACCTGTTTCACATTGGCCGTTTTACTTGATTTTGACCTTTGTGTGAAATGTATTTTAAGGTTTGTTTCCTTTCCCTTTTAAGCCATTTAGGATGTCTGGTGTGGTGACCACTTGGTTTGCCGATCATATCACAATTGTAAACTTTGCTCTCTGCATTGCTCATCAGCGTGTTGCATTATAGAGAATCAGAAGAGTCTGAATTTGTGGCGTCATTAGTAAAACATGCATTTGCAATGCCAATAGGTCTGGCTTTAAAGGAATGTTGTATCGTAATATGGTAGGTTAATGACTTCCCTCTTTCTATCTGTACCGCTGCCAGAGAAAACACCATAAATTATCTCGACACTTTAATAGCATTACAAATTAATTTGTGTCCACCTGAAAGTTCAAGTTCAGACAGCTGGATAAATAAACAAAATGATCATAGCTGTGTGGAGGCCAAGCACATTTTTGTGGAATCATGTCTGCCCAAACAAAACATGTACTCATGGCTCCCAACGTGGGAGGAGCCAAAGCCCCACATTAGTAATGATCAGATAATTGTCTGGCGGCAGCCGCACTGTCAAGGAGGACCATAACAAGGCCCACAAGAAGGTGCATGCCCATGAAGAAAGACAAAATACAAATAATAGTTCTGTGCGGATCAACATCTATCGAGTGCCTAATAAAACCTCATAAGTCACTATCAAGGTTGTTTCAGTCACGTTTGACTGCCTCAGTTTTCACTTTCGTTGGGTTGTTGTATTGGGACTCAGTATGGATTTGTAATACCTTTGCAGTCATCGAGAATGAACTGTAGAGTCGATGAACTGAGGTAAATGGGAATTAGCAGTTGGAGATAATTGGTATAGGTGCAAGCTGTTTTTCTTTTCTTCTTTTATTTTACCTGAAAACAATTGTTTCATAATTATTTATTCCCCATCCACTTTGAATAGATAGTTGGAACTCCGTGAATAGAGAACACAGTAAACAACATCACACATCGGCAGGACACTTTGGAATATCTTAAGCAGTGCCTGTTGTAGTGGAACCTGCACTTTTTAGGGCTATTTTAGAGCTAAGCTTTGGAATTTTTTGGGTCCTAGGCCTGCATTAGAATAAAGGATGAGACAGAAAGGAGTGGTAATGAAAGGAGAGGAAATGCTTCCAGCTCCCTGTTATTAGCAGAGTCACATGGGGTGTGTGCAGTGTAGTGACAGCCCTACATTCCTCCCTAAAACCAAATGTCAAAGAGCACAACAGTGGAATAATAGACTAAAAACAAAACATGATGCAACCTACTACCCATTGTCAATAAGCAGGACACCTCTACTACACCTCTATTACGAGTGTGGCGGTGGGACCGTCAAAAGACCGCCGCACCTGCCGGGATCAGGGATTCCGCTGTGGCAGTGGTCTTCAAAGGGCCTGAATATGCTGGTGGTGCAGATGCCAGTACCACCAAGCATATTACGACCTGCATTTTCATTGCCCATTTCATGGTGGGATCCCTGCCATGAAAATGGTGGCGGAAATCCAGGTAATGGGGCCCTAACAGGGTCCCCAGCCTAATCTGGCCATGGGGTTGCATGCGGGGGCACATGTTGTGCCCCCCTGTAATTGCACCTTCGTTCCTCCACAGTGTGGCATACATGGCGCACGCCTCAGCATACAGGAACATGCTGCAGGCTTTCTCACGGTGGCAATATGCTTGTTAGGCTTTCCTATGAACCTAACATACCGCTGCGGTGATACTGCCGCAGCACCACCCGCCCTCCCTGGATTAAACTCGTAATCCAGCAGGTGCTGTACCTCGGGCTCGGTGGTCTTCCTGGAACAGCGGTGGTGGCAGTCCCAGCCAAAGACCGCCAAACAAGTAATAAGGCCCATAGTGCAAGAGTACGGGAACAATGAGAATGACTGGGATGCAAATGGTTGTTTTTAACATTATGTTTTATCATGAAGTGTGTTCTGATCTTCTTAAGACATTTTGCACTAGAATTTTTGTGCTAAATACAAGATTTGCATTTTGCATATTTACATGTAATTTTGTATAATTCTCCTAAAATTTCAAATAACTATACAAAATCTAATTATGCAAAATTTGCACATCCCTATCAAAGCACTAATGCAGAGAATTCCAGTATATGTTGATGGTATCTAAGCAGAATCATTTGCTGAAAGTAGAATTGGTCTGTCTGGATGAAGTTTGGGATAGTTCTTGGTTAATGTTTGGACAAAATATTGGAAACAAACATCGAGAAACAAAAATATTGTGTCAAGAATATTTTTTTATTGTTTTTTATTCTTATTGTTAAGCTTTTTTCCATTATACAGTTACAGTTCAATATCAGGCACAATAAAAGTACAATGGTGTTAATAACTGACTGAGTGCCAAAAATGAGACATGTGGAGGAGCACATTACAGTTGGTCTGGGGTATGCATCCCCGTAGTACACATATCATTATATACACATTGGAACTGCACAGTGAAGAGGTGGACCCACAGAAAGAAAGAGACGCAGGCGTAATCCTTGTAGACAGGTCTTTAATGTAGCTCATACTTTTTTCTTGACAGCTTCCTCCCAGTTACAACTAGAGACAATGGCTAACTGCATAGCCTCCTTGAGAACTCTCACAAATCTCTCAACAACACCATTGCACTCTGGATGATATAACGCAGCACGCTTGTGCGTAATGCCCCTTTCACACAAAAACACTTCTACTGCACCGGAGGTAAACTGCACGCCATTGTCTGTTAAGATGGAACGTGGTAACCCTCACTTGCAAAAGATCATCCAAGAAACCCATCACAGAAGTCGAGTCAACAGAATTGACAATTTTTATCGCAGGCCACCTGGAAAACATGTCCACACACACCAGCACATAGCGATCTTGGGTTCTAACCTTTACTGGACCCAGGATATCCACTGCGATATCGACCCAAGGACCACTGGATTGCTGTCTGATAACCATGGGTTGCGTTCTGCACTTAAGGACTTTGTCACTGTTGGCACATTGAGAACAACAGCGCACCTGCCTTTCCACCTGGACATCCATTGCAGGCCACCAATAGGCTTCCCTAAGCCTTTCTTTTGTTTTGGCTATGCCCATGTGGCTGGAATGGGCATTCTCAATCAATTTGTCACATAGAGCCGAAGGAACAACAAGTCTACTCCCTCTGAAGAGTAGTCCATTAGAAAAGGACAACTCCTCTGTCACACACCAAAATCCCTTGACCTGATCATCACAGTTGCGCTTGTCACACCACCCATCACGCAAATAGCTGATGACTTGCTGCAAGACGTGATCATTCCCTAAACTTGCATTCCATTCCTCTTCAGTAACCACACCCTCAGTTACCACACATACTTTTAAATCCTCCCCAGAGTCCTCACCAGCGAGACAGTCATCATCACCAACATCAGGAATAGCTGAACGACCAAGCCTAGACAAACAATCTGCAAGGATGTTGTTAGCTCCTGGTAAGTAAGAAACATGAAATTCGAAATCTTGCAGAGCGACAACCCATTTCCTTATTCTATGTGAGACACAATCAATCCCTTTCTTTTCAAATACTTCTTTTAGCGGCTTGTGATCAGAGACTACTGAGAAGTGTTTACCCCACAGAAACTTTTTAAGTTTGCGAACCGCCCAGTGAACCGCCAAAGCTTTTTTCTCTATTACAGAATAGCTGCACTCGGCACCTCTAAGTGGCCTGGAAATGAACAAAATGGTGTTGTCAACCTTTTCACCAGGTTGTAAGAGAACGGCACCTAACCCCTTGCAACTAGCATCAGTCATGACAACAGACTCCTTTGAAGGGTCAAAGCTAGATAAGTTAGGTGCCTTATTCAAACAACTTTTGATGAGGTCAAACTCATCACAACAGGACTTATCCCATATGAACTCACATCCCTTCTTCAGTAGACCTCTGACATTTTCTGTTTTTTGTGCAAAACCAGGGACAAATTTATTATAAAATTCCGCCATTCCAAGAAATTTAACTAGTTCATCTCTGTTCACAGGATAATTGAGATTGGAGATGGCCTCCACTAGAGATGGCTTTGGTTTGATGCCTGACCCTGACACCAAGTGACCCAGATACTCAATCTCCTTGACGTTGAATTTGCATTTGTCCAATCTTAGAGTAAGCCCTGAGTCTTGCAATTTGGACAAAACTTCCTTTACTCTCGAATCATGCTCTAGTAAACTCACACCATGAACAAGAACAACGTCTTGATATACTTTTAAGCCATCAATACCAGCCAAAATTTTTTCCATCACTCTTTGAAACACAGATGCAGCTGATATTAAACCAAACGGCATTCTGAGAAACCTAAAAGTGCCGAAGGGCGTAATGAAGGCCGTTAGATCTTGACACGAAGGGTGAAGCTTGACCTGATGATAGGCCGATGAGAGGTCCAACGTTGAGAAATGAGTGGCACCACCTAGAGAGGACAACATTTCAGCAATGTTCGGAAGAGGATAACGATCAA
Source organism: Calotriton arnoldi (assembly GCA_963921515.1). NCBI lineage: Eukaryota > Metazoa > Chordata > Amphibia > Caudata > Salamandridae > Calotriton > Calotriton arnoldi. Next base: position 217,967 of record CAWUFW010002047.1, read on the forward strand.
CAACTACAGCTTTGTTGAGCTCTCTCAGATCAATGCATAATCTTGCCTCTCCGTTGGCCTTTCGGGCCATCACCACCGGAGAGACCCATTCAGTGGCTTCAACCTCTTGAATGACCCCATTTTTTAACAGTTTGTCTATCTCAGCCCTCATCTTATCTTTGACCAACATTGGCACATTTCTCACTTTGGCTACCATGGGTACAGAATTATGTTTCAACTTGATCAGGTGTATATAATTTTTAAGACAACCTAACTTGTTACAAAAAACGCTGGGAAAATTAGCAATCCAGGTGTTGCGATCAGTAACAGACGCAACAGAGGCTGGTTCCCTCCAGCACATGGAGGGAGACTCATTGGGATCAAGATAAACACCAAGATCGCGTTGATGAGACCAGCTAACCAGGGAGTCCCCCTTCATGGATACATATATTTTCCCTGCTGTGATCCTGCTTTTAAAGTCTATCGTGCCCATGAAGTAACCTAAGAGATTGATAATTTCACCTCCATAACCTCTTGGCATTATGTCAGGTTTAAATAGCTTGACTTTTCTAGACAGGTGTTTTTCATAGAAAACCTTAGGAACCAGAGTTATTTTAGCCCCCGAGTCAAACAACATCTTGACAGAGCTATTATTAATAAGGACAGTTTCTATGGGACCATCAGTCACTTGATCGTTGACCTGACAGATAAAAGGCTCATCATCGCCTTGGTTATAAATATCCACTTCCCTTACTTTCTTTTGATCCCTGTTCGATCTGCAGCATTTAGTAAAGTGTCCCTTTCTTTTACAAATAGAACAAATTGCCTTCCAGCCTGGACAATCCCTAAAATTAGCTACATGCCCTATATTCCCACAACGGAAGCATTTAACTGCAAAAGATTTATTGTAAATACCAGAGTGTATCAATTTCGAAGCAATAGGGACACCCTGGGTGGACGGCTTGACTGACTTGTCAGAAGGAGAGTTTTAATCTCTTTCACATCAGACGTGGAACTCTTATGACTCTCCGTGTCCTTGCGAATGGCTTCAACGCAGGCTTTGGAGTGCTCATGCATCTTTAAAGCAGTGATCACCTCTTGAAGTGGGGGTTGTCTTTCTGCCAAAGAGTTTCTTTGGCTTTATCTATAGAGGAGCCTAACATGAGTTGGTCTCTTAGTCTCTCATCAAGACTGCCAGCAAAAGAGCATGTCGAAGCAAGCGTGCGTAGAGCTGTGACATATTGCTCAACAGATTCATCTTGCCTTTGTAACCCCTTCCCAAAGTGGTAACGTTCTAAAATCATGCTCATCTTGGGAAGATAATGCAAGTCCATCTTTTTAATACATATCTCGTATTCATTGAGAGAGTCGGCCTCATTATCAGGAAGATCTGGTAGGTGTTCAAAGACTTCCTGTCCCTCCGATCATAGACAATGTAGGAAAAGAGAAGACTTCCTTTCTGCGCTCAGAGAGGTACCACAAACCCTGGCGTAATTAACAAAAACCTTTTTCCATTTCAACCAGGGTATGATAGGTTCACCAGGAGCTGCCAGAAAAAACGGAGGAGGAGTGACATTCTGCATGGCAACAGGAGAGAAGTGATACTTGTGATACTTATATCGTAATAATGATGTTGAGCAGAACAGTGTAATAATGATTCAGACTAGCAATATAGTACAGATAACACATCCAAGAGGAGCTGATACAAGGCAAAGCAAAAGTACCAAAGGAAGTAAAACTAGAGGACAAAGATCACTCTGTTGCAAGCGTGGGAATAATGTAGAACAGATGAGTGTAATTATAATGTAGAGCAGATTAGAGCAATAACAATGTAGATTAGCAACATAGTGCCGATAACACACCCACGAGATGTCACCAAACTAGCAACAGAGAAGTGGCACAGAAAATTACTGTCACAATACAGTTTCAGCTGTGCTGATCAGCGTAGGACCTGCAGCACAGAGAACTTCGTAACAAGTGAGAGCTGTGCAGATCAGCGTAGTAATGAATAACATGCAACTTCTACCTTGAGAGTGCCGGAAAGACCACAGAGAAATGTCTGACCCACACCATCCAGGAAACGATGGTCTAACACGATCCACTCTGCGGGAACAAATCCAAACAGTTTCCCTTTTCGCCGTGATGAAGCTGAGAAGTCGCATCTTGAAGTAGATGTGACCCAAACCAAAATGGCTGCGGAGACGTAACGTCTTGACGTAGGGTCACGCAGGAGCACGTGATGGTTGTCAAGACGGGCTCGTTAAGGCCTTACAGTGAGGTCAGGCGGAGTTAGGCATAGGGTTGCTAAGCAACAGTAAGTAGCAACGGGCAACCCGACAGGCCCAAGAAGCCGACCCACGAACAGTAAATGGGGTTGAATTCACGGCTGCATGAAAACGAGGATCAACACCATCCGTTAGGCAGGAGTGAACAGCAGCACAGAGGGCCCCAAGAGTACATACGTGCACTGGTCCGAATGGAGGCGGCGAGCGAAGATGTTCCGTAGCCACCGGACCTTCTCAGGCTGAGTCCAGGGGTGTTCACCAAACAGCGATGTGAGGGAATCAGCAGAGTGGCAGGTAGGCACTGATGGTGAGTTTCATCACACGTAACATGTAGAAAGTAAGATGATGAGAAGTGTTGAGTTGAGGTCTCTTGGAGCTGGTGGGTGAGTTTCCAATCGTCGCCAAAATGAAGAGGTGGACCCACAGAAAGAAAGAGACGCAGGCGTAATCCTTGTAGACAGGTCTTTAATGTAGCTCCTTATAATGAGACCTCATCCTCCAACCAATAACAGTAACTGACAATGTCATTCAAGAACTAACATTCTATACAGAAGGCATTCTAACTAGGAACCTAACTCTATGGCAACAAAGGGTGAACATGATTCTAGCATAACTTACTCTGGGGATGATGACAAGAACACCACACACAGACATTGTTATTATGGCCTGCATAAATATGCCTGATCAGGTATGACCTATGGGTCAGAAGCGTCACTGATTTCCTCCTCGGGACATAATGCAGTTTGGAGGGCAGTCACGATCACGTCCCAGTTGGATGAAATGGGGTTTTTGTGTAATCCTAGAGTGTTTTCCCTATGAAGAGAAACTCCCTCTGCTCTAGCCCAGTTGAGGATGGAGTGTAATCAGGACATTATAGACAGCAGTTCACTGGACTTCCAGCACCTCGTAATTAGACGCTTGGCTACTAAAAAGCTGAGGTTCAAAAAGCGTGTAGTGGCCCTGTGTTTCTTATTGTGTTAAGAATATCATGCTGTCCAAAATATGGACATAAATATCGAAGGGAATAATATTTTTTCAAGAGCAGTTTTTAAAATAGATGTAAAAAATACAATTAGCAAAAATATTGTTGTTTATAATATCATTTTTATGCTTGATCTGCTATGATTTTTATGTTGTATTTATTTATTGTTTTATGTATTTATTTTTTATAATATTTTTCATTTATTTATTTCAAAAACTGAATTATGCAGTTATACATATATTTAAATTTTTTGAATATTTCTAAATTTCAACTATTTAAAAGAACTGTTTTTAGAGAAGGCTGTTGGGTTTATGGACGAAATAGGGTGGGGAAAATTTTGAAATATGTTTATTGTCCTTTTGTTTTGTGTGAATATTGAAAGAAAAAATACCACACACACTGCATTACTGGCAGGCCCCTTCTCCCGCTGCCGTGCCGCCCACACACCCTTCTGCAGCACAGAGTCTGACGGCTGCCATGGAAGTTCCTGCTATGGGAGCTCCTACCACGGTGCTGGTCTAGTTTACAGGGCTGGTGTCTGGTGGACCAGAGAGGCCAGAGACCAGAGAGCCTGTCCTCGATTCGGTATACCTCTGGTTGCAGATCTAGGCAGCATCTCGGCTTTTCACCCTACTCTACCTCGGCGAGAAACTGCCGGTGAGAGTGAGATTAAGGGTGATTAAGGGTGGCTGAGTGAGCAAAGGCAGGAGGGATAGGACACATGGCAAGTGATTGCAGATGTGTGTTGTTTGGCCACCGGAGCCATTGAAGAGCTTGCTCACCCTGCCCTGTCTTGTCGTGCTGCACTTAGTGACTGCCATCACTGCGCATGACCCATCTGTCGGACACGAGTGAGCTTCAGGTGTTCCGCAGGGCGGTGGGTGCTTCTTTGCGGTTCTACGTTTAAAAAATAAATACATTTTCAGTGACTTTCATTGCCAATGCCACTGATCTTGTCCTTGATTATCCCTTGGAGCAACTGGAGAGATCAAAGAAAACAAACATAAGACCAAGACTCATTGGAGGTCCACTGGGAGACTGTTGCGGCTGTGCATCTGTGAGAGACTATTGAAGTCTGGCTGGCTGGTGTCTGTCTAAGGCAGTTGTAAGCGGATACTTGGATACCTGGATTGATGGTATATGGTGTGTGGGTGGAGGCAGCAGTGGTTTGCGACCTGGGGAGGAGTTAAATGATGGGTGTCTGATGTTGGTCGGCCTATCTACCTATTTGTCTTTTGCACTTACCTTCTGCCTTCTGATTTCTGCCTCTTGCCAGTGTTGACATTGTCTCACAAGTAAGCCTGGTTTTTAGCTGAGTGACTAATGGGTAAACATAAACAGCAACCCGGGAGGGAAAATGCCTCAACCAGCTCTGGCACAGGACCTACACTGGACTCATTCTTGGTGTGGGCTGTTAGTGTAGTGTCAAAGGAGATCAAACTAGCAGAGAGACGGCTGCACTGGAAAGTGGAGAAGACCTAAGTCTAGTTACCTCTTGACTGAGATCTCCGCTACCGCAACCTGTAAGTACTGCTCTTATTGAAGCAGTCCCTCTCCCGGAGGGTGCATTGTCTGTCCCAGGTGGGGTTATTGCTGGTGCGTAAGTGGAAGGGGGTTCTGCTCTAAGTGTATCCGGACAATTGTCACTCACATTTGGTCCCAGTCCAAGTCCTGGTCCATGCTTCAACAACAGCCCATGCAAGCCTGTAGCGAAAAAGAAGAGGAAGCTGAAATCAGGCCCAGCCTCTGTTACAATAAAAAAACAGGGCCAAAAACTAGATCCACTCAGCCCAACCTGGCGGGAATCTGCATCAACCAGCCTCCCTTCCAGCTGTGATACAAGACAGTGGCCAGGAGGAGCTAAGGGGCCGATGACAATGGCGGTGTTTGGCACATCCACGGTGCTGGCGGTGGCGGAAAACGTCATTTTCCGCACTCCAGCGGCGGTCCTCGTGTCCGCCGTATTACAATGGTCAAAGATAGCCCATTTCCCGTCCTCTGCGGAGTTTCGGGATCCGTCAGGAATTTCCTTCCGCAACGGTGGCGGAGGGAGCCAATAGAGAAAGACTGCCGTGCGGAATGACGTGACGACCGCCGTACAAATCACGATGCCTCAAACAGCCCATCACAACGCAGCGGAGAAACCAGCCACCCGTAGACGGCAGAAGCACTACTGCGGAGATCGAAACTCTAATCCCGGTCACCTCCACGCGTTCCTGACCGCTATGGATCCACCTCTTCAAGCCCTTCCGCTGCTGTACCTGATCCACTACCAGCAAATAAGACGTTGCCGCGGTCAACACCACAGGTACGTAAAAACACATCTCCGCACACAACCACAACACACAACTCCTGTGCTGAAATACGGTTCCTGTCCACATCAGACACTCTGGTCGAGACAGGAACATATCCTCCAGTGTACTCACACATGTCCTGCCTGCTCGAAATCCACACCTCCGCATCCGGGTCACCCATCAACCGCGAAATCACTGCAATGTCCCGGGCAAGTCACCGCAGCGGTGAAGACGCGGGAAAACCTGAGCACAATGTAGTAGGCAGGGCCGGCGCCAGGCATGGGCAGTCTGGGCAGCTTCCCAGGGCTCCACTTTCACCCGACCCACATGGAGGGCTGCTTCAGTTGGCCACAGCCCACAGCACGCTTCCCACACCCATTTCTGCACATGCTGTGTGTCCCTCCTGTCCCCCTCATGCACAATTTATCAGCCAGGTGTGGCTCGACCTCGCACCTCACACATCAAAGGGCAAGGTAGATTGACTGGGAAGGTGGGGGTGAAGATGAACACCCTGCACAGAAGGTCAGGGGCTGGACAACCCTCCTCCTCACACCTGCCTTCCACTCATGTGAATCAAACTGAGTATAATTAAGAAATGTAGACTCACACTGCATATTAACAACCACTGAACTGTTCCCACTGCATGTCAAGTCCCTCTGAAAGATCCCACACTGACACCCTGCCACAGAGACATACCATAGGTCAGCAGCAATGTAGGACAATAAATGGGCTAGGCCACAGTGGAGTGCACAGTGCTGGAAAACCAGGGAGCAAGCCACATAGCATTTGGACATCACATGCAAGAGGAGGAACATATCACACTACCCTTAGGGCCTCAAATCAGACATGGGTGGCACAGTGATAGCAATGAAACCAAAGTGACAACTGTGCAATTTCTCTGGGATACAGCAATGCAAGCTATGCATAGGAACAGGAATGATAGGAAGTGTCAGAAGCCATACAGCGACCAGCCACACATCTGTGTCAACTTACTTGACATGTGTATGCCACCAGCACAACACACATGGATCATTGTCACACTCCCTGACTGTCAAACCCAAGTAGGACCTTCACACATACCCCTCATCTACCCATCTCACACCTGCAACACTCAACACCTGTGAGAAACAGACATAAAGGTGCAAATAAGGTCCTGTGAGTTTCTAGACAACCAATCACACACCCTGGTGTGCATCAACAAATGTCAGCCTCACACTCAAGGATGCCTGAACCAATGCTGACCCAAAACCAATAGCCAAACACAAATCTCACAAACAACATCCACAGAAGTCCAACAAGCCCAGCCATGTGCAGGCAAACAGTGGATAGGCAATGTGACCCTAGACAGAACAGGAATACACAACATTGTCACGGTCCACACATGTGTGCATGAGAAACTGCACAGGGAATGGGCATCAAAAGTACAAAACAGCAAGGCCATTGACCAGTACAAATTAAAAGTATGCACATGTGTGCATGAGAAACTGCACAGGGAATGGGCATCAAAAGTAACAAACAGCAAGGCCATTGGCCAGTCCATAGTTCCAGTCCGCACATGTGTGCATGAGAAACTGCACAGGGAATGGGTGACACCGTCCACTGCCATGGGAATCACCACACCTCAGGGGCTACAAATGGGCAGTCCAGGCACCGCTGTGCGATAAATGGTGTGGGGAGGGGCATTTGGCTTCAACTTTGGCTTGAAGTTGAACTGGGAGGTGGCTGATTGTCGGGGCCAGTTGGAGGACTGAACCTGGGAGAGAGAGAACCGGCTGAGGTAGAGGCATCAGTGGCTGTAGGAGCCTGAGGGCTGCTTGGACAGGGTGGAGTGGTTGCACGGGGAGGCGGAGAGATGCTTCCGGGAGACACAGTGTGTGAGGGTGAATGTTGAGGGCTGGGTCTCAACTTCTTGGGGTTTTGATAGCCCACAGGTGTCCTGGCCGGAATGGGAAGTGGGGTGGGCACAACAGCCTCACTCTCCACCAAAGGTGTATCAGGTGCAGGTGGCTCTCCCTGTGGGGATTTGCTGGATCTCGTTGTACGCTTGGGGTGGCCTTGCCTCTTCCCCTGCATCCCCTGTTGTCCAGGTGAACACCCCACTTTGCTCTCCTGTCCCAGATTCACAGGTGTGTGGGTGGGAGTTAACGTTGTGGGTGAATCTGCCTTAGAAATGTGTTTGTGCTTAGTCGTTGCAGGCACCAGGTTCACAGCAGACAGGGCAAGAGTTTGTTTGTCTTTGGGAGCAGGTGTGGGGATGGGAGTGCCCTTGGGCGGGGGTGATTTTGATGAATGTGATGTTGATGCCTGCTTCTTGGCCTCATGCCCATGAGTGTCACTTGATGGGCTTTTGGTTTTGCGCTCCTGTGTGCCTGTTTTGTGTGTTGGGGATGGTGTCTGTGGTCTGGTCCGCTTGGAGTGCTGCTGTTGTGTGCTGCGTGTGGAGGACTTGGTGCCTGAGGGCTCTGGCGTGTGGGCACTCTCGTCAGGTGGTGCCACTGGCAGGGTGGTTGCTGAAGGGACAGGAGCCGGACTTGGAGCCTGTGACTGCTGAATGGCTGCTGTCACTGTGGAGGACAAAGACTGGACAGTTCGGTGTAGGCCACCCACGTCAGAACAAATCCCCTCCATGAAGGCAACTACCTGTGCCAACTTCTTGTCATGATCCTGGAAGGCATTCAGGAGAGCAGTCTGATCCACACACAGCTGGCACAAAGGGTCCACCACCTCCACACTGAGGGCAGTAGGGGAGACAGGGGCAGGGGCAGCGGTGCCTGGGGGGAAGGAGACTCTACCCTTCCTAGGGCTGCGGGCACAGACAGCACTTGTGGGAGCAACCGGGATTGTGGGCACTGGACGATGTGTGGTGGAAGAAGAGGCAGAATTGGAACTTCCTGTGTCCGCCAACATCGAGGAGTCACCGCTGGAGTCTGAAGATGTGGAGGTTGGTGTTTCCGGGTGGGAATCATCCAGGGCACTCCTGTCCCCCTCCGAGGCGCTGGTCACATCAGTGTCAGTGAGCTCATGTGTAGCAGTCGTGCCAGAAGCTTCCCCACTGGTGTCGATCCCCCGTCCTTCCGTGCCCTCGGTAGATGCTGCAAGAGACAGAGACATAGATTCAGTATAGTGCCATACTCACAAACATCATATGCAAGCAAAGCACAAAACTTGAAAATGATACTCCCATGTTGGCCTCCTCCATGTACAGTCAGCATGTGCAACATTTTTGCAATCATCAGAAGATGCATGGAAACATGCATAGTTGATAGTAATGCCCCATGTGGCGTTGACACAGCCAAATAGCTGGCCTGTGCCTCCTTGTACCCTAACATACTATTCTCTGTAAGCATACCTACGTGACTGTAGGTGAGATAGGTATACATCTAAACATGTTGTCTCTGTCACATATGGAGTCACTTTAAGGGAACACCACAGATACAAACTCCCAAATGTCCTTTTGCAATAGCCATAAGCTCCTGATATCCACCATGTTGTGCTTTGAAGCACAACTACCATTGCACATTGGTGTCAGCTGTGTAGTTGTCACAAATCATATGTTGTGCACAGCACACATCTATAAATGCACACTAACATGATGTTCACTGCTGTTCACTGCCAGGTGATGTCTATAACACTCATATTGCAGCATATGTCACTAGGCCACATCTCATCTGTCAATGACAAGGCTCATGGTTTTAAACACATGAGAAACCACATGTTGTACAAATGCATAACAGCTGCACTCAACACAGAGGCCACTTAGAAGCCGTTACATCACACTGGAGACATCACAGAGCTTCCCACTGGCTTGCGTTTGGGATTCATGCAGTCACTCACATCCAAAGTCCCACTTAGCTGAATACTCACCCCCAACTTGCTGCTGATGGGCCCTTAAGCGTCCATCCAGCTCTGGCTGTGTCACTGCAAAGATGAGGGCCATTAGTGGTGTCATACTCCTGCGCGCCAACCTGCCACTCCGAGGGAGCACCCCCAGCGTCATCTCTGCCACGTTTTTGCTCAGCCGGCAGATGTCATCCCACCTCTTGTGACAGTATGTGTGCCGTCGGATGGAAACACCCAGAGCCGGCACCTTGCACGCAATGGCCCTCCATATCGCCTTACGCTGGTGGACCTTAAGCTGCAGGCATGGGAGACAAGAAGAGGAAGTTTCAGGGACACTGTTTTATGTACCACTGTGTGTCAGTACAGGAGCATGAAAATACATAGCACACTAATACATAAATGTTGAGCAGAGGCCATACAGCATGACACATAGTACACTTGCATCGGATAATCCCATAGAAATGTATACATGTATGATGATGGACACAGTACATGGCCATCTCATACACATGCAGAGTGCCAGCACAGCAACCAATGTGAAAATGACCCTCATCTGTGATGCAGTATGTGAGTGAGCATGACATACAATACATTGGGAAGGATGTGTCGGGGCTGACTCACTGTGTCATAACACCACACACCCCTCAATGTCCTTGACCAGTGAATGGCTACATGTGTCATGGTGGTCACATTTAGGGCCATGATCTGACATTCTCCCACTCTTCTCACAAGGTGGAGGCCTGTCTTGTGCAATCCTCAAGCATAAGATAGCTCATTGAGAAATAGGGTGGTGGACAACACATATGTTTCACTCATTACATTTAGTGATGGGTCCTTGTAACATTGGGCAGTTTCTGTGCAGGCCAGAGGGACTCACACTGAGGTTAAACGTGGGCCATCAGAGAAATCACATGCATGTACAATATGAGAGGGGAAACAGTGCCTACACATGCAAGACTGAACACATAATGTAATCAATAGAAGGATGACATCTCCAAATTACATTTATCTGATGTGTCATAGGTGAATTACCACCAAGAGTGTTACACACAGGCATTGTACTCTCGTGCATAATGCACACATCACCATAGTGGCAATTTGAGAACTGCACACACATCATCCAGTACCCTCTGGACAAAATACATTTGTAATGTCACAAATGAGCATGTGAAGCCTTAATGGACTATGACATCACATAGCACAGGCAATGTTTGATCAGACTTTGACTGACTCAAACCAGCAGTGTAACTGTATGGCTGCAAAATACACTGCATGTCACTCCCATCCTTCAGTGCAGTCTTGGATCTCTGGAAATAAGGCTACACACCCCGTTGACATGAAGTCAGCATGCTAGGCAGTGTATCACACATTTACATTAACCAGTCTCAGACCAACGTGTGTTGTTTTTTGCAGAAGAAGGGCTGTAGAAGTGTCCATGTTGCCATCCTCCCCACATACTCAAATGCAATTCTTAATAGGCCATGTATGGAGCAGGCTGTAGGAAAAATATGGATGCATGCACATTGACTTGCACTCACAGGCACATACTGCTGCAGAGCAACATCATGTGAGCATTCTGAGCACTCTCAAACTTATATTCAGTAACACTTACCAATACATCTGGAGCACCATACAGCCTCCCATACTGTGCAAGGACCTCGTCCACCAGGACCTCCAGCTCCTCTGTGGTGAAGGGACGGGCCCTGATGTTCTCAGTTCTCGCCATCACTGGGTCCAGAATATAGGAACAGCAGCAGTTGGTGGTGAAGAATGGCAGGCAGCAGTGTCTGAATGCAAGTGAAATGTGTGGCTCTCTCACAGAGATTTATAGGCACCTGGGGTTGTTTCAGTGGTACTCAGCTGCTGCAATTCGTCTGCCTGGTTAGCATTTTTCAATTGTATCCAATAACCGGAACCGCCGAAGCGGAGCACGCCTACTGCGAGTTTCAAAATTGTATTTCACTACTGCGATCGCGGTTCCCATTGGCTGCATTGGCATTGGCGGTGTCACACCGCGGGGGCCAGGCGGTCGCTACCGCAATCCTGCATCTTTCAATTGTGGCCAATGCCCGGGCCCGCGGTAGCGGAGCACGTCTACCGCGAGTTTCAAAATTGTATTTCACTACCTCAATCGCGGTTCCCATTGGCTGCATTGGCATTGGCGGTGTCACACCGCGGGAGGCAGGCGGTCGCTACCGCAATCCTGCATCTTTCAAATGCGGCCAATGATCGTGATCGCGGTGGCGGAGCACGCATACCGCACCTATGGACACAATATGCTTTAGCAATGGCAATAGCCAATTTTAATAATTGAACACAATACATTCACAATGTATTACAGCACCTGTTTGCAAAATGTAATGCTAGTGTGACATTCAACTCACTGATGCCTACACATGCCATGTCAGTGCACATGATTACATGCATTGGCATGTACTTCCTCACATGTCACCTATGATATTTGTGTGCCAGTTCACAGATTTGGTGTGTAATGGAGTCTCATATTTGTGGACATCTCAATGTGTGACATGGCTAATCAACCCACAGTAATGATGGACTGAGCACATAATGCGCCTATTTCACTGTGCAAATTGCTGTATTGATTTTGGTAGTTGATCAGCTTACACACACTGTGCTCTTTGTGTAGAAAAGTTGTGCTCTGTGCAACTTAAGCAAGAAGGTGTGGCAGGTACAGCAGCTACGTAGAAGTCAGCAGTGTTGCTGTTTCCAACATGTGCTGTGTCACCTACACCCAGGGCTGGTGACACAAGATGTAGGAGTATACCATTTACCATTCACATAGTCAGAATCTGTTTTGGAGGTAGTCAGTATGTACATACTGACCACATGTACGACTACATGAGATCAAGGTGTCTCTGCATGTGACTTGTGCATTAAGCTGGTGTTACAGTCCAGTCATTGTTGGCGCTGCGTCAGTCAAGATGTAAGATGTTTGACACATCTCATAGGGGAATTAAATTGACATGTGTCCTGTTAGACCTGGCATTTCTTGGCATGGTTACCTCTGACTTTTTGCCTCTACCTCCTCGATTTTTGATGCTGTGATGGATTTCGTTTTACTGGCTTAGATGCTTTGGGCACTTTGCCACTGCTGATCAGTGTCAAAGTGCAAGTGCTCCCTGTATAAAGTGTTATGGTAATTGGTTGTCCATAATTGGTATGTTTGCCTTACTAGTGAAGTCCCTAGTAAAGTGCACTATGTGTGCCAAGGCTGATAATGCAAATGCTACTAGTGGGCCTGCAGCACTAATTGTGCCACCCACACAAGTAGCCCTAAAGAGAGATCTCAGGCCTGCCACTGCAGTGCCTGTGCGCAGTTTGTTAACTGCCTTGTTGTCCTGACAAGTGCACCCACTTGCCAGGCCTTACCTTCCCTTTTTATGCACATCAGACACCTCTATAGTAGGCCAAGGTACCCCCCCTGGGCAGGGTGCAGTGTATGTGAAAGGTAGGACATGTACTGAGGTGTGTACCATGTCCTGACAGTGAAATACTGCCAAATTCGTTTTTCACTGTTGCAAGGCCATCTGGCCTATAGGACAGGATGGGGAATGCTGTGTCCCATGTTTCCAGCATATCTTCCCATAGGCATAAGATGGAGAGATGGAGTTTAGTGTGCCTCAACTCAGAATTTAATAACACATCTTTTTGTGAAGATGGTTTTTGAATTGTGTGTTTAGAAACCACGCTTTCAGAAGTGGCTGGTTTCTTGTCTTAAACCATCCTGTGTGCCTCTGCCTGGTTGTATATTGCCTGCCTGGGTTTAGATGTGACAGGGTCTGGGAAGTGTCCTGACCCCAGGGAGGAGAAGGTGAGACAGCAACAGGCTGGCCTGCATTTGATGTGAGGGGAGGAGTAGCCCCCTGGATGTGAAGAGGGCTGTGTTGCTGCCACAAAGGATGGCTCCACCTCCTGCTGAGCGTCTGGGCCCCAGACCCTGACTATCAAAGGAGGAGGGTGTGCACTGGCAGGAAGACACCTAGGTCTAGTTTTGGACCGACGTCAGAGCCCCCTGAACACAAAGACTTCAAAGGCATTTAGGGGTATAAATGTAAGAGCTGAAACCCCTGAACTCAAGACTGAAATCCAAATTGAAAAAGGATTGAACCTATTTGGTGCTCAAGAGGAACCTCTGCCAAAGAAGAACAGCTGAAGAGACTGAAGAGAAGGTCTGCCCTTGCTGTGTGTTCTGGGGCTGGCCTGCAGTTTGCTGGTTTGACTAAGGAGAGGACAAGGGACTTTGCTGTGTGCTGTGTCCCCCTGCTTGTGAGGACTTTTCTGTGTGCTGTGTCCTGAAGTAGCGTGTCTCCAAGGGCCCGAGGAGAGCTGGTCCCCTGTTGTGGAAACTCAGGAACACAAAAGTTTCCAACCGTGTCTCAGCAACGCTGTGTGCATGGTGCTCTTGCATGCCTGAGACTGCCGTGTGGTCCATGGTACTGTTTACGAGGTGCCCTGTGATCGCACTGCCCCGCAGCGTAAAACATCGTCCACGCTGCTGCCTTGCTGTTGTGGCCCAAGCCGTCATCGTACCTGAGGCTGTGAGAAAGGATCACCGCCGCCGGCCTGAGCCGCAACGTGCCAAAGGATTGTGTGAAACTAAGAACTGTGTCTCAGCGACGCTGTGGGCGTGGTGCTCTTGCACGCCTGAGACTGCCGTGTGGTCCGTGGTACTGTTTACGAGGTGCCCCATGATCGCATTGCCCCGCAGCGTGAAACATCGTCCATGCTGCTGTATTGCTGTTTGTGGCCCGAGCCGTCATCGTAATTGAGGCTGTGAGTAAAGATCGCCGGCCCGAGCCGCAACGTGCTAACGGGGCACTTGAAACTGAGGACTGTGCTGTGCGTGGTGCTCTTGCACGCCTGAGACTGCCGTGTGGTCCGTGGTACTGTTTACGAGGTGCCCCATGATCGCATTGCCCCGCAGCGTGAAACATCGTCCATGCTGCTGTATTGCTGTTTGTGGCCCGAGCCGTCATCGTAACTGAGGCTGTGAGTAAGGATCACCGCTGCCGGCCCGAGCCGCAATGTGCTAAAGGATTTCTTGAAGCTAAGGAAGCTACAAAGTGAAAGGGATCATGATCGTTGTTCGTTGAAAGGAATCTGCCAAAGATCATCAACGACAGAGAAGGCCGCGCCGTAACCTGTCCGGCTACAGCGTCGCCTAGAAACAGAGCCGCAACGTTATCGGGATCGCCCAGCAAGACGTCCGAACAGCGGGTAGAGAGAGAGAGCGAGGCAGCGCACCCCCCCAGGTAAGGCTTGGACTCCGGTCAGGAGCCGCAAGCGTGTGTGGCCTGGGGAGCCGTGCAGGAGGAGTACAGGAGTGCTCCGAGCTATTCCCGCTGTACCGCGTTAGACGCACTGAGTCCTCGAGCGGCCCGGACCTGCCCAGCAGGACCGGGGCCGCCCCTGTAAGCCTATGACCGTTGTCTCTGCTGTTGGGGCCTAGTGGTGCCCGAGTTGACCGCACAGATTGCATTACAAACCGCATTATTATTGCATCACGAACTGCCTGATTCTTGCATTACGAACCGCATTATTATTGCATTACGAACTGCCTGATTCTTGCATCACAAACCGCATTATTATTGCATTACGAACTACCTGATTCTTGCATTATGAACCGCATTATTATTGCATTACTAACTGCCTGATTCTTGCATTACGAATCGCATTATTATTGCATTACGAACTGCCTGATTCTTGCATTAAGGACTGTCCTAGTATTACATTACGAGCTGCATTACGAACTGCATAGCATTGCATTAGGACTGCATTAGAGATCGTAAATTGCTCATTAATACCACAAGAACCTACAAGTGATTGCTAACCTAATAATCGGCCAAGTGAATTATTACAAATACGCATATGTTGGTTTTCTATCGTTTGGTCTCATTGTATTCCTTTTTATAAAGATACTGCTATTTTTATGAAACCAGTGTGGTGTCCATTTGTGGTGTTATCACTGTGTTACTGGGAGTGTGGTTGCAAATACTTTACACATTGCCTTGGAGATAAGCCTGGCTGCTCGTGCCAAGCTACCAGGGGGTGAGCAGGGGTTATCTAAGGGTGTGTCCCTCCTTACCCTGACTAGAAGCAAGGGTCCCTATTTGGACTAGGGTACATACCTCAGCCAACTAGGGACCCCCGGTTCTAACATGTCCCCTTTCATTGTATGTAGGAGACGACCAAATGTGTATCGTCCATTCCCAGTGCTGGCGAACATGGAGGATGAGGACATCATAAGAAAATTCCGTCTGGATCGCCTTACCCTTCAAGACCTATGTGGTCAGTTGGAGCCCCATCTGAGGCCTCGCAGAACCTATCCGACTGCTTTGACACCAACAGTTAAGGTGATGGCGGCCCTGCATTTCTTTGCAACTGGTTCGTTCCAGTACACGGTGGCACTCGCCGGTGGGATGTCTCAAGCGATGTTCAGCATGGTGCTACGTGATGTCCTGTCCGCAATGATGACATACAAGGACCGCTACATCCATTTTCCAAGGAGACATGAATTGGCAGCTGTGAAGGGAGATTTTTATGTCCTTGGCCACATACCTAATGTTGTTGGCGCCATTGACTGCACACATGTTGGCCTGGTTCCACCACAAGCACGTGAGCACATATACAGGAACAGGAAGCATTTCCATTTCATTAATGTGCAAGTGGTATGCCAAGCGGATATGATTATCTCCCATGTCTGTGCCAGATTTCCCGGATCAGCCCATGACTCCTACATACTGCGTAACAGCATCATCCCACAACTGATGGCATACCTGCATCCGGAGCGTGCGTGGCTTGTTGGTGAGTACGCCGAGTCAAGTAGTGTGCTGTATGTGTGACATGCTGTTCTCAGCTACTGTTTCTATCAGTAAATTGCTCTCTGTATGTCACACCTATGTGACTCTGCGTATCCCAACCAGCCTTGGTTGCTGAGCCCACTGAGGAATCCAAGGACCCCGGGTGAAGGGCGCTACAATGATGCACATGGGAGGACACGTCGTGTGGTGGAGCGTACTTTTGGGCTTCTGAAGTCTAGATTCTAGTGTCTGGACAAGAGCGGAGGTGCACTACTCTACTCTCCCCAAAAGGTGTGTCAGATCGTAGTTGCATGCTGCATGCTCCACAACCTGGCCTTGCGCAAGGAGATCCCCCTGCTCCTGGATGATGATGAGCAGCAGATGCCCCCCCTGCAAACCCACACATGCCCTGTGACGACGATAGTGGAGAAGAGGAAGGTGTTGACCTGCAACAACAGCTCATCAACAACTACTTCCCTTGAGTGTAAGTGACATTGTACAACAGTGACATTGTCTGTTGGCTTTGATGGTAGTGGCAAGGCATAGATGATCTTTTTGACTTCTGGCTGTTGTTGGCTTTGGGCTAATGGCTGATGTGTGTGGCACATGGTATTTTTATCCAGGTACCTCATGTCTATGTTGATGTTGTTGCTCATTGTTATGTGTGCTGGTTTTTGTACGTTGATGACTAGTGTTGTATTTTAGCTGTAATGGCATCACCTGACATGTAAATGTCATTCTCTTGTGTCTTTCTAGGTCCATTCACCCTCTCAATGCCTCGTCACAATCAGAGCTTGTGGTACATTGGAATCTGAGTTGACATTGTACATACTGTGATAAACATGGAGCTGACACAAAGACATAGGCATGTAAAGAGTGTTTATTTACAATAAGTATTTGTGACAGAGAAGTGATTCTTTACAAAATTGTGCCAAGTGAATTTATGAGTTCTCAGTGATGGTAAATGAGACAAATAGAGTAGTCACCACATTGATGTAGTCACACAGTCCAACAGACTCCTGCCATCAACATGGCAATGTGGGTAAGGATAGTTAACAAAGTCAATGTCAAGGGGAACACAGGTGCCATCATGGCTGGCTCAGCGAATTGCGTTTGGATGGTGCATGGCCACGTGATCCTCCCCTGGTGTTTCTCCGATGGCCCCTCGTGCATTTGGCAGGTGGGCCCTCTGCTGCAGGCTCAGCAGTGTCTGAGGAGTCATTTTGTTGCAGCTCACCCCTCTCTGTGGCCGCAGCTG
Source organism: Calotriton arnoldi (assembly GCA_963921515.1). NCBI lineage: Eukaryota > Metazoa > Chordata > Amphibia > Caudata > Salamandridae > Calotriton > Calotriton arnoldi. The sequence goes on from CAWUFW010002047.1 coordinate 235,426, forward strand.
AGGTGGTGGGTGTATCAGCATGCGTGCCACTGAAGGGGGGTTGAGCTGTCATTTGGGCCGCATGTCTGTCCCTCAGAACACCCACAAGCTGGCCCATGAGGTCCACAAGTTGGCCCATACGTGTGTCCATGGACCTCAGCAGCAGGCGGAGCTCACGCACTTCTTCCACAACCTGGCCCATCTGTCCCTGGTTCTGTTCATATGCCCCAAGGACTCTTGCGACGGTGGCCAGGGCTTCGGTCTCAGTGTCCTCCTGTATTTGTCCCCCAGTTGCCCTCCCACCTGCCCTGCTGACACGGACCTGTGGAGTTGGCACTGGACGCACCCGCACACTCCCCCTGGCATCCTCTGAATGTGTTGTGGTGTTGGTAATCACTGAGGCAGGGAGAGTGTTGCAGGCAGCAGTGGTGATGGTGGAGGCCACACAGGTCGTTGTAGCAGGGGTCAGCGCTGTTGTTGTTGCTGTGGTGGTGGTGGTGGTGGGGACAATGAGGGCCTGAGACGTGTTGCACCCTGGCAGTCCGGAGGGGCCAGGTTGTTGCTCCTCATCCGAGAAACGTAGGAAGTCTGCATCCGAGAGTTCATGTTCCGGGGTGGGGGTAAAGGCTCTGCAGGTTGGTGGTGTTTTCTGCTGCAGTTGCTTTTGGATCTCCTGTTGAACAGAGGTGAAATTGTCAGTTAAGTGCACTCCACAAGCTTAGTGTTAGACTTTTGGATGTTACATTTGATACACCAAACACTTTACATTGCAATCACTTGGTATGGCAGCAAAATACTGAGCATCATGACATGATGTTGAGGTACATACATTACTTGTCCATGGTGTGACATGTAAATTGAAACCATGTGCCACGTACAGATTGCGTGATTACATGGACATGTTATCATCTAACAACTTGCAGCACATCAACTTTATGTAATGCGTCTTTATTGTTTGCTCTTCATGGAATCAATTTCAGCTAAGCAAGAACTAGCCATTGGAATGTTATACATACCTTTTTCATATAATGTACTTTACTTTGTTTGTCAGATTGACCATGCATGTTTTGTGTTCATATGGGCCTTCATGCTCTGACACCTTGGCACTTACACATTGCATTCTGTGCTGTGCATGATTGTGCCATGAATTACTTTCACATGTGACTTGGTGAGTCAAAGTTTAATTTCTGTGACAGTTACGTGCGCTTAGCTGTCTGCACACTGGATGTGGCTTTTGGATCTATGCCAAGTTGGCTGACATTTGAGTGCTGGTGTGATCATCTGGCTCCATGTTTTTGAGAAGGATGGCAGGGTGCATGCACTGACTACCTACCTGTTCGGTGACACAGTGGAGGGAAATAGCTGCCACATGTTTCTGGGTGTGGGGAGTGTACCATCCTGCTCAGGGGTGAGACAAGGGGGCCTGGTGGGAGTTGTACTGCTGGCTTCAAACCCACAAACACCCCTCCCTGTTCAGAAGGCTACCTACCTGTTAGGTGAAGGTGAGCAATGCAATGGCTGCCACATGGCTATGAGTGGGAGGAGTGTACCATCCTGCTCAGCTGTGGGACAAGGGGACCTGGTGGGAGTTGTAGTGCTGGCTTCCCACCCACAAACACCCCACCCTGTTAAGATGGCTACCTACCCGTTAGGTGAAGGTGAGCAATGCAATGGCTGCCACATGGTTATGAGTGGGAGGAGTGTACCATCCTGCTCAGCTGTGGGACAAGGGGGCCTGGTGGGAGTTGTAGTGCTGTCTTCCCACCAGCAAACACCCCTCCCTGTTCAGAAGGCTACCTACCTGTTAGGTGAAGGCGAGCAATGCAATGGTTGCCACATGGTTCTGGGTGGGGGGAGTGTTCCATGCTGCTCAGCTGTGGGACCAGGGGGCCTGGTGGGAGTTGTAGTGCAGGCTTCCCACCCACAAACACCCTCCCTGTTCAGAAGGCTACCTACATGTTAGGTGAAGGTGAGCAATGCAATGGCTGCCACATGGTTCTGGGTGTGGCGAGTGTTCCATCCTGCTCAGCTGTGGGACAAGGGGGCCTGGTGGGAGTTGTAGTGCTGGCTTCTCACCCACAAACACTCCTCCCTGTTAAGATGGCTACCTACCTGTAAGTTTGATGAGTGCAATGAAATGGCTGCCACATGGTTGGGGGGGAGTGCTCCATCCTGCTGAGCTGTTGGACAAGGGGGCCTGGGGGAAGTTGTAGTGCTGGCTTCCCACCCACAAACACCCCTCCCTGTTCAGAAGGCTACCTACCTGTTATTTGAAGCTGAGCAATGCAATGGCTGCCACATGGTTCTGGGTGGGAGGAGTGTACCATCCTGCTCAGCTATGGGACAAGGGGCCCTGGGGGGAGGTGTAGTGCTGGCTTCCCATCCACAAACACCCCTCCCCTTTTCAGAAGGCTACCTACCTGTTAGGTGAAGGTGAGCAATGCAATGGCTGCCACTTGGTTCTGGGTGTAGGGAGTGTACCAGGGGTGAGACAAGAGAGCATGAGAAGGCTGACTATCTGTAAGTTTGAGGAGAGCAATGAGATGGCTGCCCCATGGTTCCGTGTGTGGGGAGTGTACCATCCTGCTCAGCTGTGGGACAAGGGGGCCTGGTGGGAGTTGTAGTGCTGGCTTCCCACCCACAAACACCCCTCCCTGTTAAGATGGCTACCTACCTGTTAGGTGAAGATGAGCAATGCAATGGCTGCCACATGGTTATGAGTGGGAGGAGTGTACCATCCTGCTCAGCTGTGGGACAAGGGGGCCTGGGGGGAGTTGTAGTGCTGGCTGCCTGTACACATGCCCCCATGTAAATATTGCTAGCTACCTTTGGGGTGATTCAGAGGAAGGAAACGTTAGATGTGTGAGACATGTGTTGGGAAGAGTGTGTTGTACGTAAGTGCATTTGCGTTTAGGAAGTGTAGCTTTCTAGTTGTGCAAGACAGTACATATCAGTGTAATGGGAGACATTTGTTGGTACTTACCAGCCTCCACTCCCCCGGGTATTCCTGTGAGACTCTCTGGATGCAGTATGGCAAGTACCTTCTCCTCCCATTCGTTGAATGTTAGTGGTGGAATGGGAGGGCCACTGCCAGTCCTCTGAGCCAGCTCATGGTTCTTGTTGGCACGCTCTTTCACCCTGGTCTTGAGGTCTTGCCACCTCCTCCTGATGTCCTTCAGGGTGCGCGGGGTGGTCCCTACTGCATTGACTTTGTTGACTATCCTTGCCCACATTTGATTTTTTCAGGATACTGGTGTCTGTTGGACCATGCTTCCAAACAAATGTGGTTCTTCTCTGATTATCTCATCTACCATGACTGACAACTCATTGTCAGTGAATTTTGGCATTTTTGTTCTGTGCCATGGTGTGTGATGTGCAAATGTGTGAAAAGTGCAGGTGGGAAGGTGGTGGTGGAGATGTGTGTGGTGTGTGTGTGGTTGTGATGGTGTGATGTGTGCTGATTTGCCTCTCCTTTGTGCTGTGGGGTTGGGCCCTTCAGTGATGGAGTTGTGCAAAGGATTCTGGGCAGGGAAGGGGCTGGTTTTATACTCAGCTATGTGGGTGGGTCAAAATAGAGTATTCATGTCAGATGTGTTGTCTGGGTTGACCTGGGATTTGTATTTTTTAGGTGCCATGGGGATGTGTCATTGGGGTGTGTTAGGTGTTTTTTGAGGCTGAGCCTGATATACAGCCACACTTGGGAGCCTTGTTGTGTGGTTGCTTTCGATCGCCTTTACTCTTCCGGCGCGACCGCGGCGGTCGGAATGCAACAGCCCTTCCGCCGGCTCTCCCATTCAGCATTAGTTGTGATCGCGGTGGTCGGAAACAACTGATCGTTCCGCTGGCACCGCCATCATATCGTAATTTCACTTGCGGTCATTCCGCTGGTCGATTGGCGGTTTTGGGTCTTTCCGCAGCAAATCCGAATGCCGCGGACGGATTTTCAGCTGTTCCCGACGTTTACGGCAGAGTTTTGTGGAATCCGTCCGCGGCGGTCGGATTTCTATGGCGGTGCATCCTAATCTGACCGACAGTTTTGCCGCGGTACATGCGGACCGTTATTTACCGCTACCACGGCGGTCGGAATGCTTTTCGTCATCGTAAGTGTGCTTGGAGAAAGATTAGTAGAAATAATAAAGAGGTGTCTAACTTCTGCCATTGCACCGATCCTGGAGAGACTAAATAGTCTGGAAGAGATGATTAAGGAATTAATCTCCAAAAATAAGCTTACTGACTGAAAGAAAGAAATAAAAATTTGATGAAATAATTGATAAATTTTTAATTTATAAATTTATATTTTGGATTGTAATATAATTTATTTTTAAAATTATGTTAACAATTGTTCTTGTATTTACACAATTTTAACATATACTAATCAAATTATTATATTTTTATATTATGTTTTATATGCTTTCATAATTTTATGATTGAATTATCATTTTCTTGTATAAAATTAAAACGTTTATTGTATTTATTTTTCTTTTGAGTTATATATAGTTTGTTCTTATGTTGTTGATTGCAATTGTAATTGTTTTTAATTATATATTAAATTGTTAATATCTGTGTTGTTTATATGGTATAAAAGTTTGCTTTTATTCGAATTAATCACGAATAATAATTTATTTGTTTATCTGCTGTAATAAATTATTTTTTCAGAATTTAATTAGATTAATTTTGCATGTTAATTTGAAATCATTTATATTTGTTTATATAATTTTAATAAAATTGTAATCTAATTTTGATATATATTAATATCAGTTAAATATTTTTAGTTTTATGCTATTTTTTATGTTTTTAATATTTATGTTGTATTTGTGTGCTAGTAATTTTGTTACATTTTATTGTAACACATTTGTTTTGTTGTGTATGATTTAATATTACCTATATTAGTATATAAATGAGTTTTTAATTTTATCATTTGTGATCGTATTATTTTATAATATTTGCTTTCAATAAAGAGCAATATATTATGTTTTTATAACTATAGCTTTTTATTGTTATGTTGGGTATAGTTTAGTAAACATTGTTTTATATTTTAATCATAGTTTTGTTTTAAAAAAATTATATATTTGATGGTTTTGATTGATGCTATTTCTTATTTTGATTTATTATTTTAAAATGGTGGTATTATTATATCAAATATTAGCATGTATGTATGCTATTTAAGTGTATTCATCTGTTGTTTTATTTGTTTTATAGAAAATATGTATTTTATTGCATGAATGCTACATACTGTTTATTGCTTTAATAATATAATAAAACATTTTGTGTAAATGTGTGCTAAATATAAATTCTACTATATTTAGACCTTACACAAATTGACTTTCATTGGAGTAGGAATAGTAAATGTAACTCCGTTAGTGTCTAATACTTTCCTGAAAATGGTTTAGATTGGAGTGGGAATGGTTAATGTGTCCACTTTAGTGTCCATCAACTTCCCAAAAAATCATTTAGATTGGAGTGGGAATACCAAAGGGTACCACTTAAATGCCCAACTGCTTCCCCAAAGTGGTTTAGATTGGAGTGGGAATAGTAAGTGTGAACACTTTAGTTCCCCGCACCTATCCCCCTAAAATAGTTTAGATTGGAGTGGGAATAGTAAATGTGAGCACTTTAGTGTACAACACTTTCCCTAAAACGGTTTAAATTGGACTGGGAATAGGTAAGGTACCCTCTTCAGTGTCCAACATGTTCCCGAAAATGGTTTAGATTGGAGTGGGAATAGTAATTGTGACCACTTTAGGATCCAGCACCTTCTCCAAAATGGTTTAGATTGGAGTGGGAATGGTAAATGTGAACAATTTACTGTCCAACATCTTCCCCAAAACAGTTTAGATTGGAGTGGGAATAGTAAATGAGAACACTTTAGTGTCAAACACCTTCCTCCAAATGGTTTAGATTTGAGTGGTAATAGTAAATATGACCACTGTAGAGTCCAACACTCCCCCCAAAATGGTTTAGATTGGAGTGGAAATAGTTAAAGTGCATGCCTTAGTGTCCTACACCTTCCCCAAAATGGGTTAGATTGGAGTGGGAATAGTAAATGAGACTCCTCTAGTGTCCAATATGTTTCCTGAATGTTTTTGATTTGAGTTGAAATAGTAAATTTGACCCCTCTGCTGTCCAAATTATCCTCAAAATTATTTAGATTGGAATGAGAATAGTAAATATGACCACTGTAGTGTCCAACACTTTCCCCAGAATGGTTTAAATTGGAGTGGGAATAGTACGTGACCACTTATGTGTACAACATCTTCCCCAAAATGGTTTAGATTGGATTGGGAATGGTAAATATGACCACTTGAATTTTCAGCATTTTACACTAAGAACTTGATTACCATGCCACCGCCCCACTCCCACACCCCAAAATTCGTCCACCGGTTGCCCGCCAGATTGAGAGTTTTCCCTTGGTCTAGCGGGCAGTGCTTTGGTGGTCCCAGGTGGTGAGCCTTAAAGAGGCACCGCAAAAGGCACCGCAATGGAAATGCTAAAGCAAGTTCCTGCATGGAATGGACTGTGCAGGAATTGAGGCTGCATGCCTACAATGGGGCACCCATGTGTCCATGTGCATGCATCCCCCATGGCCTTGTAGGGCTCCCTTAGTTTCCTCACCACCACATTGAGCCCATCATGAAAACTGTGGCAATTAGGAAACTTGGAATATACTTGGGGTGCTGCAGTGGCACCACCAGCATATTGCGGGCCTCAGACTGCTGCAAGACCGCCAGGGATCGCAGATCCCTGGTGGTAGCAGCGGTCCCATGGCAGTCTGACTGCCCAGCTTATAATAGGGTGGCTGGACCGCCGGTGCTGCAGTAGCAGCCCCTGCCACCGTGGGTTTAGTGGTCCATCAGATTGCCAAACTCATAATCAGGCCTTTAATCATTAATTCTTGTGCACAGTGAATGTCACATCTAATGGTTTTTATATCACTATTTATTTCGTTTTCTATTATTGTATATGCTGACATGTATTTAAACACATATACTTTCTTAAATGTAAAATAAAAGGTTTTATTTGTTATTGTGATATAATTTGTATTACACCCTTTTCACAATTAACACGTGTAATACATTTTAAACATTTTTGATATGTAAAGGCTTTCACAAACGTGGTACATATTTACTTTTTACATATACATTTGGAACACATACATGTTTTAATTTTTACAAGTTTTATATACTTTTTTTAGTATATCATCAATAGCACTATATTGTAATATTTAATGTTTTTATAATATTACTTACATTATACTTCACATAATCATTTGTATTTTAATAATGCATTTTTATATATTTACAGCATTTGTACAGGTTTTTAATACATTTTTACATTGTTTTCCATAGGAAGTAATCTCTTTTTTGTTTTCATTTGGTTGTCATTTTTTCCCTCTAAGGGTTCTATTACGATCTCGGTCAGAAAGCCTACGACCTTATGTTGGAGGCTTTCCAACAAAGATCGTCGGTTTCAATTCCGACCACCTAATTACAATATAGGCAGTGGGAATTGAAACTGTCGGTCATTCCAGCTGGATTCTGACTGGCCATTGGAGCCTGTTGGTCAGTCGGAGGCCGACCCGTAATCCCAATGGACGGTGTTTCCGCTATTAGGATTACGATGCTTGGTTTCCGACAAGCTTTCCATGCCGGCCTTTCTGACATGGAAAGCCTGTTGGATAATGAGTTTGGGGGCCCCTCGCAGGGCCCCCTTCTGTTTGCGGCCTCCGGTTGGGGGCCCTGTTCATCCCTGCACTGTCTGGCAGGCACCCCGACGTGCCTGCCACGCGGTGCAGGGATGAACACAATCTCCCATTTCTCTATGGGAGCTGGTACTATGGCTGGTTTACAGCAGCAGCACCAGCTCCCATAGCAAAATGGGAGTATGCGTAATTCTGCGGTCGGGATCGCCGACCGGAGGTCGGTCAGACCCATATCCGTGACGGTGTCAGGCGGACACAAGTCCGCCCAACATCGTAATAAGCCCCATAGTGTGTTATGTATTATATTGCTGTCATTTGTAGTCGGATTTAGTTGGAGTGAGTTACGGTGACCTGCTGCAGGTAGACTGATAAGGTAAGACCTTTTTGTAGTTTTTCTTTAGGGTTTTTGGGGTAGGGGAAATTTGGTTAGATGTTGTTAGGGTGAATTATAGTCATAGTTTTATTTGTGAAGCTTTTTTAACAGTTGCTTGTGTCATGTTGTGTAGTAGTAATGCGCATTAGGCCTAATTATAGATTGGTGGTAGTTTTGTGATATTTTCGAAGTTGCAATATTATTTCCTGTGTTTTTGTAGTTCTATTGTAATGTTTATGTTATATTGGGAAATTATGTTTTGTGAGGGGGGGTATGTTGAGTATTTTTACAGGTATAAGGATCCGTAGCTATCCCATTTGCCTCTGTTTCATACTTTTTTTAATGGAAATTACTTTGGTTTGTAGTAAATCAATATTATTTTTTTAATTTCCTTTCAATTTCTGGACTTCCTGGAGCAGTTCCCAATTTTAGATTTTTCCAGTTTATTATGATTCCTAATGACTTTGGATTACTTTGAGGGATTTAATTTGGATATTTTTACTTTTGCAATTTTTGGGGGACTTCTTTGGACTCTTTAAGGATTGGACTTTGTAGACATGGACTTGGTCATAGATATACATCTACAGAACTGTAAGTATTATTTCTGTATTTATGAATGGATTGGAATTGTTTTATATTATTAGGTATGTGTATTTGGTCTTATGCAATATAATAACTTTTTTTATACGTGTGTAATTTTTTGAATTTTATGTTAAGTTTATTTTAAAGTTGTGGTTTTGGATGTTGATGTGTAGATTTGTAAATATTAAAACATATTGTTTTTATGTTATTAACATTTGTTTGACAGTTTTATGAAAATTAATTATTTAATATTTATTTTATAAATGGTTAAGCTATGGTGGTAGCTATTTTTGTTTAGGATTGTTGCTTAGTGTGTAGATATGTAGGTATTTTATACTTGGGATTTTGCAATTACTTCTATATAGTCTACTCCTTTGCTGTTAATCAAGATTCTAATTTTACATTGTTGCACGTCATACACTAGTACTGTCTGTTTACTTATTGTAGATTTTATTTGGCTTACTGATTCCTTTATCCTTAGTTGTTGGCAGCTCTGTTCTTTTTGGAGGGCTTCTACACATTTGTAGATTGTAGGTTGGGTTCTCCCTAGTGTGACTTGGAAGGTATTGTGCCATCCTTCTACTGTTTTGTTTGTTTTAGCTTGTTGAGCCATGGTGCTGTTGTAGTCATTCCACCATGGTAACTGGAATTTGGGTTGTTGTCTATGTCCAGAGCGGAGCAGTATGCCAACCCAAATGTCATGAAAGAAGTCCATTAGAGGTCTTAGGGGCTCATTACGATGGCGGGCGGACATCAGTCCGCCCGCCATCGTTGCGCTGCTGGGACCGCCCGCCGGTAAGGCAGTGGTCCCACTGAGTGAATTAGAATGTGCCCGCCACTATGGCGGGCGCATCCAGGGCCCTGATCATTGCGGACGGTGCTGCTGGCTGCAGCACCGTTCGCAATGCCACGTAGTGCATTTCCATGCACAACGTGGCAGGCACCACGCGGTGCCTGCCACCTTGTGCATGTAAATGTAGGGGGTACCATGGGTACCCCCCCAGTGCACATACACCCTCCCCCCCACAGAGAGGGCCAGCAACGGGCCCCCGAACACAGCCTCCGCCAGCCTTTCCATGGCGGTTCCACCACCACGGAAAGGCTGGCTGACGCCAGCATTGTAATCTGGCGGGCGGTGCTTGCTAGGCACCACCGCCATTGTACCCATGCTGACCGCTCCGCCAGGCAATCGTGACAATTATCTGTGGCGGAAGCATGGAGGGCGGTCTTTGCGAACGCCACGGTCACAAAGCGATTCCCCCGCCATCCTAATGTGGCGGGGGGAAATGGGAGTCAGATGGCGGAGGGACCGCCACCGCTGACCCGGCGGTGGCGGTCCTTCCGCCATCATAATGACCCCCTTAGTTTGTTTTTATTTTATTGGTAAAATGGAGTTGCTATAAGCATGCTGTAGTGATTATCTACCTTGCTTACTGGGACATATCCTAGTGCAATTAATTTCTCTATTTCAATAGCAAACTGGATGTTTATTGCATATTCTACACTTAATGCAGATTTGTGGAGATGTCTCCAAATGCTTTGGTTGATATGGTAATAACAGCCTTCTATGGCTGTGTGTGGGTATAGCTTAAGCATTACAACACCAGGAGAGGAGCACACAAATAAGTGCAAGTCAAAAATAAAGCCTTCACATGCAGGTAAATATTCCTCCAGAAAGTCAAAAAGCAAAGCTACACCAACATTACAGCAAAGGAACTAAACATCACAAAACATATGAGTTTTTCTGAATGTTCATCTTTTATTACTTTTCTTGCACTGTAAAAACATCGACAAGGACACAGCCAGCTTGTTTCGTCCCAAAACATAGCCACTTCTTCAGGACACAAAGCTCAGAAACATGTTGTAAAGCCCAAACGATGATTAGGAGAGCCAAATACTTCCCCGTGTTCTTCTAAAACATATTCCATACAACGAAAATCATTGGTATGCGGTATCAGGTCGTAGAGTACATTTCTTTTTGTGAGTAGGAAAAGTGTCAAATTCCAATCAATTCATGAGTCCCTTTAAAATAACTTCTCTGCAAGGCCTTCTCATAACAGGGTTTTTTAATATGCCTATAGGTTACAGCCCTTAGACTCTTTCATCCATCAAGTAATGTGAAGTACTCACAAATGCTGACACGATGCGGGTGATAGACTCTCTGGTGGGATATTTTCCTGCATTTGAAGGCATTACTTTTGACTTGTACTTATTTGTGTTCTCTTCTCCTGTTGTTGTATTTTGTTAGTTTTAGGGTCTCTTGGACGTTTCACCCTAGGAGTAAGTACCTATTGGTGTGGGAACTATACAGAGTGCGATAATAATACTATATCACAATTGTTCTGGTAGCATAGCTCAAGTATTGTTTGTATCATTGCCTAATCAGGTTCTATTAGAATTTTTTGTGGGGAGTAGTTTCTTTTTATTTTGATGTGATATAGTAGTTTGTAGTATGTGCTACTTTGTTTGTTAGGTAGTAATGCATATATGAGGGGTATGTTAGTGTTGTGATATTCACCATCTATGGTGTATATCTGTGTCATGGTCTGGGACATATTTTGAATGTTCCATCAATCATCCATGTTTCACATTGGCTTAGTCTTCAGTTATTTGCAGTAGCAAATAGTAATATTTGTTTCTCATTATTATGGTTGCTTTGTATAGGAGGACGGGTTCATCATTATGTGTTGTAGTTAACTGTTCAGGAATTTAATTGTCTTTGCATCTTCTATGGGCAGCAGGAGTTTCGTTTGTGGCTGTCTTAGTGCATGCTATTAGGCATTTTAAGGTGAGAATTGCTGGTAGCTGAACTGTCATGTGTTCAGGTACTTTAGGGAGTATTTCCTGTAGTTGTTTAGTAGTGGGCTCTTGGGAACTAGTGTGCTCCTCTTTCAAATCTTTTAGTGCATGCCTTACTTCGATTTGTGTCAAATGTGGGGTGGTGATTGTGCTCTCATATTAATAACACCATCATTTTTCAAAGTAGCTCTCCCATAACAAGCATTAAAGTAGTATTTTGTACATTTCTAATTTGCATTCTCTGTACTTGTGCTTTCTTGGCTGTAAGTCTATCCCATGTGCATGGGCAATTGTTTGCCTTTTTGAGATGTTATATATCTTACTCCTTTTCCCTTCTGTGTAAAAATAGTCTAATAGTAGTGTAAGAAATTGGGTTACTGGTAGAGGGGGGTGAACCCTACTCAAGCAGCAACCACTATCTTGTCAGGGTGAAGTCACAAGCAAACCCTAAATTAACCTCTGCTCAGCCCTCTGATATCATGCACAGAGCAGTCAGGCTTAACGTAGAGGCAATGGATAAAGTATTTATGCAGCACTTCAAACAGTAATAAAGTGACAACACAAGAAAAAATCCTACACTAATTTAGAACAATAGAGTAAGTTTTAATAAATAAATCAGCACCAAAACAACAAAGATCCCATTGGTAGTACCAGAGATTTCAGTGAAAATAGCACCAAAAAGCACTAGGTGCCAACTGGGGATATCTGGTCGCACTATACCGGGACACAGTCAGAAGTTTAGGCTGACTGCAATGGAGCACAGGCCGTGTACAGGGACCCAGTTAGGCCCGCTGAACAAGAGTATCTGAAATCCTGGTTGTGGATCATTTCGAGATCCCGTGCCCTGGGTGTGATGTGCAGCTGAAGCGATAAGTCGGTTCAAAGGAGGTACAAAGCTGAGATGCAAGGTCTTGCATCATCATCCAGGATCCTATCGATATGGGCTTCCAATGTGAAGTCCAACATCAAGGATGTGTCACACAGCCAAGGTGATGTGTTGGTTCCGAGGATGTACGAAGCAGCAATGTGAGAACCTGCATCATCATCGAAGCAGCCACCAACAGGAGATTTGCAATGCGAGGATCTGCATTGGAGAAGCGTCATGCAGCTGCAGTTCCGATGCCGGCTGCAAAGTCAATGCGGAGTTCTTGCACTGGGAGAATCCGTGCAGAAGAGGCGATGTGCCAGTTCTGCTCATGGCTGCGTCGTGCAAGAATGGCCTGGCAGAGCACCTTCAGGCCCACTTTCAAGTGTCTAGGACTGGGGTGGAACCACTTGGCAGGGTATTAAAGAGCTGGTGGCTCTTCCTTCATCCATTGTGGGCCGATGATCTGTGGCTGCTCACTGAAATGCCTGCCCAGCAAAGGGACCCAAGCAATGAATACAGCTGTCTGTATTCGTGAGCCTGGTTAACTGCTCACAACTCTCAAACTCAACCAGCACAAGAGGGGGAAGATCAGCGTAGCACTGCTCAGACTGAAACAGCTTGCTGAAAGTAATTACCTGACCCTGCCTCCACCAGCACCTTGGAGTAGGAAGGATTGTCCCACCACCACCAGGAAAAAACTGACTCTGGGGAGCGACTTGAGGAAGGGAAGTGGCACATTGGACCTGCAGCCTTGATCACTCAAGCACTACACAAACAGCCCAGTGCAGCTCACAAAAAGCAAGGTAAGAGGCATAAGAGACAGTCAGTGTGCTCCCCCCTGCAGCTAAGGTCCCCACCCACTGCATCAAGGTCCTTGATTGCACATAACAGAGCAGCCACTGACAAGCACACCCAGAAAAGCTTCCACAAGTCTGCCATCCTGTTGCCATACTGGAACAGACCACAAAGGCTTGGAAGGATGAGCAAGAATATGGCATGTACCTCTCAGAAGAAATGGGCTCTGCCTGGGCTTAAAGAGACAGGGTAAAAGTTAAATAGATTGGGAAACAACATAAAGTGCAGCATATTCTCTGCAGCACCCCAACATACACTCAAGAGCTGGTGCAGCTAGTGCTTCACCACCTTACTAGAAGGTCCCTGAAGGGGAAAAATGTGAAATGATGTCACACCAGATTACTATGTATCCTCTGCACAAAAACACTCCTGCTTGCAACGCAGGAGCCCTTGCACCATGGTGCAAGGGTGCCTGCATTGGCGATAGGCAGCACAAAGTGTGACAGCACTGGAAAAAGAAAGGAATTCACCTTATTATGTTAAACAGGGTGCATTCATGTCTTTTCCCTGTCTCACTGGGCAGTGCAGCAAGGTGACTTGGTGCGCTGCATAACTTTTTGCTAATTATACCCCTAAGAGAAGACTTACATGGCAAGGGTGGAGTGTATGCCCACAAATATTTGGTGCATAGTCATTGTCACATGACTTGCGGTTCTTAGACAGGGATTACTGTCAGAGTCTGACGCCTAGGTGGGCCCAAGAGGGGCGTGAAGGGGTCTTGCCCCACATGTACATGCAGTACTAGTGTTTGGCTCACTGCTCATTGATCTACCACCCAGTGTACGTATGAAACACTTCTGTGAGTTGACAAAATAATTTAAGTTAATACCCATCTTTCATGAGAGCTGTTCTTCACACATATAACTCTGTGCCAATGAAAAACTTATCAGGAACTGAAATCTTCCAGCTTGGTATGTGTGATTTCGCTTTGAAGAATCTACATATGAGGGTTTTTCTGGGAAGAACCAGAACAAAAGTGCATGGATCATTTTTACAGCGTGCGTGTGGTGTCCCTATATTCACCTAACAAATGCACAAGGGAATGCCCCCTCTTCTGTCTAGGTTAGCAGCAACCACACCCATAAGCAGCACTACCATACAGGAGAAAGTGTAACATGCACTATTGGAAAGCAAATACTACATCTGGCTCTCTACCCACTACCCCATGCCCAGTCTTGCTTTCATGGTTTCTGATTATTCGTTTCTAAGTGCTGGAATTCTCTTTGTCTGACTGTTGACTCTGCATCCATTGCCTTAAAATGGATCATCTCTCATATGTCTTTGGTTATTACGTTGTATTTTGTAATTTATAAAGCAGTCTCCTTGAGTGTACAACCTCTTAACTAACCTATACAGGAGTTCGCTAACTGCTCAAAAAATGCAGTAAAATGAAAATGAAACAATAAGATAAACACTTTCAATAACTATATTCGCTAAGCAAGATTTAGACTATAAATAATTCTTTCTGAGTTCAATAGACGGCATTATTTTTATTTAATGTGTAATGAATTGTCACACACTGTTGCTTATGTGCTCTGTTCAAAAATGGTTGGACAGCCCCACCATGTGCCGGCATTAAAAAACAATTGCTGGTGTTGCGCACCGGTATGCACTGGCACAAATTAAGCACTGGTAGAAACAGAGCTCTGAACACAGCAAGAGGCTTAAAAATACATAACTAAAGGAGATCAGTGAGAAAGAGACTGGGACCCAGTGATTGGTGGCTGTGGAGAGCAGATTGATGGTGTTTGGAGGGGAAAGACTGGCAACAAGTAGTAATTCCAGGTCGTTGTAGGCTGAAACAGTATAAAAATGCTTTAAACTTTAACTATGATGCCTGGCATCATTGCATTTGGGAATGTTGTGATTCCTGCTACTCTCTCTAGTTCGTTCATAGGCTTTTCCTTTTCTGAGCCTTTAAAGATTTGTTCCCTTCTCAGACTCTCATGCTTCCTGTTTCCCTTCATCTTTCTGTTCACAATTTCCTTATTATTTGCTGGTTGAGTTTGTGCTGTGTTCATCATCGACCCTGTGAGTGTGGTCCAGTGGCACTTGGATTCCTGGGGGTGTTCTGGTGTTTGATCGGATTTGTTAAAGCCTGACTTTAGCAGAAGCTGGTAAGTGAAATCATATTCTTAATTAAATGTTATATGATTAATACTCTATACAATATACTAAAGTCCTTATTCACTCCAGGGTGCATGAATCATCAGATAAGACCCAGTGAAGGGCCGCATTGAGTTAAGAACTGACAACATTCTGTACAAGTTGCTGACAAAGTGTGTGTCCCATTTTTGCCCTAGTTTTGTTCCCGCCTTTCCTCTGGGGCCTGCACTAGTGAGACTTCAAGTGGTCCTGGGGCAGTCTCGATTGTAAGGGGTGGGTTTATGTTGAAACTGTCTGACAATTAAGTCATACATTCATTAACAATGTATCGAAAAAAACCTAGTTACCCGCAGGTCTATCAGGCTTAAAAAGCACTAGAAACATAGAACACAAGCAAGAGCTCTCAGTCATACATGGGGGAAATCCTTCATTAACGACGGAATCCCATCACCCACCGAAGTGGCATGCTTCATCATCTGGGATTTTTCCTCTTGGCTGAAACACCTAGTTCAGCCAAGGGCTACAACCCCCTCACTAAGAGGGAGGATCTCAGGGATGTTTTCAGATGCTACTCATGGGCAGGATCTACTAAAATTCAACAGATGTAAAGCACTAAAGTACTAAAGTGATGGGCGCAGTGGAAAGAAAGGTGAAATGTGTTCTAAAACTAACTACCAAGAGAAAAAGACTTTATTAGTTAACTCCTGGGGTCAGGGTTAAAAACAGTGCATGTGCAGTTTTGAAAATCTTAACTGCATCTGTCCAAAAAACAGGTCTACATGTTTCGGCCAATATGACCTCATTGGTATCGTGGCCTTCCTCAGGACCTTGATATTAAATGCTACTACGTAACAAGTGAAAAAGAAAAGTGATAAAAACACTCAAAAATGTGATTGAAACTAATACAACCTACAACACCAGTAGTCTCACTTTTGGTGATTGTACGATATACTGGTGATACCTGTAGGAGACAAAAAGAACAAAAATGACAGAGATCAATTGCTTAGGTCTAATAACCTCGTAAACAAGTGAGTAATATATGCTCATCTTTAAATGTACCTTATAGTGTACAGTATAAATTAGAATATAAAATGAGCTTACCCGTTGATTACGAGTAAGAAGCCTCACCTCACCTGGCAACAGCTCAGGACGGGAGGCACCGCTCTAAAAAGAAATGTTGGCATGAATCAGACTGATGAAAAGATCTGAAGTCTATTAATCCTGCAACCTTAAAATTGTATTTGTATCAAAGTTGTTCACAATACATTACCCAAAAGGAGAACCACAGACGGGAACGTATAGGTACTAGCTGAAAAGTATGACAGAGAATGTATCTGTAAAAATGTATCTATAAAAATTCTTAACGAGCATACAGAATGGTATAACTGCTCGTAATACTATATATGTAAATGCACACTTAGTGGCACAGTTGGTATATACCTGAATGAGTGATCACACATATATGTTGGAAAACCCCAAAACAAAACTCAGAAATGGCTGCTTCTGTGCGTGGCATCTCCGGGACATCTTTGGGGGCATCTCGCTTTGCTGAAACTCACCCTAGTGGGACCTTGATCCCAGGGTGCAACACACTCCTTCACCCCCCGCCACGCCTGGCTGTTACACACCCTAGTGGGACTCCAAGTACCAGGGTGCAACGCGTGTCTTCCCGCCACCGCAGCTGAGGGGGAGGCACTCTCAATCGCGCTCAAAAGCGCTGCCTCACCACCGCAGTGCGGGACACTGCTTCTGTGCGGGGCATCTCCGGGACATTTTTGGGGGCACCTCGCTTTGCTGAAACTCACCCTGGTGGGACCTTGATCCCAGGGTGCAACACACTCCTTCACCCCCCGCCACGCCTGGCTGTTACACACCCTGATGGGACTCCAAGTCCCAGGGCGCAACGCGCGTCTTCCCGCCACCGCAGCTGAGGGGAGGCGCTCTCAATCGCGCTCAAAAGCGCTGCCCGTCATTGCCAGGAAGAGGCAGGGCAGGGCCACTTCTCTAACATCTGCTGCAGGATTTGGACAATTTTAAGGTACTGTTTTGTGTACTTGGGACACTGATGGTAATAGCTCATGGAATTTATTAGTTAGCTCAGCTCTGTGGTCAAAGACAAGGACAATATAACATATCGCTAAACAGCTTATTCGGCGAGATTTATCGAACCATCTGGTCCTTTGCTGCTGCTACTCACGACGACTTCATCAAGTAGGACCCTTGTACTTTATGGACACTTTATGGAATCTGCCAGCAGACAAAGGGCATTTCCCTGTGGGTCATGTGTTGCATGTCCACAGACAAAACATACCACCACTGTAGACATAGGCACAGGTCAAACACACTAAGGGGTCAATTCCGATCTCGGCCGGAAGCGCACCTAACACCATTCGTCCGGAAAAAATACAAGCCGAACGCGTGTTTCCCGACCAATTCGAACAGTCGTCCGAACGAGCAAGTATGATGCGCATAACTGCTCAGATTCCGAGCGAGCCATACGTACCCATTCCAGCTCCTGTTCCCCGCCCGAGCCGGATCCGTAAACGCCGATTTGAGTCGCACGGAAGTAAATATACAGCACCTTCCGGCCGGACTAGTACGATGCGCATTCCGTACGCACCGAACCCGTCGCTACGTCCGGCACGTCAGAGCATCCGGGAGAGCTGCACATAAGCTCCGATTCGCACCACAAGACGATCCACGGCTACGAGACGAACAAGCCAGCGACGAGTACGAGTCGAAGCCACGAGAAACCCGAACGAGATGACCCAACCATGAATCCCATCGCGCAGGTCCTACCAATACTCTACATCTATTACCGGAACCGGTACGGACGCGTACGGCGCAGATGGTAAGTCAGACACCCACTACACAAACAAACGACACGTACGCGACCTATGTCACACACACATAGGGATGCAAAAATGACGTACACTCGCAACAGCAGAACCATAGGGGCGGGATGGCTATCACCAATGCCATACACACCCATAGGGGCCTGATGGCTACCACTACCACCACCCCTACTCATGTGGGCCTGGATGCCTGTCACTACTACCATCCCCACTCATAGGGGGATGGATGCCTACCACTACCACCACCCCTACTCATGGGGGCCTGGATGCCTACCACCACCCCTACTTATGGGGGCCTGGATGCCTGTCACTACTACCATCCCCACTCATAGGGGGATGGATGCCTACCACTACCACCACCCCTACTCATGGGGGCCTGGATGCCTACCACTACCACCACCCCTACTCATGGGGGCCTGGATGCCTGTCACTACTACCATCCCCACTCATAGGGGGATGGAGGCCTACCACTACCACCACCCCTACTCATGGGGGCCTGGATGCCTACCACTACCACCACCCCTACTCATGTGGGCCTGGATGCCTACCACTACCACCACCCCTACTCATGGGGACCTGGATGCCTGTCACTACTACCATCCCCACTCATAGGGGGATGGATGCCTACCACTACAACCACCCCTACTCATGTGGGCCTGGATGCCTGTCACTACTACCATCCCCACTCATTGGGGATGGATGCCTACCACTACCACCACCCCTACTCATGGGGGCCTGGATGCCTACCACTACCACCACCCCTACTCATGGGGGCCTGTATGCCTGTCACTACTACCATCCCCACTCATAGGGGGATGGATGCCTACCACTACCACCACCCCTACTCATGTGGGCCTGGATGCCTACCACTACCACCACCCCTACTCATGTGGGCCTGGATGCCTGTCACTACTACCATCCCCACTCATAGGGGGATGGATGCCTACCACTACCTCTACCCCTACTCATGGGGGGCTGGATGCCTACCACTACCACCACCCCTACTCATGTGGGCCTGGATGCCTGTCACTACTACCATCCCCACTCATAGGGGGATGGATGCCTGTCACTACTACCATCCCCACTCATGGGGGATGGATGCCTACCACTACCACCACCCCTACTCATGTGGGCCTGGATGCCTGTCACTACTACCATCCCCACTCATAGGGGGATGGATGCCTACCACTACCACAACCCCATCTCATGTGGGCCTGGATGCCTACCACTACTACCATCCCCACTCATAGGGGGATGGATGCCTACCACTACCACCCCCCCTACTCATGTGGGCCTGGATGCCTGTCACTACTACCATCCCCACTCATAGGGGGATGGATGCCTACCACTACCACTACCCCTACTCATGTGGGCCTGGATGCCTGTCACTACCACCACCCCTACTCATGTGGGCCTGGATGCCTGTCACTACCACCACCCCTACTCATGTGGGCCTGGATGCCTACCACTACTACCATCCCCACTCATAGGACGGGTAATGCATGACACAACCAGCATACTCCAACATAAGGAATGTCAGCAAAAGACATCCCCCAACATCATGACAAGAGTGTGTAGTCTGTGTCAAATGCCTACAACACTGAACATGACATTGAACATACAATGTGACCCCCTATCACATGTGTCACACATAAATGTGTGTGGCCTCCACAATGCAAGCAGACCATGACCACTGTGGGAATGGGGTCTAAACCCCCATCATCACAGTGACCAAAAGGTAAGTGTGGGGTCCATAGCTGAAGCACAGTTTTGACCATTGTGGCAATGGGGTCTAAACCCCCATTAATACAGTGACCAAAAGGTAAGTGTGGGGTTCATAGCTGAAGCACATTTTGAACATTGTGGCAATGGGGTCTAAAGCCCCATCATCACAGTGACCAAAACGTAAGTGTTGTCATGGAAAAAGCTGCAACTGCCAAACAGCATGGATGATTCCTGGTCACACAACAACAAACACATCAGTGGCAAAGTAGTGGTTGCGTCCCATAGCAACATAGATTGGGTGAGGCAAACAGTGCAGTGCAAATAAAACATACCTTTGGCCATGTGCAGACAAACATCACCCATGGGGGCTGACATTGTCTCCATTTATCAATTACACAATGACAGAAGTGACCATCATAATGCAGACCCACATATCTGCACTAATGGACACACAAATGTAGATATCCTGTGGAGACTGTAGATGTGAGGTGAACAAATACCATACCATGGCAGCAATGGGACATACAAACCATGATTATTGTGCTGACTGATGACCTAGGAGTCCCAGGGACAGCAGGGGAAATCCTCCAAACAACATACAGCCAATGGCACACTAAAGATATGCCAATGCAGTGGTGCAGATGCAAACACAAACAGGCAGCCTCACACTGCATATCAAACACAACAGGTGATGGGGGGGTGTGCCAGTGTCCCCAGGCAACCACACAACACATGAGGAGGCCTGAATTCCAATTACACAGATGTGTATACAGTGCCATACAAAAGTAACTCATGGATCGGATTCCCCTATGTGGGCAATCAGGCATTGTTAGATGAGAGGGAGCCCAAATTACACATGTCACACAAGCTTGTAGGAACAGCAACTAACACAGCAAGAGACAGACCCACCACAGCACTACCCCCAAGGACCCCACATTGTGGTGACACTAGCCTGCATGATAATCCCACTGTGATGACAAAGGTAGATGTCGATCACACCGTGAACCACAGCCATGTGTCCTGAGCAACAAACTACCATCACACCTACACAAGCACAAATCAATCAGCACAGCCTGTCAGCCAAGGCCAATATGGAGGTAGGGGTCTAGCCGTGCAACAACTCACATTTGCACACACTCAACACCACACACCTCGATCTCCACCAATGTGCAGCAGTGAAGCTCACATGGACTGGTGACATTGCACATGCACCCATGACAATCCCAGGGTGGTGGTGGGAACTAAGGTGCAGAAACCCATCACACATGGCCAGTCAACAAGACACGTGAATGTCTGACACACTGCACAGTACACGGTACATGGGCATGATGTGAAATCTACCCCAATCAATGGGATCCCGGCCACAGTCACACACCAATGAAGAAGCCAAGGTGACCCACAAAGAACACACGTAGACAACTTCCATCATTGCAGCTCTGACCCTGAGGAGTGGCAGCAGTCACACACACAACGTGTCACAATCACTGAAAGCTACCCCAAACTGTAAATTACATGACTTGAGTAACCAACAAGTGCCAAGGGGAATCCTGACTGTGTCCCATCTGCGTTTGCCCACATCCCCAGCCCTGACAACAAAGACAACTAGGGATGACAACCTCATGAACATTAGTTTGCCATGCACCCACATCACGGAGAAACCAGGTCCAAGATGCTGGATGAACACAGGACAACTCAGCAAGCATCACAAACAGGAACATCCGTAGGGACACAGCCTGTGTAGGAAAAGGGAAGGGAACACACACAGACATGCTTACACAACACACAACATGGGCCCAGGCAATGTCACGGGATTACACACTGCCATGAGGGCACTCCACTCCTGTGGAAGGTCCGCTGTGCCAAACCTTGTCTGTGCACGATTCAAACATGTCAGCAGAACACTCGGTCAGTGAGTCAACAACTACAGCACACTGAAGGCTCTGCTCACATCAGCCTGGGTATGGGAGTGTCACGTCAGTCATCTGCATATACCCAAAACACGTGTCAAGCAAGTTGCACTGTATACACAGATGAGTCCTTCAACATGGATGTGGTAAACTGCATGTCCAGTGGAGATGGGCACACAGTCAGGGAAATAGAAACATTGAACAGTGGTAAGCCCACCAGATGTGCATCAGTGTAAGCCACAGATGTTAATTTACAAATGCAAAACGTACATCCATGTGTCAAATGCTGAACATTACACCCTCAGACTGCAGCAAAGGATGCTATAGATCCAGACTAGATTAGGACACATATCCCATGGACCACATGGAGTCCATCACAGCAACACTTCATTTTCCTGATCTGAACACTATTACAACTGCAAATGCATGATGATACTCACTTACATCATGTACATCAAAAGAAAAACCACAAGTAAACAAAAAGAGGCTTTATTCAGCAAATGTGAAACTAAAATTTGAAGTCCAAAGGAAACTAAGGCCAATGGCCAGTCCACATACACATTCCGAACAGGGTGATATGTGACAACTTGTCACCCATTGCTTGCCTGCACTGGTACGGATAGGGGACATCCCCCTCGGAGGGGCATACAAGGGGCAGGCCAGGCACCACAGGGACAGGATCAGGGGATGCCAGAAGGAGGCAGTGAAGGGGTGGTAGGTGCAGGAGTGTCACCGGCAACTGCAGTGGAGGTGTCTGACTCAGTGGGGGCCGGCACCACTGTAGGGCTCAAGTCAGATGGTGTGGGTGCTGCAACCACTGCAGTGGGCCGGTCAGATGGAGTGGACCGGGTCCCCACTGCAGTGCCAAAGTCAGACGGGGTGGTTGTGGACTCCACTGCAGTGCATAACTCCAAGGGAGTGGAAGGGGGGGCAGATGAGGTGGGAAGGACAGAGGGGGGGGACCCGGTCTCCACACCAGTGGCACAAACAGGCAGTGCTTCACCAGGTGTGCTGCTTGTGTCTGTGATGGTGCGTGCCGGTGCCGGTGTGTGTGTGCTTGGGACAGGTAGGGTGCTGGGGATTGTGGATGGGGCAGAGTTGGGATGGGTGAGGGACTGTTGCAGGAGGGACACTGCTGCCGTCAGTGAGGAGGCCATGGACTGATTGGTCCGATGTAGGGCAGACATGCCAGATGACATGCCCTCCATGAATGACACCAGTTGTGTCAACAGACCTGAGTGTGCATGGAGGACACTCAGCATTGATGTCTGCCCTACATGGATCTGTTTCAGCAAGTCCACAGACTCCACACTCAGGGCAGCAGGGGGACAGAGGCAGGGGTGCGGTGCCTGGCATGAAGGAGACACGCTCCCCTACACGGGAGCCTCCACGGACATGTGGGATGGGAGCAGATGGGAGGGTGGAGATGGTGGTGGTGGCGGGGACAGACTTGCTTGATTTTGCCTCTGGTCTGCTGACACCCGCCTCCACAAGGGAGTCCTCACTGGAAGTGCTGTTTTCCCCAGCCAAGGTGGTCGTAGCTGAGGTCTCCTCAGTGTGGCTCCCCTCACCCTCCGTGCCACTGGGTCCCTCGGTCTCCCCTGCAGTGGACCCAGTCTGGCTCTGCCGCTCCTCTTGGTCCGTGGAGCTGTCTCCTCCTGTGGCCGTGGATGTATCTGCAAACAATCAGGATAAACAGAGCAACATTAGTCACCTGTACTGACCACACACACCACAGTAAGTACAGCACATCACAGAGCAAGCCCTGCCAATATTTTCTAGACATTGCAATAAGTGCTGACACTGATTTGAAGAAGCCCATTGTCTGCCTGACAGTCATTCATGCCACACATATCCTACCTGTCCATGCACCCATCTGTCTGCTGCCTGTTGTATGCGACTAATCATATGTGCACACATGCACCACATACACAGTTGTTGGACATCCAAGAGAACATAGGGAAATGTGTCACTCCAAACACATTCCATCTCCTGCCACTGACTCAGTACATGTGTCAGGAAAAGTGAGGGGCAGAGTCTCTGTTGATATGCGGGTTTTGCTTCCATCACCAGACACAATGATATCCTCATGTCCTGATAGACAATGCGACAATGGTGTGCATGCAGGACATATCACACTACTGCTGGATCACCCTTTGCGAGTTGAATGTCATGGCACAGGCCTGTCTGGCAAATCAGTCATAACTGTCTCCTGTCATAGGGGCAGTGCATACACACAACACCAGTCTACACTGTGTCACAATAATGGAAGTTTTGGGAATGCAAGCCCTGTGGCTGACAGGTGCACATGTGCACCCCTGGCCACCCACATCATGAGGACTAAGATGATCCCACGTCAATCAAATGAGACATTTGAGTGACTGCAAACACAAATCCATACACATGAGCACTTCACCGTCTGATGAGAATGAACCAAAGCTGCCTGCACCTCAATGTTTCATACAACATTGTGCACAGTCAAGGGATCAGAGACCTATGCATTAACCAATGTGCAGATCCCATAGTCACAACTCAGATGGCTGGCCACCCCAAATTGTTAAACACTCCAGGAGTCCAAAAGCAAGGCCACACCACGGTGACACAGAGGCATACACCTGAGTGCACTCTTCACAATGCCCAATATGTATGCTGACACACGGGAGTGGGAGAACAGAGTGCCTTCGATGTATGGAGTAGGCATTATAGTCCTGGTCCATGTGCAACATGGTATTACCCTGAACACTAGGCAGGTGGCTATGCATGTGTCACACACATGATGTACATACTTCTGAGGCTCCTACCTTGGTCTCTGCTGCAGCATGGGTGTGTGGCACATACCCCAGACATGTGGTGAGTCAGAGCAGCAATTGGAACACATATTAAAGCCATACCCAGAGTACATGTCAGATCACAGGCATTGTGTGAGCAATTGTACCACCCATGCAGCCCACAACAAAGGTCCTGTAACTGATGCTGTCCCCAACTTGAACCACAGGTAACTGCAAGTACACAGTACCCAAGTGACCTAAGTCACAGACTGTAAGGGCCACACCTGTGTATCAGATGAGGAGGGGACATGACACAAGTGAGGGACATGAATCCAGGACGACAAGACAGTTGTACTGTGGAAGTGGAACCAGGCTAAAGGAGTGCATAGAGCATGTTAGTCATAGTACACAGTAAAGGCTAGCACTTACCCCCTCCTTGCTGCTGTCTGGCCTTCAGCTGCCCATCCAGGTCAGGGAAGACCACCGCCAGAATCTGGAGCATGTGGGGGTCAGGGTCCGGTGTCCGCCCCTCCTGCGAGGAGCGACAGCTTCAGCTGGACCCTTGCGATCCTCCGGGTCCAGCCACGAAGGTCCTGCCACCTCTTCTGGCAGTTGCGGTTCCTGCGCCTGTAGACCCCCACAGATCGTACTGCCCGGACGATGGTCAGCCAGATCTCCTGCTTCTGGTGGGCATCAACCTGTGAGGATGACAAAGTGAAAAGGCCATTACTACACATGCAACATATCCGTGCATCACACAGTTGGATATACATGTCTCAATCACAGGGGCATATGATGTACACAGGTAGTGCAACTATGGCTATGAACAGTTGTCCAGCAGTTACTAAATGGTATCATTGCCTGGGAAGTCAAACCTTGTTGGAATGCACTGTTACTGCACTATACCTGTTCAGTGCATGTAACTACACACTTTGGGGGTGACAACTACTCAGTGAGCATGCTAGCCACTGGTGTACACACTGTAAGTCTTGCTAGTCAGACAACATGCACAATTAGTAAGGCAGTGGACAGCACACTCACCTGCTCCCCTGGTTTCCCATACAGCTTGCTGTACTGTGGAAGGAGGCTGTCCAGCAGGGCCTGGTTCTCCTCAGTGCTGAAGGCTGGGGCTCTATCCACAGTACGTGCCATTGCAGTAGCCAGAGGATGCAGAGACAGCAGCAGTGGTGGTGGCAGATGTCGTCCTGGAGCATGTAGTGCAGGCAAGTGAGCTCTCAGGGGAACAGCCAGCATTATATGTGTGCTGCAGAGGCAGCTACTGTCCCATGTGTCCAAAGTGATAGGTCCAAGTCGTTTGCATCTTCTGAATCTGGCCAATCCATGGAATTGCACCACTTATACACGCCCACAGCATCCTTCAAAAGTTCAACTTCATGACACCCATGAATTTGCAACATTGTTGTGGGTGGCCAACTGAATTCACTGCATCCGACTCGTAAAAGCTTCGAAAACGCGTCCGTTACCATGTCAGGCCATAGCCAATGCGTGCGCACCGATCGGACCATTGCTGTACAACGCGTATTACGTCACACAACACGCATCCGTCCACATCATATGCAATGGCCAATGCGTGCGCACCGATCGGTCCATTGCTGTACAACGCGTATTTCGAAACACAACACGCATCCGTCCACATCATATGCAATGGCCAATGCGTGCGCACCGATCGGTCCATTGCTGTACAACGCGTATTTCGAAACACAACACGCATCCGTCCACATCATATGCAATGGCCAATGCGTGCGCACCGATCAGTCCATTGCTGTACGACGTGTATTTCGGAGCACAACACGCATCCATCCACATCATATGCAATGGCCATTGCGTGCGCACCGATCGGTCCATTGCTGTACGACGCGTATTTCGGAGCACAACACGCATCTGTCCACATCATATGCAATGGCCAATGGGTGCGCACCGATCGGTCCATTGCCGTACGACGCGTATTTCGGAGCACAACACGCATCCGTCCACATCATATGCAATGGCCAAAGCGTGCACACGGATCGGTCCATTCCTGTACGACGCGTCCCTGTACAAGTCACTTGCATATGTCACCATGGTTGTCACTGGTGAACGTATGCCAGCCACAATTACTTGCCAGGGACTCAGGGGCACACCTACAACACCACAGCCTGTCCACACTATATCCTAAGGCATGTAAGGCTGCATTACCTGTGTGTGTATGGGGGTCAACATGTGGTTTTTGGGTGGCACTTGGGGGCAGCCACTCCCAGGCTGTGCACGTGTTCATGGGGACAGAATCCTTTGTGTGTTGTGCACATGACCACTGTGATGTGCAACTGTTCAGTTCAGAGCATGTGGCATGGTCACATTTGCAGGTTGTGTATGTGTATGTTATGTCACATACACCCTGAGTCCCATGTGGGATGGTATGTACGTCACAGGGTGACCCATTGCCACAGTTGTGATGGCCCTCCACAGTCTGTGTGCATGTTGTGTTTCAGATGTCTCTGATTCCAAGTGCACAATGGGAGACAGTCTCCACATCCACGTTGTTTGTGCATGGACTTTGATGTTGTGCGTGTGTGTGTCACAGACGTCCATGTCTGTCCTGCAGAGGCAACAGGGGCCACTACCTGTGGGAGTCATGGTTGTTTTGCTGACGTGTACATGATACGCCATGTCATGCCAGTGTCCATGTGGCAATACAGGGTCCCTGGGAATCTACCTGTCAAAGAGCTGTGATGCCTGGGGCACATCTGTCCTCACTTGTCACTGTGGTGTGTGTTTGGAACGTGACAGCAGTACATGGGTACTGTGACACAGCCTAATGATTTCACATATCACAACCTGGAACTTGTTGTCAACACATGTTGAACTGAGATGTTAGATGTTGGCCATGTAGGTGCCATATATGTCCATACAGAACGGCACACACATCAAGTACTTGTGTCTCGTAATGATGTATCATGTGATATTGAGTATGGTCAATGCCACATATGTGGGGTGACTGACAATCTTTCTTTGTTCACCTATGCACTGCAGGGCACCAGCTGTCCATAGACCATTTCCTGACCTTGCAACCATGGTTGAACGTGACTGCATCCGACGGTACCGCTTCAACAGGCCGCTGATTGAGGAATTGGCGGTGCGGTTGGCCCCACATTTGCAACCTGGCCGGACATACCCTACAGCGCTGACCCCCAAGGTGAAGGTGATGGCAGCTCTACACTTCTTTGCCACCGGTACCTTTCAATACACTGTGGCGTCTGCTGGTGGGATGTCACAGACCATGTTCAGCCGTGGGCTACGCGATGTTTTGGAGGCGATGTTGAGATACCTGAACCAGTACATCTATTTCCCTAAACGTCAACAACTCACTGACATCAAGAGTGACTTCGATGCCCTGGGGAGGATGCCACATGTCATCGGCTCCATTGATGGGACACATGTGGCTTTGGTACCACCACAGGCACATGAGCAGGCATACAGGAACAGGAAACATTACCATTCTATCAATGCTCTGGTGGTATGTCTTGCAGATATGAGCATCTCACATGTGTGTGCACGTTTCCCGGTTCTGCACACGATGCCTACGTAATGAGGAGTAGTCGCATCCCGAGGATGATGTCACAGATGCAGAACCAGCGTGCCTGGCTTGTCGGTGTGTACTAACTTTGTACCATTGTGTGTGTTCTGCAATGTTGTATTCCACCCTCTTTTCCAAATCAGCTAATGTGCAATTGTCTGTATGTAGGTGACTCCGGATACCCCAACATGCCGTGGTTGCTGACACCCCTCAGGAACCCTGTGACACCAGCCCAGATGCACTACAATGAGGCATATGGTCGGACCAGGAGAGTGATCGAGCGGACATTTGGTCTCCTGAAGAGCCGCTTTCGCTGCCTGGACAAGACAGGAGGGCCCTCCCATATGCCCCTGCAAAGGTGTGCAGGATTGTCATCGTCTGCTGCATGCTACACAACCTGGCAGTGCGGAAGGAGTTGCCTCTCATCCTGGATGACGATGACCAACATCCGCCACCTGTGGAGGATCCTGGCCTGGGCCACGATGCCAGTGAGATGATGATGATGAGGGTGATGTCCGCACACAGCTCATCACCAACTTCTTCAGCTGACTGTGAGTATACAGAGATGTTATGTCAATGATTTGAGTTTGCATGATATGTGTTGGTGGTGCTCTGTTGCTGTTTGAGTGTGGCCATGTGCTACTTGACTGGATGCGTGCAGCGATGTGTCCTTACAGGTAGTCTGTACTCCCCAACAGTGTTGACATGCTAACTTAGTTTTGTGTAGGTATCTTGTGACATGTATTGGGCATGAGTATTGCAGTTTTGTCCTGTTCTTCAGTGCTTTTGACTGTGTGTCATGTCTGTCCTTCACAGGGTACTTTCAGAGTTGTTTGGTCAACTGTGATCCTCCGACACCATGATTCAACTTCCAGGGTGGATGCAGTTGTTTCCCTACAGGTGATTGCCACACACCCCTGGACTTTATTTCTTCTACACTTGGTGACTGTGTGGCCACTCCACGTGGGATTACCTTGCATCTGTAGTGGAAACAACATGTTGCAAATGTGTAATAAACCTGTGCTTCACTTTGGGATGTGCGTTGTCTGTGGTCACACATCTGAATGACATTTGCTTACTGCACCTGTGGGCTAGTTAACACAGACTGTGAATAGGTGTGGTGTCTGTGCATTCCACTGTATTTCCTGGCAACATCAGTGTAGGTGATGAGTCAGATGGCCCTGGTGTGTATGTGTTGTGTAGCCCTAGTGGTGTGTCTCCCTCATATGTGTCACGTCGCCATGACTCACATGACGGTGTTGGACTTGCTGTAGCAGTTAGCATGCACAGTGTCATTTAGCAGATCATCATCTCCATGACAAAAACAACGTTGGAATCACAACAGAGGCAAGTATGGTGTATTAGTGAGTTTATTTACATACATGTGTGAGGATAGTGCACAGGATGGTGGGTGCTGTACATTGGGATTGGAATCCAAAGTTCCCAGATGATTTGGAAGTGTTGGTAGCAGAAAAATCCTGAGTAAAGTCCACAGTCATCTGATACATTAGTCCAACTTAAACTCCCCATGTCATGTGGGAGAGTTGGGTTGCATTCGACAGGGTGAACAGTTTGCACACAAAGAAGAATTTCCAGAACAGGTGTTGGGTTCCTGGGGGATGTACATGGCCATCGGCCTCTCAGTTGTCCTTCCTCGGACGACCCCTCTTCTTTCTGGGGGACCCTCACGTGCAGGCTGCTGCGGTGCAGAGGACTCTCCACCAGAGTCATCCTCCCTCCCTGTGGCAGTTGCAGTTGTTGCGGCACCAGATGTTGTGGGCACACAGGGAGGTGTGGACATGTTGGTGCTAATCTGGCGGAGGCATGTCAATATGTCCCTCTGCACCGCTGTCAGTTCTTCCAATGTGTCCCACTTGGACTCCATGCCAGACATGTGTGTCTCCACACAGGACATGTGGGAGTCCAAGCAGGCATGATGGGCAGCCTGCTGCTGTTGAATGTCCTTGAGGATCCCCACTACCTGGCTGACCTCTACGGTGCTATTCTGGTACGCATCAGCAATGCGTACCAGTTGTGGGTCATCATGCAGTCCAGACCCCTCTGCAAACAGCGATCTCTGCCTACCACCCCTCCCACCACCCCTGGCCACACGTGCGGGACCTGCGGTGGCACACACAGGTGACCCTAGGCCCCCTTGGGGGTTGGTACTGGGGTTGTTGTCCGTTGCTTCACGGTGGGCTGGGGTCCCTGTGCTGTTGTCATTCAGTGTCCTTGGTCTGTCGGTGTCGGCGGGGGTGGTCTGTGTGTTGGCAGATGTTGGAGGAATGGGTGCAGGGGTGCAGATGGTGGTCCTGCTGGTGCTGCATGATGACTCACACCGGAGGTGCCAGGTAGGTCTTCGCCATCCGAGGAGGGCAGAGGCTGTTCCACACCAGAGAGCTCAGGGGCCACCGGAGCCTGGGACAGGGACTCCTCATCATCTGCTGCTGTGTCCCCATCATCACCTGTTTTTGGAAGAGACACACAATGTATGTTATGTTTCTACAGGCATCAATGGTTCAAACACATGACAGTTGTGACTGTACCTCTGGATGCGGGCCTGTACATTGCATTGTCCTAAGTTGTCACATTCAGAGGTTGATATTGGTGTGGCTCATTGTCCTGCCAACCTGAAGCATTTCAATGTGAATGTTGAGGTGTGTGCATGACCAGCATTGGTGGTATTTGGTTGACATCCGGACCTCCTTCTCCCCCCAGCCCAGTTATCCCACCATGAAGCATGCCACCCTTGCAGTGGGTGCAGGTTAACTCTCAGGATGTCAGTCAGTGGTGTCCTGCTGTTGGTTAGTGCCCAGTTCCCAGCAGGGCCTGGTACTCCCTACAACAGAGCACCATTGTCAGACATCTTAGAAGTGGCTTTTCACTCCCTGTGAGGTGTGCATGCTTCAGTGCGAGCTTACTGGGCCATGTGGGTGGGGATGTTGAGCTGTGACTACCACTCCCATCATGATATTGCCTACACCCCCCTTCCCAGTATGCCCATACTTCCTTCCTTTTGACTCTGCTTCCCTGTGGGGTAGTGTGCCTGTGCTGACAGGATTGCTGACAGTGTTGTCCTGGCGTTTGTTTGGCTACAAGTCACAAAAGTGTCCCTGTGCTTCACACAGCATAACCCAGTGTGGTGGTTCTTTGTGGGATATTTAATTAGAGTGTGAGGCATTGCATTCTCCCAGGTGAGTTGTGTGGAGTTTGTGTTAAGGGGTGTGTGAGAAAAGCTGCTTGTAACTATGGTCAGAGCTGTCAGTCCTCCTTCCCACCCAGCCAGATATCCCACCATGGAACGTGCTTCCATTGCAGGGAGTGCAAGTTGGCTTTCAGGATGTCAGTCAGTGGTGTCCTGCTGTTGGTTGGTGCACAGTTCCCAGCAGGGCCTTGTGCTCCCCACAGCAGTACCCAGTGTCAGCCATCTTGTCAGTTCTTTTCCACTCCCTGTGATGTGAGCATGGTTCAGAGTGGTGTTGATGGGCCAATTGTGAGGGTGACCAATATCTGTGACTACAACTCCCATCATGCTATTGCCTACACCCCCTTCCCAGCATGCCCATACTTCCTTCCTTTTGAGTCGACTTCACTGTGTGTGAGTGTGACAGCAATGGCAAGATGGCTGACAGTGTGGTCCTGTTGTTTGTTGGTGCACAGTTCACAGCAGGGCCTTGTGCTCCCCACAGCTGAGGCCAGTGTCAGACATCTTTGAAGTGGCTTTTCACTCCCTGTGAGGTGTGCATGCTTCAGTGTGAGCTTGCTGGGCCATGTGGGTGGGGGATGTTGAGCTGTGACTACCACTCCCATCATGCTATTGCCTACACCCCCCTTCCCAGCATGCCCATACTTCCTTCCTTTTGAGTCGACTTCACTGTGTGTGAGTGTGACAGCAATGGCAAGATGGCTGACAGTGTGGTCCTGTTGTTTGTTGGTGCACAGTTCCCAGCAGGGGCTTGTGCTCCCCACAGCAGTACCCAGTGTCAGCCATCTTGTCAGTTCTTTTCCACTCCCTGTGATGTGAGCATGGTTCAGAGTGGTGTTGATGGGCCAATTGTGAGGGTGACCAATATCTGTGACTACAACTCCCATCATGCTATTGCCTTCACCCCCCTTCCCAGCATGCCCATACTTCCTTCCTTTTGAGTCGACTTCACTGTGTGTGAGTGTGACAGCAATGGCAAGATAGCTGACAGTGTGGTCCTGTTGTTTGTTGGTGCACAGTTCACAGCAGGGCCTTGTGCTCCCCACAGCTGAGGCCAGTGTCAGACATCTTTGAAGTGGCTTTTCACTCTCTGTGAGGTGTGCATGCTTCAGTGTGAGCTTGCTGGGCCATGTGGGTGGGGGATGTTGAGCTGTGACTACCACTCCCATCATGCTATTGCCTACACCCCCCTTCCCACCATGCCCATACTTCCTTCCTTTTGACTCTGCTTCCCTGTGGGGTAGTGTGCCTGTGCTGACAGGATGGCATACAGTGTTGTCCCGGCGTTTGTTTGGCTACAAGTCACAAAAGTGTCCCTGTGCTTCACACAGCATAACCCAGTGTGGTGGTTCTTTGTGGGATGTTTAATTAGAGTGTGAGGCATTGCATTCTCCCAGGTGAGTTGTGTGGAGTTTGTGTTAAGGGGTGTGTGAGAAAAGCTGCTTGTAACTATGGTCAGAGCTGTCAGTCCTCCTTCCCACCCAGCCAGATATCCCACCATGGAACGTGCTTCCATTGCAGGGAGTGCAAGTTGGCTTTCAGGATGTCAGTCAGTGGTGTCCT
Organism: Calotriton arnoldi; assembly: GCA_963921515.1. Classification (NCBI taxonomy): domain Eukaryota; kingdom Metazoa; phylum Chordata; class Amphibia; order Caudata; family Salamandridae; genus Calotriton; species Calotriton arnoldi. Next base: position 268,284 of record CAWUFW010002047.1, read on the forward strand.
GCTGTTGGTTGGTGCACAGTTCCCAGCAGGGCCTTGTGCTCCCCACAGCAGTACCCAGTGTCAGCCATCTTGTCAGTTCTTTTCCACTCCCTGTGATGTGAGCATGGTTCAGAGTAGTGTTGATGGGCCAATTGTGAGGGTGACCAATATCTGTGACTACAACTCCCATCATGCTATTGGCTACACTCACTTCACCAGCATACACACAATTCCTTCCTTTCAGTGAGCTTCCCTGTGAGGTGGTGTTCTAGTGGTGGCAAAATGTCTGACAGTGTTTGTTGGTTATATTTGTGCCACTGCCTTGCTCTATTTGTTGTTAGGTTTGTACATGTCATGACACAGTTACATATCACTATGAGATGGCAGGTATTGTGTTTGTCTAACTAACATACACATCTTGGGATGATTATCTTTTGGTTACTGTGGCTTTGCTAAGGGTGCATGGCTTCACTATCCCCTTGACAGTGATGTGTGTGTATTGTCACACAATATTGGGTATATTGGTTGTGTACTCACCAGGCTCTGGGATGTTTGATAGTCCATGTACGCTCTCTGGTGGTAGGATGGCCCGCACCTTCTCCTCCCAGGGCCTGAGGTATACTGGTTTGGCAGGAGGGCCACTGCCAGTGCGATTACTCAAGGCGTAATCCTTCTTGAGTAGGTCCTTGACCCTCCTGCGCACATCATACCACCTGTTCTGGATGTCTTCCTTTGTGCGCAAACATGGTGATTGTGCGTTCACCCTGTTGACTATCCTCTCCCACATCTTGGTTTTCTGCGACATGGGGGCCTGTTGGACCAATGTACCAAACAACTGTGGCTCTACCCTGAGGATTTCATCTACCAGGACTTCCAATTCACTGTCTAGGAACTTTGGATTCTTCTTTGGGGGCATGGTGATGGGTGGTGGTGGGGATTGATGTGTGTGTGAGTGTGCAAGTGAGGGTGGGTGAGTGTAGGTTTTGCTGGGTGTATGTGAGGGTGCTATTTGGGAGGTGCTAATGGTGTGTGGCTTGTGTGATGGATGAGTTGTGAGTGTGTCTGTGTCTGTGGTTGCTGTCTGTTGGTGTTCTGTGCTGGCAGGTCAGTTGAATTTGCACAGGATCATGGTAGGGATTTGTGGCCTTTATATGGGTGGAGTTGTGGGTGTGTCTTTGTTCCATGTTTTTTTCCCCCTGTATTTATTGACTTTGTCATTGCTTGTTTGGCCCTTTTTTTAGTATTTTTTCCTTTGTAGTTTTTAGCCATGTAGAAGACGTTCTTCTGACCGAGTAGGACGCTGCAGTTGGCTCGTGCGGGCTTCTCCGAGTCTTTCAAGCTGTGTTTCTGCTGGGTTTCATGTGCGGCGTACGCGTCGGTCGCGGAGTATTGGGTTGCTTCGGCTCGGTTTCGTATGCGTGTCGGTCGTACGGCTTGAGCTCCGTGCGACTCGGTCTGATTTTACACGCATTGCATCGTACTACGCGGGTCGGAGTTCGCGGGTACGTTTCTGTCGGGTTCATTCCTGGTGCGTGTTGGTTGGTTCGAATTCGCGTAGTTTTCCGGCCGGATAGATGGTTTCCGTGCGGTTCGGTCGTTCGGCTTGGGTTCCGTACGAGTCGGTCGTAATTCACAATGCATTGCATCGTACTACGCGGATCGGGCAGCGCCGGTACGTGTCGGTCGGACTACATTCCCGTACCGAGTCGGTCGGTATGTTTTCTGGCCCGAATCGGAATCGGCTCCTTATTGTAATAGTGACAAATTAATCTATTTGGTCACATGTCCGTGTGAGCTTCGCTACGTGGGCATGACTACCCGCAAAGTCAAGCTTAGGATCCTTGAACATAAGAGCACGATCAGGTGTAATAAACAAGCCACAAAGTTAACCAACCATTTCCTTGCTCTTAAACATAAAGCAGATGAACTCAGTTGGACGGTTCTAGAACAACCTTTCATCCCTGCTCACATCACAGATGTAGCAAAATTTCTATTCCAAAAAGAGCAGAGATGGGTGTTCAAATTACAAGTGACAGTATTGGTCTGAATGATGACATACCGTGGACCTTACTGTAAACCTTTTTAGGGGCTCTGATTCCACCATATGAATTTTTTCAAATCAATTTTTGTGAATCATTATTTGTGAATCATGATTTGTCCTGTATACAGGCTCAACACTATTGAGTTGCATCAGTTTTTGTGTACATATATGTATTGCACATCATCTAGAGTATTGAATAAGAACACATTCGTACAATATTAATGAGTTATATGCAGATTGGTGCCATTAGCGATCTAGAGATTTAGATAGTACATATTTTTAAACATCACATGGTTGCAAGGAATGAATAATGTTCCTATTTTCATCTCACTTTAAATTAAGAGATTAGCTCTTTTTCTGAACTCCCAATTATCCTGGAAAGTGCATTATATGCGGGCTAACCGAGGAGGCACGTATTGGTCTATGAGGATTCTCTAAACTAAATTGTTCAGGATAGATTGCAGTGTTATGTTTTGCAACTTCATTGATTTTAAATAAATACATGAATAAAGAAGGCGGTTCGAAACAAGACCATGTTGCGTTGCATGCAACTTTATTTGTTTTCAATCATACACGAACAAAGACGGCGATTTTAATCATTAGACGATGTACTGTTCACAGTAAAAACTACAAATTCCATGGGTTCGTTAGTAGTCATTCGCAAAAAACGTCATCCTGACGGGCCGCGATGACAGCGAATTGATTACACCGGTGAAGGGCAATCGCGTATGAGCGCATATAAAAAGGTCACTTTTGCCTGCCGTCGGTTACCTCCGGTCACAGCTCTTGGAAGTCCGGGGTACCGACGGACAGGTGAGCGATCCCAATTGCCGCTAGACTGCTTAGAAAGATTGTGTATTAGTAGTCAGGTTAAGCGTGCTTCGCTTTTACATTGGTTCTTTGTCTTTGAACCTGACATCGTATAGCAGTGAGTGAGACCGGGAAGGTTTGAAAAACTGTGTAGATTTAATTATGGTGTCCTGTTGCACACAGAGGATTATGTGTGTATCAGACCAGTTCTGATGTGTTTGGCTTTTGCAATTTTAAAATAGTGTATACAGTTAAGGAATGCTTCCTATTGAGAGAGGGCACTTAAACTAGATACATATGCTCTTCTGCAAGATTTTGTCTGAGCGCTTTGGAGTTATAAAAGAAGATCTATGATGCGGACTTGTATTAACAAGATCAAGGCATCTTAACGCAACGTACTATCTGGCGTTCTAAATAGTACAGACATCACCACAACGTCACCAGTTTCTAATTCCAACTAGAGGTGATTACCACACACTCTGACATTTGTCAAATAAGAAGTTGCTGTTGCGCCTTTAGTAAGAGCACACATACTTATATAGGCACTTTACTATCTATGTTGCATTATCCATTTCTGAGTTTTGTTTTTGGGTTTTCCAACATATGTGTGTAATCACTCATTCAGGTATATACCAACTGTGCCACTAAGTGTGCATTCACATATAGAGTATTACGAGCAGTTATACCATTCTGTATGCTCGTTAAGAATTTTTATAGATACATTTTTACAGATACATTCTCTGCCATACTTGTCAGCTAATACCTATACGTTCCCGTCTGTGGTTCTCCTTTCGGGTAACGTATTGTGAACAACTTTGATACAAATAAAATTTTAAGGTTGCAGGATTAATAGACTTCAGATCTTTTCATCAGTCTGATTCATCTCAACTTTTCTTTTTAGAGTAGTGCCTCCCGTCCTGAGCTGTTGCCAGGTGAGGTGAGGCTTCTTACTCGTAATCAATGGGTAAGCTCATTTTATATTCTAATTTATACTGTACACTATAAGGTACATTTAAAGATGAGCATATGTTGCTCACTTGTTTACGAGGTTATTAGACATAAGCAATTGATCTCTCTGTCATTTTTGTTCTTTTTGTCTTCTACAGGTATCACCAGTATATTGTACAATCACCAAAAGTGAGACTACTGGTGTTGTAGGTTGTAATAGTTCCAATCACATTTTTGAGTGTTTTTATCACTTTTCTTTTTCACTTGTTACGCAGTAGCATTTTAATATCAAGGTCCTGAGGAAGGCCACGATACCATTGAGGTCATATTGGCCGAAACATGTAGACCTGTTTTTTGGACAGATGCAGTTAATATTTTCAAAACTGCACATGCACTGTTTTTAACCCTGACCCCAAGAGTTAACTAATAAAGTCTTTTTCTCTTGGTAGTTAATTTTAGAACACATTTCACCTTTCTTTGCACTGCGCCCATCACTTTAGTACTTTAGTGATTTACATCTGTTGGATTTTAGTAGATCCTGCCCATGAGTAGCATCTGAAAACATCCCTGAGCTCTTCCCTCTTAGTGAGGGGGCTGTAGCCCTTGGCTTAACTAGGTGTTTCAGCCAAGAGGAGAAATTCCAGATGATGAAGCATGCCACTTCGGTGGGTGATGGGATTCCGTCCTTAATGAAGGATTTCCCCCATGTATGACTGAGTGCTCTTGCTTGTGTTCTATGTTTCTAGTGCTTTTTAAGCCTGTTAGACCCACGGGTAACTAGGTGTTTTTCAATAGTTCAATTGGGGAATCTATCTGCACCGGTCTCTAAACTTCCCCTGGATCCTCCTCTCCGGGTTTTGTATTCTTAACAATGTATCACTATTTAGAGCACTAGAAAGAGAAACTATCCCCAAACCCCACCCCAGAAGTCTAATTTAGTAGTTACCATTCACTGAAAGACCTTTCCAAAAAAATGTATACTTGGACATTTATAACTGAGAGCTCCATTAAACAACAATAATGAGTAGCAGTTGAATAACTCTCCTCCAAAGCCCTGCCATCCATTAATAGGTGGCAGGCATTATAATCTATAAATTAATTAATGCCTTTAGGAAGTGCACATCTACTGGGAAATATTGTTGCTCAAAAGAAAGGATCCAAAGTTGTGGGTACAGTGGAAAACTTACAGTGGAACAAATTAAATATTCTTGATTTTCAGACACAGGAACTATAACCAGTGACATGTACACCTATAAAAAACTTGGTGGCAGGTGGATTACACCTGTAATAAGTGATACAGAGGAGCGTGGAGCTGACACTGGTCACTGTCTTGTTGTGACAGGAGCAACATTACAAAGTCAGACAAAACTAGACTTACAGCGACACAATCAGAATTGAGGGTCTTATGAATGCAGCTGGGAGTTTGACATTTTATTCTGCCATCACATTGAACAAAGCAAGAAAAAAGACACTGCGCTAAAACAAATGCTGTTCAAGGGGACAACAAAGAAAGCTAACACCCCAAAAAGGCCACATGCAAATTGGGCTTAATCCAGGCTCCCCATAACCAACATCTTCATGGAGGGCCTCATTGGCAAGCTTAGGGGTGATATCTCAGCACTGAGCGAGGAGGTGGCAAAAGAGATTAAAGAAGAAAAACAAGACATGGCTGGCCTTGGGCCATGTATCTTCACAATGGAAGCATCTGGGGATGCCAGAGAGAAGGAAATGGAAGTCCTGCAACAAGAGACTATTATGCAAAAGGAGAAGATCATAGACTTGCAATAACACCTGGAGGACCACGAAAATAGATACCAGAGGTCTAACATCAGACTACTGGAATCCCCACGAAAAGAAGACAAAGGAGACATTGAGGGATATGTGAAAAGACTGTTCAAACAGATCCAATTGGGGATAGAAGAATCAAAGATTCAGCTGGACAGAACACATTGATTGGGGCCAGTCTCTTGAGCCTCGGGATTAGTCTTGGAAATCCTGACTTGTGTACATTACTACAGGCAAATGAAGGACATATTTTAATGGCATGAGAGGAATGAGAGGTTGCCAAGCAATGCCAGTATCAAGGGGCTGATTACGATGGCGGAAGGACCACCACCGTCTGCCATCTGACTCCCATTTCCCCCCGCCACATTAGGATGGTGGGGGGAATCGCTTTGTGACTGCAGAGGTCGCAAAGACCGCCCTCCACGCTTCCGCCACAGGCAATCGTCACGATTGCCTTGCGGAGCGGTCAGCATGGGTAAAATGGCAGCGGTGCCTAGCAGGCACTGCCCGCCAGATTACAATGCTGGCGTCAGCCAGCCTTTCCATGGCGGTGGAACCGCCATGGAAAGACTGGCGGAGGCTGTGTTCAGGGGCCCGTTGCAGGCCCCCTCTGTGGGGGAGGAGGGTGTATGTGCACTGGGGGTGTACCCATGGTACCCCCTACCTTTCCACGCACAAGGTGGCAGGCACCACGTGGTGCCTGCCACGTAGTGCATGGAAATGCACTACGTGGCATTTTGGCATTGCGAACGGTGCTGCAGCCAGCAGCACCGTCCGCAATGATCAGGGCCCTGGATGCGCCCGCCATAGTGGCGGGCACATCCTAATTCACTTAGCGGGACCGTCGTCTTACCGGCGGGCGGTCCCAGCACTGCAACAATGGCAGGCGGATTGCTGTCCGCCCGCCATTGTAATGAGCCGCCAAGACTTTTCGTTGGTTACCTTATAGAAGCATTGTTTCCTCTGGCCGGTGACTAGCTTTTCAAGAGAGAAAAGTGTTAAATATTAAATGGGGGCAGACATTCAGCCTTATGTTCACATTTGGTGGTGAATTTCACCAAACATGCTCCCCATCTTGGGGCTCAACTATGCTCTAAAGGAGGATGATGCATCGAACCCAGCGGTGCAGAGACAGAATATCGACGTGGAAATATCGAATTGCATTAATATCCAGTCAAGAATTTAATGGTGTAAAATATTGAGGCAAGTTTTTTCGTAGTTAAAAATATCAAAGTTTATGTAATGCAAAAATATAAATTTTGTAAATTTGAATGTCAAAAATGTTGTAAATTAAATCGATTTTTTTTCTTTAATGTTAGTATTTTATTATTATTAATTTAGTATTAGTTATTATATGTTTTATAGATTAAAATATATATGTTAAAAAGTTTGTTTAGGAGCAGGATATTGGGAATTTAGGGGATAAGGGTGGGGAGTAATTGAAAAATTTAGGACTAAAATTTAAATATTTTTTTGTTTTCGTTAAGTTTTAGGAGCGGGATGTTGGGTTTGTAGGGGATATGGGTGGGGAGTAATTTAAAAATGTAGGATTAAAATGTGAACATTTTTAAAAATGTTGTTAAATTTTAGGAGCGGGATGTTGGGTTTATAGGGGATAAGGGTGGGAGTAATTTAAAAAATTTGGTGTAAAATTTAAACATTTCAAAATAATTTGTAAAGTTTTAGGAGTGGAATATAGGGTTAATATAGGGGAGAAGGGTGAGGAGTCATTTAAAAAATTCTAAAATATTTTTAAAATATTCTAAAATATTTTAAATATTTATTTGTGGGATGTTGTATTTATAGGGGATATGTATGTGGAGTATTTTTTTAAATTAAAATAGAAATATTTTCAAAAATCTGTAAAGTTTTTGTAGCGGGTTGTTGTGTTTATAGTGAATTAGGGTGGGGAGCAATTTGGAAATATTATTTGTAAATTTTTGAAAATATTTAGAATTTTTTGAGAGCATTTATTAGTGTGATGTTGATTTTATAGGGGATAAGGGTAGGAAGTAGTTTTTTAATGTAGTTTAAAAACATTTTGTTAAAAGTAGAAATCAATTTTTTTTTGATTTGTAAATTTAAATGTGAATTTTTAAAAAAATATTGAGGTTATATTTATGTTTGACTATATTTTTCTATATTTTTGTAATTTAATTACAAAAAATTAATTTCTAGAAAAATATAATACATTTTTAATTTAAAAATGTATTATAAAGATAAATTTGATTAAAAAATATTTTATTGATTATCAATTTGGAGTTGTAATAGTTATTTATTATATTTTATTATCCAGCACTTTCTCCGAGTTTTGTTGGTTTTGGAGTTGAGATAATAATTTAATTAGGTTTATTGTCCAGCACTTTCCCTGAGTTTTGTTGGTTTTGGAGTTGGAATATTAATTTAATTATGTTTATTATTCAGCACTATCCCTGAGTTTATTATGTTTTGGAGTTGTAATAGTAATTTAGGGGCACATTACGATGGCGGGCGGACATTAGTCCGCCCGCCATCTTTGCGGTGCTGGGGAACGGTCGCCGGTCCCGCTAAGTGAATTAGGATGTGCCCGCCACTATGGCGGGCATATCCATGGCTCTGAACATTGCGGACGGTGCTGCTGGCTGCAGCACTGTTCGCAATGTGAAAATGCCATGTAGTGCATTTCCCTGCACTACGTGGCAGGCACCACGCGCTGCCTGCCACTTTGTGCAGGGAAATGCAGTGGGTACCATGGGTACCTCCCCAGTGCACAACCATCCCCCCCACACAGAGGGGGCCCGCAACGGGCCCCCAAACCCAATCCCCGCCAGCCTTTCCATGGCGGCATCGCCACCATGGAAAGGACGGTTTAAACGCACATCCTAATTTGGTGGACGGTGCCTGCTAGGCACCGCCACCATTTTGGGCACCCTGCACCGCCCGCCAGGCAATTGGACCGATTGCCTTTGGCGGTGAAGTGGCGGACGGAGTTTCCGTCCGCCGCTGTACGCACCGCCATCCTAATTGGGCGGTGGGAAAATCCAGTGCGATGGCGGCAGGACCGCCACCGCCGGCCCGACGGTGGCGGTCCTTCTGCCATCATAATGACCCCCTTAATTAGGTTTATTATCCAGCATTTTGTCGGTATTGGAGTTAGGTATAGTAAATTGTTATTGTTTTTTAGTTATTTTATTTTTTTATTTTATATGTACATTGAAATAAGAAAGGAGATGTATGTTATTTATTTTTGTAAACCTTTTTATTGGTTACACATGTTTTTTTACATTTTACAGTTTATTTGTTCTCATTTGATTTGTTATTCATTTTTTCACAATATTAAAACATTTTCCAGGTATTTTGATGTTGTTCAAAATTTATTACAAAGTATAAAATATTTTTAACATACATTTTCCATGTAGAGTTGGAAAATTAAAAATATTTTTAATGCACATTTTTCGAGTAGAATTGCAAAATTAACAATATTTTTTAACATACATTTTTCATGTACAATTGCAAAATTAACAATGTTTTTAAACATACATTTTTCGCTTGTTTTTTAAATTTATTTCAATCCATAGCAAAAAAATAAATAAATACATACATCAAATTCATGACATCAACTACCACATCGCATATCGAAGTTAATGACAGTAGAAAGATCACCACTTAGGTTAAAAAAAAAGACAGTTTGACTATATACAGTTAAATACATAAGAAAGTAGAAACATTGGGGCTGATTACGATAGCGGGCGGAGGCACATCCGCCGTGCTGGCGGTGGCGGAAAATGGCTTTTTTCCGCACACCATCGGCGGTCTTTGCGTCCGCCGTATTATGATGGGCATAGATAGCCCATTTCCAGTCCGCTGCGGTGTTCCGGGTTCCGCCAAAAATCTCTGTCCGCACCGGTAGCTGACGGAGCCAAAAGAGAGGTACCGACATGCGGAATGCGGTCACGACTGCTGGTCAAATCACGATGCCTCAAACAGCCCACTACACCGCTGCGGAGAATCCGGCCAGTCGAGGATGGCGGTGGCAATACTGCGGATAGCTCCATGTGTTCCAGTCCGCTGGGGAAACGGCTGTCTTTGGCCTTTCCGCAGCAAATCCGACTGCCGCAGATGGATTTTCAGCTTTTCCGCCGCTGAATCCTGGAATCCGACCGCCGCGGTAGGGAGTTTCTGGCAGTGCATGCTAATCTGGCCGGCAGTTTTGCCGCGGTACCTGCGGGCGGAAATTTCCCGCTAGCACGGCGGTCGGAATGTTTTTCCGTCCGCCTTCGTAATCAGCCCCATTGTTAATAATAATACTTCAATCCTTCATATGCTCAATCATTGGGCCCCATATATACATACCAAGCTTACGTCTTCTTAACCCTTTAACTGAATAAAGGCTATATTCCAGGATAAATGTACTATAAAATCTGGCCTGCCACATCTCAAAAGACGGTGCTTCCTGCTGTAGCCAAATGGACGCTATGCAGAGCAGAGCCACTGCCGTGGCTATAAAGACTAGATATCGAAATTTATAATCAGGTAGCCCCTGTAACAGGACTTCCCCAATTCCTAAGAGCATTACAGAGGTCGATATCTTTATCCCGACCCCAGTTATTTCAGAGAGAAATCTCTCAATATGTCCCACCAAATATGTCAGCTTTTCACATGCATAAAAATGTGTACTATATCAGCCATATCAGTTCCACAACGAAAGCATTTCCCGTCATTTACTCCGCCCCATTTCAACATCTTAGCAGGGGTATGATATAAATTAAAAAATGTCTTAAAGTGCTCTGTTTTTAGATTAGCCGCGAGCAAGATTTTCCCTGCTAAATCTATTGAATGCTCCACAGACAGCCCTTGCTCCTCCAAACGATTCTCCCATTTAAGGTTTTGTATGTCAAGGACATCCCTCCTTGCCTCCAATAACAGATTGTACAATACCCCAATCTTAGCACGGCATCTGACAGCTTCTACTAATTGATGTGGCTCTGTCGCGATTTGCCGCTTGCCCAAAAAGTCGCGAATTTGTAAGAACTTAAAAAGTTGAATCTTGGGTAGATGATATTTATCCGCTAATATTGTAAAGGAGGAACACACTCCCCCTTCATCATAGAAATCCCCAATTTGCGTAATACCTTTCTGTCTCCAGTTATCGATGACCCGATCCCAGAAAACCGCAGGCAATAAAGTTGTGGGTGTATAGTATGACTGCCCTTCAATCAGGAGGCTTTTCTGCACTACCTTCCAAACCTTAAAGGCCGTAACCATGATTTTAAAACGTTTTTTTTGTAGTAACTGACTTCCAACATTTTAAATGAGTAGTTCTTTACTTCTGCACCCAGAACCATCTGGTATATAGATGGGGCCTCACCGGTATTACCAACTTCTTCTCCTGTAAGGAGTATACACATGTTCTGCAATATGCAAGCATAATAATAAAGTGCAAAGTCTGGGACTGACCACCCACCTTTCTCCAGAGGGAGAGTCATAAACCGCATTGCTCTACGCGGTTTCCCGGGGCCCATAGAAATCGAGCACACATTGATTGCAGTTGATGTAGCTGATCTCGGGTGAGTTCTAGTGGAACTGACCTAAAATAGTATAAAACCTTAGGTAATATATTCATTTTCAGAATATTGCATCTTCAAACCAGTGACAAGTGTAAACATTCCCACCTGTCCAAAAGTTGCCTCACGTTTGCCAGAATGGCTCCCAGTTAACCTCAACTAATTCCTTTAGGGACGCCCTCAACCTAATTCCTAGATATGTTGCCTCTTCAACTATTCTGGGATCACCATCGCTGATTTGATTCGTGCAGATGATCTGAGTTTTGGCAATGTTTAGTTTGTAGCCTGAGATGGAGCCAAACGTATGTGCTAATTGTTCGATTTCAGGCATTGCTGCCACCGGGTCAGATGTTACGACCGCTATGTCATCAGCATATGCCAAAACACAAAAGCGCTCTTGCCCAGAGGTAACAGGTTTAGTCCTAGAGCTTCCTTCCAACATTTCCAGGAAAGGATTAATATATAGGTCAAACAGCAGTGGAGAACAGGGACATCCCTGTCTCGTCCCTCTAGAAATACACATTGGTTCAGATTCTAGCCCCATCGTACATATTCTAGCCATGGGGGATCGGTATAGGACCTGAATAGCTTTAAAAAAAAAACAGGATCAAACCCCATCTGTTGCAGAACCCCCCACAGGAAATCCCAGGCCACCCGATCAAAGGCCTTTTCGGCGTCTAAAAGGATCAGTCCAAATTCAGTGCCATGAACTTTTGCCATGTCCAGCAGCGTCACGACCCTATTGATATGATTAACAGTGCCCCTGGTAGGTATAAAACTATGTTGTCTTTTGGAAACCAACGGAGAGATAACTCTCGCCAACCGGGTTGCTAAGATTTTCGTATAAATTTTCCCATCACAATTGACTAGGGATATTGGTTGATAAGACCCCGGGAGATCTACTGGTTTATCTTTCTTTTTTAATACAACATTTGCCTGATCCCAGGACCCTGGAGCCAACCCACATTGTGCTTCTCGAAAGACTGCCAGGTTATCCACTTTTAGCTCATGAAAGAAGGTCTTATAGACCTCCAAAGGTAGCTTATCCAGCCCAGCCGCCTTGCCACTAGCCAATGTATTTATGGCTTCCTCCAGCTCCTCCATAGTAATAGGTCTATCATACATACATTTTTAAAGTAGAATTGGAAAATTAACAGTATTTTTAACATACCTATTTTTTAAAACATTATTGAAAAATTTTACTTTTTTGAAGTATAGTCATGTAATAGTAAAGTAAATATATTAATAGTTTATTTATTTTAAACAGTTTGACTTTTATTGTTTATTATTTTTCATGACAAAAGGTAAAAACTTGTGTTGATTTTTTTAAACAATTTTTTAATACAATTTATATAATGTTATTTTTTAATACAAGTATATAATATGTATTTTTCATATTTTTGTATATTTTATTATTTAGTATATTAAATATTATTTTTATTCAAATAATATTTAATATATTAAATAATTTACAAATGTATATTTTCACATATATTTTTCATTGTATATTTTAATATTTTTGGTACATATACAGTACATGAAATAAAAATACATTTTTATATATATTAAATATATATTTTGTTTTTTGATAATATACTATTTAATATATATTTTATAATTTTTGCATATTTTTGGAACATTTATAATTTATTTTACAATATATAAAAATATAATATTATTTCTCCATTCTTTTCTATGGGGAGTAAGTCTTTTTTTCATTTTTATTAGGCAGCCATTTTCTTTCTAGTTTCCTCACTTTTCTATCTATCTGTTTCCTTTTTAGGTCATTTTGGAAAACGGAACCTCGCGGTTGGGAGCTGCGTTTCGTCGCTTAAGGTAAGTTTGTTTTAATTAACTTTTAAGGTAGTTTTAGGGTAGGGGCGAGGTAGTAGTAGTGTAGTTAGGTTTGTGAGAACCGTGTTTGTTCGTTTTTGGTGCAGTTAGGTGTTGTTTTGGTAGTTTAGTGTTTTATGTGTTTGCCGTAGTGTTGGATTACAGTAGAGTGTTATGTAGTGTTAGTTATGTGCTGTTTAATTGTGTTATTTTGTGTCTATTGTTAATGTTAGTGTTTGTGGGTTTGTATGTGTTACTGTGGGTGTGTGTTCTTTTATTTTTTTTTACATGTTTTCCCGATCGTGAACAGATGGTGGTCTCGACCCTTTTTTTTTACAAAAAAGGAAAATGTATTTTCTTTATTTAAAACAAGAATTTTTACATTTTCTTTTATTTTTCGGGTTTGTTGAAGCGTTTTTTTTTTTTAAAGCTATTTTTCGGGTTTTAGAGGGTTTCTTTATTGAGAGGATTGCGTCGTTGGACCCGTTTTTCTACAGTTAAATTTTTGCATTTCTTTTAACAATAATTTTTGGGTTTTTGAGGGTTTTGTTATTGAGAGGATTGCGTTGTTGGATCCTTTTTTCTACAGTTGTATTTTTGCATTTTTTTTAAGTTCCCTTTTCAAATTGATTTGTTTTTCGATTTATCTTCCATGGATTTATTGGATTTCCCGGATCGTCTACTGCTACATAACTGTAAGTTATTTTTAATTATTATGGGTGGGAAATGTTTTTTGTTACATTGTTTTATTTGTATTTTTTTTATTTAATAATTATATGTCATATATATTTGTGTTATTTTTTAATTTAAATGACATAGTTATAATTATTAATTTAAAAAAAGTAGAATTATGTTGTTTAAATGTTTTGAAGTTTTAAATGTTTATGGTGTTTAGCATTGTTGTTTTTTTACACTATAGATTTAGCTATCATGTCTAAGGGGCCGATTCCGATCTCGGTCGGAGGCGCACCCAATACTATTCGGTCGGGAAAAAAGCCATGCGAAAGCCAGTTTCCCGACCGATCCGTACAGTACACCGAACGAGCAAGTACGATGCGCACAACAGCAAAAATCCCGGCCGAGCCGTACTCACCCAAACCAGGTCCTGTTCTCCGACCGAGGCGAATCCGGAAACGCCGAATCGAGTCGCACGGAAGGGAAAATGCAGCCCCGTCCGGCCGGACAAGTACGATGCGCTTTCCGTACGCGCCGAACCCGTCGCTACGCACGGCACGTCAAAGCATCCGGGAGAGGCGCACATAAGCTCCGAATCGCGCCACAACACGATCCACGGCTACGAGACGAACACAGCACCGACGAGGACGACGCGAAGCGGCGAGGACGAAGCCAAGCGACGAGGACGACGCGAAGCAACGAGAAGGGCGAACGACACGAACCAACCATGAATCCCTTCGTCCCGATCATACCAATATTCTACATCTACTACCGGAACAGGCACGGACGCGTACGGCGCAGAAGGTAAGTCAGACACCAACCACAAAACACATACAACACGTACACGACACATCACACACATACACTGGGAATCTGAATATACTTACACCAGCAACAGCAGCACCATAGGGGCGGGATGCCCATCACCAATGCCACATATGCACACAGGGGCCTGAATGCGCGCCACCACCCCAACCCAGGGGGCTGGATGCCAACCACCACAACCACCCTCAACCAGGGGGGCAGGATGCCTACCACTACTACCACCCTCAACCAGGGGGCAGGATGCCCACCACTACTACCACCCTTAGCCAGGGGGGCTGGATGCCTACCACCACCCTTAGCCAGGGGGGCTGGATGCCTACCACTACTACCACCCCCACCCAGGGGGCAGGATGCACACCACTACTACCACCCTTAGCCAGGGGGCTGGATGCCTACCACCACCCTTAGCCAGGGGGCTGGATGCCCACCACTACTACCACCCTTAGCCAGGGGGCAGGATGCCTACCACTACTACCACCCTCACCCAGGGGGCAGGATGCCCACCACTACTACCACCCTTAGCCAGGGGGCTGGATGCCTACCACCACCCTTAGCCAGGGGGCTGGATGCCTACCACTACTACCACCCCCACCCAGGGGGCAGGATGCCTACCACTACTACCACCCTCACCCAGGGGGGCAGGATGCCCACCACTACTACCACCCTTAGCCAGGGGGCTGGATGCCTACCACTACTACCACCCTCAACCAGGGGGCAGGATGCCCACCACTACTACCACCCTTAGCCACGGGGCTGGATGCCTACCACTACTACCACCCTCAACCAGGGGGGCAGGATGCCCACCACTACTACCACCCTTAGCCAGGGGGCTGGATGCCTACCACTACTACCACCCTCAACCAGGGGGCAGGATGCCTACCACTACTACCACCCTTAGCCAGGGGGCAGGATGCCCACCACTACTACCACCCTTAGCCAGGGGGGCTGGATGCCTACCACCACCCTTAGCCAGGGGGCTGGATGCCTACCACTACTACCACCCCCACCCAGGGGGCAGGATGCCTACCACTACTACCACCCTCACCCAGGGGGGCAGGATGCCCACCACTACTACCACCCTTAGCCAGGGGGCTGGATGCCTACCACCACCCTTAGCCAGGGGGCTGGATGCCTACCACTACTACCACCCTCAACCAGGGGGCAGGATGCCTACCACTACTACCACCCTCACCCAGGGGGCAGGATGCCCACCACTACTACCACCCTTAGCCAGGGGGCAGGATGCCTACCACTACTACCACCCTCACCCAGGGGGGCAGGATGCCCACCACTACTACCACCCTTAGCCAGGGGGCTGGATGCCTACCACCACCCTTAGCCAGGGGGCTGGATGCCTACCACTACTACCACCCTCAACCAGGGGGGCAGGATGCCTACCACTACTACCACCCTCACCCAGGGGGCAGGATGCCCACCACTACTACCACCCTTAGCCAGGGGGCTGGATGCCTACCACCACCCTTAGCCAGGGGGCTGGATGCCCACCACTACTACCACCCTTAGCCAGGGGGCTGGATGCCTACCACTACTACCACCCTCAACCAGGGGGCAGGATGCCTACCACTACTACCACCCTCACCCAGGGGGCAGGATGCCCACCACTACTACCACCCTTAGCCAGGGGGCAGGATGCCTACCACTACTACCACCCTCACCCAGGGGGGCAGGATGCCCACCACTACTACCACCCTTAGCCAGGGGGCTGGATGCCTACCACCACCCTTAGCCAGGGGGCTGGATGCCTACCACTACTACCACCCTCAACCAGGGGGCAGGATGCCTACCACTACTACCACCCTCACCCAGGGGGGCAGGATGCCCACCACTACTACCACCCTTAGCCAGGGGGCTGGATGCCTACCACCACCCTTAGCCAGGGGGCTGGATGCCTACCACTACTACCACCCTCAACCAGGGGGGCAGGATGCCTACCACTACTACCACCCTCACCCAGGGGGGCAGGATGCCCACCACTACTACCACCCTTAGCCAGGGGGGCTGGATGCCTACCACCACCCTTAGCCAGGGGGGCTGGATGCCTACCACTACTACCACCCTCAACCAGGGGGGCAGGATGCCTACCACTACTACCACCCTCACCCAGGGGGGCAGGATGCCCACCACTACTACCACCCTTAGCCAGGGGGCTGGATGCCTACCACCACCCTTAGCCAGGGGGGCTGGATGCCCACCACTACTACCACCCTTAGCCAGGGGGCTGGATGCCTACCACTACTACCACCCTCAACCAGGGGGCAGGATGCCCACCACTACTACCACCCTTAGCCAGGGGGCTGGATGCCTACCACCACCCTTAGCCAGGGGGGCTGGATGCCCACCACTACTACCACCCTTAGCCAGGGGGTGCCAGATGCCCACCACTACCACCCTTAGCCAGGGGGCAGGATGCCCACCACTACTACCACCCTTAGCCAGGGTGGGCTGGATGCCTACCACCACCCTTAGCCAGGGGGCTGGATGCCTACCACCACCCTTAGCCAGGGGGCAGGATGCCCACCACTACTACCACCCTCACCCAGGGGGCAGGATGCCCACCACCACTACCACCCCCACCCAGGGGGCAGGATGCCCACCACTACTACCACCCTTAGCCAGGGGGGCTGGATGCCTACCACTACTACCACCCCCACTCATAGGATGGACAATGCATGACACAACAAGCACACCACAACCTAGGGAATGCAAGATTAAGACATCCCCCCACCACCATGACAAGCGTGTGAGCAGGCTGTGTCAAATGCCTACAACACCGAACATGACATTGAACATACAATGTGACCCCCTAGCACATGTGCCACACATATATGTGTGTGGCACCCACAATGCAAGCAGCCCATGACCATTGTGGCAATGGGGCCTAAACCCCCATCATCACAGTGACCAAAAGGCAAGTGTGGGGTCCATAGCTGAAGCACATTTTGACCATTGTGGCAATGGGGCCTAAACCCCCATCATCACAGTGACCAAAAGGTAAGTGTGGGGTCCATAGCTGAAGCACATTTTGACCATTGTGGCAATGGGGTCTAAACCCCCATCATCACAGTGACCAAAAGGTAAGTGTGGGGTCCATAGCTGAAGCACAGTTTGACCATTGTGGCAATGGGGTCTAAACCCCCATCATCACAGTGACCAAAAGGCAAGTGTGGGGTCCATAGCTGAAGCACATTTTGACCATTGTGGCAATGGGGTCTACACCCTCATCATCACAGTGACCAAAAGGTAATTGTTGACAAAGAAAGAGCTGCAACTGCCAAACTGCATGGATCATTCCTGGTCACAGAACCAAAAACTAATCTGTGGCAAAGTAGTGTATGTGTCCCATTGCAACATAAATTGGGGGAGCCAAATACTGCAGTGCAAATGAAACATTCCTTTGGCCATATGCAGACAAACAACACCCATGGTGGCTGAGACGGTCAACAGTCATCAATGACACAATGACAGAAGTGACCATCAGAATGCAGAACCACATATTTGCACCAATGGGCACACAAATGCAGATACCCTGTGGAGACAGCAGATGTGAGGTGAACAGATACCATACCATGGCAGCAATGGGACACACAAACCATGATCACTGTGCTGACCGATGACCTAGGAGTCCCAGGGACAGCAGGGGAAACACACCAAACAACATACACCCAATGGCACACCCAAGATATGCCAATGCAGTGGTGCAGATGCACAAACACAAACAGGCAGACCAACACTGTCATCATACACAGCAGGTGAGGGGTGGGGGTGCCATTGTCCCCAGGCAACAACACAACACATGAGGAGAGCTGAATACCAATCATACAGATGTGCATACACTGCCACACTAAGGTAACTCATGGATCCAAATCCCCTATGTGGGCAAGCAGGCATTGACAGGTGAGAGGGAGCACAAAACACACATGTCACACAGGCACGTAGGAACAACAACTGACACAGCAAGTCACAGACACACCACAGCACCACCCCAGGGCCCCCACAATGTGGTGACCCTGGGCTGAAGAAAAATACCACTGTGATGACAAAGCTAAATGTCGTTCACACTGTGAACCACAGTCAGGTGTCCTGAGCAACTAACTACCATCACACCTACACAAGCACAAATCAATCAGCATGGCCAGTAAGCCAAGGCCAACATGGAGGCAGGGGACTAGCCGGGCAACAACTCTCATCTGCACACACTCAACACCACACCCCTCGACCTCCAACAATGTGCAGCAGTGAAGTACACATGCACTGGTGACATTGCACATGCACCCATTACTATTCCAGGGTGGTGGGTGGGAACCAAGGTGTAGAAACACATCACACATGGACACTCAACAAGACTCCTGAATGTCTGACACACTGCACACTACGCTGTACATGGACATGACGGCAATACCACACCGACCAATGGGATCCCAGCCACAGTCACACACCAATGAAGAAGCCAAGGTCACCCACAAAGAACACACATAGACAACAACCAACATTGCAGCCCGGACCCTAAGGAGTGCCAGCAGTCACACACACAACATGTCACAATCACTGAAAGATAACACAAACTGGAAATCACATGACAGGGGCAAACAACAAGTGCCAAAGGGAAACCTGACTGTGACCCATCTGCGTCAGCACACAAACTCTGCCCTGACAGCAAACACACCTATGGGTGACACCCTGATGACCAGTAATGTGCCATGCACCCACATCACAGAGAACACAGGGAGAAGACTTTGGGGGAACATAGCTCAAGTCAGCAAGCATCACAAACAGGTACAACACTAGGGATCACAGCATGCGCAGATGAATGGAAGTGAACACACAGACATGCACATACAACACACACCTTGGGCGCAGGCAATGTCACACGTGTACACACTGCCATGAGGGGACTCCACTCCTGTGTGAGGAAAGCTGTGCCATATGTTGCCTCAGTAGGGCCCCATCATGTCAGCTGAGCACTTGGTCACACAATCAACAATTAGCACCAAATGAGGGCTCCCATCACATCAGCCTGGTCATGGATGTGCCAACGGAATCATCAGCACAGATCCAACACACTTGTATAGCAATGTTGCACTGACTACACGGATGAGTCCCTCCCCATTGATGCCCAAACCTGCATGTCCACTGGAGATGGCAACACGGTCAGGGAAGTAGACAAATGCAACGATGGCAGGCACAACAGATGTGCAGGGGTGGAAGCTACAGATGTGAAATTGCCAATGTAAGTAGGAAACCCATTGCCAAATACTGAACACATGACACCCTCAGATGCTGCTATTGATGACATGGATACACCACATGATAGGACACATTCCCCCTGGACCACATGGGTTCCTGCACAGTAACACTTCATAATCATGAGACCAGATATCACCATCACTGCAGCAAGGGCATGGTTAGCTGCACCAACAACATGTACATCTGAAGCATGAGCACTAGAGAAAAGAAAGTTGCTTTATTCAGCATATGTGTTGAGGCCAAACGAAGTCCTGAAAAAGAGCAAAGGCCAATGGCCAGTCCATTGTCAAAGTTCAAACAGGGTGACACTGGCAGATGTCACCCTACGCATGCCTGCACAATACCAGGGACAATCCACTAGGAGGGGCAACCGGGGGGCAGGCCAGGCACCGCAGGGACAGGATCAGGGCTCACCAGGGGAGTCAGGGAAGGGGTGGTGGGTGCTGGAGAGCCACTGACAACTGCAGTGGAGGTGTCTGACATGGTGTGTGCCGGCACAACTGGGGGCATGACACAGATGTCGTGGGTGCCGGCACAACTGCAGTGGACCCTGCAGATGGGGTGGACAGGTCCGCCACCTCAGTGCCCAAGTCAGACAGGGCGGTAGTGGACTCCACTGCAGTGCCTACCTCCAGGGGAGGAGAATGGGGAACAGGCAAGGTGGGTTGGACAGAGGGGGAGGACACCCTCACCACATCAGTGGCACAGACAAGCGCAGCGGGGGTGTGGTGCTGGGAGAGCAAGTGGCAGGGGAGAAGGCCGGAGCATCTTGGGGATGGTATATCTGTGGGTGGGGGAACCTGGGGCAGGGTGTGGTGGGGGCACCTGTGCAGTGGGGGCCTGAGGGATGGAGGACGGAGACCTTGTGCCTGAGCTGCAGGGCGGTGGCGGGGTCTTGCTCTTAGCACTCCGGGGGACTTGCGGGTGGGGGCCTCAGTCCGTCTGCGCCTGGGGGAGGGTGTCCGGGGGCGAGGGGCACTCTGCTCCGTGTGGGTGGGCTTCCTCTTCCCCCGGGATGCTGGAGCAGCTTCATCGGTGGGGAAGAGGCCGAGGTCACAGAGGAAGAGCTGCTGTGACTTTGGGGTTGCAGGTGAGGCAAGGGAGGGTGCTTTGGAGGGAGAGGGAACTGAGGACTGCGCAGTGCATGTGGATGCGTGTGTGTGTTCCAGGGCCCCATCCCCTGTGAGTCTGGCTTCAGTCCCCTGAATGTGCTTGCGTGTGCGTTTTGTCATTGGCGTGTGTGTCAGTGTGCTGGATGTGTGTGTGCTGGTGTGTGCCAGTGTGTGTGTGCCTGGGATGGGTAAGGTGCTGGGGAGTGTGGATGGAGCAGAGGCAGGAGGGGTGAGGGACCGTTTGAGGGACACTGCTGCCGTCAGGGAGGAGTCCATGGACCTATTGCCCCTCTGTAGGTCAGACATGCCCGATGAGATGCCCTCCATGAACGACACCAGCTGAGTCAACAGCGCGGTGTGCGCATGGAGGACACTCAGCATGGCTGTCTGCCCTACATGGAGCTGGCGAAGGAGGTACACAGACTCCTCACTCAGCGCAGCAGGGGACACAGGGGCAGGGGTGCGGTGCCTGGCCCAAAGGAGACACGCTCCCGGACATGGGAGCCTCCACGGACCTGGGGAATGGGAGCCGATGGGAGGGCGGTGGTGGTGCTGGTGGTGGCGGGGACAGCAACACTAGCTGGGGTGTGGTGGCTGCTGACACCCGCCTCCACAAGGGAGTCATCCTCCGAGTTGCTCTGGTCCTCAGCTGAGGTGGATGCTGCTGAGGACTCCTCGGTGTGGCTCCCCTCGCCCTCCGTGCCACTGGGTCCCTCCGACCACTCCTCGGCTGCTGACCCAGTCTGGCTCTCCGGCTCCTCCTGGTCCGTGGAGCTGTCCCCTTCCGTGGCCGTGGATGTATCTGCAAACAATGGGGAAACAGACAGACATCAGTCACCTGCACATAACGCACACACCACTGTGAGCACAGCACATCCCAGAGCAAGCCCTGGCATCATTAGTTGTACATTGCTAAAAGTGCACTAATTGAACAGGAGAAGTCAATTGTCAGTCTGATGCCAAGCATGGCACTCACATCCCACATGGCCTTGCACCCATCTGTCTGGTGTCTGTTGGATTGCAACACCCCAGTGTTGACACATGCACCAAGTACACAGTAGTTGGACAGTGCAGAGGACACGGTGTGGACACATCACAGCTCTTGCCACTGAGTCAGTACAGGTTTACGGATGTAAGGGATGCCCAGAGTCAAATAGGAAATGCATGTGATGCATACCAGCGACAGACACCATGATGCACCCATGTCCTGATAGCCAGCGCCACTATGGTGTGCATGTAGCACATGTCACTCCCCTGCAGGATCACCAATCAGTAGACACATGCCATGGCGGAGGCATGACTGCAAAGTCATACATCACTGTCTCAGTGATGTATGACTTTGCAGCCAGACAACAACACTCTGCACTGTGTCACAATAGTAGGTCATGGGGAATGCAAGTCCTGGAGCTGCACAAGTGCACATGTACATCCCCCACAACACATCCTCTTAACCCTCATCTGTCCAGGTCATACCTATTGGACATATGGGAGACCTGTGACACTACCCTACATGTCAGAATACAGGCATTGTGTAAGCAATGGACCCACCCATGATGCCCACCACAGAGTCAGGGAAACAGATGCTGTCTCCCACCTTGAGTCAAGCAAACTGCAAGGACACAGTCCTAAGTGACAGAATTCCCTGCATGTAAGGGCCACACCTGGGTATCAGATGAGGAGTGGGCAGTGCACAATAGAGGGACATGGCTCCTGGACAACATGACTGCTGTACTGTGGCAGTTCAACCTGGCCCGAGGAGGGCACATAACATGTTAGACAGAGTACACAGTGCAGTCTTTGACTCACCCCCTCCTTGCTGCTCTCTGGCCTTCAGCTGCCCATCCAGGTCTGGAAAGACCACCGCCATGATCCTGAGCATGTGGGGGTCAGGGTCCGTGTTCCGCCCCTCCTGCGAGGAGGCGACAGCTTCAGCTGGACCCGTGCAATCCTCCGGGTCCAGCCCCGAAGGTCCTGCCACCTCTTTTGGCAGTTGCGGATCCGGCGCTGGTAGACCCCACGGACCGGACAGCCCGGACGATGTCCTTCCAGATCTCATGCTTCCGATGGGCAGAAGCCTGTCAGGATGACAAAGTGATAAGGACATTACTACACATGCAACATATCCGTGCATGACACAGTTGCATATACATGTCGCAATCACAGGGGCACATGGTGTACCCAGGCAGTGCACGGCTGCCCATGGACAGTTTTCCAGAAGTCACTACATGGTATCATAGCATGGGGAGTAAAACCCTGTTCAGAAGCACTGTCACTGCACCATACCTGTCCAGTGCAAGTCACTACACACTATGGGGGTGACAACTACTCAGTGAGCCTGCTAGCCAGTGGTGTGCTGACTCTCAGCCTTGCTAGTCAGACAAAATGCACATTCAGAAAGGCAGTGCACAGAACACTCACCTGCTCCCCTGGTGTCCCATACAGCTTGCTGTACTGTGGAAGTAGGCTGTCCAGCAGGGCCTGGTTCTCTTCAAGGCTGAAGGCTGGGGCTCTCTCCACAGTACGTGCCATTGCAGGGTCCAGAGGGGCAGAGACAGCAGCAGTGCAGTGGCAGATGTCGTCCTGGAGCATGTAGTGCAGGCAAGTGGGCTCTCAGGGGAACATGCAGCAATATATATGTGCTGGAGAGGCAGATACTGTCCCTTGTGTCCAAAGTGATAGGTCCAAGTCGTTTGCATCTTCTGAATATGGCCAATCCATGGAATAGCAGCACCAAAACACGCCCACAGCATCCTTCAAATCTTCAACTTCATGACATACATTATTTTGCAACATTGTTGTGGGTGACCAACTGATTTTCCAGCAACCGACTCGTTCGAATATTCAAAAACGCGTCCGTTGCCAGGCAAGCCCATTGTCAATGGGTGCGCACCGATCGGTCCATTGCTGTTCAACGCGCACAGGGGTACAACGCGTACCCGCACACATTGAATGCAATGGGCCGGCCGGAGGCACCGATCGGTCCATTGCTGTTCAACGCGCACAGGGGTACAACGCGTACCCGCACACATTGAATGCAATGGGCCGGCCGGAGGCACCGATCGGTCCATTGCTGTTCAACGCGCACAGGGGTACAACGCGTACCCGCACACATTGAATGCAATGGGCCGGCCGGAGGCACCGATCGGTCCATTGCTGTTCAACGCGCACAGGGGTACAACGCGTACCCGCACACATTGAATGCAATGGGCCGGCCGGAGGCACCGATCGGTCCATTGCTGTTCAACGCGCACAGGGGTACAACGCGTACCCGCACACATTGAATGCAATGGGCCGGCCGGAGGCACCGATCGGTCCATTGCTGTTCAACGCGCACAGGGGTACAACGCGTACCCGCACACATTGAATGCAATGGGCCGGCCGGAGGCACCGATCGGTCCATTGCTGTTCAACGCGCACAGAGGTACAACGCGTACCCGCACACATTGAATGCAATGGGCCGGCCGGAGGCACCGATCGGTCCATTGCTGTTCAACGCGCACAGGGGTACAACGCGTGCACCGCGCACATTGAATGCAATGGGCCGGCCGGAGGCACCGATCGGTCCATTGCTGTTCAACGCGCACAGGGGTACAACGCGTACCCGCACACATTGAATGCAATGGGCCGGCCGGAGGCACCGATCGGTCCATTGCTGTTCAACGCGCACAGGGGTACAACGCGTACCCGCACACATTGAATGCAATGGGCCGGCCGGAGGCACCGATCGGTCCATTGCTGTTCAACGCGCACAGGAGTACAACGCGTACCCGCACACATTGAAAGCAATGGGCCGGCCGGAGGCACCGATCGGTCCATTGCTGTTCAACGCACACAGGGGTACAACGCGTGCCCGCACACATTGAATGCAATGGGCCGGCCGGAGGCACCGATCGGTCCATTGCAGTACAACGCGCACAGGGGTACAACGCGTGCCCGCACACATTGAATGCAATGGGCCGGCCGGAGGCACCGATCGGTCCATTGCAGTACAACGCGCACAGGGGTACAACGCGTGCCCGCACACATTGAATGCAATGGGCCGGCCGGAGGCACCGATCGGTCCATTGCAGTACAACGCATCACTGTACATGTGACTGGCATATGTCAGCATGCCTGTCTCAGATGGACATATGCCAGCCACAGATAGCTCCCAGGGAGTGAGGGGCACACCTACATCACGACAGCCTGTCCAAACCTTATCATAAGGCATGTAAGGCTGCATTTCCTATTGTGTGTATGTTGGTGTACATGTTGTCCTGTGGGTGTCACCTGTGGGCAGCCACCCCCAGGCTGTGCACGTGTTCATGGGGACAGGATCCTGGGTGTTACGTGTACGTGACCACTGTGATGTGCAACTGTTCATATCTGTGCATGTGCCATGGTCACATTTCACAGTGGTGTTTGTGTATGTCATGTCACATACCCCGTGAGTCCCATGTGGGACGGTATGTTTGAGCCAGGGTGTCCCAGTGGCACAATAGTGATGGCCCTCCACAGTCTTTGTGCATGTAGTGTTTACAATGTCTCTGATTTCATGTGCACAATGGGAGACAGTCTCCACATCCACGTTGTGTGTGCATGGACTCTGATGTTGTGCGTGTGTGTCACAGACGTCCATGGCTCTCCTGCCATGGCAAGTGTGGCCACTACCTGTGGGGGTCATGTTTGTTTTGTTGTGGTGTACACATGATACTCCAGGTGATGCCAGTGTCCATGTGGCATTACAGGGTCCCTGGGAATGTGCCTGTCGTTGAGCTGTGGTGCCTGGGGCACATCTGTCCTCACATGTCACTGGGGGGTGACTGTGACACAGCATCATGATATCCAATGGGCCAACCTGGGACAAATTGATGCCACCTGTAGGACCGTGTTGACAGATGTTGGCCATGTATGTACCATAAATGTCATTCCGGTACTGCACACTTCATGTAGTTGTGCCTCATGATGATGTATGTTGGGATCTTGAGTGTGTTCAATGCCGCATATGTGGGGTGACTGACGATCTTGCTTACTTCTCCTCTGCACTGCAGGGCTCCTGCTGTCCATCGGCCATTCCCAGACCTGGCAACGATGGTGGAACGGGACAGCATCCGACGGTACCGCTTCACCAGGCAGCTGATTGAGGATTTGGCAGTGCAGTTGTCCCCACATTTGCAGCCTGGCCGGCCGTATCCTACAGCGCTGACCCCCAAGGTGAAGGTGATGGCAGCCCTACACTTCTTTGCCACCGGTACCTTCCAACATACTGTGGCGTCTGCTGGTGGGATGTCACAGACCATGTTCAGCCGTGTGCTCCGCGATGTTTTGGCGGCAATGTTGCTCTTCCTGAACCGGTACATCTATTTCCCTAGACTGCGACGACTCACTGACGTGAAGAGTGACTTTTATGCCCTGGGGAGGATGCCGCATGTCATTGGCTCCATTGATGGGACACATGTGGCTTTGGTACCACCACAGGCCCAGGAGCAGGCCTACAGGAACCGCAAGCACTACCACTCGGTCAATGCACTGGTGGTGTGTCTTGCAGACATGACCATCACACACGTGTGTGCCCGTTTCCCTGGTTCAGCACACGATGCCTTTGTGATGAGGAGTAGTCGCATCCCCAGGTTGATGGCACAGATGCAGAACCAGCGTGCCTGGCTTGTCGGTGTGTACTGACTTTGTGCCATTGTGTGTGATCTGATCTGTAGTATTCCGCCCACTTTTCCAAGTCAGCTGATGTGCACTTGTCTGTCCGTAGGTGACTCGGGATACCCCAACATGCCGTGGTTGCTGACACCCCTCAGGAACCCTGTGACACCTGCCCAGATGCGCTACAATGAGGCACATGGTCGGACCAGGAGAGTGATTGAGCGGACCTTTGGTCTCCTGAAGAGCCGCTTCCGCTGCCTGGACAAGACCGGAGGGTCCCTCCCATATGCCCCTGCGAAAGTGTGCAAGATTATCATCGTCTGCTGCATGCTCCACAACCTGGCAGTGCGGAAGGAGTTGCCTCTCATCCAGGATGACGATGACCAAAATCCGCCACCTGTGGAGGATCCTGGCCTGGACCACGATGCCAGTGACGATGATGATGATGATGGTGATGGTGATGTCCGCACACAGCTCATCACCAACTTCTTTAGCTGAATGTGAGTATCCTGAGGTGTCATGTGAATGATGTGAGTTGGCATGATGTGTGGGTGGTGCTCTGGTGCTGTTGGAGTGTGTCCATGGGCTACTTGACAGGATGTGTGTTGCGATGTGTGGTGACAGGTGGGCTGTACTCCCCAACAGTGTTGACATGCTAACTTGGTTCTGGGTGGGTATCTTGTAACATGTATTGTGCATGAGTTTTGCTGTTCTGTCCTGTACTGCATTGCTTTTGACTGTGTGTCATTTCTGTCCTTCACAGGGTACTTTCAGATTCGTTTGGTCAACTGTGTCCACCGACGACGTGATTGCACATCCAGGCTGGTAGCTGTTGTGTCCCTACAGGTGATGTGCGCCACACCCATGGACTTCCTTCTGTCTACAGTTGTTGACTGTGTGCCCGCTACCAGGTGGGGTTACCTTGCATCTGTAGTGGTTACGGCATGTTGCTACTGTGTAATAAACCTGTGCTTCACTTAGTGATGTGCGTTGTCTGTGGTCACACATTTGACTGCCATTTGCTTACTGCACCTGTGGGCTACTTGACTACAACTGGGAATGGGTGTGGTGTCTGTGCATTGCACCGTCTTCCCTGGCAACATCAGTGTAGGCAATGAGTCAGATGGCCTAGGTGTGTATGTGTTGTGTAGCCCTGGTGGTGTGTCTCCCTCATATGTGTCACGTTGCCTGTACTCACATGCCTGTGTTGTCCTTGCTGTTGCAGTTCGCATACACTGTGTAATTTTGCAGTTCATCATCCCCATAACAGCACCCACGTTGGAATCACGACAGAGGCAAGTATGGTGTATTAGTGTGTTTATTGTGATAATAGTGCATAGGATGGATTGTGCTGTACATGAATCTTGCAATCCCAAGTTCCTAGATGAATAGAAAGTCCAGGTAGACAGGATCCCCAGTATCGGGGCCACTGTTGTCTGACACATTGTTCCAACTTATACTCCCCATGCAATGTGTGGGAGTAGTGTTGCCATCAACAGGGTGAACAGTCTGTGCACAAAGGCGAAAATCCAGAACAGGTTCAGGGTTCCTGGGAGTTGCGCTTGGCCATCAGCCTCTCACTTTCCCCTCCTCGGACGACCCCTCTTCTTGGGGGGGCCTCAAGTGCAGGCTGCTGCGGTGCAGGGGACTCTCCGCCAGAGTCCTCCTCCCTCCCTGTGGCAGTTGCAGTTTGTTCGGTACCAGATGTTGTTGGCACACAGGGAGGTGTGGACTGGTTGCTGTTCATCTGGCGGAGGCATTGTAAAATGTACCTGTGCACCGCCGTCATCTCATGTAGTACATCCCACTTGGACTCCACGCGGGTCATGTGGGAGTCCACACGTGACATGTGGGAGTCCACACGTGACATGTGTGACTCCACTTGGGACATGTGGGAGTCCAAGCGGGCATGATGGGCAGCCTGCTGCTGTTTAATGTCTCTGAGGAGCCCCACTACCTGGCTGAGCTCTCCCGGTGCTGGACTGGTACGCATCAGCTATGCGTACCAGTTGTGGGTCTTCATGCACACCAGCAACGTCTGCAAGCAGCGACCTCTGTCTCCCACCCTCCCACCACCCCTGCTGACATGTGCAGTGTGTGCAGTTGCACGCACAGATAACCCTGGTCCACCTTGGGGGTTGGTGGTGGTGGTGGTGTCCATGGCCCCAGGTTGGTCCAGGGTCACTGCGCTGGTGTTGTTCCTTATTCTGTCCATGTCGGCAGGGATGGTATTCGTGGTGACAGTCGTTGGAGGGGTGGGTGCAGGGGGTGCAGCTGGTGGACCTGCTGGTGCTGCAGCTGGTGGTCCTGCTGGTGCAGCATGTTGACTTGCACCGGATGTGCCAGGTTGTTCTTCATCGTCCGAGGAGGACAGGGGCTGTACGACGCCAGTGAGCTCGGCATCCTCTTGAGCCTGGGACTGGGACTCCTCAGCGTCTGCTGCTGTGTCCCTATCATCACCTGTTTTTGGGAGACACAAACAATGTATGTCATGTTTCTGCAGGCATCAGTGGTTGACACACCTGACAGTTGTGACTGTGCCTCGGGGTGCGGGCCTGTACATTGTATTGTCCTAAGTTGTCACAGTCAGGGGTTGATATTGGTGTGGCACATTGTCCTGCATTATTTGGGCATTTCTATGTATTCTCTGGGGTGTGAACATGGTCTGCATTGATTGTGTTTGGTTGACAGCCAGACCTCCTTCCCCACCCACCCACCCAGTCAGTTATCCCACCATGGAACGTGCTTGCATTGCAGGGAGTGTAAGTTGTCTCTCAGGATGTCAGTCAGTGGTGTCCTGCTGTTTGTTGGTGCACAGTTGGCAGCAGGGCCTTGTGCTCCCCACAGCAGTAGCCAGTGTCAGCCATCTTGTGAGTCCTTCTCCACTCCCTGTGATGTGAGCATGGTTCAGGGTGGTGTTGATGGGACAGTTGTGGGGGTGAGCTATGTCTGTGACTACGTCTCCCATCATGCTATTGCCTCCACCCCCTTCCCAGCATGCCCATGCTTCCTTCCTTTTGACTTTGCTTCCCTGTGGGGTGGGCTGGCTGTGCTGACAGGATGGCTGGGAGTGTTGTCCTGGCAGTTGTTTGGCTAAGAGTCCCAAGAGTGTCCCTGTGCTTCACACAACATAACCCAGGGTGGTGGTGCTTTGTGGGATCTTGTGTTAGGATGGAGGGCATTGCATTCTACCAGGTGGGTACTGTGGAGTTTGTGTTGGGGGGGTGTGAGGGGAGGTGCTGGTGACTATAGTCAGTGCTGCAAGTCCCCCTTCCCACCCAGCCAGCCAGATAGCCCACCATGGAACGTGCTTGCATTGCAGGGAGTGTAAGTTGTCTCTCAGGATGTCAGTCAGTGGTGTCCTGCTGTTTGTTGGTGCACAGTTGGCAGCAGGGCCTTGTGCTCCCCACAGCAGTAGCCAGTGTCAGCCATCTTGTGAGTCCTTCTCCACTCCCTGTGATGTGAGCATGGTTCAGGGTGGTGTTGATGGGACAGTTGTGGGGGTGAGCTATGTCTGTGACTACGTCTCCCATCATGCTATTGCCTCCACCCCCTTCCCAGCATGCCCATGCTTCCTTCCTTTTGACTCTGCTTCCCTGTGGGGTGGGCTGGCTGTGCTGACAGGATGGCTGGGAGTGTTGTCCTGGCAGTTGTTTGGCTAAGAGTTCCAAGAGTGTCCCTGTGCTTCACACAACATAACCCAGGGTGGTGGTGCTTTGTGGGATCTTGTGTTAGGATGGAGGGCATTGCATTCTACCAGGTGGGTACTGTGGAGTTTGTGTTGGGGGGTGTGAGGGGAGGTGCTGGTGACTATAGTCAGTGCTGCAAGTCCCCCTTCCCACCCAGCCAGCCAGATATCCCACCATGGAACGTGCTTGCATTGCAGGGAGTGGAAGTTGTCTCTCAGGATGTCAGTCAGTGGTGTCCTGCTGTTTGTTGGTGCACAGTTGGCAGCAGGGCCTTGTGCTCCCCACAGCAGTAGCCAGTGTCAGCCATCTTGTGAGTCCTTCTCCACTCCCTGTGATGTGCGCATGGTTCATGGTGGTGTTGATGGGACAGTTTTGGGGCGGGCAATATGTGTGACTGCGACTCCCATGATGCTATTGGCTACACTGACTTGGCCAGCATACACAGAATTCCTTCCTTTGAGTGGTCTTCACTGTGTGTTGGTGTTGTTGTGGTGGCTACATGTGTGGATGTGTTTGTTAGTTCTATTTGTGCCACTGCCTAGCTGTAGTTGTGGTTGTGTTTGTACATGTGTTGGCACAGTTGGATGTGACTTTTTGATGGCATGTGTTGTGTTTCTCTGACTGACATACACATTTTGGGATGATTCTGTTCAGGTTGCTGTGTGATTGCTATGAGTGCATGGTTTGACTCTCCCCTTGACAGTGATGTGTGTGTTTTGTGGCAGTATATTGTGTACATTTGTTGTGTACTCACCAGGCTCTGGGATGTCCTCTAGTCCATATATGCTCACTGGCGGTAGGATGGCCCGCACCTTCTCCTCCCAGGGCCTGAGGTATATTGGCTTGGCAGGAGGGCCACTGCCGGTGTGTTGGCTGTTGATGTAGTCTTGCTTCAGCAGTTTCCGTACCCTCCTGCGCACGTCATACCACCTGTTCTGGATGTCGGTCTTTGTGCGCCGACATGGTGATTGGGCGTTCACCCTGTTGATGATCCTCTCCCACATCTTGGTTTTCTGCGACATGGGGGTCTGTTGGACCAATGTGCCAAACAGCTGTGGCTCTACCCTGAGGATCTCGTCTACCAGGACTTCCAATTCACAATCTAGGAACTTGTGATTCTTCTTGGGGGCATGGTGATGGGTGGTGATGGTGAGTGATGTGTGTGTTGGTGTGCAGGTGAGGGTGTGTGAGTGTGTGTTTTGCTGGGTGTATGTGAGGTAGGTATTTGTTGGTGTGCTAATGGTGTGTGGCTTGTGTGAGGGATGAGCTGTGGGTGTGTGGTTGCTTTCTCTTGGGTGCTGGCAGTGGAATGGCATTTGCAAAGGCTCATGGTAGTGATTTGTGTCCTTTATATAGGTGGAGTTGTGGGTGTGTCTTTGTTCTCTGTCCCCACCCCCCAGTATTTATTGGCTTGGTAATTGCTTGTTTGGCCTTTTTTGGTTGATTTTTCCTTTGTGCTGTTTGTGTATGTTGGAAACGTTCTTGTGACCGAGTCGGACCCTGCATTGGTCTCGTACGGTGTTTTCCGTTTCGTTCACGCTGTGTTTGTGCAGTTTTGTATGCTGCGTACGCGTCGGTCGCGGTGTATTGTATTGCTTCGGCTCGGTTTTGTATGCGTGTCGGTCGTACGGCTTGTCCTCCGTCCGACTCGGTCGTGTTTTCGCGCCTTGCATCGTACTTTGCGGGTTGGAGTTGGCGGGTACGATTCGGTCGGATTTGTTCCGGGTGCGTGTCGGTCGGTTGGATTCGCGTGTTTTTCCGGCCGGATTGCTATTTTCCGAGCGGCTCGGTCGGTCGGCTTGGTTTCCTGACGTGTCGGTCGGATTTATCGCGGCTTGCATCGTACTTGGCGTGTCGGGCGCCACTGGTACGTGTCGGTCGGTATTTTTTCCGGATCCGAGTCGGTCGGTGCTTTTTCCGGCCCGAATCGGAATCGACCCCTAAGTATTCTAGACCTTTGGTGTTTGCAAATAGTCTAGTTTTATGTTGTAGATATTCATACATCGTTTTAGTTTGTTTACTTTGTTTAGGGACGATTTTTGTTAGGGATTGCTCTAGTTTGAGCTCTTGATAGCTTTGTTCTTTTTTAATAGCTTCTATAAGTTCATATAGGGTTGGTTGTCCTCTTCCAATTGTGGCTTGGAAGACATTGTGCCATCCTTCCACTGCATTGTTTGTTTTTGCTTTTTGAGCTAGAGTACTGTTGTATACGTTCCACCAAGGTATTTGGAATTTGGGTTGCCTACAGTGCCCTGACCTATGTAACCTTCCCACCCAAGTATCTTCGAAGTAGTCTAGGAAGGGAGTTAGTTTAGTTTCATTTGCCTGATAGAAGGGGCTTCCAAGAAGTAGGTTGTAATGGTTTGCTACTTCAGCTGTTGGTACATAGGCCAGGGCTATTAATTTTTTAATTTGGTAGGCAAAGTTGCTATTGGTGACATAATCTATACTTAAAGTAGTTTTTTGTAGGTGCCTCCAGATACTTTGATTAAAGTGGTAGTAGCAACCTTGTATTGCAGTGTGTGGGTATAATTTTAAAATTGATTGAATCATTGATTGTTCAAAATCAATGATGATTTTTTGCAGAAAGTAATTGTTGGTGTATTGTTTTAATATTGTTAGGAGCTCTATGTTTGTGGTGTTCTGTTTATTAGGGAGTAGTGCCTATATGAAGGGTATGTTAGTATCTTCATATTCGCCGTGGATTGTGTTTAATTGATAAAAAGGTTTGGGGCAAACTTTGAATGTGCCATCCATCATCCACGCTTCGCAGTTTTCAAGTTTTTGTAAGTTGTTATTTGTTGCAAAGATGAGAATTCATTTTTCATGACTTTTGCTATCATGGAGAAGGAATTTTTCATCTTTGTGAGTGATGGTATATTCAGGTAATATTTCAGTAAAAGTTTGAAGGGTGGGTGGTGTTTGAGCTTTAGCTCTTTTAGTTTGGGAAATTAGTCTCTTCAGAGTGGGGATAGACAGTAGATGTCCTGTAACATGCTCAGGTACCCTAGTTAACACATTTTTAAGTATTTGGGTACTTGTTTGTTGTGAGCTGGTACTTGCTTCTCTTATTGTCTCGAGAGCATCTCTAACCTCAATTTCAATTACATTGGGGGATGGTTATGTTCTTTGACATTTACTACATTGGTTTCTATTGTAGTGGCTCTACCATAACAAGTTATTTTTATTTTAATTTTATTTATTTATTTAAACAGTTTTATATAGCGCTGGCTAGACCCAAAGGTATCAGAGCGCTTTACAGGTATTGGAAGTAGAAACAGATTGTAATATTACATTCATACAAAAAGGAAAAGGGTGAAAAAATATGAACAAAATGCAATGAACAATAACTACATGGACAAGAAGATCAGAAGTACATATAATCCATAACCATGATTTGGATAGTTGTGCAAGCGTGGGTAGCCAGAGATGATGGGGGGAAAGTATGTAGGTAGGGTGGAACCGAGGAATGTGAAAGGAGAGGAGATAGCATGTAGGAGTAGGTGGTGATAATATGAGGACTAGTAGAAGGAGGGTGGAACCGCCAGCTCCGCTCCGCCGACCTCTCCCTCGCCACCGTCCCTCGCATTCGAAGAACAACCACCGGCGGCAGATCCTTCTCACACCTCGCCGCCAAGACCTGGAACACCCTTCCACTAAGCCTACGACAGACCCAAGACCTGCTGACCTTCAGGAGGCTGCTCAAGACCTGGCTGTTCGACCATTAGCAGCATCCCCCCCTTCCCTCTCCCCAGCGCCTTGAGACCCTCGCGGGTAAGTAGTGCGCTCTACAAATTCTGTGATTGATTGATTGATTGGAAGTATATGTGAGGGAGAGAGGCGGGGGGTGGTAAAACAGGTATAATGTGGTGAGAAACATAGCACCGTCATGGGCAGGTTGAGAGACCCTGTTAGATAGCGGGATTAAGGACCCCAGTATTTGTAGAGAAGATGTTGCTTGAGATCTTTTTTGAAGCTGAGAAAGGAGGGGTTGCAACGTAGGTCTTTGGGGAGTGAGTTCCAGATAGTAGGCGCGTTTCCGGAGAAAGAGCGTGACTGGGTTGATTTCTTGTTTACCAAGGGAGGTACTAGAATGAGGGTATTTGTGCTCCTCATTTCTCTGGCACAGCCCGCTTTGTGAAGTTTTTGTGAGAGATACAGTGGGGTTTGAAGATGCAAGACTTTATGCGTAATGCACGCATTCTTGTAGGAGGATCTGCCTTCGATAGGAAGCCATTTGAGATCTTTGAGGATGGGAGAGATGTGATCAAACCTCTTACAATCTGAAATAAGCCTGGCCACGAGGTAAAGGACTGACTTGATTGGGGCTAAGTGGACTTTAGGTGTTCCAGCGAGAATGGCATTACCATAGTCCAATCTGGAGAGTACTAATGATTGAACAACAGATTTAAAGTCATCAACAGGAATGAAGGGTTTAATTTTCTTGAGGTGATGTAGAGAAAAGAGAGCGCCTTTAGCTGCATTTTGTATGTGGTGAAAAAGGCTGATGTTTTGATCAATACTTATTCCGAGGGATTTTACTGAGCTAGAGGTAGACAAGGAGCAGTTGAGGGCTTTAAGATCAGAGATCCAATGTTGAATGGGGAGTCGGTTATTTTTAGGAGCAAAGAGAATGACTTCTGTTTTTTTAGGATTGAGTTTAAGGTGATTGTGATGGAACCATTGTTGAATCTTAGTCAGGGCATCATTGAGGTGAAGAATGTCTGCATGGGAATTGATTTTATAGTAAAGCTGGGTATCATCCGCATAGAGGTGATAGTTGATTGCTGCTTGCTTTAGAATGAGGGTCAGGGGTTCCATAAAAAGGTTAAATAGAGAAGGAGAGAGAATAGAGCCCTGGGGAACACCCAAGGAGACCGGCATAGGTTTCGAAAGGCAATTGCTGATTTTAATTTGTTGGGTTCTGTATTGAAAGAAGGAGGTGAACCATTCAAGAACAAGACCATTGAAGCCAAATCGATCTTTGAGGGTGTTAAGTAAGGCAGAGTGGTTTACAGTATCGAAAGCAGCCGAGAGGTCAAGAAGAATGAGAAGGGAGGCCTCCCCCTTATCGAGGGAGTGGTGGATATCATCAACAATGTTGAGCATCGCAGTTTCAGTACTGCAGCCCTTTCGAAAGCCTGACTGTAATGTGTCCAATAGGCTAAATGAGTCAATGTGTTTGTCCAGTTGGAGCAAGGCGCATTTTTCAAGGGCCTTGGAAAGAAGAGGCAGATTAGAGATAGGACGCAAATTGTTAAGGTCATTGGGGTCAGCAGTGGTATTTTTGAGGGTAGGAGAGATTTGGCCAAGCTGGAGGGAAACAGGGACACATCCTGTGGTCAAGGAGGAGTTGATGATGGTAGTCCAATAAGGAGCAATGATATGCATTAAATCTTGAACGAGGTTGGCGGGGAGAGGGTCAAAGGTATGAGAGGATGGTTTAAGCTTAGTGATGATGTTGAGGACATCTCGCTCAGTAACTGGGCTAACGTAACGCCAAGATGCATTATTTTTAACTGTGGACTGGTGAGGAAATGTTCAAGGGGGCGACGGTGTGAGGGAGACAAACAGAGTTAGGAGGGGCGAAGGCGTAACAGGAGACTTGGATGGTAAGACATCGAGGGGTGAAGAGCACTGAGGGGAGGGAGTTGCGGCAAAGGATAGATCAATCTTGGAGATTTTATCAGAAAAGAAATTTGCAATTTCTTCACATCTTTCGGTGGAGGCCATCAATTTGGGGGGAGCAGAAGCTGTTTGATTTTTGATGATGCTGAATAGTTCTCTAGGTCTATTCTTAGCTTGGTCGAGTTGTGCGCGGAAGAAGGAGGCCTTTTCATTGAGGATGTGTTTTTTATAATTAACCCTAGCGGTTCTGAGGAGGGCAAGATTTGGGGGGGAGGGATGTTGTCTCCAATGCGTTCGGTCATCCAAAGCGCTCGTCTATCATTGTTGAGATCAGCATTAAACCAGGATTTGGCAGGGATGTTTTTTTGTGATTTTAATTTGGCTGGTGCGATTAGGTCAAGAACCTCAATGATGGATTTGTTGTAGTGTTCAGTAAGATCATTGGCATTTTGTGAGGGAGGTGGAAGTTGAAGTTTTGCTTTGATCTTAGTCTCCAATTCACCAGGAGGAATACGGTGAAGATTTCTGGTTAATTTCTTATGTTTGATGTTTTTGGGGGAAGGGGGAGGTGCAGCGCTGTTAATCGTGAAGAGGATAAGGTGATGGTCCGACCAGTCAATAGGGACAATGTGCGAAAGGGAAGCCAGATCTTTGCTAGTAATGATAGCGTCAAGAGTAGCCCCTTTGGAATGTGTTGGTGAATGGCAAAGTTGAATCAAGTCAAGAGTTAGAGTAATATTTACTGCATTTCCAATGTGTTTTGTTTCCACTCATTTTCTCTTGGGTATAAGTGTATCCCATGTAGCAGAGAAGTAGTTTCCCCTTTTGAGAAGTGATGAATTTTGCTCCCTCTGCCATATTTTGGCTATTCTGTGAATATATGTATATATATTTATTAATTCTACAATTTAGAACAATAAACATTTTGTATAATTAAAATCTTTGAAAAAAACTTACATGTATTTTGATTTGATTTTCTTGATGGATTTTCTTTTGCTTGTTGATGTTTATCCACTTGTTTTTTTCAGTTGGTTTAAAAGCAAATTGTTATTGTTATTAAAGTGTTACATATTATTGTGTTATTTTATTTATTTAGCTTCTATTTTTATTTAGTTGAGAAAAAAAACATACTATTTTTCGTTGATGATGTTTTTTTCGATGATTTTGTTGTAGGTTGTAATTTGTAGAAGCTGGGAAGAGAAAAATATATGTTAGTTATACTTGCTTTTTAAATTATTTTAATTTTGTTTGTTGTATTTGTTAATGTTTGGTTAATTTATATCCTTACTTAATTTTATCTTTTTCTGTAATGTTGCTTTTGTTTCTGTTTTCAAAGTTAATTCTTGCTTTGTTGTTTTAAGGTGCACTTTTATTGAAGTGTAATCTGTGAAATATAAAATAGAAGGTTATAGTTTTAGTTTATTTGTTTGTTTCGTTTTTTTAGTGTATTTATTTTATTGAAGAAATAAAAATACTTACTGAACGCAGTTAGTGAAGTTTCTTTCGTGGATGTTGTTTTTTGTTGAATTTTGTAGAAGCTGTGAAGAGAAAAGTATTTGTTAGTAATAATTTGTTTTTATTAAATTTATCGTTTTATAATAGTTAGGTCTAATTGTTGGTTATTTTATATACTTACTGATTTTTATTTGTTTTCAAATGTAATGTTTGTTTTGGGGTTTTTGGGTGGAGTTGTTGTGAATTATAATCTGTGAAAAATAAAACATTACATTGGAATTTTAGTTAATTTGATTATTTATATTATTAAGTGTTTATTTTTATTCATTTGTAATTAAATAAATATATTTACTTTTTTATTTGATGTAGTGTCCTTGGTAGATGTCCTGGTTTTGTTGATTTTTGTAGAAGCTGTTAAAAATAAAAGAACATATGTTAGCTATGTTTTGCTATTTTATTCAGATTAGTTCTTTTAAATAATTTACATTAGTTGTTTGTGTAATCATATACTTACTTTGTGTTATATTTTATTGTTGTTGTGTGCGTAAATATTTGTGTTGAATTTTCTAGATGCAATTTTAGTGATGTTGAATCTGTTATATATAAAAGAAAGTATGTTATAATATTTTACAAGTATTTTAAATTTATTTAGTTACTTAGGGGTCTATTACGATGGCGGTCGGATGTCCACCGCCGGGCCGGCGGTGGACATCTGCCCGCAATCGCAACCAAGAAAACTGCCGGTCAAATTAGGATGGTGGTGGTGACCGCGGCGGTGGGAAATTCCGACTGCCGCTTTTCCGCCGGTTGCCATCCGCACTCCTGCCTGGCGGACGGAGCAGGACCGGGATAATGGTGGCGGTGCAGGGCAGGCTCCGCCGGCAGGATTATGATGCCGGCGGTAGCCAGCCTTTCCTCAGCGGTCAAACCGCCATGGAAAGGCATGCGGAGATTGTCTTCCGGGGGCCCGTTGCCAGCCCCCAATGTGTTGGGGGGGTGCACTGGGGGGGTACCCATAGTCCCCCCCTACATTTCCCTGTACCAGGTGGCAGGCACTGTGCAGTGCCTGCCATGCAGTGCAGGGAAATGCAGGACATGCTCCTTTCGGCATCGCGGCGGTGCTGCGGGCAGCAACAACCACCGCAATGTTAAGGCCCACTGTTAGAACTGGGGGTCTCTAGTTGGCAGAGGTAGGTACCTTTGTCCAAATAAGGACCCTTGCTTCTAGACAGGGTAAGGGGGATACACTACTAAAATAACCCCTGCTCACCCCCTTGGTAGCTTGGCACGAGCAGGCAGGCTTATCTCAGAGGCAGTGTGTAAAGCATTTGTGAACACATACAGTAACACAGTGACAACACTACAGATGGACACCACACAGGTTGTATTATAAAAATAAGTATTTTTATATAGACTGAACACAAGACCCAAAACGACAAAACTCCACAATACACTAAAAAATATGACTGTCAATGGTAGAAAATAGTTCAGTTCAATAAAGATGGTAAATGCAACACTCAGGGGTCGATTCCGATTCGGGACGGAAAACGTACCGACCGACTCGGAGCCGGAATTTATTCCGACCGACACGTACCGATGCAGCCCGACCCGCAAAGTACGATGAGAAGCGTGCAAAACCCGACCGACTCGTACGGAACACAAGCCGAACGACCGAGCCGCGCGGAAAACAGCAATCCGGCCGGAAAAACACGCGAATCGAACCCACCGACACGCACCCGGAACAATCCCGAACGAAACGTACACGCGAACGCCTACCCGCCAAGTACGATGCAATGCGTAGAAAACACAACCGAGTCGCACGGAAGACAAGCCGTACGACCGACACGCATACAAAACTGCGAGCCGAAGCAACCCAAAACACCGCGACCGACGCATACGCAGCATAGAAAACAGCACAAACACAGCGTGAACGAATCGGAGAAGCTCGTACGAGACAACTGCAGGGTCCGACTCGGTCACAAGAACGTCTCCTATATGCACAAAAAGTACAAAGGGAAAATACACAAAAAAGGCCAAACAAGCAATTACAAAGCCAATAAATACTGGGGGGCAGGGAACAAAGACACACCCACAACTCCACCCATATAAAGGACACAAATCCCTACCATGATCCTTTGCAAATTCAAATTACCTGCCAGCACTCAACAGACAGCAACCACACACCCACAGCTCATCCATCACACAAGCCACACACCATCAGCACCTCAACAAATAGCAACCTCACATACACCCAGCAAAACACACACTCACACACCTTCACCTGCACACCAACACACACATCACTCACTATCACCACCCATCACCATGCCCCCAAAGAAGAATCATAAGTTCCTAGATAGTGAATTGGAAGTCCTGGTAGATGAGATCCTCAGGGTAGAGCCACAGCTGTTTGGTACACTGGTCCAACAGACACCCATGTCGCAGAAAACCAAGATGTGGGAGAGGATCGTCGACAGGGTGAACGCACAATCACCATGTTTGCGCACAAAGATAGACATCCAGAACAGGTGGTATGACGTGCGCAGGAGGGTCAGGGAGCTGTTGAAGAAGGACTACCTCATGAGCCAACACACCGGCAGTGGCCCTCCTGCCAAGCCAGTATACCTCAGGCCCTGGGAGGAGAAGGTGCGGGCCATCCTACCCCCAGTGAGCGTATATGGACTAGAAAATATCCCAGAGCCTGGTGAGTACACAACAAATGTACACAATATTGTGCGACAATACACACACATCACTGTCAAGGGGAGAGTCAAACCATGCACCCTTAGCAAATACACAGCAACCAGAACAGAATCATCCCAAAATGTGTATGTCAGTCAGATAAACACAACACATGCCATCTTATAGTGACATGTAACTGTGTCATCACATGTACAAACACAACTACAACTACAGCTAGGCAGTGGCACAAATATAACTAACAAACACATCCAGACATGTAGCCACCACTACAACACCACCACACAGTGAATCCCACTGAAAGGAAGGAATTCTGTGTATGCTGGGCAAGTCAGTGTAGCCAATAGCATCATGGGAGTCGTAGTCACAGATATTGCCCACCCTCACAATGCGCACATCAACTCCACCATGAACCATGCTCACATCACAGGGGGTGGAAAACAACTGACAAGATGGCTGACACTGGCTACTGCTGTGGGGAGCACAAGGTCCTGCTGGCAACTGTGCACCAACCAACAGCAGGACACCACTGACTGACATCTTGCCATTGCTCTCACACTCACACACAGTGAAGTCCACCCAAAAGCAAGTAAGTATGGGCATGCTGGGAAGTGGGGTGGAGGCAATAGCATGATGGGAGTGGTAGTCACAGCTCAACATCCCCCACCCACATGGCCCAGCAAGCTCACACTCAAGCATGCACACCCCACAGAGAGTGGAAAGCCCCATCAAAGATGTCTGACACTGGTGCTCTGTTGTGGGAGCACAAGGCCATGCTGGGAACTGGCCACTAACTAACAGCAGGACACCACTGCCAGCCATCTTGCCATTGCTCTCACACTCACACACAGTGAAGTCCACCCAAAAGCAAGTAAGTATGGGCATGCTGGGAAGTGGGGTGGAGGCAATAGCATGATGGGAGTGGTAGTCACAGATATTGGTCACCCCCACAACTGTCCCATCAACACCACCCTGAACCATGCGCACATCACAGGGAGTGGAAAACAACTGACAAGATGGCTGACACTGGCTACTGCTGTGGGGAGCACAAGGCCCTGCTGGCAACTGTGCACCAACCAACAGCAGGACACCACTGACTGACATCCTGAAAGACAACTTGCACTCACTGCAAAGGAAGCACGTTCCATGGTGGGATATCTGGCTGGGTGGGAAAGAGGACTCACAGCCCTGACCATAGTTACCAGCAGCATTTCTCACACACACCCCTAACACAAACTCCACAAAACTCACCTGGGAGAATGCATTGCCTCACACTCCAATCAAATATCCCACAAAGAACCACAACCCTGGGTCATGCTGAGTGAAGCCCAGGGACACACATGGGACTTGTAGCAAAACTAACCCCAGGATAACACTGTCAGCCATCTTGTCAGCACAGGCACACAACCCCACAGGGAAGCAGAGTCAAAGGGAAGGAAGCATGGGCATGCTGGGAAGGGGGTGGAGGCAATAGCATGATGGGAGTGGTAGTCACAGATATTGGTCACCCCCACAACTGTCCCATCAACACCACCCTGAACCATGCGCACAACACAGGGAGTGGAAAACAACTTACAAGATGGCTGACACTGGCTACTGCTGTGGGGAGCACAAGGCCCTGCTGGCAACTGTGCACCAACCAACAGCAGGACACCACTGACTGACATCCTGAAAGACAACTTGCACTCCCTGCAATGGAAGCACGTTCCATGGTGGAATATCTGGCTGGGTGGGAAGGAGGGCCGGATGTCAACCAAATACAACCAATGCAGACCATGTACACACCCCAACATTCACATAGAAATGCCCAAATAATGCAGGACAATGTGCTACACCAATATCAACCCCTGACTGTGACAACTTAGGACAATGCAATGTACAGGCCCGCATCCAGAGGCACAGTCACAACTGTCAGGTGTGTCAACCATTGATGCCTGCAGAAACATAACATACATTGTGTGTGTCTCCCAAAAACAGGTGATGATGGGGACACAGCAGCAGACGCTGAGGAGTCCCCGTCCCAGGCTCAAGAGGATACGGAGCTCACTGGTGTGGAACAGCCTCTGCCCTCCTTGGATGAAGAAGACCCACCTGGCACCTCCGGAGCAAGTCATCATGCAGCACCAGCAGGACCACCAGCTGCACCCCCTGCACCCACCCCTCCAACGACTGTCAACACACATACCACCCCTGCCGACATGGACAGACCAAGGAGTACCACCACCACCAGCACAGGGACCCTGGACCAACGTGGGGCCATGGACACCAACACCACCAATAACCCCCAAGGGGGACCAGGGTCACCTGTGCGTGCCACCTCAGGTACTGCACGTGTCGCCAGGGGTGGTGGGAGGGGTGGGAGACATAGGTCGCTGCTCACAGAGGGGTCTGGACTGCATGATGACCCACAACTGGCACGCATAGCCGATGCGTACCAGTCCAGCACCGGAGAGCTCAGCCAGGTAGTGGGGCTCCTCAGGGACATTAAACAGCAGCAGGCTGCCCATCATGCCCGCTTGGACTCACACATGTCCCGCCTGGAGTCCAAGTGGGACGCACTGCAAGAGATGACAGCGGTGCATAGGGACATATTACAATGCCTCCGCCAGATGAGCAGCAACCAGTCAACACCTCCCTGTGTGCCCACAACATCTGGTGCTGAAACAACTGCAACTGCCACAGGGAGGGAGGATGACTCTGGCGGAGAGTCCCCTGCACCGCAGCAGCCTGCACTTGAGGGTCCCCCACCAAAGAAGAGGGGTCGTCCGAGGAAGGACAATTGAGAGGCTGATGGCCATGCACAACCCCCAGGAAGCCAACACCTGTACTGGATAATCACCTTTGTGCGCAAACTGTTCACCCTGTTGACTGCAACACAACTCCCCACATGACATGGGGAGTACAAGTTGGACCAATGTCTCAGATGACTGTGGACTTGATACAGGACATTTCTGCTACCAGGACTTCCAATTCATCTAGGAACTTTGGATTGCAATCAAAATGTACTGCACTCACCATCCTGTGCACTATTCACACACATGTATGACAATAAACACACTAATACACCATACCTGCCTCTGTCGTGATTCCAACGTGGTTACTGTCATGGAGATGATGACCTGCGAAATTACACTGTGCATGCTAACTGCTACAGCAAGTACAACACAGGCATGTGAGTCATGGCAACGTGACACATATGAGGGAGACACACCACCAGGGCTACACAACAAATACACACCTAGGCCATCTGACTCATTGCCTACACTGATGTTGCCAGGAAATACGGTGCAATGCACAGACACAACACCTATTCACAGTCTTAGTCAACTAGCCCACTGGTGCAGTAAGCAAATGTCAGTCAAATGTGTGACCACAGACAACGCACATCACAAAGTGAAGCACAGGTTTATTACACATTTGCAACATGTAACCACTACAGATGCAAGGTAATCCCAGCTGGCAGCGGGCACACAGTCAACAAGTGTAGAAGGAAGGAAGTCCATGGGTGTGGCGCACATCACCTGTAGGGACACGACAGCTACCACCCTGGAAGTCGAATCACGGTGTCGGGGATCACAGTTGACCAAACGACTCTGAAAGTACCCTGTGAAGGACAGAAATGACACACAGTCAAAAGCACTGAAGAACAGGACAGAACTGCAATACTCATGCCCAATACATGTCACAAGATACCCACCCAGAACCAAGTTAGCATGTCAACACTGTTGGGGAGTACAGACTACCTGTAAGGACACATCGCTACACGCATACAGTCATGTAGCCTATGGACACACTCAAACAGCACCAGAGCACCACCAACACATATCATGCAAACTCACATCATTGACATGACATCTCTGGATACTCACATTCAGCTGAAGAAGTTGGTGATGAGCTGTGTGCGGACATCACCATCATCATCATCATCACTGGCATCGTGGTCCAGGCCAGGATCCTCCACAGGTGGCGGATGTTGGTCATCGTCATCCAGGATGAGAGGCAACTCCTTCCGCACTGCCAGGTTGTGTAGCATGCAGCAGACGATGACAATCTTGCACACCTTTGCTGGGGCATATGGGAGGGCCCCTCCTGTCTTGTCCAGGCAGCGAAAGCGGCTCTTCAGGAGACCAAAGGTCCGCTCAATCACTCTCCTCGTCCGACCATGTGCCTCATTGTAGCGCATCTGGGCTGGTGTCACAGGGTTCCTGAGGGGCGTCAGCAACCACGGCATGTTGGGGTATCCGGAGTCACCTACATACAGACAATTGCACATTAGCTGAGTTGGAAAAGAGGGTGGAACACTACATTGCAGAACACACACAATGGTACAAAGTCAGTACACACCAACAAGCCAGGCACGCTGGTTCCGCATCTGTGACATCATCCTCGGGATGCGACTACTCCTCATCACGTAGGCATCGTGTGCAGAACCGGGGAAACGGGCACACACGTGTGAGATGCTCATATCTGCAAGACAGACCACCAGTGCATTGACCGAGTGGTAGTGTTTGCGGTTCCTGTATGCCTGCTCTTGGGCCTGTGGTGGTACCAAAGCCACATGTGTCCCATCAATGGAGCCAATGACATGCGGCTTCCTCCCCAGGGCATAGAAGTCACTCTTCACGTCAGTGAGTTGTTGGAGTCTAGGGAAATAGATGTACTGGTTCAGGTATATCAACATAGCCTCCAAAACATCGCGGAGCACACGGCTGAACATGCTCTGTGACATCCCACCAGCAGTCGCCACAGTGTG
This sequence comes from Calotriton arnoldi, assembly GCA_963921515.1. Taxonomy (NCBI): domain Eukaryota; kingdom Metazoa; phylum Chordata; class Amphibia; order Caudata; family Salamandridae; genus Calotriton; species Calotriton arnoldi. The sequence goes on from CAWUFW010002047.1 coordinate 312,959, forward strand.
TTGAAAGGTACCGGTGGCAAAGAAGTGTAGGGGTGCCATCACCTTCACCTTGGGGGTCAGCGCTGTAGGGTACGGCCGGCCAGGTTGCAAATGTGGTGCCAAGCGCACTGCCAAATCCTCAATCAGCTGCCTGGTGAAGCGGTACCGTCGGATGCTGTCATGTTCCACCATCGTTGCCAGGTCAGGGAATGGTCTATGGATAGCTGGTGCCCTGCAGTGCATAGGTGAAGAAAGAAAGATTGTCAGTCACCCCACATATGTGGCATTGAACACACTCAATATCACATGATACATCATTATGAGGCACAAGTACATGATGTGTGCAGTTCCGTAAGGACATGTATGGCACATACATGGCCAACATCTAACATCACAGTTCAACAAGTGGCATCAATAAGTCCCAGGTTGTGCCATTGGATATCATGAGGCTGTGTCACAGTTCCCATCTCCTGCTGCCACGTTACAAACACACCCCACAGTGACATGTGAGGACAGATGTGCCCCAGGCATCACAGCTCAACGACAGGTAGATTCCCAGGGACCCTGTATTGCCACATGGACACTGGCATAACATGGTGTATCATGTATACACCACAGCAAAACAACCATGACCCCCACAGGTAGTGGTCCCTGTTGCCTCAGCAGGACAGACATGGACGTCTGTGACACACACACGCACAACATCAAAGTCCATGCACAAACAACGTGGATGTGGAGACTGTCTCCCATTGTGCACATGAAATCAGAGACATTGTAAACACAACATGCACACAGACTGTGGAGGACCATCACTATTGTGCCAATGGGTCACCCTGGGTTAAACATACCGTCCCACATGGGACTCAGGGGTATGTGACATGACATACACATACACCACCGTGAAATGTGACCATGCCACATGCTCAGATATGAACAGTTGCACATCACAGTGGTCATGTACACGAAACACCAAGGATTCTGTCCCCATAAACACATGCACAGCCTGGGGGTGGCTGCCCCCAAGTGACACCCACAGAACAACATGTTCACCCCCATACACGGAATAGGTAATGCAGCCTTACATGCCTTAGGATACAGTTTGGACAGGCTTTGGTGTTGTAGGTGTGCCCCTCACTCCCTGGGAAGTATATGTGGCTGGCATATGTTCACCTGTGACAGGCATGGTGACATATGCCAGTGACTTGTACAGGGACACGTTGGACAGCAATGGACCGATCGGTGCGCACACATTGGCCATTGCATTCAATGTGTGCTGGTACGCGTTGTATTCGCAACACGCGTTGGACAGCAATGGACCGATCGGTGTGCCCGGCCGGCCCATTGCATTCAATGTGTGCGGGTACGCGTTGTATCCTGGGTACGCGTTGAACAGCAATGGACCGATCGGTGTGCCCGGCCGGCCCATTGCATTCAATGTGTGCGAGTACGCGTTGTATCCTGGGTACGCGTTGAACAGCAATCCACCGATCGGTGTGCCCGGCCGGCCCATTGCATTCAATGTGTGCGGGTACGCGTTGTATCCTAGGTACGCGTTGAACAGCAATGGACCGATCAGTGCGCACCCATTGGCTATGGCCTGGCCTGGCAACGGACGCGTTTTCAAATTTTGAACGAGTCTGATGCTGTAAATTCAGTTGGTCACCCACAACAATGTTGCAAATTCCTGGGTGTCATGAAGTTGAACTTTTGAAGGATGCTGTGGGCGTGTGTACGTAGTGCAATTCCATGGATTGGCCAGATTCAGAAGATGCAAACGACTTGGACCTATCACTTTGGACACATGGGACAGTATCTGCCTCTGCAGCACACATATAATGCTGGCTGTTCCCCTGAGAGCTCACTTGCCTGCACTACATGCTCCAGGACGACATCTGCCACCACCACTGCTGCTGTATCTGCACCCTCTGGACCCTGCAATGGCACATACTGTGGAGAGAGCCCCAGCCTTCAGCACTGAGGAGAACCAGGCCCTGCTGGACAGCCTCCTTCCACAGTACAGCAAGCTGTATGGGAAAGCAGGGGAGCAGGTGAGTGTTCTGTCCACTGCCTTTCTAAATGTGCATGTTGTCTGACTAGCAAGGCTAACAGTCTGCACGCCACTGGCTAGCAGGCTCACTGAGTAGTTGTCACCCCCCATAGTGTGTAGTTACATGCACTGGACAGGTATAGTGCAGTGACAGTGCATTTAAACAAGGTTTTACTACCCAGGCAAAGATACCATGTAGTAACTGCTGGCATACTGTCCATGGCCATCGTTGCACTGCCTGTGTACATCATGTGCCCCTGTGATTGAGACATGTATATCCAACTGTGTAATGCATGGATATGTTGCATGTGTAGTAATGGCAGTCTCACTTTGTCATCCTCACAGGTTGATGCCCACCAGAAGCAGCAGATATGGCTGACCATCGTCCGGGCAGTGAGATCCGTGGGGGTCTACAAGCGCCGGATCCGCAACTGCCAGAAGAGGTGGCAGGACCTTAGGGGCTGGACCCGGAGGATCGCACGGGTCCAGCTGAAGCTGTCGCCTCCTCGCAGGAGGGGCGGACACCGGACCCTGACCCCACACATGCTCAGGATCCTGGCGGTGGTCTTCCCTGATCTGGATGGGCAGCTGAAGGCCAGAGAGCAGCAAGGAGGGGGTGAGTCCATGACTGCATTGTGAACTATGTCTGCCATGCTATGTGCCCTCCTCTGGCCTGGTTAAACTTCCACAGTACATCAGTCATGTGGTCCAGGACCCATGTCCCTCTATTGTGCACTGCCCACTCCTCATCTGATACCCAGGTGTGGCCCTTACAGTCAGGGAATTGTGTCACTTGGGTACTGTGTCCTTGCAGTTTGCTTGACTCAAGGTGGGGGACAGCATCTGTTTCCCTAACTCTGTGGTGGGCATCATGGGTGGGTCCATTGCTTACACAATGCCTGTGTTCTGACATGTAATCTGCGTGTTACTTTGATATGTGGTCCAATTGCTGAGCTGATCCACCACATGTGCCTGGGGTATCTGGCACACACCCATGCTGCGGGTGGAACAATGTTTGGGCCCCAGGAGTGTGTATATTACGTGTGTCACACATACTTAGCCAGCTGCCTACTGTCCAGGGCTCATCCCTCATTCATGTGGGGCAGGACAGTCATGCCTACTCCAGGCCATACAATACACTATGTACTCCCACTCCCGTGTATCAGCTGACACGTTGTGCTCAGTGATTTGTCCCCTCAGGTGTCTGCCTCTGTGTCAGTGTGCTGTGGCTTCGTTGCCAGGACTGCTGGGGTGTTTCTCGGTTGGGGCTCAGCATGCCACCGGAGATGTGACCATAGGAGACGATACTTGTGTGACACATAGGTGTTTGATCACCTGACCGTGCAGACTGGGGTATGCGAATGTGAAGTTCAGGCAGCTGTTTCCCATTCACAGCAGATTGTGAGGTGCTCAGGTTCAGAGGGTTGTGTTACAGGTCTCCCATATGTCCAATCGGTATGACCTGGACAGATAAAGGTTCAGATGATGTGGTGTGTGGGGGATGTACATGTGCACTTGTTCAGCTCCAGGACTTGCATTCCCCATGACCTACTATTGTGACACAGTGCAGAGTGTTGTTGTCTGGCTGCCCTGCCCATGTGACTGGAGACAGTGATGTATGACTTAGCAGGCATGCCTGTGCCATGGCATGTGACTTCCTATTAGTGATCCTGCAGGGGAGTGACATGTGCTACATGCATACCATTGTGGCAATGGCTATCAAGACATGGGTGCATCATGGTGTCTGTCGCCAGTATGCATCACATGCATTTCCTATTTGACTCTGGGCATCCCTTTCATCCGGACACCTGTACTGACTCAGTGGCAAGAGTTGTGATGTGTGCATGTTCACATGCTTAACCGGGTTCTCTGCACTGTCCAACTACTGTGTAGGTGGTGCATGTGTCCACACTGGGGTATTGCCATCCAACAGACACCAGACAGATGGGTGCAAGGCCAGGTGGGATGTGAGTGCCATGGTTGACCAGCAGACTGACAATTGGCTTCTCCTGTTCTGTTTGGGCACTTTTAGCAATGTTCAACTAAGGATGCCAGGGCTTGCTCTGTAATGTGCTGTACTTACTGTGGTGTGTGCGTTCGGTGCAGGTGACTGATGTCTGTCTGTTTCCCTATTGATTGCAGATACATCCACGGCCACAGGAGGGGACAGCTCCACGGACCAGGAGGAGCCACAGAGCCAGACTGGGTCAGCAGCTGAGGAGTGGTCGGAGGGACCCAGTGGCACGGAGGGCGAGGGGAGCCACACCGAGGAGTCCTCAGCACCATCCACCTCAGCTGAGGACCACAGCAGCTCGGAGGATGACTCCCTTATGGAGGCGGGTGTCAGCAGCCACCACACCCCAGCTAGTGTTGCTGTCCCCGCCACCACCACCACCACCACCACCGCCCTCCCATCGGCTCCCATTCCTGAGTTCCGTGGAGGCTCCCATGTTCGGGAGCGTGTCTCCTTCGGGCCAGGCACCGCACCCCTGCCCCTGTGTCCCCTGCTGCCCTGAGTGAGGAGTCTGTGTACCTCCTTCGCCAGCTCCATGTAGGGCAGACAGCGATGCTGAGTGTCCTCCATGCACACACCACTCTGTTGACTCAGCTGGTGTCGTTCATGGAGGGCATCTCATCGGGCATGTCTGCCCTACAGAGGGGCAATAGGTCCATGGACTCCTCCCTGACGGCAGCAGTGTCCCTCCTCCGACAGTCCCTCACCCCTCGTGCCTCTGCCCCATCCACACTCCCCAGCACCTTACCTGTCCCAAGCACACACACACCGGCACAGGCACACACCAGCACAGACACAAGCAGCACACAGACACACACGCCACAAACAAGATGCACACGCACACGCACGCACAGTCAGGGGACTGAAACCACACTCACAGGGGATGGGGCCCAGGCACACACACACACATCCATGAGCACTGCGCAGTCCTCAGTTGCCTCTCCCTCCAAAGCCCCCTCCCTTGCCTCACCTGCAACCCCAAAGACACAGCGGCTCTTCCTCAGTGACCTCGGCCTCTTCCCCTCCGATCCAGCTGATACAGCATTCAGGGGGAAGAGGAAGCCCACCCACACGGAGCGGAGTGCCCCTCGCCCCCGGACACTCTCCCCCAGGCGCAGACCGACTGACGCCCCCCCCCGCAAGTCCCCCCGGACCCGGAAGAGCAAGACCCCACCGCCGCCCTGCAGCTCAGGCACCAAGTCTCCTTCCTCCATCCTTCAGGCCCCCACTCCACAGGTGCCCCCACCACACCCTGCCCCAGGTTCCCCCACCCACAGATACACCATCCCCAAAAGGATCAGGCCTTCTCCCCCTGCCACTTGCTCTTCCGGCCCCACACCCCCCGCTGCGCTTGTCTGTGCCACTGGTGTGGTGAGGGTGTCCTCCCCCTCTGTCCTGCCCACCTTACCTGATCCCCATTCTCCTCCCCTGGAGGTAGGCACTGCAGTGGAGTCCACTACCACCCTGTCTGACTTGGGCACTGCAGTGGCGAACCTGTCCACTCAATCTGCACGGTCCACTGCAGTCGTGCCGGCACCCACACCATCTGAGTCATGCCCCCCAGTTGTGCCGGCACACACCATGTCAGACACCTCCACTGCAGTTGTCAGTGGCTCTCCAGCACCCACCACCCCTTCCCTGCCTTTTTCTGGTGAGCCCTGATCCTGTCCCTGCGGTGCCTGGCCTGCCCCCCCGTATGCCCCTCCGAGGGGATTGTCCCTGGTTTTTATCAGTGCAGGCATGCGTAGGGTGACATCTGCCACTGTCACCCTGTTTTGACTTTCATGATGGACTGGCTATTGGCCTTTGTTTATTTTTTACATGACTTCAACTTTTGAACCAACATATGCTGAATAAAGCAACTTTCTGTTCTCTAGTGCTTTTGCTTCTGATGTACATGATGTTGATGATGCTAACCATGCCCTTGCTGCAGTGATGGTGATATTTGGTCTCATGAAAATGAAGTGTTACTGTGCAGGAACCCATGTGGTCCAGGGGGACTGTGTCCTATCCTGTGGTGTATCCATGTCATCCTTAGCAGCATCTGAGGGTGTCATGTTTTCAATTTTTTGCAATGGGATTTCCTACTTACATTAGCAATGTCACATCTGTGGCTTCCACCCCTGCACATCTGTTGTGCTTGCCATTGTTCAATTAGTCTACTTCCCTGACTGTGTGGCCATCTCCACGGGACATGCAGGTTTGGGCATCAATGGGGAAGGACTCATCTGTGTTGTCAGTGCAACTTGCTATACATGTGTGTTGGATCTGTGCTGATGATTTCGTTGACACTCCCATGACCAGGCTGATGTGACGGGAGCCTTCATTTGGTGCTAATTGTTGACTGTGTGACCAAGTGTTCTGCTGACATGATGGAGCCCTACTGAGGCGACATATGGCACAGCTTTCTTCACACAGGAGTGGAGTCCCCTCATGGCAGTGTGTACTCCTGTGACATCGCCTGCGCCCAAGGTGTGTGTTGTATGAGCATGTCTGTGTGTTTACTTCCATTTTGCTGTGCATGCTGGGATCCCTAGTGATGTTCCTGTTTGTGATGCTTGCTGAGTTGACCTATGTTCCCCCAAAGTCTTCTCCCTGGGTTCTCTGTGATGTGGGTGCATGGCACATTACTGGTCATCAGGGTGTCACCCATAGGTGTGTTTGCTGTCAGGGCTGAGTTTGTGGGCAGACGCTGATGGGTAACAGTTAGGATTCCCCTTGGCACTTGTTGTTTACACCTGTCATGTGATTTCCAGTTTGTGTTAGCTTTCATTGGTTGTGACACGTTGTGTGTGTGACTGCTGGCACTCCTCAGGGTCAAGGCTGCAATGTTGGTAGTTGTCTATGTGTGTTCTTTGTGGGTGACCTTGGCTTCTTCATTGGTGTGTGACTGTGGCTGGGATCCCATTGGTTGGTGTGGTATTGCGGTCATGTCCATGTACAGCGTAGTGTGCAGTGTGTCAGACATTCAGGAGTCTTGTTGAGTGGCCATGTGTGATGTGTTTCTGCACCTTGGTTCCCACCACCCCCCTGGGATTGTCATGGGTGCATGTGCAATGTCACCAGTGCATGTGAGCTTCTCTGCTGCACATTGTTGGAGGTCGAGGTGTGTGGTGTTGAGTGTGTGCAGATGAGAGTTGTTGCACGGCTAGACCCCTGCCTCCATGTTGGCCTTGGCTTACTGGCCGTGCTGATTGATTTGTGCTTGTGTAGGTGTGATGGTAGTTTGTTGCTCAGGACACATGACTGTGGTTCACAGTGTGAACGACATCTAGCTTTGTCATCACAGTGGGATTGTAATGCAGCCCAGGGTCACCACATTGTGGGGGCCCTGGGGGTAGTGCTGTGGTGTCTCTGTGTCTTGCTGTGTCAGTTGCTGTTCCTACATGCTTGTGTGACATGTGTGATTTGTGCTCCCTCTCATCTGACAATGCCTGATTGCCCACATAGGGGATTTGGATCCATGAGTTACCTTTGTGTGGCACTGTATGCACATCTGTGTAATTGGTATTCAGGCCTCCTCATGTGTTGTGTGGTTGCCTGGGGACACTGGTACCCCCTCACCTGTAGTGTTTGATGTGCAGTGTGGGTCTGCCTGTTTGTGTTTGTACATCTGCACCACTGCATTGGCATATCTTTAGTGTGCCATTGGCTGTATGTTGTTTGGTGTGTTTCCCCTGCTGTCCCTGGGACTCCTAGGTCACCAGTCAGCACAATGATCATTGTTTGTGTGTCCCATTGCTGCCATGGTATGGTATCTGTTCACCTCACATCTACAGTCTCCACAGGGTATCTGCATGTGTGTGCCCATTGGTGCAAATATGTGGGTCTGCATTCTGATGGTCACTTCTGTCATTGTGTCATTGATGAATGTTGACAGTGTCAGCCCCCATGGGTGATGTTTGTCTGCACATGGCCAAAGGTATGTCTTATTTGCACTGCACTGTTTGCCTCCCCCAATCTATGTTGCTATGGGACACAAGCACTACTTTGCCACTGATGTGTTAGTTGTTCTGTGACCAGGAATCATCCATGCAGTTTGGCAGTTGCAGCTTTTTCTTTGTCAACACTTACATTTTGGTCACTGTGATGATGGGGGTTTGGACCCCATTGCCGCAATGTTCAAAATGTGCTTCAGCTATGGACCCCACAGTTACATTTTGGTCACTGTGATGATGGGGGTTTGGACCCCATTGCCGCAATGTTCAAAATGTGCTTCAGCTATGGACCCCACACTTACATTTTGGTCACTGTGATGATGGGGGTTTGGACCCCATTGCCACAATGTTCAAAATGTGCTTCAGCTATGGACCCCACACTTACATTTTGGTCACTGTGATGATGGGGGTTTGGACCCCATTGCCACAATGTTCAAGATGTGCTTCAGCTATGGACCCCACACTTACATTTTGGTCACTGTGATGATGGGGGTTTGGACCCCATTGCCACAATGTTCAAAATGTGCTTCAGCTATGGACCCCACAGTTACATTTTGGTCACTGTGATGATGGGGGTTTGGACCCCATTGCCACAATGTTCAAAATGTGCTTCAGCTATGGACCCCACACTTACATTTTGGTCACTGTGATGATGGGGGTTTGGACCCCATTGCCACAATGTTCAAAATGTGCTTCAGCTATGGACCCCACACTTACATTTTGGTCACTGTGATGATGGGGGTTTGGACCCCATTGCCACAATGTTCAAGATGTGCTTCAGCTATGGACCCCACACTTACATTTTGGTCACTGTGATGATGGGGTTTTGGACCCCATTGCCACAATGGTCATGGCCTGCTTGCATTGTGGGGGCCACACACATTTATGTGTGGCACATGTGATAGGGGGTCACATTGTATGTTCAAAGTCATGTTCAGTGTTGTAGGCATTTGACACAGTCTACACACGCTTGTCATGGTGTTGGGGGGATGTCTTTATGTTGCATTCTTTATGTTGGTGTATGCTTGTTGTGTCATGTATTAGCCATCCTGTGAGTGGGGGTGTTGTTAGTGGTAGGCATCCAGCCCCCCATGGGTAGGGGTGGTAGTAGTGACAGGCATCCAGCCCCCCATGGGTAGAGGTGGTAGGCATCTGGCACCCCCTGGGTAGGGGTGGTAGTAGTGGTAGGCATCTGGCACCCCTGGGTAAGGGTGGTAGTAGTGGTAGGCATCTGGCACCCCTGGGTAAGGGTGGTAGTAGTGGTAGGCATCTGGCACCCCTGGGTAGAGGTGGTAGTAGTGGTAGGCATCTGGCACCCCCTGGGTAAGGGTGGTAGTAGTGACAGGCATCCAGCCCCCCATGGGTAGAGGTGGTAGTAGTGGTAGGCATCTGGCACCCCTGGGTAGGGGTGGTAGTAGTGGTAGGCATCTGGCACCCCTGGGTAGAGGTGGTAGTAGTGGTAGGCATCTGACACCCCTGGGTAGAGGTGGTAGTAGTGGTAGGCATCTGGCACCCCTGGGTAAGGGTGGTAGTAGTGACAGGCATCCAGCCCCCATGGGTAGAGGTGGTAGTAGTGGTAGGCATCTGGTACCCCCTGGGTAAGGGTGGTAGTAGTGACAGGCATCCAGCCCCCATGGGTAGAGGTGGTAGTAGTGGTAGGCATCTGACACCCCTGGGTAGAGGTGGTAGTAGTGGTAGGCATCTGGCACCCCCTGGGTAAGGGTGGTAGTAGTGACAGGCATCCAGACCCCCATGGGTAGAGGTGGTAATAGTGGTAGGCATCTGACACCCCCTGGGTAGAGGTGGTAGTAGTGGTAGGCATCTGGCACCCCCTGGGTAAGGGTGGTAGTAGTGACAGGCATCCAGCCCCCCATGGGTAGAGGTGGTAGTTGTGGTAGGCATCTGGCACCCCCTGGGTAAGGGTGGTAGTAGTGACAGGCATCCAGCCCCCCATGGGTAGAGGTGGTAGTAGTGGTAGGCATCTGGCACCCCCTGGGTAGGGGTGGTAGTAGTGGTAGGCATCTGGCACCCCCTGGGTAGAGGTGGTAGTAGTGGTAGGCATCTGGCACCCCCTGGGTAGGGGTGGTAGTAGTGGTAGGCATCTGGCACCCCTGGGTAAGGGTGGTAGTAGTGAGAGGCATCCAGCCCCCATGGGTAGAGGTGGTAGTAGTGGTAGGCATCTGGCACCCCTGGGTAGGGGTGGTAGTAGTGGTAGGCATCTGGCACCCCTGGGTAGAGGTGGTAGTAGTGGTAGGCATCTGGCACCCCTGGGTAGAGGTGGTAGTAGTGGTAGGCATCTGGGCCCCTATGTGTATATGTGGCATTGGTGATGGCCATCCCGCCCCTATGGTGCTGCTGTTGCTGGTGTAAGTAATTTCTGCATCCCTCTGTGTGTGTGTGATATGTCGGGTACATGTAGTTTGTTTTTGTGGTTGGTGTCTGACTTACCTTCTGCGCCGTATGCGTCCGTGCCTGTTCCGGTAGTAGATGTAGAATATTGGTAGGATCGGCACGATGGGATTCATGGTTGGTTCGTCTCGTTCGTCTTTCTCTTTGCTTCGCCTCGTCCTCGTCGCTGGCGTGTTCGTCTCGTAGCCGTGGATCTTGTTGTGGCGCGAATCGGAGCTTATGTGCACCTCTCCCGGATGCTTTGACGTGCCGTGCGTAGCGACGGGTTCGGCGCGTACGGGAAGCGCATCGTACTTGTCCGGCCGGACGGGGCTGCATTTTGGCTTCCATGCGACTCGATTCTGTGTTTACGGATCCGGCTCGGTCGGGGAACAGGACCTGGATTGGGTGAGTACGACTGGGTCGGAATCTATGCTGTTGTGCGCATCGTACTTGCTCGTTCGGAATAATGTGCGGATCGGTCGGGAAACTGGCATTCGCATGGCTTTTTTCCCGAATGATGTTAGGTGCGCCTCCGACCGAGATCGGAATCAGCCCCTCAATCTTTAATGTACCTTTGGATGCGTAACGTGATACAAACAAAAGACTTGCAGGGAAGGTGATGCGTCGGTTCCTTACACGCAAGAATGGTGATGCGTCGGTTCCTTGCTCTGGGGGAGGTGATGCGTCGGTTCCCTACTGCTGCGTAGGGGACGGTGATGGGTCGGTTCCTTACCGGAGAGGAGGTGATGTGTCGGTTCTTCACCGCGTGAGGAGGTGATGCGTCGGTTTCTTACTGCGCTTCTGTGGCGATGCGACCCGCAGCGCCGCGATGCAATGACGACCCGGTGCAATGAAACGAAATGGCGTCTTCCTCTCGATGCGACACTCAGGGGGTGATGCGTGCATGCCCGGCAGCCATGCGGCGACTCGGTGAATCTTCTGAGCCACGACAGGCCCTGCGACACGCTTCTCCGATGATGTGACGGCGTCTGATGCGACGGCGACACTCTTCTCCGGTGATACGAGGCGCTTCGGCGATGCGATGGCAACAGCGGCAGCGGCGGCACACTTTCTCGGCGATGCGACGACAGCGGCTGTGGCGGCAACATTCTTCTCCCTCTTGAGTCGCGCTTCCAGCTCCCAGCGACACGCAGTCTCTCAGAAGGCCCAATACAACAGCAGGCACTTCAAATTCCCAGCAAGGGAATTCAGGGGAGCTGGTTGGTGAAGTCTTGTGTCCCTGAGACTTCAGCAGGAGGCAAGCTCAATCTTCAAGCCCCTGGAGATGTTCTGCAAGATGATGAAAGTAGCACAAAGTTCCTTTCTCCTTTCTTTGGCAATCAGGCAACCACCGCAGGCCAATCCCTCAAACAGCACACAGCATAGGGATAGTCTCCTCTTTCAGCTTCTCTGGTTCCTCTCCTCAGCAAAGGTTTGTCTTGTTTGTTCCAGAAGTGATCTAAAGTCTTTGGGTCAGGGCCCCAGTATTTATACCCATAAATCCTTTGTCCTCTGAAGGCAGAGGGTCCTGTACCTAGTCCAAACCAGTTCTGGGTGCATTCTGCCAGGGCACACCTTCTCTCTTTGTCAGTGTGGGCCAGGGTCATCAGACACACCACAGGAGGTGGAGCCAGCATTGTGGAAGGCAGGTACAGCCCTATTCAGACCCAGGTGCCACTCCTCCCACCACTCTACATGCAGATAGGTCTATTCAGATAGGTCTATTCAGCCCTGTGCTGACTCACCCTGTCTCCTTGAGTCCCCCAGCCCCTGTCACTCACAAAACCAGACATACAATACACAAGCTAGCAGAGGCAGGCTGGATGGTTTAGGCAAGAAAATACCTACTTTCTAAAAGTGGTATTTTCAAACACAGAATGTTAAAGCCAACTTCACTAAAAGATGTATTTTATCATTCTGAGATGAGGCATACTAAATTCGTTTTTCTACCATGTTCCCTGAGTCAGTTAGAATTATAAGGTGTTATAATCAAACTACCCATTCTGGCCTATGGGGACAGGTAGCCTTGCAATAGTGAAAAATGAAATTGGCTGTAATTCACTATCAGGACATGCCACACACACCAGGGAATGTCCTACCTCTTACATACAATGCACCCTGCCCGCAGGCCTACCTTAGGGGTGACTAACATGCAGAAAAGAGAAGGTTTGGGGACTGGTAAGTGGGTGCACTTACCAAGTCGACATGGCAGTACCAGACTGCACACAGGCTCTGCAATGGCAGGCCTGAGACACACTTTACAAGCTGCTCCTGTGGGTGGCACAACCAGTGCTGCAAGCCCACCAGCAGCATTTGAGTCACACGCCCTGGGCACAACCAGTGCACTGTACTAGGGTCTGACAGTGAATCAAATAGGCCAAACATGGAGTCACTAATCCATACATCAATTTATCATAGAGAGCATATGCACTTTAGCACTGATCAGCAGTGGTAAAGTGCCCAGAGTCATAAAACCAACAAAAACAGGTCAGAAAGAATACCGGAGTAAGGCAAAAAGTTCAAGGATGACCCTGCAAAAAGGGCCAAGTCCAACACAACCCCCTTCCAGCCAAAAACGCAGGGTAGACCATTCACTACCTTGATGGGCTTCCCTGCTTTGGGCGATAGAACCTGGACCCTGGCGCGCAACAGCAGGGGCATATTTCAGTTCTACGCCAATCTGAACCTATCTGGATCCCTCTGTCCATACTCTCAGGGCCCACCAAGCTAACCCATGGGGAACCCTTCCCCTCACCTGTGGACACCATCTGTGCAGCACCTAGCCTTAGCTTGCTCACAGGTGTGTCCCAACAGACAGACAGTAAGCTCATGGCCAACACAGAGGTGTGGCCCAGTCCACCCCCAGGGTGTGACTCTTGTCCCCCCCCAGGGTGCGCTCTGTCCACCAGGACAGCAAGCCACAGTGGCCACTGACAGTGGTCAGTGATGAGACCCAGGCCTTATGCCTCGCAGGGCTCTCAAACCTCTGTGGCGTTAGAGAGCGGGGGCAGTAGCCCCAGGTGCTTGGCACCCTTTGTCCACTTTCCCTCCTGTCAGGTCAGGTATGACATCCTGACACTGGCCCACCAGCCCCGGGCCTGTACCTGGCGGCTGGACAGGAGACTGGGGTGGGCTTTCCCACACCCGGTCCTCCTTCTCCTCGTTGGGGCTCTGTACTCTCCCACCAGGAATGGTACCCCCTTCCAGAACTGCCAGGGCACCTGTGGCAGGCGTCCTGCACAATTCGCCCACCAGTTCAGGGGTTCTATCCTGCAACTGGGCATCCAGGTCAGGGTAACACCCCGAACCTGGCCCTCCAACCTAGGGTCTAGACCCTCCAGTTGAACCGGGGTCAGAGGCGAGGACTCCCTCCCTCTGCACCCCCTTCCAGAGTGCTGTACCCTCCCACCTGGAGTGGTACCCCTAGAAGACCAACCGGTCAGGACACTGTGTACAGTTATCCCTCCCTCCTGGTCAGACAACACCTTAACCTGTCTTCCCAACCCAGGGACCAACCCCTGTGGTTGAACACTTGCCCGGCGCACCAGGACTTCATGGGGAGCACATATGCCCCCCCCCCAGGGTAACACACAACTCATGTGTCGTGTGACAGTCTGCCTGGCGCAGATCTCCCGACCCCTGTCCATCTGATAGTGCGTGAAGATCCCCCAGGACAGAAGTGGTGTCACCATGGTCATTCACTGGTGGCTCAGCCCTTCTGGCTGGCCCCTGACCCACTGGTTCTTCCACTGGGGACTCTTTCCCCCTCTCACCCCTCAATCTGGACTTCTGCACCCTCCACTTAGAAGTGGCACTGCCAGACACCAGAACTGATGGAGGCCTGCTTACAGACACTCCTAGTTCACCAGATACTAGGGGATCCCCCTCAAATGGCCTACCAGTACAGCCTAGGCCCCCAACTTGGTGTTCCCTTAAGGAACCTTCTAGGCCCTGAGACTGGGGTTCAGGCACCTTGGGACACACAGTCCCACACTCACTCCTTCTCCACAGAGACAGGACGTGAGCCCCTACACCCCTCCCACTACCACGGGACCTAGCTGGGCTACACTGAACCTCTCCCACCACCCTGGGTTGGAAGACACCTGAGCCACTCCTCTTAGGGTCACTCCCCAATGCCTCTTCAGACCCTCTGGAATCCACCAAAAGGTCTGCCTCCATTGTGAGCTCCCTGGGTTCAGAGAACTAACACTCCACCAGGTGTTGGCATAGCTCTGGAAAACAGGGACTTACAATATGCTCTCCCACAATTGGATCACACAGCCCCCTACAAGGGTTAACAAAACTATGCTTCACCTTACCATCCAGTGCCTCGCACACGTACTCCACACCACTCTCCTGAGATTGGCAAGACAGTATCTGACTGTCTCTGTCACTCAACCCACACTCTTCTGGGCGGTTTCCACACTCACACACCAGGACTTCAACCATGGGGGAACCCCTCTCCCTGCACCTCTCATCTAGAGTCAGTAGAGTGTCCCTCCCACCACTAGGACTATGAACCCCTGTGTCAGTTCCCAATCCACCTCAGGGACACTGCGCACCACTGGAGCTACCTCACATCCTAGAACCCCCTGGTGTATATTAACCCCCTCCAAGTCAAGCGCGACATCTCTGGGTGTGTGTACTACTCCCTCAGCACTAGAAAATTCAATATTGCTTCCACCATCTGAGCTGGATTCCACCTCCAACTCAGCAAAGCTCACTTCCTGAGCTACACATTTTTCTTGTTGCTGGGCTGAGACCCTCATGGCCTCAAGCTTCTCGAGCTCCAAATCAAGCTCTCTCATTCTCAACTCATGTTCCAATCTCATTCTCTTTTCCTCTAGGGCCAATTTCTTACTTTCCAATTCCAACTGCCCACCCATCTTAAGTTTGGTGAGCTCCATTTCGTGCACCCTACTTCTCTCCCTGTCCTCCAGCTCTCCTGGGGACAGGCCCTTGGAAGAAACACTGCTACCAGCTGGGAAAGGTGCTTTCCTCCCCCCTGGACCCAATGGCCCATCTAGCTGCCCTCCTGCATCCTCAGCCCCCTCCTCATGCTCTTCCACATGCTCAGGGGTACTGCTTGCTTCCACCCAGGCCCTCAGCGCCTTTTCGTACTCATCCTTCTTGGAGAGACCGGCCATAGCAACTTTAAATCTCCTGCAGAAGTGCTTCAGCTGTTTCACAGTGTAACTTTCTAGTTTCTCTTCCTTAAATCAAAATAAACAGATGTAATGGACGCTGTTTTTCTCATGGTGAAAACTTGGCAGTTCTTGGCAAAAATAGAAATCCCAGGAAAAAACAATCTACCAAAATGTAAGTGGTTGCGTTTGGTCTGCACTCACTAGTAGTGTACACCAATCACTGTACATGAGTCACAAATGCAAGTCCAGAATCCCACCGCTGCCACCAATGTTAGAACTGGGGGTCTCTAGTTGGAAGAGGTAGGTACCTTTGTCCAAATAGGGACCCTTGCTTCTAGTCAGGGTAAGGGAGATACACTACTAAAATAACCCCTGCTCACCCCCTTGGTAGCTTGGCACGAGCAGGCAGGCTTATCTCAGAGGCAGTGTGTAAAGCATTTGTGAACACATACAGTAACACAGTGACAACACTACAGATGGACACCACACAGGTTGTATTATAAAAATAAGTATTTTTATATAGACTTAACACAAGGCCCAAAACGACAAAAATCCACAATACACTAAAAAAATATGACTGTCAATGGTAGAAAATAGTTCAGTTCAATAAAGATGGTAAATGCGACACTCAATGTTCAATGTACCTTTGGATGCGTAACGCGATACAAACAAAAGAGTTGCAGGGAGGTGACGCGTCTGTTCCTTACACGCAAGAACGGTGATGCGTCGGTTCCTTGCTCTGGGGGAGGTGATGCGTCGGTTCCCTACTGCTGCGTAGGGGACGGTGTTGCGCTGGTTACTTACCGGAGAGGAGGTGATGCGTCGGTTCTTCACTGCGTGGGGAGGTGATGCGCCGGTTTCTTACTGCGTTTCTGTGGCGATGCGACCCGCAGCGGCGCGATGCGATGACGACCCTGTGCAATTAAACAAAATGGCGTCTTCCTCTCGATGCAACACTCAGGGGGTGATGCGTGCACGCCCGACGGCAGTGCGGCGACTCGGTGAATCTTCTGAGCTGCGACAGGCCCTGCGACACGCTTCTCCGATGATGCGACGGCGTCTGATGCGACGGCAACACTCTTCTCCGGTGATGCGAGGCGCTTCGGTGATGCGATGGCGACAGCGGCAGCGGCGGCACGCTTTCTCAGTGATGCGACAACAGCGGCTGCGGCAGCGACACGGTTCTCCCTCTTGAGTCGCACTTCCAGCTCCCAGCGACACGCAGTCTCTCAGAAGGCCCAACACAACAGCAGGCACTTCAAATTCCCAGCAAGGGAATTCAGGGGAGCTGGTTGGTGAAGTCTTGTGTCCCTGAGACTTCAGCAGGAGGCAAGCTCAATATTCAAGCCCTTGGAGATATTCTGCATGATGATGAAAGTAGCACAAAGTTCCTTTCTCCTTTCTTTGGCAATCAGGCAACCACTGCAGGCCAATCCCTCAAACAGCACACAGCATAGGGATAGTCTCCTCCTTCGGCTTCTCTGGTTCCTCTCCTAAGCAAAGGTTTGTCTTGTTTGTTCCAGAAGTGATCTAAAGTCTTGGGGTCAGGGCCCCAGTATTTATACCCATAAATCCTTTGTCCTCTGAAGGCAGAGGGTCCTGTACCTAGTCCAAACCAGTTCTGGCTGCCAGGGCACACCTTCTCTCTTTGTCAGTGTGGGCCATGGTCATCAGACACACCACAGGAGGTGGAGCCAGCATTGTGGAAAGCAGGCACAGCCCTATTCAGACCCCGGTGCCACTCCTCTCACCACTCTACATGCATATATGTCTATTCAGCCCTGTGCTGACTCACCCTGTCTCCTGGAGTCCCCCAGCCCCTGTCACTCACAAAACCAGACATACAATACACAAGCTAGCAGAGGCAGGCTGGATGGTTTAGGCAAGAAAATACCTACTTTCTAAAAGTGGTATTTTCAAACACAGAGGGGCCGATTCCGATCTTGGCCGGTAGGGCACCGAATTGGATTTGGCTTAACCGGATCCGATTCGGAGCCCTCTTTCCCCGACCGATTCCTACGCGCGTCCGGCCGAGCGAGTACGATGCGAGCGCACGCAAAATCACCGACCGACTTGTTCGCGGGTCCGAAGCGCTCTGACCGACTCGCACGGACACGACGTGCACCGCGCGATGGAGACGTTCCCCGGCCGGGCAAGTACGATGCGCGCCGCGAGCAGTCCGACTGACTCGCGCCGTCCGGCTCGACAGAGCAGTCGGAGCCGCACTTTGGGGGTCCGTGTCGGACCCCCCTGTACGCGTAGCCGCGCGAGTCGCACACAGGGGGGACCCATTGGTCCCCCCTACCTGTGCATGTACACCGCGAGTCGCTTCGAGGCATACCCGCTGTAGGGGGCACCCGTGTTCGCCTCGCACCCATTGGGTCAATGGGAGCCCGCATACGCGTTGTACGTCCGGCTCCCATTGACTCAATGGGAGTCCGACCGACTCGAGTCCGATTGCATGCGTGCGCATCGTACTCGTTCGGTCGGACTGCCAGAGTCCGATTCGGTCGGAAATCTCTCCAGGTCCGGCTCGGTCGGAGAGATTTCCGGCCTGAATCGGAATTGGCCCCTCAATGTTAAAACCAACTTCACTAAAATATGTATTTTATCATTCTGAGTTCAGGCATACTAAATTTGTTTTCTACCATGCTCCCTGGGTCAGTTAGGATTATAAGGTGTTATAATCAAACTGCCCATTCTGGCCTATGGGGACAGGTAGCCTTGCAATAGTGAAAAACAAAATTGGCTGTAATTCACTATCAGGACATGCCACACACACCAGGGCATGTCCTACCTCTTACATACAATGCACCCTGCCCGCAGGCCTACCTTAGGGGTGACTAACATGCAGAAAAGGGAAGGTTTGGGAACTGGTAAGTGGGTGCACTTACCAAGTCGACATGGCAGTACCAGACTGCACACAGGCTCTGCAATGGCAGGCCTGAGACACACTTTACAAGCTGCTCCTGTGGGTGGCACAACCAGTGCTGCAAGCCCACCAGCAGCATTTGAGTCACACGCCCTGGGCACAACCAGTGCACTGTACTAGGGTCTGACAGTGAATCAAATAGGCCAAACATGGAGTCACTAATCCATACATCAATTTATCATAGAGAGCATATGCACTTTAGCACTGTTCAGCAGTGGTAAAGTGCCCAGAGTCATAAAACCAACAAAAACAGGTCAGAAAGAATACCGGAGGAAGGCAAAAAGTTCAGGGATGACCCTGCAAAAAGGGCCAAGTTCAACACCCGTGATCACACCGCCGCGGTCGTATTTCGACCGCGGGTCATCGTAATTCGACCGGCGTGATGTCGCGGTCCATGCGGGCGGTCTTTTCCCGCTACCATGGCGGTCCGGGAGGTTTTCCGACTGCCATCGTAATAGTCCCCAAAGTTTCTGTGCTTACCTTTATTGCGGGATGTTTGGAATCGTTTTTGGTGTAGTTGTTTTTCGTTTTGTCTTCTCCCTTTCAAAGGTTCGCTCTTCCTCCGTGGTCGTCCATTATACGGTGAATTTTATGTTAAATATTTTATTGTTTTTATACTGTTTGTTTAATTAGTTAGAGTTTTCTATTGATTTGTGTTTGCGTGTTTTAAATTTATTGGTTGAGATAGCTTTTTTGAATTTTTTAGCTGTTACCTTGTAATTTATTTAATGTTTATTATGTTTATTTATTGTTTTTTTTTATTTTGTTTATTGTTGTTATTTAATTTTATATGTAGATAAATGTTTTTTTATTATAAATATTTATGTTTGTTTATTTTTGTTACTTTTGATTTATTTTTTATGTTATATTGTTTGTTTATTAATTTGTTTTTGTATATTAAATTTATTTGTAGAAATTAATGTCGGTTATTTGTAATTAATTTTATTGTTTATTTAAAATATTTGGTATATGTTATTTTATTGTATTATCGTAAGTAGTATCATTCTATGTTTAAATTTTATTTTTGATATAGTTTATATGTATTTTATCAATGTTTGTGTTGTCGATATTGTTTGTATTGATATTTTTGATGTGTTTCATTTTATTTTAATATTATCAATATTTTTGTGTTCTATATTTTTGTCGTCGATATTTTTGACATTGAGATTTATTTCAACTATATTCTTTTTATCGATATTAGTGTTATTTCTAATTTGTGTATTGTGTGTCGATATTTTTGTTTACGATATTGTTGACTCGATAATTCTGTAGTTCGATGTTATGAGAGTCGATGTTGTATCAGTGATCCGAACCCAGCACCCCCAGGGGCCGCCAACTGGAAGATGGACCAAGGCAAGTTCAAAGAAAATGTCTCTGAAACCAACAGCGCAAGAAATCTGGAGGGAAAAAGAGCTGTTATCAGCAAGCTCCATGAGAACACAAAGAACCAGGAGGGGTAAAGAGTCCATCAAAGAAAACACCTTTAGAGGACCTTAATGTTTGACTGCTGAATATCGGAGGAACAGTGGGGTCTTCTGGGGATGGGTTGCGGTACACACAGAGTTGAATCAACAAGGAATGAGGTAGAGAGGGACACAATGCATGGACAACACTTGATAGGGAGAGAATAACACATAAGTATGGCAGGCAAAACTGGAGCCAGTTACTAGATCAAGTATTTTTCAGTTGGTGGGAGTTGAAAAAAGTTAATATTCTTTTACTGAGTACCAGCTTTCTATGGAATGAGGCTGCTATCTTCTATCGTCTACCCAATGCACAGGCAACATACAAAGGCTCATAGTGTCAGGCCTCACCTGACAACTGGGCCAATCTTAAACCTGCAAGTATGCCTAAAATATTAACCTAAATGTCAGGGGTATCAATGCCCTGACAAAGAGACTAGCCCTGTTGTACATGCTTAGGGCAAAAGGCTGCAACATCTGTCTGCTTCAAGAGACACATCTTCTCAGGAGGGATTGGAGTCAGCTCCGATCAAGATGGTTCCCTAGGCAGTATCTTCATCGGGCCCCAATAAATCAGATGGAGTGGCTATACTGTTGCCCACTTCCTTTAAAAGGGAAGTGCTAAATGCCCTTGTTGAGTCTAGGGGAGTGAGTGGTAGCATTATGGATATACATAAATGGCCATACATTTACTGAAAGGCACAAAAGGTTAATTAGAGAGGTCCTAGCAGAAGTGTTATCCACCCCGGATGGGAACATCTTCATGGGAGGCAACTTGAATCTTGTCATGGACCTAATACTAGATAGATTGGCTCAGAGGACAGAACAATCGGGCACCATGCCACCAGAGGGGTATGGCCTGGCTGAGAGAGATAGGCATGAGAGATATTTGGCATTCTATCCATTCTGAGGCTATGGATTATGCGTTCTTCTCAAGTGTGCATCAGAGTTAAGCTAGACTGAATTCATTTTTAAGTATATGACATATACTCAATAAGACTAAATCAGTGGAATTAGGGACAAATGCCCTCTCAGATCACACACCACTCCTCCTTACTTTGCACATCCCCAAGACGTATAGACCATGGAACAAGGGGAGGCTCAATGAGAATATACTGAAAAACTAGCATTTTAAAGCTAAATATCTGGAAGTGATCCAGTATTTCCTCTGAGAGAACCAGCATAACCTTAGCACAGCCTTACTAAAGGACAAATTTAAGTTATAGTAAGGAGGGGGTTTCATAGCAATCGGGGCTAAGTTTAACAAAGAAAGGAAGGAGAAGAAAGTGGACTTGGAGAAGCAGGTAAAAGAACTAGAGATAATCCAAAAGCAATCAGGAGCACGATGTATACGTCGACAACTGACCTCAGCTTTAGTGCAGTTTAAGCCCCTATATATGGACAAAGAGGAATATATGTTACTTTGCACTCATCAAAAATTCTATAAAGGGGGTAACATAGCAGGCTGGCGACTAGCCTGTAGACTTGGAGCTAAGATAAATAGGAAGAAGATCATGGAAGTCATAGGTTACAACAGGGACACAGTCAGGGTGGACAAGGAAATTGCCAGGGCCTAGCAGGAATTTTACAGGGACCTCTATACTGGTGAGGATGGCCCAAGAGAGGTAATGGACTACTGATGCCAGAACCCTGACACTACCATCGTACCAGATGAACATTTTGGAGGTGGATATGTCCGCAGAGGAGGTGATCTCAAGCATTGCCAGATTGCAAGTTAACAAAGCCCGAGGCTGGATGGTATCACACCCCTATTTCATAAAATGGTTTGCCACGATGTAGCCCCTCTCTTAACTCGCCTCTTCAACTCAACTGCAGAAAATTAAATGCTCAAAGAGTCAATGGGAATAGCAGTGATAAGGGTTATCCATCAGAGAGGGAAAAAACACAAGCTGTGCCTTATTTAGGTCCATATCATTTTCAAACATAGATGCCTAACAAATGGCCTAAAGCAGGGGTTTATACTCGCCCCCTTGCTTTCCTCCTTGTATATTTCTGATTTACCCAGTTCTCCCTTACAGGGAGCTGGCTTTCCCTCTAATATCATGGGTAAGTCAATATCGTGTTTTTTATACGCAGACAATATAGTAATCATGGACCTAGCCCCTAAATATCTAAATAGCAGATTAAGGGTGTTGCAGCAGTATGCTGACGCCAATTTTCTTTAAATCAATTCCTCCAATAGTAAAATCCTTGGCTTCCCTGGGGAAAAAAACGTAGTTATGCCAACTACTCATGGTATGTAGGCTCTCAAAAATGGGACGTGGTTAAATCATACACTTTTTTGGGGGAAATTGTGTGTAGTAATTTGAACGACACTGACCATATCTCGAATAATGTGAGTAAAGTGCAATCCCAGGCCAAGAGGTTGGGAGCATTCTATGTCTCTGTAGGCAGAAGACATTTTTCTCATCTTCTACCTGTCTATCAGACCAAAATCTCACTCACCTTACTCTATGCAGTAGAGTTGATCGATGTGTCAAGATGGGGCTTTTTAACCCCTTCGATGCTCGTGACGGAACCCAGCCGTCATGAGCCACGGGTGGCCTGTGCGCATGACGGCTGGGTTCCGTCACGACCACACCCGCGATTGGAATGTCCAGCACCGGGCTGGAATTCCTGCCGCAGGCAAGGTGTTAAATAAGACAGATGGGCTGATGTTAAGAAAACTATTATCTTGTAACACCTTAGTATCACCAGCAACAATGGTGGGAATTGTCCAGTGGGCCTCCCGCCTCCTCAGAAATTCAGGGGACACACAAAGATACCTTATGGGGAAGTACATTTTTAAGAGAAAAAAGACAAATCATCATTCTTTTGAAATGTGAAATGTTTTTAGATCATAACTTGAGCTAGGTCAAAGCCTGGTGTCCTCATTACCTGTAACTCAATAAATGGCTTGTCAAAAACAAGCCTCGTCAGCTCTAAGCTTTTGCCTAGATAGCGGTGCCTGTAGTAAGAAAGAGAACTATCAAATGATAAAGGAATCCATTAATATGAAAAAAGCTCAACCGTACTTGAAATAGAGTATGCCCCATGGTGTTAGATGCTTCTGTACACTCTTATGATTAAACTTTTTGCCCTTAAATTTCTTATCCTCTAAATGGCATGGGTCATATGTAATCTTTGCCTAAATGGTGCTCAAGATTTGAAGCATATTCTGTTTATTTGTCCTGCTCTGCTGCACCGCCGTAAGATGCTAAGATCTGTATTTTTAAAATTGTCTGTGAGAGCTTCCTCTGAGGCCTTGCAACTAATGTCTAATCTACCCAATGAAATGTTCTGCTCTTGAGTTTTTAATTTTTGTATATGTTTTTTTAAACTTATATTGACTTCTCAGTATGAACCATGTTTTAAGATGTTAATGTTTCTTATGGCTCTTATGACTCTATGAATTTATGGCTCTTTTTAAGATGTTGATGTTTTATGTCTTTTATTATATATGAAATTGTTTTTGTATTTCTATTCTTATGTGTACCTCTTCAGAGTTCCAAATCATGAAAATAAACTTTAACTGGAAAGTAGATGCCAAAATCTTATTTGGACTTTTAGCTAAACCACTTGGATCATCCAGGCAGGGGCTAATTGACCCAGATCCAACCAGGTTCATATAAGAGAGAATATGCAGGGACAACACAATGTGAATTCTAAAAGCCTTGACCAAAAACAAAAAGCCTTGCTGCTGTCTGTTGGTACATAAAAGGCCTTTCAAAGGTGGCACTGGCCATTTCCAAATAGAACGATTTCTGGATAAATTAGGTTTGGTCCTAGTTTTAAGGTAAGGGTGCAAGGTGTTAATGCAAAACCCACAACAAAAGTAAGGGTCAATGGGGTAACGTGGAACTTTTTCTGTGGGGGGGTATGAGGGAGTGCTGTCCCTGTCTCCGCTCCTTTTCAAGTTGTAGATAGAACTCCTGGCAGAATGAGTAAGGCATAATCCAGACATTTAGGAGCTGAGAATTGGCTCCAAAGTAAATACGATTGTGCTCTATGCTGAAGATGCACTTTTAATGCTCAAGACCCCTGTGATTGATCTCTGCTTTACTGAAAGTCCATAGCCTATTTGGATCTGCTTTCATCTTTAAAATAAACACCCAGAAATTGCAAATTATAAATGTAGCCACCCCTGCTGAGCAGCAAGAAGAACTGCAGGTGAATTTCCCATTATTATGTGCAGAGGTCCAGTGTGAAAATGATGTCCTCCTTATATAAAACGTGGCCCAGAAGGACCGGTATCCCTGGCAGGTTTGGCGCTATCCTTCCTAGGCAGTGATCAAGATGACCCTTCTCCCGAGAATCCTATATCTGATGCAGGTGCTTCCACTGCCACCTTTCAAATATGCAATCGCTAAACTGCAGAGGCTAATTGAAAACTTCATCTAGGAAAACAAGGAACATTCAATCGTAAACAAATATGCTTATCTGTTTCCGGATAAGGAAGGGCTGAGCATCCACAAGCTAATCCATAATTATCAGGCAGCTTAGCTTTGTTTTATCGTAGAAAAGAAGCGTAAGGAATCTGGTGCATCACAGACCAGAGAGTACTGGGGACACTAGAATGTGGCATGATTGCCACAAAAACATTAGATTTTGGGTTTATATTAATTTCCAATGACCAGATCCACTCTGACTACCTGGGACAAAGCAGTGGCCATGAAGGGACTCCCTACACTTCCCTCACTGCTAACGCCTAATATAAGCAACCCAGACTTCTACCCAGCTGCAACCGGAGATGCTTTTATATCCTGCAGAAGGCAGGATATAAATGAATTGGGGACATTTATAATCACAAGGGTCTTTGTTCCTTCGACTAATATGAAATTAACTTTGGGATCGAGGAGGGGAGAGATTGAGATATCTTCAGATTACACACAGGACTCTATTGGACTGCATGCTAAGACAACTTTCAACATTTGTGAAGTGGCTTCTATGGAAAAAGACAGCTAATGACTACTCTCCAAAATGTCTGTTTCTTACAAATATGACACAAATAGACAAATCCCCAGTGCAGAGGATATGGGAGGAGGAGCTGGGTCACTCACTCACAGACTCAAGGTAGTCACCCATTTTCTACAGAACAAGAGGGTCAGCCATAAGTGCCGCAGACGGAGATGCTATACAAAAAACCACACCATACTGGTACTATATACCGCCAAGAGTTCACACATGGAACTCTTCAAAATCGAGGTAGTGCTGGAGGGAGTCTGGAAGGACTGGTACTTTGCTGCACCTATTGTGACTCTGTTCCAAGTTAAAAAAATTCTGGCAGGAAGTATTAACTTATCATAATCAATAGTGAGGGAAAGAGAAGCTGTGATCCACTCGGCTTCCAATGGTTAGTTCCAAAAATCAGAGAGGGGGGAGAATGGACGGTTTACCTTTTAGTATACTCCCGTTTCAATGTAACTGCCTTCTCACCACCCCCTACTAGTTTTTCCTATTGTGCAGAATGTATGCATGATGAGACTCAATTATGTCTTGATTAAATGTAACTGTTCCAGCTATTTCCTTGCATTATATGGGAGATAGGGTTCATTGTGTCAAATATACAAATAGAACAATAGAGATTAGACACAATTGCACAGCTCTTTTCTCTCCTTACAGGTACAGATACTATAGATCTGACCACACTCAACCAAAGTGGTAAGTTGACCACCATTAAAGGAGCCATAAAGCGGTCCCTATCACATTCCGGTCCTGACGAAAGCCTGTAGAACTTTCACGAGGCTGAAACATGTTGACCAATACAAGTGCAGTGGATTAGTAACTGGATCCACGCACGCACCACGTTGTTTTTTAATTTCCCACATTGCTACTCTTTGTAATAAATGGTTTTGATAGAGTGAAGTAGGGAATTTTATCCCACCTCACTAGAGCACACACATTCCCTCCCCTTTTTTATCTTTGGACCCTACTGACAAACCAGTTGGTCTCCCTCCAGGTGGAGGTCAGCACAAAAACAAAACCCAATGATGATGCTGTAACAGTACACTCAGGCGGAGAACCAAGATATACCGCCTCAACGCCTGTGTACGTATATGAGGGTTTTTATGACGGTTTCACACATAACTGAGACCCTGGTTACGCAGGACAAGTGGTCCATTCTCCCCCCTCTCTGATTTTAGGAAGTATTAACTGACATAAACTCTATGTGTGAGACTTTGAATCAACAATTCCCTGCATACACGACACCGGGCCTTCCAAAAAAGCAAACATAACCATTGCGATCATCCATGAGGAGTGTGATCTCACGTACACTACACACTACTAGGCAGGAAACTCTCTGCAGTCCTGTACCAGATGGATGAAGTATTCGGGAATATGTTGGCATTCTGCATAAAGCTTTTGACAGAACAATTTAAATAATTGACATTCTAAATGTATCTTAAAATACAGTGGATAACAGATAGAAGGGATATAAGTAACCATAGAGAACTAGCTCTTAATTAAATTAAATACAAATAAAAGGGATAGAGGGTCTCCCAGGGACCATGTTGGATGGTGACAGTTTACGCAAAGAGTGTGAGACATCTAGGCTATTTATAGCTTGCTTCTATCTAAATTCTTGAATGGTGAGACATGATAGGATTGTGGGTGTTGGTAAAGGGAACGGAGGGTTCTTGTTATAGGTTGCTTCTTCACCGGCCACAGGTTGTACGTAGGTGTAGGTGTGTTCTATTTGTAATAAAAATAATTGAACCATAAAAGCGTAATGTTCTCACAGGAAGCAGGTTGGGCATTGGTTGGGATTGGCAGTTTGACAACAAGTAGGGCTGGGGAGGTAAATCAGATGCAGAATGTTGAAATGGGTAAATTTGATGTCAGTGAGTACAATGATGTGTGCAAGCCCGACAATGACAATACCAATAAATGCAATGCCAAAGTATGCCATAAACTGTGCCCATATGACAATGTCAATGCTCATAAATACATTGCCAAAATATGTCATAATCTATGTCTGCACCACTGCGATGATACCGACAGTAGCAATGTCAATGTATGCCATAATCCATGTACAACCGACAATGTTGTTACCAGTAAAAGAAATGGCCATGTATGTCATGATCTAGGAATGCATAACCATGTTAATATTGGAAAAAACAATACCAATGTACGCTATGACCACTGTACACAAACTATTGAGAATATCTCTAAAAATGACATCAGTGACTGCCTTATTATTTTTAGGAGTGCCAGTAAACTCATACCATTGCTGTTGGATTTACCCAAGGTGACCTCTCCATCAACCCAGAGTCAGAGATACGTGTCAGACAGGCCCTGTGACCCGCACCCATGCCTATCAAATAACAGGCCACAGGTGGAGTCTCTCTTAACCCAAAGATAAACGCACGACCAGGGAATGCCTTCATCGATCCCACAGATAGTTGCAACACAAACAGGACTGCAGCAATTGGCCCCAATAAAATAAGTTTGGTCAAAGGATCGCAATCCCCAAAAATACCACAAAGCTGGATGCCACATGATGTGCCTTGAGACCCTCATGGGTGAGTAGGAACACTATACAAACCCCTGATTGTCGTGTCCAATCAGGACACGACATGCACACCACACGTAGTAATCGCGCGTTCCTCACACCGGACATCTAAATACATACACACTGGGCCACACTAGCTCTCCCTGAGGTCGAGAGCCATTAGTGTCCTTATCAAGATGCCAAACCTTGTTAATTTATGACTGTAAAGCCTTTTAGGAATGCAAAAATCATATTTTTGTACTTCAAGATGTGTATAAAACCAGCTAAAACATTGTACACTGAGAAACGTTCCTCAGATGCATTCTGTTGAGACTCCCCCGGCTGTTGCATTTAATTAAACAAACTTGTTCCTGTTTTGCTGAAAGCCTCTTGTCTTTTCATTTCTTTTAGGTAAATTCATATCCGAGCAACAAAAGATGGGGAGATAACAGAGCAGGAGGTGAATGGCATACATGAAGAGGCATGATATGCCTGGAAAGAATTGGTCTTACAGCACTGGGAAACACTAAAACAGGCCAGAAAATGAGAAGTGCAGTTGGGTCTTAGCTAAGGATCATGTCCACTGGGTCTACATCTTTAGATGCTGCTTCTTACCATCAGGTGGAGGACCTGTGCAGTGACTTGGACCTGTATGGGCAAGTATCTCCATGCAGAGATTTTGAACTGCTTAGGCTATAGATTTTCCACGCATTACAGAATCTGTTGTTGTCGGCTGCTCAGTGTTGCTGAGCACATTCACCAATGGCATATCTACTGGTGTGGCAGGGCTTGCTGTGATGTGATTGAAGCTGGGTCCAGTAGGATACCTCTTTCCGAGAAATGTCTGCTCATGGGAGCGAGATGCCTTACACTTCTTTGAATCTGCTGCAGTGTTACTGGGTAGTATTAACAGCAGGTTTGAAGAAATGAGTATATGTTAGGAATTAGATAATGTCAGAATAACCATATTAGTGAAAATCTTGAATCCTGGTTGTTAGACTTGGGGGTCTCTCGTTGGCAATGGTTTGCACCTTTGTCCAAGTAGGGACCCTTCTTCCCAGTCAGGGTAAGGGGGATACACTTCTAAAATAACCCCAGCTCACCCCCTTGGTAGCTTGGCATGAGCAGACATGCTTATCTTAGAGGCAGTGTGTAAAGCATTTGTGCACACATACAGTAATACAGTAAAAACACTACAAATGGACACCACACCAGTTTAGAAAAATAAGTAATCTTTATCTAAACCAAACAAGACCAAAACGACAAAAATCCAACATACAGTTATCAAGGTATGACTTTTAAAAAGTGAAAACAGTTCTGTCCATAGCAAACTATAGATGCAACACTTTCAACACAAAGTAACTTGGATGCGTCAAAATCATAAACAAAAACAGCCGCAGGGAAGATGATGTGTCGGTTACTTACGCGCAGGGAAGGTGATGTGTCGGCTCCTTGCTCCAGGGGAGGTGATGCGTCGGTTCCTTACTGCCACACAGGGGAGGTGATGCGTTGGTTCCTTACTGAAGAGGAGGTGATGCGTCGGTTTCTTACTGTGCGGGGAGGTGATGGGTCGCTTTCTTACTGTGGCCCCAGCGATGTTGTAGACTTGCTGCCCCAGTGCAATGTGTGGGGTTTCGGGGATGTGTCAGTTCTCGATGTGGTGGCGGTGGCAATGGCGCTGCTTTGATCTCTCCAGCCGCGGTCCCACAATGCGTCGGTTCTTGCAGTCGCACCGCAGGGCCTGCAGCGGAGTCGGTGCGGTGATCTCGGACTTCGGAAATCGCTACACAAGTCTCGGCATGTGGTTATTTCTCCAGCCACGGGCAGGCGCTGCATTAGTTTCTTCAGCGGCACAATGGCAATGCATGGGAATTCTTCCAGCACGGCGGAGTTGTGTCAGAAACGGCTGCAGATGTGTCAGTTTCTCTAGTTGCTTCTCTTTTCCCAGCTCCCAGCAGCAGGAGCAACCTCCAGAGGTCAAACACAGGCAGGCACCTCTTAGCAGGTCAGAACTCCCAGCTGGGAAGTTCAGGGGAGATGGTGGTGAAGTCTTTGTGTTCCTGAGACTTCAGAACAGGAGGCAAGCTCTACTTCAAGCCCTTGGAGATCTTCTTCAAGCAGGATACACAGCACACAGCAAAGTCTTTGTCCTCTCCTTGGCAGAAACAGCCACTGCAGGCCAATTCCAGACAGCACCCAGCAAAGGAGCAGTGCTTCTCCTTCAGCTTTCCCAGCTCTTCTCCTTGGCAGAGGTTCATCTTGAGTCCAGACGTATTCTTAAGTTCTGGGGTCTGGGCCACAATAGTTATACTCAATTTCTCTTTGTTCTCTTGTGGCAGAGAGGCTCTGTGCTCAGTCAAAACCAGTTATGTCCTCTCTCGTCCAGCTTCCCAGCAGAGGTGAAGACAGCATTGTGTAAGGCAGACCAGGCCCCTTCAGGTGCAAGGAACCTCCTCCCCCTACTCTAAATGCAGCCCAGGTCTATTCAGCCCCACCCTGACTCATCCAGGGAAGGCAGAACACACCTCAACCCACCCAGTGGCTGTCTACAGTAAATGCACATCCCCAGCCCCTGTAACAACAAAGCCAGACAGTCAATCCACAAACCAGAAGAGGCACACAGGATGGCTAAGCAAGAAAATACCCACTTTCTAAAAGTGGTATTTTCAAACACACAATATAAAAATCCTCCTTACTAAAAGATGCATTTTTGTATTCTGAGTTCAGGCATACTAAACTCCATCTCTCTATCTTGTCCCAATGGAAAGCTATACTTATAAGATGTTATAAATAAACTCCAATTCTGTCCTATCGGACAGATAGCCTTTCTATAGTGAAAAACAAAATACACTGTATTTCACTATCAGGACATGTCACACACATCTGTACATGTCCTACCTTTCACATACACTGCACCCTGCCGACAGGGGTACCTTAGGCCTACCTCAGGGGTGACTCACATTTAATAAAAGGGAAGGTTAGGGCCTGGCAAGTGGGTGCACTTGCCAGGTTGACGTGGCAGTAGAGACTGCGCGCAAACACTGCAGAGGCAGGTCTGAGACCCCTTTGAAAGGCTGCTTGTGTGGGTGGCACAATCAGTGGTGCAAGCCCACTAGCAGCATTTGGCTTACAGGCCCTGGGGACACACAGTGCACTGTTCTAGGCACTTAGTAGTAAGTCAAACAAGCCAATCATAGAAACACCAATCCATATTCACAATTTACAGAGGGAGCGCTTGCACTTTGGCACTGATCAGCAGTGGCAAAGTGCCCAAAGCATCTAGACCAGTAAAAACGAAATCCAGCACACAGCAAAAATACAGGAGGCAGAGGAAAAAAGACAAGGGAAAACCACACCAATGATGCCAGGTCTAACACTGGTCCTCTCCCAAAAAGAATTTCTTTATTTATACCAGATACTACCTTGGGAAATACTCTTTCTTTTATATTGCTGAAAGTGAGAATGCCCTGTCCCCCACAGAGAAGTATTACTTTCTGTTTTTAGTACTTTCTGTTTCATGTCACCTGTCTTCTGAGCAAATAAAAGGAGACTGGCCAGCACGCATAGTGCATTTACTGTTGCTCTCTCTCTCAGCTTGTTGCTCACTCCAGAAACCTTCCAGTCTTGTTTCCTTATCCACCACCATGGAATGCGGTTCACTGAGCATGATCTGCATGATAATCGTAGAGGTTTTTAACTATTCGTCTTGTTTTCCTCTAATATTTGAAGCTTTTGTTCAGTCTGGTACTATTTCCACTTCTAATCTAGTCACATTCCGAATTCGGTGATTGAAACAGGAGGTAGCGTGCCATTTCTACAAACAAGGACGCATCCACCTGAGTAGTGTAGAAGACCAACCCTTGGTGTTTTGTTCCGATGGTTTTCCTTGTCCTTTGGCCTTTAGTTTACAACCGGATTTGATACCTGGATTCCAAAGTGACAGACTGGAGGAGACAGTGTAGAATTTGTGCTTTGCAGTGACCAACAATGCACAATTCTTGCACCACACGGAAACAAAATGTTTAAAAAAAAAAAATCCACACCACAGTAAGACTAACAGCATTTTTAATGTTAAAAACGCCAAAATACTAAGCATTATCATCACGAGGGACACTTATATTGAATTTGCAGGAAATCCTATATCTGTCCACATCTTAGTCAGAGAGCAAAGTAAATATATTTGTTCTTTTTCTGCGGCTTCCAACAGGCTTAAACAAAACTTCTTAAGGCTATTTCTAAATTAAACTTCTCAAAACGGATGTTGATGATATCTTTGAATCATCCCAGGCGGAACCTTTCAGGGTCAGAAGCGTTAGTTTTATGAAACAATTATTCTTGATTAACGCAGGAGATAAAAGTGAATTTACGAAGTTGGCTTGCATCTAATTGCACCTGTACAACGGGAACTAGCACATCCTGGTCCAAGGCAGGCACTGGATCACAGTGTTCTCTTCCGTTCAATTGAATAGAAACATTGCGTGCCATTGTGTTGTCCCCTGTCCTACAAATAACAGTATTCTCTGAGGACTGGTGATGGTGCCCAGAAAGATAGAGAGATAGAAGTTGTTCTGCATAGTCGGAATTTCCACATCCCTGAAGAATAGCTTTTGAAAAGTCTGCTCCACATCAGCTTTTTGAAACTCAGGCAGTAAGCACTGGAAAAAGTGCTTCAGGGAAAGTCGTGGAGGGAGAGGTTGCTGCAGTATTGGAAGTCCAATGCTGATCTTTGATTGTTAAGCGATGATCATTCAGAAAGGAGGGTTAATTTGCTTGCTGTGAGAAGCAAAACTGACTCATCAAAGAGATGTACAAAGTTGTTATGTGAGAGTGAGAGTAGTCTAGCGTGATTTCCGGTTATTGGCCTTCAAACAGTTCACTGAGGGGCATATTAACAACGGCCAGCGATAATTATCGCTGGCCGTGATTAGCGACGTATTCCCTAACGCAGGCTATCTCTGGAATTTATCGCCCTGGTAGCGCGTTATTAACAACGCGCTTCTCCAGGGCGATAAAAATTCCAGAGATAGCGAGGTTATCGCCGTTTTGCAGGGAACATCGCTGGTTTTCCAGCGATGTTCCCTGCAAAGCGGCGATAACCTTGCTGATACGACCCTGTGGTCGTATCAGCAGAATCCACCCCTATGTTAGGGATGGCTAAGTCAGGATTTTAGCAGACGTTAGATTTTGGCGAAAACGGCCGTTTTCGCGAAATCTAACCTCTGCTAAAATCATGTGGGCTGCCTTGTAAATATCGCGATGTGAACATCAGCGATATTTGCAACGTAGTCCATCCGAGGTACGCCCACTTTGCATCTCATTAGAGATGCAAAGATGGGCGTTGAGAAAGGGTGATAATGCAAGGATTCACGCGATAGCGTGACCTTGCTGATTAGGCGATAAAATTATCGCCGCTTTTCGATCGAAACGGACGCAAAAGCGGCGATAATTGTTTATCGCCTCGTTGCTAATATGCCCCAAAGTTTCCCACTTTCCCCGGGTCTTTGCACTCGTGAGTTTCCTCGCCAATTGGCAGTGGGGCATATTAGCAAGACCCACGTTAAAATTATCGCCGTTTTAGCGGCAGGAAACTGCCGCTAAAGCGGCGATAATGGGCTTGCTAATATGCGTTATAGAATTCAATAGAAGCCCAGGTTAGATGTGCAGGACATATAACCTGGGCTTCTATTGAATTCCATAACGCATATTAGCAAGCCCATTATCGCCGTTTAGCGGCAGTTTCCTGCCGATAAAACGGCGATAATTTTAACGTGGGTCTTGCTAATATGCCCCAGTATTTCATAAAATGCTAACATTTCCTGTCGAGTGCTGATTGGTGCAGAAAATGGGTGTGGTGATTTCACGAGAGGTAAGGTTAAAACAGTTTTTGTTGCACCTCTGAAATTTAATGGATGTTGGAAATCTTTTTCCTCACACAAAAAATTAACAGCATAAAAGCATAGAAGCATAAAAGTCGCAATGTATCCAAGAAAACCCACAAGCACACAACTCTGTGAACTACTTGTATCATGGTAGCATTAACAAGAATTGCGTCAAGTTAGTGAAAGAGCTTTGCGCACCCACGCACATTATACATCTTCAAAGCATCATTTAAAACTTTATTTGCTAAAAAAACATTCATTTTTTATACCTCACCTATGAAATTAAATCATATCACTGTGGAATGTCTCTAAGCGTATTATAGTTATACTCTCAAGCTGTCGGTACAACTTGCCCAGAAAATGGGCCGGGTTTTACTCATCCAGGAGTTAACGACGCCACACCAGCGTGTTGTGGCTTGTAGAGCTGGAGAGTCCTGTTGAGTCTGTTCTAGAATCTCCAGTGAAGCTGACAGCGAAACTGAGAAAAAACAGTTAGCTGAGGAGCTGTGCAGACCGTTTGCTGTATCTGCTGTGACGTGGGATCTCCGGGCAATAAAGTATGGGCTTCTATGATGTGTGCTGTGGATGCTTCATGCAGCACAGCGGTAGCAGTAACCCCAGGGTGATTTGAATCCACACCAATATGAGATGGACTCTGAGGGTCTGCTAAGAAATGAAATAATCAGGCGTATCAGTAATTCTGGGTCTGATTCTTTCAGTAATTCCTCATTTTATCCCTAGACTTTCCCAAATGGAGAATTCAGCGGTTTTTAACAGCTAGTGAGAAAGTTGAGGAATTTGTAATTCTTTTGGGCTGGTAAATGCCGATAACAGCCCATCGGAATTAGGAAGACATTCTTACTGGGGGCCTAAGCCCATCATCAATTCATCACCCATTTAGCCATTTTCTCTCTGTATATACATATTATATGTGAAGATTTGCAGCATGTAAATATGCTATTTAAACTGGGATTCAAGTAGTTGTTATTTACAATCTGTGAGGCAGTAAAAAGTGTTTTATGCCCATTTTTCTGTACTGTGGCAATAAACTGGAATATTACATTTGTACTTGTTAGAACTGGGGGTCTCTAGTTGGCAATGGTATACACCTTTGACCAAATAGGGACCCTTGCTTCTAGTCAGGGTAAGGGGGATACACTACTAAAATAACCCCTGCTCACCCCCTTGGTATCTTGGCACGAGCAGACAGGCTTATCTCAGAGGCAGTGTGTTAAGCATTTGTGAACACATACAGTAATACAGTGAAAACACTACAGATGGACACCACACAGGTTTTATAACAATAAATATTCTTTATATAGATTTATCACAAGACCACAAACGACAAAAATCCACAATAGTGTAATCAATAATACTTCAAGATGGTAGAAATGGTTTAAAAAATAGCTTCTTCACTTAAAAGCAGTCTTTAGCAACAAATAACCCCAACTGGAGTTATCACGACGTCGAGGTCAAAGAAATCCCAAAGTACGGGCGCCGACCGCGAGGTGCGCGGCGTCGGGCCCGGAGTCAAAACAGACCCACAAAGAACAGTACCTTGGAAAGCGAAAACAAAGACAGCTCACGGCGTCGGGGAGGTGCGGCGTCGTTGGCGCGTTGCGGCGTCGGTTCCTTGCTTCGGAGGAGATGATGCGTCGGGACCTGGATGCTTGCGCAGGCAGGGGAGGCGTCGGTTCCGGACCAGAGAGGAGGTGACGTCACGATGGCACCGAAGCCACGGTTCCGTACGATGTCACGATGTCGATGAATTCTTGACCACCCACGTCGACGATCGGCTCCGCGATGATGTCGGCCTCGGAGTCGATGCGGCACAGCAGCAGGCGTCGGGCTGGCGTCGTAAGTCGGAGCAGCGCTCGCGGCTATGGCAGGCTTATGATGTCGCTCACTGGCGTCGATGTGGCACGGCGGTCGGCCTCGGGTCTTCGTTGCAAGTCGGAGCAGCGCTCACGGCTTCGATGCAGGAGACGGCGTTGCTCACCGGCGTCGGTGTTGCAAATTCCTTCTGTAGCACCAGAACAGCAAGTTCTAGTTGCAGGCAAATAGAAGGGGGTGAAGTCTGGTATCCCTGAGACTTCGGTCAGGAGGCAAGCTCAAATCAAGCCCTTGGAGTAATATTCTGCAAGATGATGAAAGTACACACAAAGTTCCTTTCTCCTCTCCTTGGCACTGAAGACACCGCTGTAGGCCAACCCAGCAACACAGCACACTGGCAGGGGGGGGCAGTCCAACTCCTACAGCTTCCTTTGGTTCTTCTCCTTGGCAGAGGTTTGTCTTGTTGTTCCAGAAGTGATCTAAAGTTCTGGGGTCAGGGCCCCAATATTTATACCAGAAAATCCTTTGTCCTCTGAAGGCAGAGGATCCTGTGCCTAGTCCAAACCAGTTCTGTGCAGTCCTGGAGCACTTTGTTTACAGGACTCCTTCTTTCCTTTCACAGTGTAGGCCAGGGACATCAGACGCACCACAGGAGGTGGAGCCAGCATTGTGGAGGGAAGGCACAGCCCTATTCAGGTCCCAGGTGCAACTCCTCCCACCCATCTACGTGCAGATCTCTCTATTCAGCCCTGTGCTGACTCACCCTGTCTCCTGGAATCCCCTAGCCCCTGTCACTCACAAAACCAGACACACAATACACAACCTAGCAGAGGCAGGCTTGGACAGTTAGGCAAGAAAATACCTACTTTCTAAAAGTGGTATTTTCAAACACTATGGGGCCGATTCTGATTCAGGCCGGAAATCTCTCCGACCGAGCCGGACCCGGAGAGATTTCCGACCGAATCGGACCCTAGCAGTCCGACCGAACGAGTATGATGCGTTTGCATGCTATCGGACTCGATTCGGTCGGACTCCCATTGAAGTCAATGGGAGCTGGTCGTACAACGCGTACGCGGGCTCCCATTGACTCAATGGGTGCGAGGCGAACAAGGGCGCTCCCTACAGCGGGTACGCGTCGAAGCGGGTCGCGCTGTACATGCACAGGTAGGGGGGACCCATGGGTCCCGCCTGTGTGCGACTCGCGCGGCTAGGCATACAGGGGGGTCCGACACAGACCGCCAAAGTGCGGCTCCGACTGCTCTTTCGAGCCGGACGGCGTGAGTCGGTCGGACTGCTCGCGGCGCGCATCGTACTTACCCGGCCGGGGAACGTCTCCATAGCGTGGTGCGAGTCGTGTCCGTGCGAGTCGGTCGGAGCAGTTGGGTCCCGCGAACGAGTCGGTCGGCGATTTTGCGTACATTCGCATCGTACTCGCTCGCCCGGACGCACGTCCAACTCGGTCGGGAAACAGGGCTCCGAATCGGATCCGGTAATGCCGAGTCCGATTCGGAGCCCTACCGGCCGAGATCGCAATCAGCCCCAGAATGTTAGAAGTAACTTTACTAAAAGATGTATTTTCTCATTCTGAGTTCAGGCATACTAAATTTGTTTTTCTACCATGTTCCCTGGGTCAGTTAGGATTATAAGATGTTATAATCAAACTGCCCATTCTGGCCTATGGGGAACAGGTATCCTTGCAATAGTGAAAAACGAAAATGGCTGTAATTCACTATTAGGACATGCCACACACACCACGTCATGTCCTACCTTATACTTACAATGCACCCTGCCCATGGGCCTACCTTAGGGGTGTCTGATAGGAAGATAAGGGAAGGTTTAGGGACTGGCAAGTGGGTGCACTTGCCAAGTCGACATGGCAGTCACAGACTGCACACAGGCTCTGCAATGGCAGGCCTGAGACACACTTTACAAGCTGCTTCTGTGGGTGGCACAACCAGTGCTGCAAGCCCACCAGCAGCATTTGATTTACAAGCCCTGGGCACACATGGTGCACTGTACTAGGGTCTGACAAGTAAATCAAATGATCCAATCATGGAGTCGCTAATCAATACATCAATTTAACATAGGGAGAGCATATGCACTTTAGCACTGATCAGCAGTGGTAAAGTGCCCAGAGTCATAAAACCAACAAAAACAGGTCAGAGAAAAATACGGGAGGAAGGCCAAAAGTTCAGGGATGACCCTGCAAAAATGGCCAAGTCCAACAGTACTGTAGTAATGTGTGTAGATTAATAGAGTTATTCCAAATAACCTGCTTTATTGGGGAACATATATTTTATTCCATGGTATGTGTGTGTGCAGTCGCCAGTAGGTAGCTATAGTTAGGACCATGTTTCCATAGGAAAAGCATTTATTGACTTGGCTATAACTATGGCGTCGTTTGACCAATCTTCACGAAATTTTACCCAAAAAGTGTCAAGGAGGGTTCTATTGTTATGGACAGTTTGGGGGTGATCCGTGCAGTGGGGACCAAGAATTTGGGGTGCGAAATAAGGTTTGGTTTGTAATGTTAATTCCATTAGGAACATTTAGCCACACCTACATTCCGAACCGCTGAATGGACTTACACCAAATTTGGAAGGGAGGTAGATGTCGGTTCAACAAAGTGCCTTTTGCTTATTTGGTGTAAATACATTCAGTAGCTGTTGAGAAATTTAAGTTTAAAATTATAGTGATATCTCTGGCCGCAATATTTCGCTGAGGTTTCGCGATCAATCGCGAATGCACGCGCCAACTGGAATGCTCTGATTGGTTGGACAGAAAGTTGTGGCTGCCATTTTATCTATCAGGAATGGTTCCCAGGGCTGACAATTTGTGTGAAAGCACACATAAGGGGTCAGGGTGGAGATACTCTGACCCCATGGCTGGGAAATGGGGGTGTTAGTGACACAAGTTTTGTGTCCAAAATAAAAAATTTTAATTGCATGCGATATTCGCGATGACGCCGCGACCGCCAGAGTGGCCCCCTTTGAACCATCGCGGGGACATCAATGTCCTCGCGAATATTGGTGGAAATATTAAAAAATATATCAGTGAATCATTAATACACATTGTTATAGAGATATTGAGATTCTGATCAATGTTTTTATAGAGTTATCTAGATAGTGAGTTATCTACTGTGATGGTTAGAATTAATTATGTGGTTACAATTTTTGAATGCGGTGGTGAGTATTGAATTCCTTCTTTTGTTTTCCATTTTTGCGATGTATCCGGAGGGATCACGATTACCAATGTCATTGCGATTTCCGGAGTCACCGCAAAAATATAAAATAGGTTTTAGAGATGGTTTTTATAGAAACTCTCTAGAAAATCATGAGTTTAGAGAATACTGTAAGAAACCCCTAGTGTTTAAAATGCTGTAGTGTGTGTGTATGTATGTATTTTAGACTTTATGGAAAAGGCACGATTGTCGCTGGTAACAACGTCACTGTGACGTTCCGAATAACCGCGAAAACGGAAAATAGTGCAATGTTCAGAATGGATTTCTTTTCATATTATTTTTGGATGTGTTGGTGGCAATTGAATGACTGCTTTTGTTTTACGCTTTCACGACATGTCCGGGGGAATCTTGATTACCGACGGCATTGCGGTCTCCGGAGTCACCGGTTTTAGAGATGGTTGTGCTATAAAAACATGAGTTTGAAGTGTACAGTAATAAACCCCTAGTGTGTAAAATATTGTAATATGTGTACATATATGTTTAGACTTTATAAAAACAGCGCAATCGTCGCAGTTAATGACATCATAACAACGTCCTGAATAACCGTGAAAACAAAAAATAGGTCTGAAAGATGGTTTTTAAGAAACGTAGTAGAAAAATATGAGTTTAAACATGTTTTGAAAGAAGTATGTATAAAGTAATATGTATAGGGTAATGTTCAGAATGTATTTTTTTGCATATTATTTTTGGATGTGTTGGTGTCCATTGAATGTCTGCTTTTGTTTTCCGTTTCCGCGATGTATCTGTGGGGATCGCGATGTCGTCGTGAATATGAGAAATGTAAGGGAAAAAAACAAAGCTTATTAATCCACTGACGAAAATACAAGCTTATAATAATACCCCTTATAAAGCCATTTTAGATAGAAAGTACAATTTAAAAACCTTAAAAATTCAATAAAAAAATCATAGTTTACATGGACACTATAGTTAGTAAATAGAAATTGAAAAACGTTAGAAATTGACTAAAAAAACAAAGGTTACACCGATGATATAGTGAGGATTTAGCATTTAAAAAACCTTAGAAATTCACTGAAATAACAAAGGTTAAAGGGGCGTATAGTTAGGAAATAAAATTTAAAAAACCTTAGAAATTCAGTGAAAAACCAAAGGTTACAGGGACGTTATAGTTAGGCTGATATTTCACTCGTACAAAACCAGAGAAATTCAGCAGTTATAGTTAGCTGAGCTAACTATAACTCATGCCCCTGCAATGCACTGCTTGTGACCTCACATATTACATTACTCATGACATGGTCAGTGACAACTGATGACATCTCAAATGACATCACTGATGACATTACTGATGGCATCATTCACAGAATATCTGATGCACCCACTCACACCCCCTTATAACCTTTCATACACCCACTCCAACTTCCAAACTACCTTTCTCAAAACCATTGGCACACCCATACCAGTACTTACACACTCTCTCTGATTCATAGGTCAACACACAAATCCACTCAATCACCCATACAGCCACTCATACACCAACTCACTCACTAATAACCCCACTGATATATCTACTCATACACCCATGCAGCCACTCACAAACTCATAGAGCTACTCACACACCTTCTCCCTCACCTAGAGAGTCACTCACACAACCATTTACTCACCTTTACAGTTATACACACTCACTTACTTATTCATACAGATACTAACACATACTCAGTCACCTATGCAGTCACTAATGCAAGCACACACTTACCAATACAGCCACTATCACGATCCATCACTCACACATACAGTCACTCATATACTCCACCACTCACCTATACTGTCTTTCATATATCCAGTTACTCACCCATATACCACTGACACATTCATTCAATCACTGACACACCCATATACACACGCAGTCACCTATATAGGCCCTCACTTACATACTCACTAACCCATACAGCCACTGACTCACCCAGTCATTCATCCATGCAGGCAGTCACACATCCTCTCACTCAGCCACACAGACACTCATAAACCCATACAGGTACTCAGACACCCAATCAATCACCCATACAGCCACTCACATACCCACTCAGCAACCCATATAGCCACTTAGACACCATCTGACAGACTGATACAGACATTCTCAAAACCTAGTCACTCACCCATTCATTCACTGAGACACTGTTAGAAATGGGATCTCTAGTTGGCAAGGGCTTGCACCTTTGTCCAAGTAGGGACCCTTCTTCCTAGTCAGGGTAAGGGTGTTACACTCGTGAAGTAACCCCTGCTCACCCTCGTGGTAGCTTGGCACGAGCAGTCAGGCTTAATTCAGAGGCAGTGTGTAAAGCATTTGCACATAACCAACAGTAATACAGTGTAAGCACTACAAACGGACACCACACCAGTTTAGAAAAATAACCAATATTTTATATACTCAAGACAAGACCAATTACGACAAAAATCCACAATACTGTACTTTACGAATGAATACTTGATACGGTAACTTCTTCTTTGCAGGAATAGCACAAAAGCAAAGTTCGTACGAGTCGGTAGCTCCGTCCGAGCCTACCGTGATGCTGAAAACCACAGAGTCTAACAGTTCCAGCCGACCGCGTCGATACGGGCCAGCAGAGTCGTGAACAGACTCGGTTACAGTACCTTTCTCGTTGTGGCTGGTACGGAGTGTACGAGCCGGTCGGCGTTCGTCGCGGTCGCGGGGCAAGACGGAGCGATGCAAGGTGCGGTGTCCCTCGATGCGGTGCAGGCAGCGGCTCGATGAGCGTCGTGCAGACAGAGTCGGTGAGTCCAAGGCGTGCGATGCAGGGTGAGACGATGCTCGATGCGGTGCTGACAGGTTGCGATGCAGGCGACCTAGCCGGAGTGCGGGAGCTGGCGTCGGACAGCGGTGCGAGTCGGAGCGGTGCGTCGCAGACGTGCGAGCGGTGCCCCAAATGCGGTGCGGTCATGACTCTTGAGCCAGTTGCAGCGACCGCGTCGGTCGGGTCCGGTTGGTTCAGTGAAGCGATGCGATGCGAACTGCGGTGCCCACAGGTCATGGTGCAAGCAGCGGCTCGATGTTGGCGGCGTCGGACGTCACCCACGGTGAGACCAGGGTTGCGATGCGAAGCGGGGCGATGCGGTCTGCGGTGCAAACAGGTCACCGGCCAGGGATGGATTCGGTTGACGGCGTCGGTTGCAGTTCCCTTCCTCTGTGGCAACTGAAACAGCGTTCCAGAAGCGGTACCCAGAGGCTTGTGAAGTCTTTGCAGTCCCTGAGACTTCTTAACAGGAGGCCAGCTCGGTTCCAGGCCCTTGGAGATACTCAGCACAAGTTTGTAGAAAGTTCAGTCCAGTCCTTTCACTGCCCAAGACAGAAGCAGCAGCTGCAGGCCAACCCAACAAAGCAACAACACAGCAAAGGGGCAGTACTCCTCCTGGCAGCTCTTCCAGCTCTTCGTCTTGGCAGGTTCCTTGATTCCAGCAAGATCTAAATTCATGGGGTCAGGGCCCCCATATTTATATCCCAAATTCCTTTGTTCTCTGAGGGCAGAGAGGCCTTTGCCTAGTCCAAACCAGTTCTGGAGCACTTTGTTGACAAGTCTCCGTCCCTTCTTTCAGTGAGTAGGCCAGGGACATCAGACGCACCACAGGAGGTGGAGCCAGCATTGTGGAGGGAAGGCACTGTCCTATTCAGGGCCCAGGTGTGACCCCTCCCACCCATCTACATGTAGATCTTGCTATTCAGCCCTGTGCTGACTCACCCTGTCTCCTGGCATCCCCCAGCCCCTGTCACTCACATTCCAGACAAGGAATACACAACCTCGCAGAGGCAGGCTTGGATGGTTAGACAAGAAAATACCCACTTTCTAAAAGTGGTATTTTCAAACACAGAATGTTAAAACCAACTTCACTAAAAGATGCATTTTATCATTCTGAGTCCAGGCATACTAAACTCGAATTTCTACCATGTTCCCGGGTCAGTTAGGATTATAAGCTGTAATAATCAAAACTGCCCGTTCTGGCCTAGGGGAACAGGTAGCCTTGCAATAGTGAAAAACGAACTAGGCTGTAATTCACTATCAGGACATGCCACACACACCCGGGCATGTCCTACCTTTCACATACAACGCACCCTGCCCACAGGGGTACCTTGGGCCTACCTTAGGGGTGACTAACATGTAGCAAAGGGAAGGTTTAGGGACTTGCAAGTGTGTGCACTTGCCAAGTCGACATGGCAGCCCCAGGCTGCGCACAGGCTCTGCGATGGCAGGCCCGAGTTACACTTTACGGGCTGTTTGCGTGGGTGGCACAATCCAGTGCTGCAGCCCACCAACAGCATTTGGTCTATAGGCCCTGGCACTCGCAGTGCACTTTACAAGGGACTGACACATAAACCAAATAGGCCAATCATGGAAACACCAATCCATAACACATTTTATACAGGAGCACTTGCACTTTCCCACTGGACAGCAGTGCGGAAAGTGCGCAGAATCATTACACCAGCAAAAACAGAGTCAAAACCGGGAGGTCAGAAAGCAAAAAGTCAGGGGAAACACGCCAAAAGATGCCAAGTCTAACAGACACCTAATCACTTACTTACACAGTCAGTCACGCACCCACTGAATTATCCATACAGGCACTCATACAGCCACTGATTCATCAATGCACCTTGTTATACATATTCACATACACTCACAGTCACTGGATGATTTTATCAGTGATGTCATCAGTGATGTCATTTGAGATGTCATCAGTAATGTCACTGACCATGTCATGAGTGATGTAATATGTGAGGTCATAAGCAGTGCATTGTGGGGACGCAAGTTATAGTTAGCTCTGCTAACTATAACTATAACTGCTGAACTTTTCTGGTTTGTATGAGGGAAATATCAGCCTAACTATATATATATATATATATATATATATATATATATATATATATATATATATATATATATATATATGTCTGCTCCAATACACCGTTGCAGGTGCACTCGCGGACGGGTGCTTTGATCGCGGCGGTGTATCGCGAAAATATCCAAGCTCCTTCTTCCCACACCAATATACCAAGGAAGAGCACTCACGGGGTGATGTTAGAGTCTGTTTATTCAAGAGCAAAACAGACGCGTTTGGCAGTTGCCTTTCTCGATGTCATCGGAACATCGAGAAAGGCAACTGCCGAAACGCGTCTGTTTTGCTCTTGAATAAACAGACTCTAACATCACCCCGTGAGTGCTCTTCCTGGTATATTGGTGTGGGGAAGAAGGAGCTTGGATATATATATATATATATATATTCACGGAAAAAAACAAATGTTTTAGGGTGATTATAGTTAGGCTGACATTTCACTTGTATAAAACCTGAGAAATTCAGCCGTTATAGTTAGCTGAGCTAACTAAAACTCGCGCCCCCGCAATGCACTGCTGATGACATCACATATTACATCACCCATGACATGGTCAGTGACGTCACTGATGACATCTCAAATGACATCACTGATGACATCATCCACATAATCTCTGATGCACCTACTCACACCCCAATATCACCTCTCAGCAATCCCACTGTGGAGTAGTGCATAGAGGGGGCTGTTTTATGGTTTTTTTAGGAAGGGGCTGTGTGCCCCCCTTCCCTTGATCATTTTGGGCCCCATTGATGGGGCCTGACCCATTTTTTCAAATAAAATTGAGCAAAAATAGGAGGGGAGCGACGTGGCCCCCATCCTGAGGCTGATTTCGGCCTCAGGGACCCCATCCCCCAGGGCTAGGCCATTTTGTATATTGATTTACAAGGGAGGGGGCCCAGCAGCCCCCCTCCCAGGCCATTTTTGGCCCCAGGGACCCCATCTCCCATCCCCAC
Source organism: Calotriton arnoldi (assembly GCA_963921515.1). Taxonomy (NCBI): domain Eukaryota; kingdom Metazoa; phylum Chordata; class Amphibia; order Caudata; family Salamandridae; genus Calotriton; species Calotriton arnoldi. The sequence goes on from CAWUFW010002047.1 coordinate 357,123, forward strand.
AGGGCCAGGCCATTTCATTTTTTATTTATATATTTTTGTTTTTAAGGAGAGGACCATGCGGCCCCCCTCCCCAGGCCTATTTCGGCCCCTGGGACCCCACGCCCTGGGGCCGGGTCATTTTTTTTAAAAATAGAAAAAAGGAAGGGGGCGGAGCGGCCCTCCTCCCGAGCCATTGTCGGCCCCGGGGACCCCATCCCCCTGGGGTAAGGCCACCTGTTTGGGTACCGCAGGGGGGCATGAATGCCCCCGCGGTCCAGCCAGGTCCCGCCTCCTGTGGGACCTGGCATGGCCTTTTACCCCCAGGGAGCTGCTGACATTCTGCTCACTGGGGGTAGAAAGCAAAGTGCTCCACTTTGAACAAGTGAGAGCAAAGTGCTCTCACTTGTTCAAATTGGAGCACTTGTTTGCTATGGGAAGGCAGGAGCATCCCATAGCAAACTGCAATGTCCCCAGGGTGGGCACCCTAGGACATTTCTGGATCCAGCCTTGGAGGGTGGCAGTCCTCAGGGCCATTAACTGCTCCACAAGGGGGGCTGTGCAGCCCCTCTCCAACAATATTAAAGCCCCGGGTGATGGTGGTCCCTGGGGCGGTGTGGGGGGGGGCTCGAGCTACCCCACACTTTATTTTATAATATAGCCCCAAGGATGTGGCATCCCCGGGGCTTGATGGTGGGGCTTGAGCCCCCCCCCACGCATCTTTTCAATTTAGCCCTGGGGAGGTAGCAGTCCTGAGGCTGCGGAGGGACCTTGTGGCCCCCTACATTTAACATAATTAGCCCTGGGGATGTGGCGGTCCCCAGGGCTGGGTGGGGGAAGGAGCCCCCCATGCATTAATTAAAAAAATAAAGCTTTGGGGAGGTGGCGGTCCCCGGGGCTGTGGGGGGCCCGCATGGTCCCCCGCATTTAATAAACATAGCCCTGGGGAAGTGGTGGTCCTCAGGGCTGCAGGGGCCAGCATGGGCCCCCGCATCTATTTTAATGATTGCCACCCGGAGGCTTAAAGAAAACGAAGCATGGGAGCCTGCGCTTTGTTTTTAAAAAACAAATTTGGCCGGATTCGCGGATCTGGCACGACTTCCACTGAAAACAAAAAAAAAATGCTTTTTTTGGCCGAACCCCTGAGCAGGCCTAGGGGGTCAGGGTGTTTCTACCCTGCCCCCTTTTCTTATTTTTAAAAAAAATGTTAACCTTTTTTCTTGTGACTCGGTTCAACCAAGTCACAAGTTGGGTGCCAACACTTCCTGGTTTGAAGTGTTGGCAGCCAATCAGATCACAGGCTGGAGTTTGGGAGGGTTCGCAGGTCCTCCATGGCCATATTTGTATATCTGAGAAATGTTTACATTTCTCAGGAACTACTGAACAGATTTACACCATTTAACAAACAGAGTGCACTCTGGACCAAGAGCTACCTTTCTGCCAAATTTGGTTAATTCCGTTCAGCAGTTCGGGCTGCAGCTGCTTCAACAGTTTCCTATGGAAATTAACTTGGAGAAAAAGCGTTTTAGGACCCCCTTTACTCGGCCCCCGCTTGACGGATCACCATGACATTTCAAAAACAACAGCTAAAGAGAGTGGGCCATTAGTTTTGAAAATTTCGTGAAAATTCATCAAACGGTGCCAAAGATATTGGCAAAAGAAAAACTCTTTTGAATAGAAACAAGGTCCTAACTATAACTACCTGGTGACCGCCAGTAGGTAAAATATATATATATATAGCAGTAGAAGGCTGGGAGCCGAAACGAGTAGACCGTCCTCTATCATTTGAAATTGCACTATGGTGTGAAAATAAACACCTTTGAAATGTATTACCTCTGTCGTGGTGCCGTGAAATCTTTCGCCGTACAAAGGAGTGTGCAGGTGAGCGAAGGAATCAAGGACATATATATATATATATATATATATATATATATATATATATATATATATATATATATGGTGAGGGTGGAAGTTATAGTTATAGAGATGGCTGCAGTTGGTGCTTTGAACTTTTAGGTGCTAGATTTCACTTTGAAATTTAAAGAATCGTAACTCTGATTCTACTGATTACATTTTTGTCATTTGTTGTCAAGTAATTTATTAAAATGTACGCTATTTTTTAGATTGGTGTGGGGTTTTTCTTGCTTTGTGTTTTCACTTTATTACTGTTTGTATGCTGCATAAATACTTTACACATTGCCTCTGAGTTAAGCCTGACTGCTTTTAATGCCAAGCTACCAGAGGGTTAAGCACAGGTTAATTTAGTGACTTTTGTCGTTCATGCTGACAGGGATTATGGCTGTTTCTTGACCAGGGTTAACAACCCAGTCAACCAGCAACCTAATTTCTCAAAGTTATCGCTTACCAGCAGGGGAGATTGAGGGAGGGATGGTTGAGGTAGGGGAAATAGGTAGACGTAAAATTAGCTTGTTACTGAAGAGAACTCCGTATTGAATATTAGATTATTAGCAGATTATTTGTTTATGATTCGGATCGATCTCTGGTTTTGTGGTTGGAAGAGACTATTCCTGTTGTATGAAGCAGATACTACATGGAGTGATTATTATGTGTGCTTATCCTTCTATTTCTTCAGTGTGCTGAAATTGGCTATGATGACCACCCACACTCTACAATTTGAAACTCAATCAAAAATTGCTATGAAAAAGCCCTAATCGGACCCAAACCGAGCAGTTAGTGCAAACTTTAACACTTGATCCTCAGTAGTGAGGCAGAATTGTCAAAGGAGTACTCAAGGATTGGGTGTGGATTAGAAGCTCAAAAGTCTGCAAAGCATACAACAACAAAAATAAGAAAACAATCCCTTAATGCAAAATTAAATACTAAACATAAAATTATAAATGTACTCAATGAAAATCAGACCTATCTGCTCCCTCCCAGACTAGAAATATATGGAACAAGATCTCTAAGGTTTAAACAATGGAAATCCCCTTCCCAGAGTGTTTGTCATGGAGTTCAAAGTGTAAAAACACATTGCTCTTGATTTGTCAGAGTTTGCAACATAAAATCTCTTTCTATTGCATATGTCAGAACATTCACAGTGTAAAACCTTTTATTACTGTGTTTGTCAGATAGTTCACAATGTAAAAGTCGTTCCTAGTGTATTTGTATGTCACACTAAAATGTATCTATGGGTTTAGGAAATAACTATCGCTTAGGTAGGCAAATTGAACTGCTGCCATTGACATTCCAATTAATATGAAGATGAATACTCCGTTGAATAGTCTCTGTGTTACTTTTAATTTGATTGTGATTTCACAAGCCCTGCTGACAGCTACAGCTGTCTCTAGCCAGGCCAAAAAGGACATAGAGTACATCTATGAGCTAAAGAGCTCAAAATGCGATGAATCAATGCACATTTGAGATGTGAAATATTCTCTCATTGACTGCCAGGCAAGTGTTCCGTAGGCGCTTACTGATACTTCAAACAACCCATAATATAAATGAAAGAGAATTTATTCCTCTGGGCGTAGCAAAAGCCACTCTATGTATATTCTGAAGGATTGGTAAAAATAGGTCATACAGATAGCTGCACCATCAAGCCAAACCTAAACAGGATATTTGTCATCTTAAACTAGGTGTGCAAGTGCAACCTATACTTTGAAGAGAGTGTAATGAGTAGATATATAGCGTAAACTATTCCATAAGACAGCGATAATTGTATAGGAGTTGGGTTAGAAATTGCATGTGCATCAGACATTAATACTCATGTTTATTTATTTGACCTTGACCTTGAAATGTTTAGAAATTCACACAATGCACATGCCTGGCATGAACACCGGTGGGGATTCTTCTAGGTGGATTGTTTGCTGTTTTAAGTTAGACTTTTGAAAGTGTTTAGGAAGGAACCACTCCTATTTCATGATGAGGTTAGTCAGAAGTGAGAAAGATCTGAGTCTGGTAGTAGCAAACAGGATTTTGGGGTGGTTACCATTGGAGTTCTACAGCTGAGCTAGTTGTTGTTTTAGAGAAGACTGTTTGAACATTTAGGGAAGTGGCAGCTCCTACATAAACGATGAGGGTGCTGGACCTAAAGGGAACAGATATGGTTTGGGATAGTTAAATAGCAAATATAAATCTGTGAATAAAGAGTGCCTAAATTTAAACAGAAACCAAAAAGAGAATGAGGAGCCAGGACATGATGTCACAGAAGACATTTGAGCAGGTAGGGTTTCAAGGATAGTAAACTAGGCCTGTTCTACTGATAGCTGAGTGGGTGTGAACCTGAAGGAGTACCAAGAATGAAGAATTATGTCAGCATAGTTTTTGGAGAACTAGGAGAATTAAATATAATGGGCATTAGGTACGATGAGAGCCATTAGTTTTGTTCCTCCAATGGAAATAAGGAGAGGCCTTATCTAATGGAGTGGGAGCACTGCTGTGGTGGTACCCCTGGCAGAAAAGCACCAGTAGTGCAGAAAAGGGAGAAGAACTGTCAGCATGCAGTTTCCTCCTAATGGTTCACAGCGACGGCCAAAAGACAGCATCTGAGAGTGGCAGCAACACCTCATTCTTTCTGCTTTTATCCTAACCACCCATACTTTCATATGAAACGACTATCTGATGTCCTGGGTGGCATATCATATGGTGATGCAGAGGACTGGATCCCTAAGCCGATGACCTGGAAGACCAAGAGGGTGAAGTGAGCCATTTTAACAATTTTGGGACAATCCGCCAGAGGAAATAAATTGCCAATCTCACCATAAGTGTGTAAGTGCAGCATTATGTTGTGGCCAGACCATTCATTTGCACTGCATCCAGCGCAGATCAAAAGGTATGTGCACAATGAGGTGCAAAAGGCCCGCCTGAATTCTAATGTTGGTTGTGTAGCATATATTCATCATTGGCACAGCAGAAAAAGCAGCAACTGATGATTCCTAGAAATGGCAGACCTCTATCTCCAGTATTTGGGGACTCATGTACAAAGACCCTGATTACGATGTCAGTTGGAGTTGCCTTCGACCGACATCGCTGCGGATGGGGAACCGACTGACCTCAGGTCGGCAATTCCTATGCTGCAATTAGGATGCGACCGCAAGTGGTGCGGTCGCAAACTTCCATTTTTCAATGGGAGCTTGTGCTGCGGGCTGTAACCGCCCGCAGCACAAGCTCCCATTGTAAAATGGAAGTTTTTAAACATGTCTGCACCGTGTGGCAGGCACCTCACTGTGTCTGCCACATGGTGCAAGGATGTGAAGGGGGCACCATAGTTTCCCCCAGGGCCACATGCGGAGGGCCAGGGGTGAAAGACACTTTCTGACAGCAGTTCCATGTCAGAAAAGCCGACATGGAACTGCTGTCGGAAAAGTGCCATCATAATCCCGACGGTGGAAACGCTGTCCTTAAGGGATTATGAGGCCTTTCCGACTGGCCGACAGGCTCCTTGTGCCCGTCGGAACCGAGTCAGATTCCCCGGCCAGTTTAAACTCTGACCGGCGTCATTGTAATACAGCGGTCGGAGTTTAAACCTACAATGTCAGTCGGAAAGCCTCCGACCAGCGACATTGTAATTAGGCCCAAGGGGTTTTGGGATTTGATAAATCAGAGAGTTTGTGAATGCTAAAACCCTTTTCTAAATGTACTAAACCCATTCAACAATTTGGCGAAGGTTTTCCAAATTGTTAAATGAGTTTAGGAATTCATTACGAACCACTTTTTAGAATGGGCATGTTAAGAGCGTCCCTTCCAAATACGAAATCCTTATATTACGTATTAATATTTTGTGACTGAAATCCAGTCACAAAACATGAATTTTTTACCACCAACTCAAAGGAAGTGGTAAACCATTCACAAAACCCCCAAAGGACCTCTTTGTGAATGTTGCCATAACGTTTTTAGAAGTAGACAGTGGTCCATGAGACCATTGCCTACTCCTGAAAAACGTTTTTCTTTAAGGAAAACGGACTGCATTCAGAAAAAAGATTGCTTTATTTAAAAGCAGTAACATACATGGGGGTCGACTGACAAGAGCAGTCCACCATTCCCGTCATTGTGTCTAATCGAAGTCAAGTTGCAATTTCATTCTCATGAATATATATGGGTTAGGTCGAATTGTGACCCATTACGATTCTGTATTTTGTGAGCAACCTTATTAGTACATACCAATGCATTCCGTAGAGGTTGGTGCACAAATTGCTATCGCTTTTGCAGAATCTATTTTAGTACTTGGAGAGGTGTGGCACAGAGGTCAGAGCAGCTGACTGTGCAGTGGGGTGTTCACGGTTCGATCCCCCAAGGCAGCTCAGCATCATGTGACTCTGGGCAAATAGCTCACTTAATCTCCCCAATGGCCCCCAGACCCTTAAAAGGGGGTGATATATTTGTGCTTTACAAATGGGAATTATGTATTTATTTATTATAATTATAGTACATTCCAATTCAAAGATCTAAAATTGCGAATTGTTATTAGACGCAATTTACAATTTCTTATTTGGAATCTTTGTAGAAGAGGCCCATGGGCTCAGTGAATTCTAGGGACACACAAAGAATTGTGTCTATCCTCAAACATATCAAAGTTTCTTGCTGCATTCATATTTTAACATTAGGCAGTATCAGGGTGTAGTAGCCACAGAAGGAGGTCTTTCCCAGTGCTTATTTTCACAGTTTTTCAGTAATCTCCTTGATGCAATGCTGCTCCACATAAACAGACATTTTGCATTTTTAAACAATCCCAAAAAATTGGACCAACAAAATTAGAGGTTTTTGAATTGCACATTTGCTACAGAATATAGGCTGTGTGGATTTTACACATTTTTGACTTGTCCAGTAAGTGCTACTGACTACAATAGGAATACAAAAATACAGCACTCTTTAAGCATACAAATAGTCTGCAATGCAGACTTGTTAATGACATACCTTCTAGTTAAATGTTCTGGGTCTACTTACAATTCGTACATTTACAAACACTGGGGCCTAGGCAACCACCTTTCCAGAGGAGACTTTAGAGATTACTTCCAATTAGGGATTTACTTTAATGTAGAAGTTATTAAGGTAAATCTATCTTAACTGTAACATTATGTTTGTGGTAGGTGATAGCACCTATGCCTCCTGTACTGTGATAATAACACTTTACCTGAAAGCTCTTACACCTGATCAAAGAAAATGTGATGTTGCTTACAGATGAACAAGGGTAGTAATTTAGCATACATTTGGACTTCTGAAGGCCAAATTTCACTGCTTACATAAAAGTTGGAGTTCTCTTCAATATTCCCTGAAGTTGCAACCAAAATTGTAGCAGCTTGCGCAGTGTTACACAAGATGGTTTCCAGAAAGTGTCTTATTTTAATTTTTTTGTACAAGCAGTAGAAAAAGTACAGCATATTAAAAATTGATCTTATAAATATAAAATATGAAAAGATGAATATTAAATATTAAATAGACCATGAGAACAAAGATTCATTGTATACATCATAGACAATTAACAGTATTCAAATAAATCATTAAACAGCAAACAATTATCATAAGCAGAGTGAACAACAATCTCTAGTCTGACGCTGAGTAATCTCTCAAATTCCCCCAAACACGATAATATTTCACTATTTATCAGCCCATATTCCCAAATCATTAGAAAGAAACTGAATAAGACAACTATACTTTTCCAAAATACTATATAGATGCTTACCAAAAATCAGTCGTGTAATATCAGGCTAGGCCAGCCGAATTGTAATGTTAGCATCCATGCTCAATAGGAAGGTACGGATCTGTAGATATTAAAAAAAAATCACTGTGGTGTATGGCAAATTCTGCCTGTAGATCCCAGAATGTTTTTACCCCAAACTCATCCATTAAATCACCTAACCTCTTAATTCCAGAGTTTCCCCAGATGGTAAAGTAGGAGGAGGCGAAGCAGTTGGGTAAGTCCGGATTGGCTAACAGCAGTGTAAATGCATGAAAAGATGGAATTTTCAGAAACCTCCTCATATTACTCCAGATATTTCTCCAGATCTTTTCCAGAGCTAACTTGGTCTTAAGTCTAACTTGTTTGGAGCGCCAATTGGGAAGTGCCCATCCACATTCAATTATTGGGAGGTTTAAACTTTTTAACGATCTCCCCTCCTTCTTCCCCTTCCATATGAATCTTGTGACTACAGAATCTAGCATTTTGAAGCACATATGGGGAACATAAAGAGGTAGTGAATGAAAAAGATACAGAATTTAGGGAAGAATATTTATTTTAATTGGGTTATTTCACCCAATTAGGGTGATAGGTAAATGCATCCATTTATATAGCAGCAGCCTAATCTGCTGTAGCTGTGCAGTATAATTATATGTGTAACATTGCTTAGCGGTGGGTGCCAAAATAATGCCCAGGTACGTGACTCAAAGTGTTGCCTGCTGATCAGAATTACTTGCTCTACCTACTAGAAAAAGTTGTGTTTTGTGTGAATTTAATCTGTTCACTGAAACTTGGTCAAAATCTGACATTAAGGGCCTTTTAATGATGTCGGGCGGAAATCTTCCGCCCGACACGTCTCGGATTCGGGAACCAACCGACTCGCGGACGGCGGCTCCACCCGACCGTTTACGATGTGACCGAACACTGTTCAGTCAGAGTCCCATTGTTCCCTATGGGAGCCTGTGTCCCACCAGGCTCCAATGGGGAAATAGAGTGTGTGTGCAAAACCCTGCACCCTATGGCAGGCACCCCATGCTGCCAGCCACAAAGTGCAGGGTTTTACAGGGGGGCCCCTTAGGTACCCCCTTAGCCCCCAACCAGAGGCCGCAGGTTGAAGGGGGCCCTGCTAGAGGCCCCCAAAGTCACTTTCCAACAGCCTTTTTGTGTTGGACAAGCCGACTAGGAAAGGCTGTTAGAAATCGACATCGTAATCGGTCGGTCAGAAACGCTGTTCGTAGAGCTGCAAGATGCGGTTCTGAGCAACATGAATTCTCCAAGAGCCAGTCAGAACCGATACGGAAGGACTGCGTGGTTTACAATCTGACCGCGAACACTGTAATTGGTTGGGCAGATAGTAAATCGACCAAGTCGGTCAGAAGGGTTCCGACAAGGTCTAGGAAATTCCGATTGTCAGGTAGAGGCTTTCCGCCCGACATCATAATGAGGCCCTAAATGTTCAACACATTGACTCATTGGCTCCGAACAGTGTGAGAATACTAATACATCATCTGCATAGACTGCCAGGAGAGAAGCAAGGAACAAGTATACAGATTACTGGGAATGCTTCTACACAAAAGCCTAATATATGGCTCAATATATGGAACATAGAGAGCAAGGGAGAGCGGACAGCCTTGTCGAGTGCTGCGTGAGATAGGACTAAAAGGTGTTAATGCCTGCTTTATGCTGATCTGAGCTCTCCCCTTCTCTTTCAACAGCCTGCCTATGAGTACACCTACATCTTCTCACATTAGACACAGACAAACCACGGCTGTTGGAAGCCTCCTCAATTTCTTGAGCAGGGGCTTGCCTGATCACTGGAACATATTTGTATAGTTTGCAGTAATTCCAGTGATGATGTAACCTGCCTCAAGCCCTTAGCTACATTCTTGCTACAGTGTGACATCTCCTGCTTAATATTGATGGTTCTTCTGGTAAGCACCCCATAGCAGTAGCCAATTTTTTTCCCTTTTTGACCATACTTTTACATTCTCAAGACTACACAGCAATATTTTTTATTCTATTGTCGAGTCTCCTCACGAATTGCACCACATAATGATTTAATAGCATCAGCTAATTCACCAATGCTATTAATATTGGAATACAACCCTTCATCAATTTATTTGAAAAGTTTTATAAAGTGCAAACATGACCCTTATGGGTATCAGAGCGCTGTACAAAGGAACGGAAGCGAGGGGAGGTAAAAAACATGAGTACAACGCCAAGGAAGTTAAAAAACAGGAACAAGCAACAACCCATCTCGTGGGACATGTGTGGTACGAGGAGAAGCAACAGGTCATATGGAGCACTTGGAAGACACAAACTACAACATTGAACAAAGGTAACAACCCATCTTGTGGGACATGTAAAGAACCAGAAGAGCAGCAAGTCTAAAGGGCACATGGAGAGACAAAAATGCAAACTTATTTACAGAGGTATAAAAGAGTGTCAACAGGAAATAAAAGTTAGGGAAGCTGGCTTCAGGTCTATTGCTGTAGATGGTCATTCTTGAGTAACCATTTAACTTGTTTCTTGAATGAGGAGGTAGAGGGTTAGATCTGATCTCGGGAGGAAGAGCATTCCAAATTCTTGGTGCAAAACCAGAGAATGTGCGATTTTAAGTTCTTTTCTTTTTTAATTTGGGCGGTTTCAGCAGTAAAGATTTAGAGCTTCTTAGGGTCCGAATCGAACCTGATAGTTCGCGTTTTTTTTTGCCAGGTAGATGGGGTATTGAAGTGAATAGCTTTGTGCGTCAAGCAGGCAATCTTGAAACTGATCCTTGCTTTGATAGACAACCAGTTTAGTTGAATTAGGTCAGGTGTGATGTTGTCATGTTTCCTGGAACCAGTGATGAGTCTGGCCACAGAGTTCAGAGTGGCTCTTAGAGGTGTCAGTTTCAGAACTGTGACCTGCGCTGAAACCTGACTGGTAAAGGTCAAGGAGCTGAAGCTTTTCAATGTGGTTGCAGAGCTGTGTGTGAACGCACTTCTCAAACAATTTGGCCAATGTCATGATATTGGTAATTGGATGAAAATTGTTTGGGTCCACTAAGTCTGCATTAGGCTTTTTAGGGATGGGAGTAACTTGACCCATCTTGAGGCAATCAGGAATCCTACCTTGTACGAGAGATTCATGGATAATCCTGGACCAGAGTGGAAGAATAGCCAATTTGAGTTCTTTGAAAAACTTGGCTGGTAGCGGATCGTTGAAGTGATTGAAAGGTTTTAAAGAAGCCATAGATTGGAGCAGCTGCGCATCAGCTAGAAGTAGAAAGGAATTCCAGAATGCATTGTATTTTGGAAGGCAAACGTTGGGGTAGGAAGTAGGTGCTCTTGCTACCAATGGCCAAGATGATGGTGAGATGGGAGCAGATTAGGTGAGGCACGTTGCAGTTCAAGTTCAATTTTCTAGCCTTATCAGTAAAGTGCACTGAGAAGTCCTCCCCACTAGGGCAAGAGATCTTGGGTGCAGAGAGTTGGTTGTAGGGGTGTTTAGCTTGTTGATTGATGATTTCAAATAGTTTTTTTGGTCTGTTTTTGGCGCTGTCAAGCTGTGCCCTGAGGTGATCAGTTTTGGCAATACGGATATTCTTGTTATATGTACTTATAGACATCCTCAGTTTGTGATGGAGGGTGAGTTTCTCCAAACTCTCTCCGTAAGCCTTACTTTGTGACGTTACTCATTAAGTGAACCATTATACTTCGCAAGGTCCACAAATTGAGTTCTTGAGGGTGTTGCACCTGTTACATCCTATGTTACAGTAGGCCATGTTCTCAATGAAATTAATCTATACCTTCTAAGTCTTTGCATGTATAAAGTTGTGCTAAACAATAGAGGTAGACGTACATGTAAAGAGGTTCTTGTTGTTCATCTTCTGTGAGGCACTCTTCTTCTACAAACTGTACCAGGACTTGTAATGTCCGTTAGTGTAGGAATATCAATGGCAGCACTAGGTAGATCTAATATTTCCTGAATATCCTCCTCATGGCCCTCTTGCATGCTTGCCTTAATATATCTGTATTGAAAAAAACATAAGGATAAATATTTTTTAAAGTATATTTGTATTTCTATAAAGTATATGTTATTGTAAATACATACATGTATATAAGTGAAATAAAAATATCATCAATGCCACATGCCATTACAAGTGGTCCACATCAATGCAGTATTCGCTAGTGCATTTTGGTACAGTTTGTAAATTTAAAATTGTTCTATAACTGCTATATGGACATAAAAAGAATGAATTCAATCTGTAATGTATTTTTCTACTTAGAAAGGTAGCATGTTTGTTATGTTGTGGAACAGTTGAACAGTCCAAGATTTAAAAAAATATATATGATGGGTATGATGGGTAGAGTGTACCTTTCATATACCAAAGCACAACTATTTTTTTAAATAACCAGCATAGCATTAGTTATAACGGACTGCAAATCTCATAATGTATTTCACCATGCAATCCAAAAGATGTATTGTGCATTTGTAATTTAACTTTGAATTAATAAAAATTGATATTGAAATGCCATATTATTTTTCTAGTACATGATAATAACATTTATTACAGAACTTATTGTATGTTTATTTAGTAACCAACCTGAAGGTCACTATGGAGGTTCAAAAGTGTCAATTGCAGTTAATGACTCAGCCTCTGATGACAAAGTGCTCTCAATAGCCTCATCCAAAGGTATGGGTGGTGGCTGTGTGGATGAGCCCCCTTCAGTTCTGGCAGAATCCTTGTTCTGGAGTGAAGGTCATACCACTGTTTGTGAGTTTCTGGAACACTGTGTGTGGTTACTCTCACTGCATTTATGCACTCTTGAATTCAGCTCCAGATTGATTTGTTTAGTTTCTTCTGGAGCTGCTGACAATGCTTTTATAAAAATTTGATCATTGTTGGACATACATTCTTCAACAGCTTAGCTTCTTTGCCATGTCTTATGGATTAAAGTAGATTGTGTGGCCAGTACTTTTATCCTAATACCTCCTGTGTTTTTCAATGCGATTGTAGCAATGTATTTCCTGCGTGTGATGTCAATAATGTGTGTCTATGGGCCATTTGCAATTTGCATACGCAAATAAATACCATTTTGCAATTCTGTATTTTAGGAAAGTGAATCTTAACTCCTTCGGTGCTCATGACGGCTCCCGGCCGTCATGAGTCACAGTAGGCGTGTGCTCATGACGGCCAGGAGCCGTCAGAACGTTGCCGCTCCGCCCACGCGGTGTTAATTCCCCGCCTGTGCGAGAGAATTAATCAGTGGGCGGAGTTCGGACGACTCCCGGCCGCCATGAGCACACGCCCACTGTGATTTATGACGGCCGGGAGCCGTCATGAGCACCGCAGTGCCACGCCCACCCCTAGCCCCACCCGCACCGCAGCGAAATTTCACGCGCAGCGAAGGGGTTAAGAAATCACTATCACAACCAAGTACTTGATAGTGCATTTGATTTGGCGACATGCAAAATGAGATTTCATCAGAATCGCAATTTACAAATCGGGATATTTGACATAAGTACATCTGACCCTTTGGTCGTTCAACCTACATGTTGTTGATGGTCATCTATTCATCAACCCTTCCACTCATTTTCACTTTCAGCCCCTCAACAATCTACGCAATCACATAAAATCACAAAACAATGAGGAAGCACTTTCATTAAAAATAAATGCCAGACCTATTGGCTTTACCAGTGCTTGTTTTACGCGGTCTGTGTCCTCCACGTTCTTACCATTCCCTAAAAGATCTTCACCAATGTCAAGTAGTACAACGGCAATGTAGAGAAAACATATGCATAAACATTCTGACTGACATAAAAAGCAATAAGGGAAAAAGTAGCTCAAAGGAATGTGTTATCCATGAGTTATGGGGATGTGTTTGGTCCGGAGAAACTAGCCCCTTATCATGAGGTACTGTGAACAGCCCAAAACATTTCTGAGATTCAGCAATATATCCAGACTGTTCCCACTTCTACTTATGTTAGTACTTGGGATCTCTTGGGCTTTCCAATAACCTCAAGCTATCATTCCCTCCAGATTTTGGAAAAGACAATTGGATTCCAAATTTCCAGGTATGAAAGTTATTCCCTAATCTGTGAAAATTATTTTATAATCCCTGAATGTAGGTGCAGGGATAAGGACTGGATTTAGAAATTCTGGCACTCATGAATCCTTGCAGCTCTAATTGTGGAACTCGTAATAAGCCCTTAAGTGTTGCCCACTTTAATGCCTATTGTCATCCTCTGAAGAATGAAAACCTCAGTCGAACACCACTAAGATTCTTACCCGCAACATGCACAGTGCCCACCAGAGGCATTCATTCACTGAGCCAATTCAGCAGCCAGTTCAGCAGAATAGAGAAATTAAGTACTGGATAAGGGCTTAGCAATTCTAAAGGAATTACATTGAAGATTATAGGTAGCACTGGAGCGCTGCCATTATTACTGGTGAAAACACCTGTAATGTTTCTTAAGTAACAAAATGGAGTAGCTGAAAAACATGAACAGTTCTGTCACTGATAGTAAAGGTGCTAATAAATCTGGTTGTTTTATATATTTTACATTTTAATAAACATGCAAACTAAATAGCCCGATTCTTTGCCAGAACTTGTTTAGCCAATTAAACAGGACACATCAGTGATGTAGCGAAGAGTGAAAACATTAGGAGAAAGCAGATATGATTAAACACAGAAGGCAGGCTAGAAGGAAATCAGATTCAGCAGAAGAAACTAATTGGCAATGGGAAAACACCTATGGAGTGCCGGTTCCAGTTTAGGATAATATGCCATATACAGAGAATTGAGAAGTTTTTACATTTTTATTTAGACAAATGTAAACAATATATATACATAAAAAGAGGAAACATTTTGCAGCAGTGTAAGAAAAGATAGAAAACATATATATATATATATATATATATATTTTTTTTTTTTTTTTCACCAACAATATATATATATTACCTACTGACGGTCGCCAGTAGGTAGTTATAGTTAGGATCACGTTTCCATAGGAAAAGCATTTTGTGATGTGCTTATAACTTTGGTGTCGTTTGACTAATCTTTACGAAATTTTCCAAAAGTTCCTCTTTTCAGGTAAGCTGCTATCCTGAAAGTTTGGGGGATTCGTGAAGGGGGCTAAGAAAAAGGGGGTCCCAAAACGTGTTTTCTCCATGCAATTTCCATAGGAAACTTTAAACAAGGCTACAGGTCAAACTGCTGAACGGAATTATGCCAAATTTGGCACAGAGAAAGGTCTTGGTCCAGAAAGCACACTTTTGTTTAAATCGGGTAAATCCGTTCTGTAGTTTGAGAGAAATATCAAATTTTCCAGATATCGATATTTAAGAATTCTGACATCTGATTGGCTGAAGCGTTACGAGCACGAGCTTGAGGCTGATTGGCTGCGAACTGTTGAAACTAGGAAGTGTTGGCAGCCATTTTGTGATTCAGTCTGTCAGCTCACAACTCTCCCTCTACAAGGCATCAGGTCCGTAGTTCTACCTCTGCGAGGCAACACTAAAAATATACCGCAGCTCTGTCTGTGCGAGATACCCCTTTCACGGTCCCTCTCCCCACATCACTAGCTCGCGGCTATGCCTTTAGAAGCGAGTCCGTCGGCTCGCAGCTCTGCGACTGCGAGCTGTGAGCCATTTTGTGACTCAGTCCGTCAACTCGCATCTCTCCCTCTCAAAGGCATTGGATCCGTAATTCTACCTCTGCGAGGCAATAATTAAAATATCCTGCAGGTCTGTCTGTGCGAGATATTCCTTTTACGCTCCCTCTCCCCACATCATCAGCTCGCGGCTATGCCTTTAGAAGCCAGTACGTCGGCTCGCAGCTCTATGTCTGCGAGCCGTGGGGCCTGCAGCTGTACCTCTGTGAGCCACCTCCTTAGCTCGTAGCTGTGTCTGTGCTAGCAGGCCCGTCAGCTCGTTACTCTCCCTCTGCGAGTTAGCCCGTCGGGTTGCAGCGCGGAGGGCTCGCAGCTGTATCTCTGCGAGCCAGCCCGTTAACTCATAGCTGTGTGTCTGCTAGCAGGCCTGTTGGTCTCCCTCTGCGAGTCAGGCCACAGCTCTCCCTCTGCGAGCCGGTACAGTGCTGTGCTTTTGCGAGCCAACGGCTCGTAGGTCTCCCTCTGCGAGCTGAGCCCACGGGCCGCAGCTCTTCCTCTGCGAGGCTGTCCGACGGCCCGCAGGTGTCCCTCTGTTAGCCAAATCGCAGCAGATACTCTGCGAGTCAAAATTGGGAATATAAGGCGGCTCTAAAAAAGCCCTTCTGTTTATTAGTTGGAGCTACATGTAAGTGCGAATGCACAGCTTCAGGTTAATCAGGAAAATTCGGTTTCCTCATCTGTGAAGTGTACTCCATCACTTCTGTAGATATCAGCGATATCAAAACGTATGTTGTTGTTGTAAATCAACCCCATTCTATGGTCTCTGAGGTATGCAGACACAGCTTTGTTGACATTCTTCCTAGATTTTTCAATCTTATGACAAAGTTGGTTTGACCATTTCCACTTCTGTCTTTGGCATATATTGGAATATACAAAGACAGTTTGAGGCAAAAGTAACATCAATTGTCCAAAGGTGTCCTTCATAAACATTTTCAAACCTACCCAGTCAATGTGCCTAGGTCGTTACCACCACAGTGCACAATCATGAGATCAGGGTGTTGGAGATGCAATCAGGTTTTAACCAAAGGGAGCAATTGGTGCCACTTCAATCCTCTCTGTGCAAACCATTTAATGTACACATTTTGTAAACCTAGGTCTAAGTCAATACGTCTCTGTTCTGCATACCTCTTGCACCAGAAAACATAGCTATGTCCTATAATCCACACTAGCATTTTGAAGGTATGGCTAGAAGATATGGATAAATGTCTGTAGCTCATGCAGTCCGTTCGTAGAATAAGAGATATGTTTAAACATGGGGAACTACTTTTTTTTTTACATACAAAACGTTAACGGATTGAGAGATGAAATGTATTGTGTCCTAAAAAGTAGGGTGTATATTAGTTTTGATGAAAAGCATCTTTGCGATTGGTTAATAAAAAGCAGTTTATACGTGGAGTACATATTATAGGATGAAATTTGCTCAGCTCAACCACACCTGCTAATTGTATTTGGAAGGTGCAGTTCAAACTTGAAAGAATGGTGAACTTTTGACCTCCACGTGCTGTTAAATGTTGGAGAAAAGGTTGCAAAAAAAATATCGGTAGGTTTAAAAAAATTATGAACTTTTAACCTGCACATGTCGTAGAATGTTCTAGAGTGTTGATACAATAGCTTGAACTTTTCACCTGTATGTGTCCTTAAAAAACAGTTTATATGGAAAGTTCAAAAATAAGCAATAAAGAGAGGTTTTGCAACCTAAAAAAAATAATGAACTATTCTGATTTGTTCTTTACATGGATTTATGTGTGGAGCAACAGGGAAATTGTGCCATTACTGGTTCCATTCTTGATGAAAGCGGTGCATTACATGAACTGTGTGACAAGAAAAGAATTGCATGCGTTTGTGACATTTGAAATCTGCATACCAACTAGGAAGGTAAATTAGAAATTAAGAAGGTGTGTTATGTGTGGGGGTGTATCCCTTTGGCAAGCTCCGCCTCTGTGAGCCAGACATTGTTTTTGCATAGGTGCTGGACGACATCTGATGCAGCCCCATCACCTACGCAGTCTGATGTGTCAGGGGAACACAGCCACGCAGCCATCACCCTGCCACACACACCGGACACAGAACCTGTATGAGGGGAGTTTTGTACCACATTGCCTTCATTGCTGATGTTCTGTGATTGATATGTGTGTGGGCTGCATTGTGGGGGAATTGCCTGTGCACGGATGGCGATGCACACACACATGTTGTTATGTGGAGCCAGGTGCCCGTGCGGCCTTGCGCTGCTTGTGCTATCTCACTCCGTCTCTCTCCCTCGCTCTCTCCCGCCCTGTCATAGCAAACTTGTGAAAGCGATGGGTGCGCCGCTCTCAGCGCAGCACTCGAGTACTTCTTAAGTCTTTCAAACACCGAGGGGTATATTCTTAAGGACATATCGGCGAGTTAACAGCACTTTATCGCAACCAAAATAGTGATAAATTTCACGCACCATTCACAAGCTGGAGCAAACAGCCCATATCACCAGTTTACCAGCGATAGCAGCCTCAAAAAGCATCGTCACGGATGAGTCCGGCAAATATTGCTAATGAGATGTAGAGTAGGCGTTCTCGTGCAAAAAGCAGCCAACACATCACTTCGCAAGTGTCTCAACCACCAGCAAGATCGTCGAAGAGAGTACAAAACAGGCGATAAGGTGCATTAGTAGCAGAAAGTTTACACCTGCTCTGAGCTGGTGTAAAGTCAGACTACAACCTGCAATATGAAAGGGAGCCCACTCAGAGCCATACGTGAATGACAACAGATGCAATGGAGCCAACGATCATGCAGCTCGGACACCCAACACTGCTCCGACACCCCTTGCCACCAGCCCCTTCTCTGCCATCCCCCCTCACCTCCCCCCCACACAAACAAATGTGACAGCAACGTTAGGAAATCTGGAACGTAACAAATTGGCTGATGTTGCACAGTTATAGTAAAGAAGATACATGTGAGGTTGGACAAATAAGAATCTCAGTCATCTATGGAATTACATATAAAACATTTTATTTAAACAAAACAACAAAATAAAAGTAGGTACAGGTATGGCGTGTCATCCCTCGACAATTTGTGAATCACAGCCTGCAAGACAAAAGGAAAGATAAGATTGTGCGTCATGCGTCCATGAAAGGAGAGAGAGAGAGAAAGAGAGAAAGAGTGCGAGAGAGGAAGAGACAGAGAAAGAAAGAGTGAGACAGGGAGGAAGACAGAGAAAGACAGAAAGAGTGAGAGAGAGAGAGAGAGGAAGAGATAGAGAAAGAGTGAGATACAAGGAAGTGAGAGAGAAAGAGAGAAACAGTGTGAGAGAGAGGTAGAGAGAGAGAGAAAGAGTGAGACAGAGAGGAAGAGAGAGAGAAAGAAAGAATGAGAGAGAGAGGAAGAAACATAGAAAGAGAGAAAGAGTGTGAGAGAGAGAAAGGAAGAGATACAGAGTGAGAGAGAGAGAAAGAGTGTGAGTGACAGAAAGGAAGAGATGGAGAGGGAGGGTGAGTGTTGACACTGTGGAGAAAATCCTTACAGCTCACCTTTCAGCCACTGGTGTGTCTCCAACCACGTGCCGGGACATAGTGGAGTCTTGAAGTTTAGTCATCTGAAACATAGTATAGAATCAGTAATGGCAGAGTACATACAACTGCACACGCCTAATTCTCTGTTTCGCCCCTGCGCACCCAGGCTGCTGCGCCCCATCGACTCCCACCACCCAGAGGTGTCTGCCCGCCTCTGCGCACCTAGGCTGCTGTATCCCATCCACTCCCACTGCCCAGAGGTGTCTGCCCGCTGCTGTGCACCCAGGCTGGTGCACCCCATCCAGTCCCACTGCCCGGAGGTGACTGCCCGTTCCTGCGCACCCAGAGTGCTGCATCCCATCCACTCCCACTGCCTAGAGGTGTCTGCCCGCTCCTGTGCACCCAGGCTGCTGCACCCCATCCACTTCCACTGCTCGGTGGTGTCTGCCCGCTCTTGTGCACCCAGGGTGCTGCACACTATCCACTCCCACCACCCAGAGGTGACTGCTCGCTGCTGCGGAAACAAGGCTCTCTGCTCACCTTCCGCCACCGGCGTGTGTCGAAGAGGGTCCACCACATGCTGAAGCAACCTCCTCAGGCACACGTTGCGTACACGCGGTCAAGCCGAGCTCACAATTCAGAGCGGGTGTTGATTGCAGGATGGCCACGCATCATCGCAGGCTGCACACGCACTCAGCTCTGGTGGCACTAACTCAGTGGAACTGAAGTCATCGCCTCGTGGCGGGAGGTCCGTGTCGGGGGGGGTCGTTAATCTGTGAATCACAGCCTAAATGACAAAAAGCAAGATAAGATTGTGCGTCATGCATCCATCAAAGGAGAGAGAGCGAGGAAGAGAGAGAGAAAGAAAGAAAGAGTGAGAGGTAGAAAGAGAGAAAGAGTGAGAGAGAGAGGAAGAGAGAGAGAAACAGTGAGAGAGAGGAAGAGAGAGAGAAAGAGAGAAACAGTGTGAGAAAGAGGAAGAGAGAAACAGAGGAAGAGTGAGAGAGAGAGAAAGAGAGAGAGAGGTAGAGAGAGAAAGAAAAAAACAGTGTGAGAGAGAGGAAGAGATAGAGTGAGAGAGAGAGGAAGGGAGAGAGAGAGAAAGAGTGTGAGGGAGAGAAAGGAAGAGATGGAGAGGGACAGTGCGTGCCGACACTGTGCATAAAACCCTCCCAGCTCACCTTTCCGTCACCGGTGTCTCCAACCACGTGCCAGGACATAGTGGAGCCATTAAGCTTAGTCATCTGAAACGTAGTATGGAATCAGTAATGGCAGAGTACATACAACTGCACACGCCTAATTCTCTGTCCCGTCTTTGTGCATCCAGGCTGCTGCACCCCATCCACTTCCACTGCCCAGAGGTGTCTGCTCGCCGCTGCGCACCCAGGCTGCTGCACCCCATCCACTTCCACTGCCCAGAGGTGTCTGCCCGCTGTAGCGCACCCAGGCTGCTGCGCCCCATCCACTCCCACTGCCCGGAGGTGACTGTCTGCCGCTGCGCACCCAGGCTGCTGCACCCCATCCACTCCCACTGCCTGGAGGTGACTGCCCGCCGCTGCACTAACAAGCCTCTCTGCTTACCTTTCACAACTTGCGTGTAGAAAAGAGGGCCTACTTTGTGCCGCTGCAAGCCCCAAGCCCTGGGCCCGCGGACACGCACCCTGCATGTCATGCAGCCCCGCTCCGCAGGCCATCAGGTCTCACATTTGGTGCTGGGTCTTGATTTTGCCATGGCAGAGGACATACCAGTGCACCGGGCTTTTCATCGCAGGCTGCACACCCGCTCAGCCCTTGCGGTGCCACTAACTCTGTGACCAGCGAGGCGACGCCACGTGGCGGTAGGCCTGTGCTGTCTGATGGCTTAGGCCTACACTGCGGTCCAGCAGGGCACACAAAACCTGAGCTGTCCAGGCCACCGGGACGGGCCATCACCGCAGGCTGCACACCCGCTCAGCAGTTACGGTACCCGTACCTCAGTGGACCGAAAGTCACCGTCCCGTGCTGGTGTGCCTGTGCCGGCCGCAGTGTATCCGGTGCGAGCAACTCTGAAATGGCGTTGAGCACGTGTGCCCGGTCTTTTTTATTGGCAGGGTCACGTGTCTTGTGACTCGTGTGCTGGATGGGTGTGGTGTGGGTGTATACTAGCCATGAGGGAGTGACTGTGGCGTACTGACAACTAGGGTGTGACCAGCAGATTAGTGTAATGAAAATCTGGGCCATGTAGCGTTGTTGTCCTTCCGCGTAAGCGGAGTGGGCTGGCCTGGCGTATGCCAGTCCTACCTGAGGCTGTGAAGAATCACTCCGGAGCTATGGGCGTGGCTCCGTCCTGGTCTGTATGAGGAATCAACTGATGCGGGTGTCCCTGTTGTAGTGCTGACGTCACCCGGGTCGCAAGCGCCAATGTGTCACTCTGTGAGCCAAGTCCCACAACATGGCCAACATGGAAGGTATGGGGAATCACTGACCCTACATTCATCCATAGTTCCACACATGAAAGATGGTGGACATGACACATCTGTGTGGATATGAATGTTTATTGCACATTCAGTGGAGTGTTGCAGCTGTAGCAATACAGGGCCATGGAAAGTTTAAGTTTCAGTTTTTGGCACATGGAGGGCAGCCAATTAGAGCCAAGCTTGTGTTCGGGGTTAGGCTGCGCCAACATATGTACTCCTAGAATTACTCCGCCAATCCCCAAGCACTTATAAATTCACTATACACTCTCCTTGCAGTACTGTAATGATCCAGTCTCTACGTACATACTTGTACAATGACCGAGAGAAAGTTACATAACCGAAGTTTTCCCCACTGCCAGAGTAACATGGTTGCATATGCTGTCCACAGCACAATGTAATGTGGTAGGGCCCAAGGGCGGCATCTTGCATACATAATGAACACACGGACACAGATAGATAGTGGAACTGGGTATGGGCACGTGTGCTCGACTCATTTTTATTACCAGTGTCACATGTCCAGTGACATCTGTGCTGGATGCGTGTGGGGTGAGTGTAAGCCAGCCCTCCGGGAATGGTTGGTGCTGGCAACAAGTACAACAGTAATCATTGGATCAGACACATAGATTCAATCATAAAGGGTCAATGATTTGTGCTGCACTAAGGTAGGGGCAACAGATGTGAAATAATACACAGAAGATTGTATCGTAAAGGGTCCATGACTTGTGGTATACTGAGGTAGGGGCAGCAGATGTGAAATTATAGACAAAACATTGTATCATAAAGGGTCCATGAGTTGTGCTGCACTGAGATAGGGGCATGAGAAACATTCAGCGTGTGCGCAGCCAGCGATGATGCTGGCCCAGCCTACCTCAACAGACGACTCTTCTTCTACGTCCCCAACCACCAGCTCCGCTCCGCCGACCTCTCCCTCGCCACCGTCCCTCGCATTCGAAGAACAACCACCGGCGGCAGATCCTTCTCACACCTCGCCGCCAAGACCTGGAACACCCTTCCACTAAGCCTACGACAGACCCAAGACCTGCTGACCTTCAGGAGGCTACTCAAGACCTGGCTGTTCGACCAGTAGCAGCATCCCCCCCTTCCCTCTCCCCAGCGCCTTGAGACCCTCGCGGGTAAGTAGTGCGCTCTACAAATTCTGTGATTGATTGATTGATTGATTGATTGATTGATTGATTGATGCGTGGTCAGGCGAGCCGCAGTGGAAGCAATGTCTGTTGCCTACTGGACTGAGTCATCTGCAATCGCGACTCAATGTGAATTGTGAGCCCTGCTATCCGCAGTGTAGATCGAAGGCAGTAGTCAGCACAGACATCGAAGAATGCTTTTAGTCACTTCCTGTTTACAAAATTCGAGGACATAGAGTACAATTCTGTCTGCAATAAATAAATCATGTCTCAATTTAAATTGTGAGCTGTGCTGACCGCAGTGTAGGTGTATGGAACAAAAGAGGAAACATTTATGGAATACACTGTCGAAATATGTAGGTTTCAGGGACGTTATAGTTAGTTGCCTACTGGACTCTGAAATTAATGAATGAAGACTGAATTTGAATTGTGAGCCCTGCTGAGCACAGTGTAGGCCGGAGGCAGCGGTCAGGAAGGGCCTACAGCCACGTGGCGTTCACTTGAGCTGCATAGAGTTAGTGGTAGGTGTGGCACTCAGCATGTGCGCAGCCAGCGATGATGCAATGTGTCTTGCGTACTGGACTGCATCATCTGCAATCGCGACTCGATCTGAATTGTGAGCCCTGCTGACCACAGTGTAGATCGAAGGCTGTAGTCAGCACAGACATCAAGGAAAGCTTTTTGTCACTTCCTCTTGACAAAATTCGAGGACATAGAGTACAATTCTGTCTGCAATTAATAAATCATGACTGAATTCAAATTGTGAGCTCTGCTGTCCGCAGTGTAGACTGCCATTCAGTGTTCCTTTGGACTTGCAAGATGAAGTTGGTCATTGTACTAGAGCTATAAATGATATAAAACAAGTTCTTGAAGCAAGGATACTAAAAGGATATTATGTAGGTTTTAGGGACGTAATGCTTAGTTGCCTACTGGACTCTGCAATTAATGAATCAAGAGTCAATTTTAAATGTAAGCCCTGATGACCGCAGTGTAGGCTGGAGGCAGCGGTCAGCAAGGGCCCACAGCCACGTGGCGTTGAGTTGAGCTGTACAGTTAGTGTCACCTGAAGCAACCAGCGTGTGTGGAGCCTGCGATGATGCGTGGTCCGGGCGGCCGCACTGGTAGCAATGTCTTTTGCCTAATGAATTCTGTCTTAATAAGTCCACGTGGCGTTGACTTGTGGTGCACTGAGTTAGTGGCACCTGAAGCACTCAGCGTGTGCGCAGCCTGCGATGATGCGTGGTCCGGCCGGGCCACACTGGTAGCAATGTCTTTTGTCTAATGAATTCTGCCTTAATAAGGCTACGTGGCGATGACTTGTGGTGCACTGAGTTAGTGTCACCTGAAGCAACCGGCGTGTGTGGAGCCTGCGATGATGCGTGGTCCGGGCGGGCCGCACTGTTAGCAATGTCTTTTGCCTAATGAATTCTGTCTTAATAAGTCCACGTGGCATTGACTTGTGGTGCACTGAGTTAGTGGCACCTGAAGCACTCAGCGTGTGCGCAGCCTGCCATGATGCGTGGTCCGGGCGGGCCGCACTGGGAGCAATGTCTCTTGCCTACTGGACTGCGTCATCTGCAATCGGGACTCGATCTGAATTGTGAGCCCTGCTGTCCGCAGTGTAGATCGAAGGCAGAAGTCTGTACAGACATAAGTCTGTGGTGCTCTGCTGCTGGGTTCGCACGGGGCCTGTGTCGAGGAGGCCGGCGGTCACGGCGGAGGCCTTGTGGCAGGGTGAGGGCTGCCGCCCTGGCAGACGTTTTGGCCTTCCCACAAGTGAACCACACCCAGAGCCCCAGCCTATTTATTCATACTCCTACGCTGGAGTGGGGTACGTTGGACCAGCCCACTCCGCTTCCGCTTCCAAGGGGGGACTACACAGCTACATGACCGAGATCTTCCCCACTGCCTGAGGTAACATGGTTGCGTCTATTGTCCACAACATTACAAGTACCAGCAGTATATGTCCACATGGAGAGGTTTGTGCTCTGCATAGTGAGGTCTGTCCACCACATTACTGCTACACTTGGTATTGTGTGCATTTTTATTGATGGGTGAGTTGCGTCCTTCACACATACTTGGTTGCCACATCTCCCAACATTCAGCTATTGTGTGGCTGAGGGACCATGCCATTTTTGGAGGGTCCGCTGTCCTTTTCTGCGCTGCCTCCGTGGTAGTAGGGAGGGGGTGGTCCGGGGGGGAGGTCCTGAGGGTGATGGCAGTGGGTGTTGTGGCCTTCTTGGGTGTCGGAGCTGCATGGTCAGTAGCTCTATGACATGTGTTGGTCTTTAGATGTGGTTATGGGCTGGGCTCCCTTTCACACTGTAGGTAGTCGTCCTGCTTTACACCAGTAAAAGGCAGATGTTAAATTCTTACTGCTAACGCAGCTTATCGCCTGTTTTTGGATCGCACCCCAGATTTGGCTGCTCGTTGAAAATATCGGGAAGTGGTGTTTTCGTGTTATTTTTGCACGGGAACGCCAACTCTGCATATTATTAGCGTTAGTTGTCGCTCTCATTTGTGGCAAATTTTTTTGCGGAAGCTATTGTTGGAAAACTGGCGATATCGGCTGTTTTCACTAGGTTGAGAATGGAATGATAATTTAAAATCACTGAAAAAACCATAGGTTTAATGAACATTATAATTATAAATTAGCATTTAAAAACGTTTGCAATTCACTGAAAAACCATAGGTTTCAGGCACGTTATAGTTAGAAATTAGCATTTAAAAAACCTTAGAAATTCACTGAAAAAACCATAGGTTTCAGGGACGTTATAGTTAGAAATTAGCATTTAAAAACCTTTGAAATTCACTGAAAAAACCATAGGTTTCAGGGACGTTATAGTTAGGTGGACATTTCACTCGTACACAACCATAGAAATTCCACCTTTATAGTTAGTTCAGTTAACTATAACTCGCGCCCCATAAAGCACTGCTCATGACATCACATATTACATCATTCATGGCATGGTCAGTGACATCACTGATGACATCACTGATGACATCTCAAATGACATCACTGATGACACCACTGATGACATCATCCACGTGATAATCTGATGCACCTCATCACACCCTAATATAACCTTTAATACACCCACTGTAAAATACACACTACCATTTTCGAAACCATCCACACACCAATACCAGTTACTACATACTCACTCACTGATTCCTAGGTCTGCACACACATCCACTCATTCACGTATACAATCACTTATACATGCAGTCACTTATCAATGCAACACTATCATATGCACTCATACACCTATTCAGACACTCACACACCGCCACTCATCCATGGAGTTACTCACACACCTAGTCAGTCATGCAAAGAATCAATCACACTCCCATTTACTCACCTAAACAGTTATACACACACCACCTCACTAATTCATACAGACAGTAACACATAGTTACTCTCTTATGTAATCACTGAAACAAGTACAGACTCATCCATACATGCCACTCTCACAATCACTCAGTCTCACATATAGTTATTTATATACACCATCACTCACATATACTTCCTTTTACATATGTAGTTACTCACATAGGTACCACTGAGACATCCATTCACTCACCAACACACCCATACACACACTTAGGCACCCATACAGCCATTCACAGATGCACTCTTGAACCCATACACCCAGTGAATCACCTACTCACACATCTATGCACAGAGTCACACACCTCCAACCCACCCACACACACACTCAGTCCCCATACAAATACTCAAGCAAACAATCAATAACCCATATAGACACTAATGTAGCTACTGACCAACCCATGTAGCAGCTTACACAACAACAGACAGACTGATACAGACATTCACACAGTTTAGTCACTAACCCATGCATTCAGTAAGACACGTTTAATCAGTCACTTATACAATTAGTTACATACCTCCTAAATCCTCCATACAGACACTTATACACCCACTCATTCTTCAATACACCTTGCCATATATATAAAACATATTTAAACTTTACAGAAACACACAGTCACTGGATGATGTCATCAGTGATGTCATCAGTGATGTCATTTGAGATGTCATCAGTGATGTCATCAGTGATGTCACTGACCATGCCATGAATGATGTAATATGTGACATCATGAGCAGTGCATTGCGGGGCGCGAGTTATAGTTAACTGAACTAACTATAACGGTGGAATTTCTATGGTTTTGTACGAGTGAAATGTCCACCTAACTATAACGTCCCTGAAACCTATGGTTTTTTCAGTGAATATATATATATATATATATATATATATATATATAGTTATCTACTGGCGGTCGCCAGTAGATAGTTATAGTTACAACCTATTATCCATAGGAAATCCGCGACATTCTATTTGAAATAACTCTCTTGCCGGTTGACGTATCTTCGCGAAATTTTCAAACTTTGTGGCCCGCTCCGGTCCGCTCCTACCCTGAAAGTCTCGGGGATTCGTCAAGCGGGGGCTGAGAAAAAGGGGGTCCCAAAACGCGTTTTCCCCATGCACTTTTCCATAGGAAACTTTAGACACGGCTACAGCCTGAACTGCTGAACGGAATTACACCAAATTTGGCAAAGAGGTAGTTCTTGGTTCAGAAAGAACTCTTTTGTTAAATGGTGTAAATCCGTTCAGTAGTTGCTGAGAAAATGAAAAGTAAAAAGTTAGTGATATCTATGGCCGAGTAGGGTCCGCGTACCCTCAGCGCACTCCTGCGCGCACCGTCCCGATCACGAGCTGCATGTTAATTGGCTGTCAGCTGGCTGTCAACATTCCGATTCAGGAAATGTTGGCAGCCATTTTGTCCCTCGGTAGAACCGAGGGACAGAAACAAGTGCGCAAAGCGCACAAAGGGGGCAGGGTAGAAACACCCTGACCCCTAGGTTTGCTCAGGGGCCCCACAAGGACCCCTGGACAAAAAATAATAATTTTTAAAAATCGGCAGGATGCGCTCAGGGTGCGCGAATCATGCCGAAAAAAATCGAAGCGCGGTCTCCGCGCTTTGATAGCTAATTGGCCCCGGGTGGCCCAAGTCCCGGGGGCATGGTGGGGGGATAATTTAACGTGTGGGGGCCTCAGGGGCCCCCAAGCCCCGGGGACCGCCACCCCCGGGGCTTTTTGAAAATGGTGCGGGAGGGCTCTGAGCTCTCCCGCAGCCCCGGGACCACCACCTCCCGGGGCTTTTTTTAATTAAAAATAAAACCAGTGTGGGGGCTCCAGCCCCCACACGCCCCGGGACCGCCACCTCCCCGGGGCACTAAACATTTAATATGGGGGTCCGTTACGGACCCCCAGAGCCCCGGGACCACCACCTCTCCGGGGCTGTGTACTGAATGGGAGGGGGCCGCGCGCCCCCTCCTGGAGCCCTTGATGGCCCTGGGGACCACCACCCCCAGGGCCGGCTCCTGCAGTGTCCCGGGGTGCCTACCCCGGGACACTGTAGTTTGCTATGGCAGGACGGAGCCTCGCGGCTCCCGTCCTGCCATAGCAAACTGCTTTGGATATTGGAAGAGAGAGCAGGGAAACCTGCTCTCTCTTCCAAGATCCAAAGCGATTGCTTTTCCACATGGGGAGCAGCATGTCAGCTGCTCCCCATGTGGAACAGCAATGCCGGCTCCCAAGGGACGTGGGGAGCCGGCGGGACTGTGGGGGATTGGGGACCCCCACAGTCCCCAACGGAGAGGGCCAGCCCCGGGGGATGGGGTCCCCGGGGCAAGTAGTGGCTCGGGATGGGGCCACGCGCCCCCTCTCCAAAAAAGAGAAAAAAAATGTAAAAAAAAATGGAAAGGCCGGCCCCGGGGATGGGGTCCCCGGGCCTTAATATGGCCAGAGGAGGGGGCCACGCTGCCCCCTCAAAATAATAAATATAGAGGCCATGCCCCGGGGATGGGGTCCCCGGGCCAATACAGGCCCAGGGAAGGGGGCCACGCGGCCCCCTTCCCCTGTTTTTTTTTTTTTGAAAAATTAAAAAGGGGTAAGGCCCTGGGGGATGGGGTCCCCAGGGCCCAAAAAGAGAAAAAAAGGAAGGGGGCTACACAGCCCCTCTTCAGGGGACAAAAAAACAAAAAAACGATCGGGCCCGCAGGCCCCGCCCCTTCCTTCACCACTCTGCAAACGCGCCCCTGGCGCGTTTGCAGAGGGGGAACAAATCCCCTTGAATACTGGGGGTCCCTGGGGCCAACTAGCCCACCAGGAACCTCCAGTATGCGCCAGGGGCTGCCTTGCAGAGACGTGTAGAGAGGCCACACCCCTTTTACACCTCTCTGCAACGCAGCTCTGTGGCGCTTTTGGAGGTATATGGTGGGCTAGTTGGACTCCGGGGACCCTCAGGATTCAAGGGGACTTAATCCCCCAACTTAAAACGCGCCACGGGGCGCGTTTGCACAGTGGTGAAGGGAGTGGGCGGGGCTTCAGGTGACATGTGTGCAAACAGGTTCCGTGGCGCGTTTTAAGATGGGGAATTAAATCCCTTCAATCCTGAGGGTCTCTGGGGGCCAACTAGCCCAACAGGTACATCCAGAAAGCGGCACAGAGCTGCGTTGCAGAGAGGTGTAAAAGGGGTGTGGCCTCTCTACACGTCTCTGCAACGCAGCCTCTGGCGCATATTGGAGGTTCCTGGTGGGCTAGTTGGCCCCTAGGGACCCTCAGGATTCAAGGGGACTTAATCCCCCAACTTAAAACGCGCCACGGGGCGCATTTGCACAGATGTCACCTCAGGCCCCGGCCCCTCCCTTCACCATTGTGCAAATATTCCTCTAAAATCAGCCGAAATACGAATTCCGATTTACTCACCTGTTATAAGGAGAGACCTCAGTGCTGTATCTTTCAGCCCAGTACTGGTCCTGAAAAGTAATTTTAACCGTACTTACCAGTAACTTGAATTTCCTTCCATAGGCTAACATTGACTGGTTTCAATTGGAAATTCTTCTAAGTGTGGAGTTTTGGAACTTTAAAATATTCCTGTAAAATCAGCCGAAATACGAATTCCGATTTACTCACCTGTTATCAGGAGAGACCTCAGTGCTGCATCTTTCAGCCCAGTACTGATCCTGAAAAGTAATTTTAACCGTACTTACCGGTAACTTGAATTTCCTTCATAGTCTAACATTGACTGGTTTCACTTGGAAATTCTTCTAAGTGTGGAGTTTTGGAACTTTAAAATATTCCTCTAAAATCAGCCGAAATACGAATTCCGATTTACTCACCTGTTATCAGGAGAGACCTCAGTGCTGCATCTTTCAGCCCAGTACTGATCCTGAAAAGTAATTTTAACCGTACTTACCGGTAACTTGAATTTCCTTCATAGGCTAACATTGACTGGTTTCACTTGGAAATTCTTCTAAGTTTTGATTTTTGAAACATACAAATATTCCTCTAAAATCAGCCGAAATCCGAATTCTGATTTACTCACCTGTTATCAGGAGAGACCTCAGTGCTGCATCTTTCAGCCCAGTACTGGTCCTGAAAAGTAATTTTAACCGTACTTACCAGTAACTTGAATTTCCTTCCATAGGCTAACATTGACTGGTTTCACTTGGAAATTCTTCCAAGTGTGGAGTTTTGGAACTTTAAAATATTCCTCTAAAATCAGCCGAAATACGAATTCCGATTTACTCACCTGTTATCAGGAGAGACCTCAGTGCTGCATGTTTCAGCCCAGTACTGATCCTCAAAAGAAATTTTAACCGTACTTACCGGTAACTTGAATTTCCTTCCATAGGATATCATTGCCTGCTTTTTGCTGAAAAAGATTCTAAGTGTTGATTTTTAGAACTTTAAAATATTCCTCTAAAATCAGCCGAAATCCGAATTCTGATTTACTCACCTGTTATCAGGAGAGACCTCAGTGCTGCATCTTTCAGCCCAGTACTGATCCTCAAAATTAATTTTAACCGTACTTACCGGTAACTTGAATTTCCTTCATAGGCTAACATTGACTGGTTTCACTTGGAAATTCTTCTAAGTGTGGAGTTTTGGAACTTTATAATATTCCTCTAAAATCAACCAAAGTACGAATTCCAATTTATTCACCTGTTATCAGGAGAGAACCCAGTGCTGCATCTTTTAGCCCAGCACTGACCCTGAAAAGTAATTTTAACCGTACTTACCAGTAACTTATATTTTCTTCCATAGGAATCCTTTGTCTGGTTTTCAGCAGAAAAGTTTCAAAGTGTCGATTTTCACAAACTACAAATATTCCTTAAAAATCGCCTGTATGACTTAAACGCATTCTTTCAACTGTTTACAGGAGATGCACCAGTGCTGGATCCAGGATCCAACACTGAGTAACAAAAAGTAACGATAACAGTTTTTACCTCCTAAGTGAATTTCCTTCCATAGGATAACATTGGTCATTCTATGAGAAAAAGTTTCTAAGTGTCAACTTTTAAAGTACAATAATATTCCTTAAAAATCACGACTGTAACCAAAACGCTTTTACTCAACTGTTTACAGGAGATGTCCCAGGACTGAATCTAGGATCCAGTCCTGTGGTTAGAAAAGTAATCCATAAAGTAACTAATTGCATTTAACTAGAAATTCACATTGAGCTGAATGTTGCATTGTGTTTGAAAATGTGTTGCCCATTGCAACAACTGTAACTACTGTACTTAAAAGTCTATTGCCTATGTGCAAAGTATTTAAACTAAAGTAATTCATTCTGAGAAAGTATTTTTTGTAATGTATAATATAATTACAATGTCATTTAAAAATAAAATATGTAAAAAAAATGTTTTCTAAAAAATTTCGAAATCAGTATGAAAAAAATTTATATAACAATTAATACATTTAAAAATTGTCATTTACAAAACCTTTGAAATTCACTGAAAAACCCGTAGGTTTCAGACATGTTATAGTTACAAATTAGCATTTAAAAACCTTTGAAATTCACTGAAAAACCATAGGTTTTAGGACGTTATAGTTACAAATTAGCATTTAAAAAACCTTTGAAATTCACTGAAAAAACCATAGGTTTTAGGGACAGTTATAGTTAGTTGGACATTGCACTCGTACAAAACCTGTGAAATTCCCCGTTATAGTTAGTTCAGCTAACTATAACTCGCGCCCGCAATGCACTGCTGATGACGTCACATATTACATCACTCATGACATGGTCAGTGACATCACTGATGACATCACTGATGACATCTCAAATGACATCACTGATGACATCATCCACGTGATAATCTGATGCAGCTCTTCACACCCTAATATAACCTTTGATACACCCAATCTAAATTACAGACTGCCATTCGCAAAACCATAGACACTCCAACACCAATAACTACATACCCACTCACTGATTCTTAGGTCTACACACATACATCCACTCACTCACCCGTACAGTCACTCATACTTATGGTCACTCAATACAGGACTATCATATGCACTCTTACTCCTATATAGACACTCAAACACCGCCACTCATCCATAGAGGTACTCACACACCTAGTCAGTCATGCAAATAATTAAACACACTGCCATTTACTCACCTATACAGTTATGCACACACCAGCTCACTTAATCATACAAATACTAGCACATTGTTACGCTCTTATACAATCACTGATACAAGCACACACTCATCCATACAGCCACTATCACAATCACTCACTCTCGCTTATAGCTATTTATATACTCCAACACACATATATACTGCCTTTCACATATGTAGTTACTCACACATGTACCACTGGGACATACATTCACTCACTAACACACTCTTACACACACTTACCCACCCATACAGTCTATCACAGATGCACTCTTGAAACCATCCACCCAGTGAATCACCCACTCACACATCTATGCACAGTCGCACACACCCCATCCACACAAACACTCAGGCACCCATACAGATACTCAGACAACAAATCAATAACTCTTATAGACACTCATGTAGCTATTCACAAACCCATGCAGCCACTTACACAGCAACAGACAGATACAGACATTCACCCAGTTTAGTCACTAACCCATGCATTCAGTAAGATACGTTTAATCACTCACTTATAGAATTAGTCACGCACCTACTAAATCATCCATACAGACACTTATACACCCACTCATTCTTCAATACGCCTTTCCCTATATATATAAAAAATATTTAAACTTTACAGAAACACACAGTCACTGGATGATGTCATCAGTGATGTCATTTGAGATGTCATCAGTGATGTCATCAGTGATGTCACTGACCATGTCATGAGTGATGTAATATGTGACGTCATCAGCAGTGCATTGCGGGCGCGAGTTATAGTTAGCTGAACTAACTATAACGGGGAATTTCACAGGTTTTGTACGAGTGCAATGTCCAACTAACTATAACTGTCCCTAAAACCTATGGTTTTTTCAGTGAATATATATATATATATATATATATATATATATATATATATATATATATATATATATATATATTATCTACTGGCGGTCGCCAGTAGATAGTTATAGTTAGGACCTATTTTCCATAAGAAATTCGCAACATTCTATTTCCAATACCTTTGGCGCCGGTTGACGAATCTTCACGAAATTTTCAAAACTTATGGCCCGCTCCGGTCCGCTCCTATTGTGAAAGTTTCGGGGTGATTCAGCAAGCGGGGGCCGAGAAAAAAGGGGGGTCCCAAAACGTGTTTTCCTCATGCAATTTTCCATAGGAACCTGTAGTCGCAGCTACAGCCCGAACTGCTGAACGGAATTACACCAAATTTGGCAAAAAGGTAGCCCTTGGTTCAGAGTCATGCCTTTTGGTTAAATGGTGTAAATCCGTTCAGTAGTTCCTGAGAAATTTGAAAAAGAAAACACATATATATCTGGGCGGAGCCTAACCACACATGTCATCGTGAGATCTGATTGGCTGTCAGCACTTCATCCTGGAATTGCTGGCAGCCATCTTGGGACCAATATAAATGATAGTACCCCATTGAAATGCATTGTAGTGAATCAAAGATTTTGAGGGTTACAAAAGGAGAACTATAAAGGGTGATAACAGACTTTAGTTACATTAGAATTCATTTGTTGATGGTACCATACTAATTTCAGGAATTGTGGTGTGTTCTAAGGTGATTTTACCCTGTGAAAAACCTTCTGCTGGGATATCATGAATCATGTTTGAGAGAAAACTATTTTCACATGCTTGTCCCATACAGTTTTGGAAGGTGCTCCAGAAGCTAAAATGAGAGCATATTTTCTGTAAATTCACATTATCTTTCTCAGTCATGTGAGAATGAAGTCTGACATTCTCAGTAAAACATGTACATCCAACAAGGGCAGAGACTGTCAGTTGATTCCTTTGTGTTCTACTGCAGCTTCCCAGAGTGTTCTAAAGAACAACTAGAGTGCTAACAGCCTTACTTATGACAAAAGTATGGCACACCTGAAGCCATCTTGATTGGAATAAACTGGTAACACTTAAAACATTTAATTTAAAAAGGAACAAAATGATGGGGTTCATTTTGTCATAGAAATTATGGTTAGTGCTGTAGAAAGAAAAATTAGGACATGTTTCAAGTGTGATCTCAAATATCTTCCTGTTATATTTCAACAGGAGCAGCCTGTCAGTTGATGCCTTTGTGTTCTACTGCAGCTTCCCAGAGTGTTCTAAAGAACAACTAGAGAGCTAACAGTCTTACTTATGACAAAAGTATGGCACACCTGAAGCCATCTTGATTGGAATAAACTGGTAACACTTAACATTTAATTTAAAAAGGAACAAAATGAGGGGGTTCATTTTGCCATAGAAATTATGGTTAGTGCTGTAGAAAGAAAAATTAGGACATGTTTTAAGTGAGATCTCAAATATCTTCCTGTTATATTTCAACAGGAGCAGCCTGTCAGTTGATGCCTTTGTGTTCTACTGCAGCTTCCCAGAGTGTTCTAAAGAACAACTAGAGTGCTAACAGCCTTACTTATGACAAAAGTATGGCACACCTGAAGCCATCTTGATTGGAATAAACTGGTAACACTTAAAACATTTAATTTAAAAAGGAACAAAATGATGGGGTTCATTTTGTCATAGAAATTATGGTTAGTGCTGTAGAAAGAAAAATTAGGACATGTTTCAAGTGTGATCTCAAATATCTTCCTGTTATATTTCAACAGGAGCAGCCTGTCAGTTGATGCCTTTGTGTTCTACTGCAGCTTCCCAGAGTGTTCTAAAGAACAACTAGAACGCTAACAGTCTTACTTATGACAAACTTATGGCACACCTGAAGCCATCTTGATTGGAATAAACTGGTAACTCTTAAAACATTTAATTTAAAAAGGAACAAAATGAGGGGGTTCATTTTGTCATAGAAATTATGGTTAGTGCTGCAGAAAGAAAATTTAGGGCATGTTTTAAGTGAGATCTCAAATCCTCTTCTATTTCATTAGAAAATTCTGACATGCAGACTGAAACAATCACTTTCAATACCAGCAGTAGACTTCCAGTTAACTCCCTGGTGAGCAGTAGCTTTACTACAGTGATCTAATGAACAACTAGAGTGCTAACATTATGAATTTATTGCAAATGTGTGACACATCTGAATGCCTTCTTGATGGAATCAAAGTAAAAACTGAAAGCATTTCCTACTGAGGAGACTGCAGTAAATGACGAAATTAGGAAACTTCATATCAAATAAGTCTCCCAAGATGGCCACCTGAGAAAAAGAGCCCAAATGTAGCACAAATATCACCCAGATGTAGCCCACATATAGCCCAATGACAGAAGTGTGCAAAACACTTTTTATTTTTAGTTTTTTTGCAGTTTTATATAGTGCAAACTGGTCAGGTATTGGAGCGTTACATCTTACTTGGACCCCTTATTGCGTATTTTGCACGAAGTACATGAGATTGATCTTGCGAAACATTGAACTTTACGATTCTGTTAACCTGAAGTTGCTCTGAACCGGGCTTTGTAACACCCGTTTTTACCTACTGGTTTTAATTAATTCTCACTGTATTGTATTAGGAAAGAGGATTTACTGTTTTTATGTACACTTTTATGATCTATGTTTCTAAATCAGATCAAATAAAGTTTAATTAATTCTATGGCAGGATGGAGGCGAGGATTATGCATATCTTTCCTCACTTTATTTGCATAGCAGTTCAAAGAAAACGTAACACAACAATCATTAAACCAAAGACTACACAACCCATGAACCATTAGGGGGGTAGTCTCCAAGGCAACTATAGTCCAATCATATCACAGTCCATCGTATATAATATTGTGACGTCCCTTCCGCTTCCTCTTTCTTCACTGCTCGTCAGTTAAGTGCATTCCCTACATTCTTGGCTTAATCTGACGTTGTTGCTGTTTGTATAGCGGTTTCTTGTGCACGTTATTAGCATTATTGCCTTGGTATTGTTTCATATTCCCTGCGCAGCAGGCTCTTGCCCGAGCACGTTCTCCCCCTCGCAGTTTCTCCCGCTGTGTGCGCTGCGCACAGTGAGATCCTGTCAGGCGCGTCTGGTCCGAGCGAGGCAGCTCCGTTGAGCGCTCCCGCTGGTCTTTACGCGCGTTTGGGAATCCGGTCACTCCTTTAGTGTCCGCTTGATTCCCGACCAACCCTCGCCTAATTTTGACACCGCTTCGCGGTGATTTCCCCACACGGCCAAGTTAGTGACCAGCGCCACCTGGTGGTGGTAATTGGTTTTGCGCCTCAGTCTATTCTTATAACAGCTTCGGGGAAAGCCCAGCTGTTGGAGCACCTGCGAGGGGGCTGTCTTAAGGATTTTAAGGGCATTTGTTCTGTGCTCACACCCTCTGCTATCATGTCTTCTCCAGAAGACCATTTTTACTCCTCCTACCAGGAAGTGGAGGAGGAATGGCCCCCAACTTCTCCCTCCAGCAGTGGACCAAGCCCTCTCTCTGGCTATTTCTAGGGCGCTGGCTCCTCTTAGGGATCAGGTTGATAAGCTGGCGAAAAGCATCCCTGGGGTGTTCAGTGACCCAAATCTGGTGGTGGCGGGTCCAAGTAGCTCCCAGATGGGGAATAAAAGGGCCGTTAAGCATAACGCGGGGCACTTGGAAGGATTTGATAAACTTACGGAGACCTTCCTCAAGAGTACACGAACGCTAAAACATGCACCCTGCCGGGAGGAGGAGGGACCCGGAGAAAATTGCGACACTGTCATCACTATTGTAGACCCCGACGGCGGGTTTCCCTTAGAGGGAGAGGGTGTATCGGAGGACGATTTCTCTTCCGATGAGGATAAAGACTCGGGTTGTCCCTGGCGTCCAGAGTCCCACTCCTCTCAGTCCCCGGTTGGGGACGGGGTCCACTCGGACATGTTCGAGCCTACCCAAATTTACCATCCTAGGTCGGCAGGGTGGACACCTGACGCCAAAGTGGCAGAGTATGTGGTGGGGAAAATCCATCAACCCCTTGAAAGGGAGGTCAGGAATAGGATGAGGGAAGAATGCCCCAGGCCCTCACTGAAGGGGAAGGTGCCACACACGCCTGAAAGTGATGAGAAACTATGTACCTTTTTCTCCAAGTATATGAGGGATCCCAAGAAAGGAACTGATAGGTCTTGGACGTGGTAGGGCCCTTGACCCAAATTATTCAATTGATGGAGCGTTCCAAAGAGTCAGGATCCCCTTTGTCCACGGATATTGTGGCTGGTTGGGCGCACTACCCTAAACCCTAACACACTACCCCAGCCACTACCCAACCACCACTGCACTACCCTAAACCCTAAAACACTACCCCCAGCACAACACCCTACACTACCCAAACATAACTGCACTACCCTAAACCCTAAAACACTACCACCAGCACGACTCCCTACACCACCCAAACACCACTGCACTACCCTAAACCCTAAAACACTACCCCCAGCACGACTCCCTACACTACCCAAACACCACTGCACTACCCTAAACCCTAAATCTACCCCCAGCACGACCCCCTACACTACCCAAACACCACTGCACTACCCTAAACCATAAAACACTACCCCCAGCATGACCCCCTACACTACACAAACACCACTGCACTACCCTAAACCCTAAAACACTACCACCATTATGACCCCCTACACTACCCATACACCACTGCACTAGCCTAAACCCTAAAACACTACCCCCAGCACGACCCCCTACACTACTGCACTACCCTAAACCCTAAAACACTACCCCCAGCACGACCCCCTACACTACCCAAACACCACTGCACTACCCTAAACCCTAAAACACTACCCCCAGCACGACCCCTACACCACCCAAACACCACTGCACTACCCTAAACCCTAGAAAAGAAACCCTCACCCCATGCCCAATCCCCCTTACCTCTCACTCCTCATGGTTCCTCTCTCCTCATGGTTCCTGCTTCACGTCATCTCTGAGGGCGGTGCACGTCGTTGTGAGGAAACGGAACAGCCTCTGTTTCCTTACAACAACATGGATCATCTACATGTTTTTTAGAACACATTGTCATTTACCATACATACTTTTACAACAAAATTCGTTGTAAAGGCATGCGTGGTAAATGACCATGCGTTCAAAAAAATGCGTAGTAATGACTTCGTGATGTACAACGCATGCGTGGTAATGCATGCATTGTAATGGTATCGCAAAGTAAAAAAGTTGTTGTAACGGCTGTTTACCGATCGAAGCTGGCCCCTGTTCTTCAGTGAGACGTTTATTTGATTAATTAGGAGGAAGGAATGTGTTTTTTTTACCGCAAAGTGCATTCCCGGCTTTTGTATTGTGAAAGTGTCCGCGTGGCCTGGTTTCACTTCCGGTGAGAGAGTGGAAGAGTCTGTTTGGATCTTATCGAGTTCTGTTGTTGGACGGGGCTGGCGCGACATGTCATCAGAAAACATAGCTAATGGAAAGCGCCCTCCCTGAAGTGTGGAGCAGTGCCATGAGAGGTCAACGAGTGTGCGTCCCACCGCAGTATGACCGTACCGCGTGACCCATGTGCCGCCTCCAGGGTACGGGAGGCAGAAGCGGCATCGCAGGTCCTCTTGAAGACCGTTGTAGCACTAATTCTACATTTTGGTACTAGGGCATTTTAACTTTGTTGTTCCTGCCAGATACAAAGAGAAGATCCTGTGTTATTCAGTGCCCTCGTTACCTTTTTTGTGGGTTGTGGTGCTTGTCACTTCGCTGCCCCGCCGGTGCACATGACTGGGCACCCCACCTCGTGTGCCATCTGCAGGGCCTCTGCCCTCGGATCACTGGTTTCGGTTTCTGGAGTGGCAACATAAACAGTTGCTCCCAAAGGACTAGCCTGAACACTTAGGTGAATATCCCCTGCACCAGCATTCCATGGAAATTCTTTCCTAGCTCTCCCACGTCAACGAGCACGGCTCCGCTCGCGACACCATATGACGTCATCGGAGCCATAAGAGGACCTCATCGGCGTGCTGACGTCAGTTCCACCCATTTTTTCTGTGCCACCGAGGCAAACAGGGGACCGAGACATTTTCACATGTATACATAGTATAATAAATATATATATATTCACTGAAAAAACCATAGGTTTCAGGCACGTTATAGTTAGAAATTAGCATTTAAAAAACCTTAGAAATTCACTGAAAAAACCATAGGTTTCAGGCACGTTATAGTTAGAAATTAGCATTTAAAAAACCTTAGAAATTCACTGAAAAAACCATAGATTTCAGGGGCGTTATAGTTAGTTGGACATTTCACTCGTACAAAACCATAGAAATTCCCCCGTTATAGTTAGTTCAGCTAACTATAACTCGCGCGCCCGCAATGCACTGCTGATGACGCCACATATTACATCACTCATGACATGGTCAGTGACATCACTCATGACATCACTGATGACATCTCAAGTACGTTGGAAGGCCATGTGTTCGTCGTGGGGGTCCTGGGAGGCAGCCGTGGTGGTGGGTGCTGCCTGCTGTGTGTACTGTGCAGGGGGGGGCTCCTCATGGCAGCTGGGTTGCCCTGATCCTGGAAGTGGGCTGCGGAGGCTCTCCGTGAGCTGTTCGAGGGCGTCTGAGTCGAAGGTGTGGTGGCCCTCTTCATCATCAGAGAAGAGAGGTTCGGACTGCTCTGCAGGAGGTGTTGGATTTCCCCCTGCAATGTGAAGGGGAGATGTAGTTTGACATTGTGTACACATGTATGTTGATGCATTGTACATGTCTGCATTCAGACTGCATGACAGTGCTGCCTATTTGATGCGGGACAGTGGACATTCCGACTACATCAAGAATGTGAGTTTGTACTTGTACATTATCAACTCACATTTCCCTGCAGTGCCATATGTGATTGGCCGGTTTCTACGCACATGCGGCACCTGTTGTGTCCTCTGTTCTGTTGTGGACGTGTTGCGGTTTGTACCACCTCGTTGTCAATGTTGATGTGCTCTGCATGTTATGTGTGTGTGCCGTATTTTGGGGGAGTCGCCCCTGCATCTCTGATTTAGCTGCCCTCCTCCCTTCCATGCGGTGTGCCTCTGGGTTCTGTGCTTCTGCAGTGCTGAGATGTTGCATACCTGTGTGCATTGGTCTCTTGGTGGGAGTTGTGGGTCTGGGGCATGGTTTGTCCGCAGATGTGCTATGCTTAATTGTGCATGTGTGCCATTGTGCCCATCTCCCCCCGTCCCCCCAGTCCCTGGCGGTTACTCACCCTGTTGCTGTTGTGTCCGGTCATGTTGAGTGGTGTCCGGTCCCCCGACTCCTGCCACCATCTCCCCACTGATGACTGTGGACACCATTTCCTCCATCTCATCCAGCGACTCCTCTGGCGCAGGACTCCCACCTCCAGTCTGCATTGCTGCCTTCCGGTTGTTTGCGAGTTTCAGCTTGGTTTTGTGCTTCACATCATTCCAGCGCCTCTTGACCTCGTCCATTGTCCTCTTCAGCACTCCGACTGCATTCACCTTGTCCACGATGGTCTGCCATATTCCATTTTTAGTTGCCAGTGACACAGTGGAGGTAACGAACAGTGATTGATGGTGTTCTATCACCTCCGTTATCAGGATCCTGTTTTCCTGCGGACTGAACTTCGTCTTCCTCTTCTTCTTGTCCTTGCCCTTTCCTGACCCCGAGGTCCCAGGCTGGTCCTCCGTGGGGCTTGTGGGGTTCTGGTTGTCCTCTGTACTTGCTCCGGCTGCCTCCATTGTGCTTCGCTGTTGTTTGGCTTTTGTTGGTATGCTTTTTTCTACTTTTAAGGTCCATTTTCCCGCATGAGGCGTGGGAATTGCAGGGCTGTGGCTGGTTTTCGTAGATTTTTGTATCGCGATTGGCATCATCGCTACTATTCTTGCGTTGGGGTTTCGCGTTTTTGCGGTGTCGCGTTGTTTCTAATGCGTTCATTTGACGCATTGTCCAGTGACTATCGCATGGTACAGCAGTGTTGTGAATACCACGTTAACACGGAGTTGTTTTCCCGTGATGGACTGCGATGTGTAGGGTTGCATTAAGCTACACTTGCAGTAGTTATCACACGTTCTTGAGAATATGCCCCCAAGTGTGTAATGAATAAACATGTATCATGTGTAGTAATGGTGTGTCACTATGTCTTCCTTACAGGTCGACGCCCATCAGAAGCAGGAAATTTGGCAGACCATCGTCCGGACTGTGAGATCTGTGGGGGTCTTCTGCCACTGCCAGAAGAGGTGGCAGGACCTCCGTGGCTGGACCCGGAGGATTGCAAGAGTCCAGCTGAAGCTGTCACCTCCTCGCAAAAGGGGTGGACGACGGACCCTGACCCCCCACATGCTCCGGGTACTGACGGTGGTCTTCCCTGACCTGGATGGGCAGTTGAAGGCCATACAGCAGCAAGGAGGGGGTGAGTATGTGCCATGAAACTGAACTATGCTTTGACATGCATGTTGCACTCCCTCAGCCTGGTAACCCTCTCACAGGTCGTCTATCTGCTGAGACACCACTTATGTGGCCAACTGTAATGATGCCCCATGATCATCTGATACACAGGTGTGTCCCTTTCCGTCTATGACATGTGTCACTTAGGCCCTGTGTATTTGCTGTAGTCCAAGGTTGATGTGATCAGCACCATATACACCATGTGCATTGAGTTGTCCATCATGAGTGATGTCATTGTCTCACATGTGTCAGCACATTGACTGAAATGTGCCCTGTACTCTGTGTGGGACATACATATATGTTCGAAATGGTGATCTAGGTAAACACAGCTTCATGAAAAATTTGCTACACACCTGTGCAGTAGGAGATACCAATGTTGATGCCTCAAACAAATTAAATGGATAAGTGTTCCAAATGTGTAGCCACATAGTGCTCTGTGTAATCACGTGTTTCACATGGACCAAGGACAGGTATGCCAAGTCAGGCCATATGAGACGCTGTCACATCAGATCTTGGTGTGTCAGGCAACACTTCCACCATTGTAAATTTGATAATCTTGTGTCTGACTCTGTGTCAGTGTGTACAGGCATGACTTTCATGATACACAGGTAGTAAGTATAGGTAATGTGCACAGACATCTAATGCCTGGAAGGTGGCTCACATACACAGGGCAGAACATGTGTGTGTCATCCCTTGACTCTGCATAATGGTGGCTTTAACATGTATGTGTATGCTGCATTACTTTCTTCCTGAGAGCAATTGGAAAGTTCATGTAGACGGATCAGTTAATTCATGTACTCCAATGTCTAAGTGGAACAATGTGAGCTTGTCAGACTCTTCCCATTGGGTTTAGCACGTAGGGGACATGTGTACTTAACCACTACAGATGTTGCTTTGAAAGGGATTACATGATTGTGACACAGTGCTGACTTTCACGTTGTGATTCATTGCCCCTGTAACAATAGTCAGTACAGACTGTTTAGCCACACAGGCCCGTGGCATAGTATGCCACATGAAATTTAGTGAGGGTGCACACTTTGTACTTGTCTGTTGTCCTGCATGCAGACCATCATAGCATTGACGTTCAAGACATAAGCCCATCATGATGACTGGGGATGGCATTATGTTCCACATGTCTACTTATCTATTTGTCCATCCCATTTGCTCTGTCACTTCCAGACTCCCTTGCATGAGCTGAGACTTGTTCGTAACGACACATGACAGTCAGGAGCATTACAGATCAGACAACAGGCAAATTAGTGCGTTGTTGGACATGTGTTTAGTGGTCTTTGAAATACATCTAACTGATGGTTCCATTGCCATCATGTTTTTGGGAACCATGGTTCACTGGCAGACTGACAAGTGCCATGTTCACAAATGTGCAATGATTATAATAAGTGACATTAACGTAATGCAAAGGCTTGCTCTGTGATGTGTTGTGCTTAAACTCATGTGTCAAGTCTATGCAGATGACTGATGTGAATCTGTTTCTCATCCTTGTTCACAGCATCATCTACGGCTACTGGAGGAGACAGTTCCACGGAACAAGAGGAAGCGGCTAGCCAGACTGGGTACACATGGGAGGAGGAGGAGGGACCCAGTGCCACGGAGGGTGAGGGGAGCCATACTGAGGGCTGGTCTGAAACATCGACATCTGCAGAGGACCAATCAAGCTCCAGTGATGACTCCCTTGTGGTGGTGGGTGTTACCGGAGCACAGGCCACAACACCAGAGTCTGCCCACACCACCACCACCATCTCCACCCCCACAGCTGCTCCCATTCCAAGTGTCCGTGGACCCTCCCGTGTTAGGGAGCATGTCTCCTTCGGGACAGGCACTGCACCCCCTGCATCTGTCACCCCTGCTGCTGAGTGTGGAGGCCGTGGATTTGCTGAAACAGATCCATGTGGGGCAGACTTCCATGCTGAGTGTCTTCCATGCACACACCAGTCTTTTGACCCAATTGGTGTCATACATGGAGGGCATGTCATCAAACATGTCTGCCCTACAGTGGACAAGTCAGTCCATGGCCTCCTCACTGACGGCAGCAGTGTCCCTCCTACAGCAGTCCCTCACCCCTCCTACCTCTGCCACATCCACAGTCCCCACTAAGCTACCTGACCAAAGCACACTCACACAGGCACATGCACACACCCCAATAGACACAAGCAGCACACAGCCACCTAAAACAAAGTGCAAAAAAACATGCATGCACACTCAGGGGACTAACATCACACACACAGGGGATAGGGCCAAAAACAACACACACCCATCCACAACCACTCTGCATTCCTCAGCTACCTCTCCCTCCAAAACCCTACCCTTGACTCTCCTGCAACCCCCCCTTCCCAGAGGGTCTTCCTCTGTGACCTTGGCCTCTTCCCCACTGATACATCAGACCAGACTTGCAAGAGGAGGAAGAAATCACCCAGCACAGAGAGGAGATCCACCCCTGCCCACACACCTTCCCCTAAGAGTAGGAAGACTGAGGCCCCCACCTGTACATCCCCCAGTGCAAAGATATCATAAACCCCACCACCATCCCACACTGCCACCACAAAACCTACTTCATCCTGAGCCCAGGCCACCCCTCCCAAAGTTTACACTTCACAAACCATCCCAGTTTCACCCACACACCATTACACCATCCCCAAGATGACAAGATCCTCCCCCCTACCACAAGCACTTCACCTCCCACAACACCACACCGTCTGTCCGTTCCGGACACTGCAGTGGAGCCCCCACCCCCGCAATCAGACCTGTCCACTGCAGTGGAGCCCACGGCCCCTCAATCAGACCTGTCTACTGCAGTGGAGCCACCGCCCCCTCAATCAGACCTGTCCACTGCAGTGGAGCCACCACCCCCTCAATCAGACCTGTCCACTGCAGTGGATCACCC
This sequence comes from Calotriton arnoldi, assembly GCA_963921515.1. Taxonomy (NCBI): domain Eukaryota; kingdom Metazoa; phylum Chordata; class Amphibia; order Caudata; family Salamandridae; genus Calotriton; species Calotriton arnoldi. Next base: position 401,161 of record CAWUFW010002047.1, read on the forward strand.
GCCACCTCAATCAGACCTGTCCACTGCAGTGGAACCCGACACTCCAGTAGCCCCCATCCCTCCCACAACCCACACTGGTACACCCTAATCCTGTCCCTGCGGTGCCTGGCATGCCCCTTAAGATGCCCCTCCCAAGGGGAGATATCCCCTAGTTGTAGCAGTGCAGGCAGGCGAGGGAGTCCGAAGCATTATGTTTCCCCCCTAATGGACTCAATTAAAATGGACTGGCCATTGGCCATATTGTTCTTCATGTTCAGAATGCTTTTTTTCAAAGGCTGAATAAAGCATTACCTTTTCTTTTGGAGATTTGCATTTTGTGTACCTAATTTTGTGAATGAGTCATAATGAAATAGCTGTTGAAATCTTGTTTAGTGGAAATGTTGTTTTAGCGATGTCAGGGACTGCATGTTGTCCATGGTATATGTGTACTATTACAGTATGTCTCAGAGTCATCATTGACAGCAATTGCAGGTTGTCATGATCCACAATGTTTAGGACAGGGAGTGTGACCTGCTTTTGACAACATCCCATCTTTGACTTACACTTTTGCACATAGGTTGGTCTGACATTTGTACACATTGTACAATTTTCCAACGGTACAGCGTCTATGATGGACATGCAGATTAGCGCATTGATGATGAACACATCATCTGTCTCATCAGTGCAACTTGTTAAACATGGAGTTTGCCTACATGCAGGTGACTTTGGGGACCCACATGTACGCAGGCTGATGGAAACAAAGTATTCTGTGTGTTGGAATTGTTGGATCCATGTCCGAGTTTCACTGGGACATGGTAGACCCATGCCAAGACCAAGCTTGACACAGCTGACCTTACACAGTAGTGACATCACCTCATGGCAGTGTGTAAATCTGTAACATATCCTGAGACCATGGTGTGTTTCATGTGAGCATTGATCTCTGTCTGCAAACCCCATGTCCTGCCAAGACTGTGGTCCCTGCAGATGTTCCTGTTTGAGAATCTTTATGTGTGCTGAGTAGTCCAGGGCTTTCTCTACCTATTGGACTTTGAGTGTCCGAGCTGTGGGTGCACCAGTAGAATGGAGACATGATGGTGACATCCCTGGTTGGGTTGAGACAAGGGCCTGCACTGTGGTTAAACACACATGTGACAATTTTTTAATTCCTGAGTCACATTTGTGCTAGCAACATCTGCATATTTTTAATCAGTCATCTGTTTTTGCAAGTTTGGCACTTGTATGTGTCTATGACTGCTCACACTCAGCAGTTTCTACCCTTCCCTGTAGCCTGATCCAAACATGTATTTTTTGTAGGTCTCCTTGAGTGCTTCATTATTCTGAGACAGTCTTAAAATTCCAAATGTGTCCGATACATATCACGTTATGCACATGTACTCCATCCTAAACGGATTTACTAGTTTCAACATGTGTAATGCCTGGTAAACAGACATAATATCGAAACAAAAATATCGAATGGACACAATATCGAGTCTAAAATATAGAATGGACATAATATCGAATGGACATAATATAGTCGTTAAAAATATCAAAATTAAGGTAAGTAATATCGATAGTTAAAATATCGAAGTACATAATATAGGCATTAAAAAATATCGAATTTTTAATAATATAGAATTTTTTTCTAAGTGTATAGTATGTTAGTATATGTGTTAAAAGTGTATATTAGTTGTTGTAATGTATGTTTAATTTTTTAAAAGCAATGAATTTTATGTTATTTAATTTTTGCGTAATTTAATTCCGTAGCGTGGTAGTGGGTTTATAGGGGAATAGGGTGGGAAGTAATTTAATTAAAATTAAGTACATATTAATAAATATTAATTGGTATTGATAATTAATTTATTGTTAATTAATTATTAATTGGTAATTAAATTTTATTAATTGATAAAAAATTTTAATTGATTAAATGGTAATTATGTTAATTCAATTAATTAAATAGTTGTAGCGGGATGTGGGTTTATAGGGGAATAGGGTGGGAAGTAATTTAATTAAAATTAAGTACATATTAATAAATATTAATTGGTATTGATAATTAATTTATTGTTAATTAATTATTAATTGGTAATTAAATGTTATTAATTGGTAATTTTTTTTTAATTGATTAAATGGTAATTATGTTAATTCAATTAATTAAATAGTTGTAGCGGGATGTGGGTTTATAGGGGAATAGGGTGGGAAGTAATTTAATTAAAATTAAGTACATATTAATAAATATTAATTGGTATTGATAATTAATTTATTGTTAATTAATTATTAATTGGTAATTAAATTTTAGTAATTGGTAATTTTTTTAATTGATTAAATGGTAATTATGTTAATTGTATTAATTAAATAGTTGTAGCGGGATGTGGGTTTATAGGGGAATAAGGTGGGAAGTAATTTAATTGAAATTAAGTACATATTAATAAATATTAATTGGTATTGATAATTAATTTATTGTTAATTAATTATTAATTGGTAATTAAATGTTATTAATTGGTTACAAAAAAATTAATTCATTAATTGGTAATTAGTGTTATTAATAATATTTATTAGTATTGATAATTAATTATTTTTAGTAAAATATTAAAATATTACTTTCCCTACTGTTGCACTCTCTGGAGTGGGAATAGTAATTATTACCCCTACGCTATCCAACGCTTTCCCTACTGTTGCACTCACTGGAGTGGGAATAGTAATTTTTACCCATACGCTATCCAACTCTTTCCCTACTGTTGCACTCTCTGGAGTTGGAATAGTAATTATTACCCCTACGCTATCCAACGCTTTCCCTACTGTTGCACTCACTGGAGTGGGAATAGTAATTTTTACCCCTACGCTATCCAACTCTTTCCCTACTGTTGCACTCTTTGGAGTGGGAATAGTAATTATTACCCTACGCTATCCAACGCTTTCCCTACTGTTGCACTCTCTGCAGTTGGAATAGTAATTATTACCCCTACGCTATCCAACGCTTTCCTACTGTTGCACTCACTGGAGTGGGAATAGTAATTTTTACCCCTACGCTATCCAACTCTTTCCCTACTGTTGCACTCTCTGGAGTGGGAATAGTAATTATTACCACTACGCTATCCAACGCTTCCCTACTGTTGCACTCTCTGGAGTGGGAATAGTAATTTTTACTCCTACGCTATCCAATGCTTTCCCTACTGTTGCACTGTCTGGAGTGGGAATAGTAATTTTTACTGTCCCGCTATCCAACGCTTTCCCTACTGTTGCACTGACTGAAGTGGTAATAGTAATTTTTACCGTCCCGCTATCCTACGCTAAAAATATTGAATATTTTTTATAAATATTACGTTAATATATTTATGTATTAAAAAATTAAAATGTATGTTTATTTTTTTAAGTTACATTAATTATTTATTAATTTTAAAGTTATTTAAGTATTTTTAAGTATGTTTTAGTTAATTATATATATTATTTCATTAATTTTACATTACTTTTCATACATTTAAAAAATTCGATATTTTGACTGACTATATTTTTTACAACTATATTTTGGAGTCGATATTTTTGTACTTACCTGTTTGTAGATAGGAGTCGATATTTTGGCATTCGATATTTTTACTTCGATATTGTTGTAGGTCGATATTCTTGTTATCGATATTCTGTCAGTGATCCGTAATGCCTAGCTATGTGTATTATGTTTGTTAAACGCAGATCCCACCACCACCCCTGGGGTTGTCAACAGTGCAGGGAGATTAGCTTACACATTTACCTGTGCATTGGAGCCTACTGACACAGTTGTTGTGTACCCTATCTGGTGAGACATGTATCTTCCAAGTCTTCTACAGTAAACAGTCAGCATATTCATTTTGATAATAGTGATGATCTGCACATGATGCTGATTTTATAGCTAGATGCAGAGTTGATGTGATAGACATGCCAAAGAAGTTAACGTCTGATTTTGAGTTGTGTGCAACGCACATAGTCAACACATGTTGACTGTCTTTTACATTGTTGTTCCATGCTTTGCTACACCTCAAGTAGGAATCTGGTCTTCACATGTAGCGCTGACAGCTGTGAGACAACCACCTCATGTTTGTTGCAGTGGGAGCATCATGAATGTATTTTGATTGTCTGTGGAGTTGTGTGTTGTCATGGGCTGTCTCCTGTGTGCTTCATTGTACTACAACTCATCAAAATGTCATTCTTCTTTCAGTGTGTTTACTCCTGTTGCCCTGCAGGGTTTGAGTATGTGTTTTTGTGGACAGATGCTGTGAATTTGGGTCCCATACATATGTGTGTCTGGCACCACTTGTTCAACCATAAACTGTGTGTGTCCTGGTATGTGGCATGCTGGGTGTACCTTGCTGATACAGTGATTGACACATTGGTCATTCACAACAGTACATGGACCCCTGTTTGTATTTTGATCACAATGATGTGTGGTCAATAATGTGTTCCTCGTCATGCAGCCAGTGATACACACTGTCATGGGTGCCTGTGCAATGTCACCAGTCAATTTAGGCTTAGATGAGGCACATTGATGCTGATCAAGGTGTGTGGTGTTTAGACTGGCCAAATGTCTGTTGTCTCTTGGCAAGGCCCCTACCTATTATGTGGCCTTACATTACGGGCCATGCCGTGGGAGTAATGTTTGGATATGTGAGATGACAGTGGTTCTTGAAAGGAACGTGACACAGTGCGCAGAAGTTATTGGGCTCTGAAGTATGGCACACATCCTCATTTAGCATGACAGAGGGTCAGCAGACATGATACTGTCACCACAGTGATGAGGCCTTGAGGGTACTGCGGAAGAGAGTCAGTCTCTTGATGTTTTGTTTGGTTTTCCACCAGGCTTGTTCCACATGTGACTCTTGTGCACCCGCTCATCAAACAATGCCTGATTGGCCACATTCACTATCCCAAATTATGGAATCCTTCCAGATTGTACTCAGCACGCATATGTCTCAGTGGAGTTCTGACCCACAGCGTGTGTACTGTGCCAGGCAAGTAACACTTGTTCTGCAGTGTGTGGCTGGTTGGTTGTCTTTGTGCATCTTCACCCATGTATTTCAACAGTGTTTCAATGGCATTGAGTGGATGTTTAGTTTAGTTTCTTGCTCTACTGGCCCTGGGACTCTTTCATCTTCACTCTGCACATCCCTTATGTTTTGCATTTGACCTTGCTGCCACAGTGTGGTAGTGGATCTCATCAAAAAAGTTGTTTCAGATTGAATCCTTTGTAATTGTGTCTGCTTGTGACAAAAATGTGTGTATGCACTTTTGATGGTCACATATTATATTGTCCAATTGAACATTGCTGGCAGTGTTAGCCCCCAAGAGCACTGATTGGCTGCACATGGCTGAGGGTATCTGACACACACAACAATGTTGGCCTGAACAGTTATGTTGTTGTTTGGCACACAACCACTACTTTATCACTACATTGCTTGTGTTTTTAGGCCCAAAAATTACATGATTGGTCGGACATGCTGGGTGTGTGAGATATACATTCACCTTTTGGTCACTACAGTGATGGGGGGGTTATCCCCCATTACCCCTATGTGCTTGGAAATGCTGGGGGATTGAACCCCACACTCACCTTTTTGTCACTACAGTGATGGGGGGGTTATCCCTCATTACCCCTATGTGCTTGGAAATGATGGGGGATTGAACCCAACACTCAGCTTTTTGTCACTACAGTGATGGGGGTATCCCCCATTACCCCTATGTGCTTGAAAATGCTGGGGGATTGAACCCCACACTCACCTTTTTGTCAGTACAGTGATGGGGGGGGGTTATCCCCCATTACCCCTATGTGCTTGAAAATTATGGGGGATTGAACCCAACACTCACCTTTTTGTCACTACAGTGATGGGTTGTTTGTCCAATGTATCTCTTAATGTGTCAATTTTGCAAGCACTGTACACACTGTCCACCATTTAGGCATGACAGCACTAGGGGAGTGTTCTGCATCCACACCCTATGGGGTGGGCAGTGCTGGTAGTGTTCTGCATCCACCCCCTGTTGGGTGGGCAATGGTGGGAGTGATAGGCATCCACCCCCTATGGGGTGGGCAATGGTGAGAGTGATAGGCATCCACCCCCTATGGGGTGGGCAATACTGGTAGTGTTCTGCATCCACCCCCTATGGGGTAGAAATTGGTGGGAGTGACAGGCATCCACCCCCTATGGGGTGGCCATTACTGGTAGTGTTAGGCATCCACCCCTATGGGGTGGGCAATACTGGTAGTGTTAGGCATCCACCCCCTATGGGGTGGGCAATGTTGGGAGCGATAGGCATCTACCGCCTATGGGGTGGGCAATGCTGGTAATGATGGGCATCCACCCCCTATGGGGTGGGCAATACTGGTAGTGTTAGGCATCCACCCCTATGGGGTGGGCAATGGTGGGAGTGATAGGCATCCACCCCCTATGGGGTGGGCAATACTGGTAGTGTTCTGCATCCACGCCCTATGGGGTGGACAGTGGTGGGAGTGATAGGCATCCACCCCCAATGGGGTGGGCATTACTGGTAGTGTTAGGCATCCACCCCCTATGGGGTGGGCAATACTGGTAGTGTTAGACATCCACCCCCTATGGGGTGGGCAATGCTGGTAGTGATGGGCATCCACCCCCTAAATGTTGGGAGTGATAGGCATCCACCCCCTATGGGGTGGGCAATACTGGTAGTGTTCTGCATCCACCCCCTGTGGGGTGGACAATGGGGGGAGTGATAGCCATCCACCCCCTATGGGGTGGGCAATGGTGGGAGTGTTAGGCATCCACCCCCTATGGGGTGGGCAATGCTGGTAGTGTTAGGCATCCACCCCCTATGGGTGGGCAATGGTGGGAGTGATAGGCATCCACCCCCTATGGGGTGGGCAATACTGGTAGTGTTAGGCATCCACCCCCTATGGGGTGGGCAATGCTGGGAGTGTTAGGCATCCACCCCCTATGGGGTGGTAATGGTGGGAGTGATAGGCATAAACCCCCTATGGGGTGGGCAATGCTGGTAGTGTTAGGCATCCACCCCCTATGGGGTGGGCAATACTGGTAGTGTTCTGCATCCACCCCCTATGGGGTGGGTAATGGTGGGAGCGACAGGCATCCACCCCCTAAGGGGTGGGCAATGCTGGGAGTGTTAGGCATCCCCCTATGGGGTGGACAATGGTGGGAGTGATAGGCACACACGCCCTATGGGGTGGGCATTGCTGGTAGTGTTAGGCATCCACCCCCTATGGGGTGGGCAATACTGGTAGTGCTAGGCATCCATGCCCTATGGGGTGGGCAATGGTGGGAGTGATAGGCATCCATCCCCTATGGGGTGGGAAATGCTGGTAGTGATGGGCATCCACCCCCTTTGGGGTGGGCAATACTGGTAGTGTTAGGCATCCACCCCCTATTGGGGTGGGCAATGGTGGGAGTGATAGGCATACACCCCCTATGGGGTGGGCATTACTGGTAGTGTTAGGCATCCACCCCCTCTGGGGTGGGCAATGGTGGGAGTGATAGGCATCCACCCCCTAGGGGGTGGGTAATGCTGGTAGTGATGGGCATCCACCCCCTATGTGGTAGGCAATACTGATAGTGTTAGGCATCCACCCCTATGGGGTGGGCAATGCTGGGAGTGTTAGGCATCCACCCCCTATGGGGTGGACAATGGTGGGAGTGATAGGCATACACCCCCTATGGGGTGGGCAATGGTGGGAGTGTTAGGCATCCACCTCTATGGGGTGGGCAATGGTGGTAGTGATAGGCATCCACCCCCTTTGGGGTGGGCAATACTGGTAGTGTTCTACATCCACCCCCTATGGGGTGGGCAATGGTGGGAGTGATAGGCATCCACCCCCTATGGGGTGGGCAATGCTGGTAGTGTTAGGCATCCACCCCCTATGGGGTGGGCAATGGTGGGAGTGATAGGCATACACCCCCTATGGGGTGGGCAATGCTGGTAGTGTTAGGCATCCACCCCTATGGGGTGGGCAATGCTGGGAGTGTTAAGCATCCACTCCCTATGGGGTTGGCAATACTGGTAGTGTTAGGCATCCATCCCCTATGGGGTGGGCAATACTGGTAGTGTTAGGCATCCATCCCCTATGGGGTGGGCAATACTGGTAGTGTTAGGCATCCACCCCCTATGGGGTGAGCAATGGTGGGAGTGATAGGCATCCACCCTCTATGGGGTGGGCAATGCTGGTAGTGATGGGCATCCACCCCCTATGGTGTGGGCAATACTGGTAGTGTTAGGCATCCACCCCCTATGGGGTGGGCAATGGTGGGAGTGTTAGGCATCCACCCCCTATGGGCCGGGCAATAGTGGGAGTGATAGGCATCCACCCCCTATGGGGTGGGAAATACTGGTAGTGATCTGCATCCACCCCTATGGGGTGGGCAATGGTGGGAGTGATAGGCATCCACCCCCTATGGGGTGGGCAATGCTGGTAGTGTTAGGCATCCACCCCCTATGGGGTGGGTAATGCTGGGAGTGTTAGGCATCCACCTCCTATGGGGTGGGCAATGGTTGGATTGATAGGCATCCACCCCCTATGGGGTGGGCAATGCTGGTAGTGTTAGGCATCCACCTCCATGGGGTGGGCAATGCTGGTAGTGTTAGTCATCCACCCCCTATGGGTGTGTTGCCTTTCGCGGGATCGTGTCGTTTTTGTGTGTGGTAGGTGTCTGACTTACCGTCTGTGACAGACGCGTCGGTTCCGGTTGTTGATTCGACCGTAAGCGTAGAGTATTGGGATGGCATGCGCGATAGGATACATGGCTGCTTCGTCTCGTATGCAGTGATCGTGTTGTGGCCCGAATCAGAGCTGAAATACGGCTCTTCCTGATGCTGTGACGTGCTGGAGGTGGCGACCTGTTCGGCGCGTAGGAAGTATGCATCGTACTTGCCCGGCCGGAAACTGCTTTGGAAATGGCTCCGGGCGACTCCATTCAGCATTTACGGAGCCGGGTCGTACGGAAAAAGGAGCTGGAATCGGAGCCTACATGTCGCTCAGAAATAGGAGACTTTTGCGCATCGTACTTCGTCATTTGGATGGATCGGCGCCCGGAACAAGTTGGTCAGAAGGTAACGCTACGGACGGCTCTCGGAGGGCCTTCCGAGCGAGATCGAAATTGACCCTCTAGTGTTGCCGAACCTATCGCAGGGCAACTATCCCTACTTTAAAACATTTAATTGCACGAGCTAAAAAAAACACCAGCGATACCCCACCTGCCTTTAGTAGATACCAATACATAAACATACCTAAACATTTACTTTTGCACATAATGAGGAACCTTTCCTTTTACTTGACAACCTTTTAATGAAAAATTAATCCTAATATTCTCTACAGCAAACAACTTAATGAAACTTAGCCAATGTCAAACCTGGATGATGAATAGGACCTTCATAATGTGTCCCAAACCGTTCACTCAGATATACATCATACATGGTAAATATTGAAACACAAAAATCCCTTTAATATAAGCTCTATTACAAAATAAACAAAGCAGCACTTACTATGAGCTCTTAAACCACATACAACATAGAACAAATAACTACTACCTCCAAAAAACGAATCAAGGCTTAGCAAGCCATGATGCAAACCATTCTAAAAGTATACCCCCACACAGCCATACAAGGCTCCAAAAATCTGCACTGAGGCCCTGATTACCGCCTCCTCTGTGGACCCATCACCCGATTATGAGGTTGGTGGTTGGACCGATGCAAGACCGCCACCACCACTCAGATCCTGGACCCTGATGGGGTAACGTTGGGAAAAGCGGTGATCAAAGCGGTGGTGCCAATGCCACCACCGCCGTGCTGATCACGACCTGCCTTTTCGCCAAACTTTTCATGGCAGGACCCTGTCATGAAAAGGTCTACGGAAAGGCAGGGAAGAGGCGTGAATTTGCCCATCAGGGGTTGTGCATGGGGGCAGATGCTGTGCCCCATCTGCGGCCTGCACTGTTGTGCATGCACTGTGTGGCATGCATGACATGGTGCATGACACACAGTGCACCGATGTGCAAGCAGTGCCGCCATGTCGGCGGCATATGCTTCAGGATATTTCTATGAGCTAAAACATGCCGCCACCGTGGCATCCCTGACACAACACCACCAGCCCGGCAGTGTATTCATAATACAGAGGTTGGGATGCTCTTGGCTTGGCGGCATTCTCCCGATGCTGCGGCCTAGTGGTCTGACTGCCAAGGTCATAAATCAGGCCCTAAGTATAGAATATTCCACAAACAGCCAGTGTGTCTTTGAAGTTTAAAAAAAAGTATAGCACTAGCCTATGTCCTTGTCACAGAGGTAGCCTTCCACTACAATTTAATAATAGAAAGCACTTTCTACCAACAGAATGAAGACAAACGTAGTCCCGAAATGGACTATTTTGAAGACACGTGGGTTGGCAGACTGCATCACTCCAGATACAAACACCAACCCAAATTCCAAATTCCATGGTGGAATGTCGATGTCAGCACCTTGGCACGGGAGCCAACACAAACAACTCAGGGGCCGATTCCGATCTCGGCCGGTAGGGCTCCGAATCGGATTCGGCTTTACCGGATCCGATTCGGAGCCCTGTTTCCCGACCGAATTGTACGCGGGTCCGGCCGAGTGAGTACGATGCGAATTCGCCGACCGACTCGTCCGGGCGCCCCGACCGCTCCGACCGACTCGTTCCCGGCTCGAACCGCACCGACCGACTCGCTCGGACTCGACTCGCACCGCGCAATGGAGACGTTCCCCGGCCGGGTAAGTACGATGCGCGCCGCGAGCAGTCCGACCGAGCCGCGCCGTCCGGCTCGAAAGAGCAGTCGGAGCCGTACTTTGGGGGTCCGTGTCGGACCCCCTGTATGCGTAGCCGCGCGAGTCGCACACAGGGGGACCCATGGGTCCCCCTTACCTGTGCGTGTACGGCGCGAATCGCTTCGCCGCGTACCCGCTGTAGGGGGCGCCTTGTCCGCCTCGCACCCATTGGAGTCAATGGGAGCCCGCGTACGCGTTGTACGACCGGCTCCCATTGACTTCAATGGGAGTCCGACTCGACTCGAGTCCGATAGCATACGGACGCATCGTACTCGTTCGGTCGGACTGCACGGGTCCGATTCGGTCGGAAATCTCTCCGGGTCCGGCTCGGTCGGAGAGATTTCCGGCCCGAATCGGAATCGACCCCTCAGTGGGAAGATGACACAATGCCTTCCAATCCACACTAGACAGAACTCAACCTACACTATACAACTTTATAGAAGCATTACAAAAAGAGCAAAGCTACCAAGTACTGCGAATGGAGCAATCTGTTAGGGAAATTGGCCTTAAACTTAGCAACCAAATCAAAAGAATATTATGACATGCTATAATTTAAAGTCAAACTCTTCATAAAGAAAGAAAGGAGTAGATTAATTAGAAAACAAAGCCAAAAGCATATTATAAAATAAATTGTAACTTACTAAAGTCCTCAAAAACTCTGACAAACTCTAAACCAACATACCAAATGCATTTAAAAAATAGTAATAAATATACTATTTTATTAGATTTGTCAAACAATTATTTAAAATCACAATGTTAATAGACTGATATAATAAACAAATATAAACTATTTTAAAATAAATGTAACCGTCACCAACCAAAATAGCTGAAAGCAAACTCAATCCATCACATAAAATAATTACAACACATAATCCAAACAATTCCAAATAACAATCACATACATTTGACATACATAAAGATATAAAACTGGCTGTTCTGTAGCTGCATATCGTTCTCTGTCTCCACATAATGAAAAATAGTAATCCACCAAAAATTAGATAAATGAATCCAAAAATCCCACCCAAAAATTTACAAATATAATGACTCTAATCAAAATCCCTCAAAGCAATCCACGTATATAGGTTCCATAAGAATCCCAAAAAAGTGTTTTAAAAAAAGAGCCGCTCCAGGAAACACGAAAACAAAGAAAATCAAAGTTAAAACCATTGGTTTATTAGAAACCAAAACTGATTCCATTTACAACAAAAAAAAAAACGTAAACTTCAAATGCCCATAAAACGGGTTTGTAGACAAAAACCTGTAAAGTAAATTTCAAAAACCTACCCGCTAACTCATTACTTTCCCAAAAATACATATACATAACAATTGATCATCAAAATATAAATAACATCACATAATTTACATAGCATAGTGATACATTACTAAAACAGTGTACATAAAATGCAAAATGAAAAACTAGTGAAAAACACTAAAACAATTTTTCCAAATATACAAAAATATATATATATATAACTAACTTTTATACCCCCACCTAAATCCCCACTACCATCAAAAACCTTTAAAAATCTTTAAAAAGAGGACATACCAGTTCCGACAAACAGCAGAACCTTAGCGGGACCTGGTTCTGCGAAAATAGACTAAAAATAACACAAATAGATTACAAAATAGAAGGTAGAAGCAAAAATAAATGTCCACTAAATGAAACTAAAATAAAAAGACTATCTCCCCATAAAAATGAATGGAAAATATTGTAAAAATGTTGAATACATGATTTAAAAAATGAAAAAAATATTATTAGTAAACATCTAAAGCATATCAAACAATGTTATAAAAAATTATTCAATATATACTAATGAAACATGTTAAAATGATGTGTAAAATATGTATACAAATCAACTCGAAGAAGGGATTGGACACTAAAGGGGTGACATTTACAATTCCCACTTCAATCTAAACCAACTTGAAGAATGTATTGGACACTAAAGGGATGATATTTACTATTCCCACTGCTATTAAGCCAATTTAGGGAAATGTTGGACATTAAAAGGGGTTACTAATTCCACTCCAATCTAAACTAATTTGGGGAAGGTGCAGGACACCAAAAAGGGCTGACATTTACTATTCCCAGTGCAATCTAAACCAACTTGGGGAAGGTGTTGGACACTAAAGGAGTGACATTTACTCTTCCCACTCCAATATAACTATATTGGGGAAAGGTGTTGGATACTAAAGAGGTGACATTTACTATTCCCAATCCAATATAAACTAATCTGGGGAAGGTGGTGAACACTAAAGGGGTGACAATTAATATTTCCACTCCAATCTTAACCAATTTTGGGAAGGTGTAGGGCACTAAAGGGGTGACATTTACTATTCCCACTGCAATCTAACCAAATTGGGGGAAGATGTTAGACACTGAAGGGGTGAAATTTACTATTCCTGCTCCAATCTAAACCAATTTGGGGAAAATGTTGGACACTCAAGCGGTGACATTTACTATTTCCACTCCAATCTAACCATATTGGTGGAAGGTGTTGGACAGTAAAGAGTTGGAATTTACAATATGCTCTTCAAGATAAATCATTTTACGTAACAAATAAAAAAAATGTAAGTATTACCTACACAACCAATAGTCCATATTCTCACATATTTTTTTATATAAAATTAACTAAAATGTAATCTAAAAACACACTAACCTAAATACAAACCTTTATGTACATACTTATATTTTAATTGATAACATTACTATTTTAATTACTATTACAAATTAAAAATATATATATTGTTCAAAATATTTACTACCATTCATAAATTTAAACGAAACAATACAAATAAATTTGAAATACAAACTTAACAATCATAGATTCAAAGAATATTTATACATTTTTTTTTTAATTAATGTAAAATTAAAATTTAATGTTTTATAAAAAAATATACTATTGTATTTTTTTTAATTTACAGTTTTATATTTAACATAAAAGACTTCCAAATACTGTACTTAAAAAAGATTTTAACATTTTATAATAATTATTGTTTTCTTATTTAAAAAATATTTAATATCATTATTATATTTCTTAATTAACATCAAATTATACATTAAAATAATTCTAAATTATTGAATTGTATATCTTTAAAATTATCACCTTAGAATTTAAATTTAAAGCATACATTTTTGAAAACTCTCCCCACCTATATTCCCTAAAAACAAATTTCCCGCTACAAAAGAAATTCATCAATTTATTATATTCATTAATACAACTTAAAACACACATTTCAACAATTTCATAAATAAAAAAAAATTCTTACTAAAAGCACAAATAAAAAAAATAGGAAACATATACAATCAAATACACTACAATATGTTACATACTAATTAACACTTACAAACAATATTACATACAATGATATTTTCTACATCACTATTTTTTACAACAATATTCAAAGCAACACTAAAAACAATATTTTTACCTTCGATATTCCAGTCCATGATATTTTTGATGTCCCGATATTCCTGACACGATATTTTCGTATCATGATATTTGTTTCCGATGTTTTGTCCAAACACCCTAGAAAATATTGCTAAACGCTAGATTACGCTTCTCACACAATTATACATAATTACAAGTTATTTTGCTGTATTTGAGCTAGAGAGAATTACGCCAATTACACCCACCCCTAAAATAAATTAAAAAAACAACAAGGCAATCAATGTCAGCAATTTATTTCCTGTTTATATTTTATATGTTTAACACTCTTAGGGAATGCAAGAATAACCAGTTTGATGCATCGAACATCTGGGAGCCGTCCGACACCACAGTGCTTGTGTGCCTCGGGCAGCTCCCGGCAAGGAAATCCCTCTGGTGTATGCACCAGAGGGATTTCTTGCAGATCAAAACAGCCTCGGGAGCTTCCCAGCTCCCGAGGCTGTTTGAATTGTTTCAGTAAAATGACCCGGGGGGGGCAGAAAGCTCACTAGACACCAGGGATTTTTTTATAGAAGAGGGTTGTGGGCTGCCCACAATGGGCAAGACCATGCCCCCACCCAAATGCTTTGGGAAACAGTCTTTCTGCTCCCTCCCTGGGGGCAGATGGGGCAATAGACCCAGATCTGCCTCCCAGGGGGCAGAAAACCCACAAAGCACCAGGGATTATGTTTTTTTATTCGTGGGGATGGAGGCACTGGCCTGCTCATTTTGGGCATCTCCCACCCCTACTAATTGGACAGTCTTTCTGCCCCCCTTTGGGGCAGATGGGGGCAATAGCCCTCAATCTGTCCTCCCGGGGGGGCAGAAAGCCCACTAGGCAGCTAGGGGTTTTTTTGTAGTTGAAGAGTGGGGGCTGCCCAGAATGGGCATGCCAATGCCCCCACCCCCTAAAACATTTCCCAGAGTCTTTCTGCCCCCCAGGAGGCAGATGGGGGAAACAGCCCCTTATCTGCCCAGGGGGGGGGAAGCCCACTAGACACCAGGGATTATGTTTTATTTTTATACTTAGGGGTGGGGGCTGCCCAAAATAGGCATACCAGTGCCCCATCCTCCCAAAACTAATTGGATAGTCTTTCTGCCCCCCCATGGGGGCAGATGGGGGCAACAGCCCCCGCTCTGCCCCACAGGGGGCAGAAAGCCCACTAGGAAGCCAGGGACTATTTTTTTTGTAGGTCAGGGGTGGGGGCTTCCTAGAATGAGCATGCCAATGCCCCCAGCCCCTAAAAAATATGCCACAGTCTTTCTGCCCCCCCCTGGGAGGCAGATGGGGCCAATAGACCCTGATCTGCCCCCCGTGGGGTGGGGGCTGTTCACAATGGACATGCCAGTGCCCCCAAACACAAATTGGCCAGTCTTTCTGCTCCCCTTGGGGGCCAGATGGGGGTTATTATTATTTACGATCTGTCCCACCGGGTGGGGCAGAAAGCCCACTGGACACCAGAGATAAACACTTGTTTTATTTTTCCTTTCTTGCCCGGTCTTGGGGCGGGCCGGGGGGGTGACTGTGGGGAGTGGTAGATACACTCCCTTCACTGTGCCTGACGGTTTGGCCTGCCGTCTAATGCTGGCCAAACCATCATGCGCAGTGAAAGCTCTCTCCAACCCAGCAATGCAGCTGGTTTGGAGAGAGTAGGCACAGGCTCACAGGCAGTCCTGGAGAGTCAATTGAGGCCCTCAGGCACATCCTGAAGCTGCTCTCATGCGTGAGAGCAGCTTCAGAGTTGGCCGCACAGCATTCTGGGAGCCTGTGCCACCTGGAGAAGAAGAAGAGAAGAGCATGACATGGCCGGCTGCAGGTAAGGTATTTATTTTTTTACATTTATTTTTCCCACCAGTGACTCCTATGCGTGCCCCACCTCCCCCCCGCCAGCCCCGTCCACTCTGTTGCTCGTCCAGCACACCGGCTGTGCCCAGGTGTGCGTGGACTGGCGGTGTGGCTTATGTGGATCCACCAGTGTTTTTTTACCCAGAATCCCCTGCAAACCTCAAATTTAACTAAAAAGTCATATTTTAGGAACATTTCTGTGTGGGAAAGTTGTAGGATCACCACAACAGTACAAATTTCCTAACAACAAGCGTTCGCCTTGGCCTATCAATCAAAATGATACCTCACTTCTGTGGGTGCCCAAAGCAGAATTAGCTTAAAAAGCTATAAAGAAACTGCCCTTTTGGACCCACTTTGGTACCCCTCCATCTCTACAGGAGTTTGGCCCTTCCCAGTCGCAAGCCTTTTGCCCACCCACACAAGTGAGGTATCATTTTACTCGGGAGACTGAGGGAAAAGATGGGTGGTAGGTATTTTATGCCGGCACTGTAATCCCAGACAGAAATGTGAGGATAATGTGATTTTTTAGCTAAATGTGAGGTTTGCAGGGGATTCTGGGTAAGAAAACATTGGGGGATCCATGCAAGCCACACCTCCCTGGACTCCCCGGGCAGTCTAGCTTTCAGAAATATCTGGAATCGGTAGGATTCCCTAGGTGGCTGGCAAACCCGGTACCTAAAACACAGGTGTCCCCTTGCAAAACCAGGTCGTTTTGTGATTGATAGGGGGTACCTTGGTTTTTGGTCCCAGGCTCGGTGCCCATCTAGGGAAACCTACCAAACCCAGACATTTCTGAAAACTAGACACCTGGGGGAGTCCATGGAGGTATGGCTTGCATGGATCCCCCAAAGTTTTCTTACCCAGAATCCCCTTCAAACCTCAAATTTAGCTGGAAAAAACAGATTTTTCTCACATTTCTCAGTGGGACAGTTGTGGGATCACTGGGCTGACACAAATTTCCTACCACCCAGCGTTACTCCAGATGTCCTGATGAAAATGGTACCTCACTTGTGTGGGTGGGCCAAGTACCAGCGGCAGGGAAGGGCCCTTAACATATTGTGGAAATATCAAAATTATCTATCACAAAACACCTGGTTTTGCAAGGGGGGGGCACCTGCGGTTTTGGTCCGGGGCTCAGCGGCCATATAGGGAAACCTACCAAACCCACACATTTCTGAAAAATAGACACCCAGGGGAGTCCAGGGAGGTGTGACTTGTGGGGATCCCCCAATGTTTCCTACCCAGAATCCCCTGCAAACCTCAAATTTAGCTACAAAAATCTAATTTTCCTCACGTCACCCCATCCTGGATTCCCCTCGATGTCTAGTTTTCAAAAATGTATAGGTTTTCTAGGTTTCCTTAGGTGCTGGCAGAGCTAGGGTCCAAAATCCACAGCTAGGCACATTGCAAAAAATGTGTCAGTTTTCACTGGAAAACTGTGATGTGTCCACGTCTCATTTTGGGCAGTTTCCTGTCATGAGTACTAGGCCTACTCACACAAGTGAGGTACCATTTTTATTGGGAGACTTTGGGGAATGCTGTGTTGCTGGAAATGTGTGGCTCCCCACAGATTCCAGATCTTTCCATCACAGAAATGTGAGGAAAATTGTTTTTTGACAAAGTTTGGGGTTTGCAAGGGATACTGGGTAACAGAACCTAGTGAGAGCCACACAGGTCACCCAATCCTGGATTTCCATGGGTGTCTATTTTTCAAAAATGTATAGGTCTGCTAGATTTCCCAAGGATCCGAAATTCACAGCTAGGCATATTGCAAAAAAGGGTCAGTTTTCACTGGAAAAATGTGATGTGTCCACATAGCGTGTTGGGCCGTTTCCTGTTGCAGGCCCTAGGCCTACCAACACAAGTGAGGTACCATTTTTATCGGGAGACATATAGAAACACAGAATAGTAGAACAAGTGTTATTACCAATTGACTTTCTCTGCATTTCTGCCTTCCAAACGTAAGACAATGTGTAAAAAAGGAGTCATTTTGAAAAATGTCCTCTAATTAACAAGCTTGTAGGGGGACACACAATTTTGGAGATAATGCAAATAACCACTGCTTCTAAACTCTACATTTTGTTCCCATTTCGTAAATATATATGTTTCCTTGGTACCTATTTTTCTCACTTTATATTTTACTTAATGAATTGCTTTATACCCAGTACACAATGAACAACCATTGCAAGGCGCATATCAGTTATTGGCTCTGGGTGCCTCGGGTTCTTGGTGAACCTACAAGTCCTATATATCCCCACAACGAGAAGGATCCAGCCAACGTAACGGTATATTGCTTTAAAACATCTGCCATACTTAGAAGAAGTTACAAGTGAAAATGTTGGCACAAATGGTTATTTTTTTCAACTCAATTTCAATATTGTTTTATTTTAATTGTTAGTTTCTATAGACAAACCTTGAAGGATCTACACAAATGACCCCTTGCTGTATTTCAAATTTTTGTCTTCTTTCCATAACTCTGGGATCCATTATTGCTTTCACACCCATTTCTACCACTAACTGGAAGGAGGTTGAAAGCACAAAAAATAGGATAAATAGGCTGTGCCCTAGTGAAATTCCAAAACTGTGTAGAAAATGTTGCTTTCCTGACAAAAGCCTGCCTGTTCCTGAAAGCTGGGAAGATGGTGATATTAGCACCACAAACCCTTTGTTGATACCTTTTGCAGGGAATAAAAAGCAGATGCTTTAATCTGAAGCACTTTTTTCCCATTTTTCCTAAAAAAAAAAAAAATTACTGTATTTTGGCCAATTTCGTAGTCTCCTCCATGGGAATCCACAAACTCGGGGTATCTTTAGAATCCACAAGATGTTGGAAGAAAAGGACGCAAATTTGACATGGATACCTTATGTGGACAAAATGTTACAGGGGCCTAAGCGCAAACTACCCCAAATAGCCAAAAAAGGCTTAGCACAGGGCGGGAAAAGGCCCAGCAGCGAAGGGGTTAAGAAATCCATTTCTATGATGTTCTGTTTCTGCATTTGTTTGTGTGTAGGATATTACTCTTGTATAGTGCATTCTTTGACTTGAGACACCTCCAGGTCTTTATAACATGCTATGACTGACAGCTCTGAAAGGAGGCCAAAGGCAGAGCGAGTTTCTTACTGTGCCTGCCGTGGGTCAAAAAGGTGTTCAGAATACATGGTCATTCAATCCTTGCCCCCCTGCAGACTGCACAGAGTAACGTCCACACATTTCAGTTGCAATTGTGATTCTGTGCACATGTGTGTGAAGGGGTAAACAGTTGACAAATATTGACAAGGTGAAAGTTAAAGAAAATTCAGTGCATACATTGTTTGTTTGGGGGTAGTGAAGTGATTGAGATGCGATGAAGTGCATTCAGGAGGAGATGAAAAGAGGGTGCTAAAGAGGAAAGAAGCAAGGTGCAAGATATGCAGATGGGCTAGATGTAGAGAGAAAAAAGTCGTACATTTCTAACATAAAGTGAACATAACATTAGTATTTCAGACACTCTGAAGACCACTACTCCTTCCACAGGTGTCAGTCTCACAAATTAAAAATTTAAACATTTTGAATCTTGACAACGAATATTTGTTACTCTTTCATCTCATACAGCGATCAACAATTGACAGAGCCAATAGTCCTGGATGATTTTAGGTGTATGTCTGTCGTTGTGCTATATATCTGGATCCAATAGCAGAAAGCTCAGAGAGGAACTAAAATACTATTCGGGTGGCACACTATGGAAATCACATGTTAAAGCCACACCCTTAATTACGTAGGCCACACTTCTTTTAGAGACCACCAACTTATTTTATCCCACTTTCCCATTTCGTCCCATCCTATTTACAGCTGAAAGCCATAGCAGTGGTCTATTTCTGATAAAAGTGCTTCTGTCCTATAGGAAACAGAAACATTTAGAAAAATCACAAATTTTATGTGCAGCTCCTACACTTATGGGCAGGCAGCAAAACTCTTGGCTGATTCAGGTCCACTGTACACATATCATGGTCACGTTTTGTTAAATATTATGCTGGTCAGAGGCTGCATGCTAATTATCTACCTACATGTGTTGGCGTTTGAGGGAACAGAAGAACCTTGGATACATTTTACAAATTTTGATGAGAGAAAGCAGATTACCTTAAAAAACAATATAAGGAAAACATAGAGCCTGTGCAATATATATTGCTCTGTGGCAACTTTGTTGGTATTATTATAATGCAAACAAAATATGCTCTATGAAAGTATGTGAAGTTGTAGAATAGATATCATAGTGGTCGATGATCATTCATGATGTGGAAAGTTGTCATGCGCAGTATAAATGACTTTATAGTGGTAGACAGTTTTCCATTGCCCAATATCAATGAGATGATGTTGATGTAAAGCAAGATAAAGTGGAATGCAAAACGTGATCTAAAACTTGCCCCCCATCAGATTGACCTCCATCTAAATTCGCAGGGGCATATTTACAAGCCCCTTGCGCCACTTGTGCGCCGCCGTTGCGTCACGCATGTGACGCTGCGGCGACGCAAACCATGTGCCGCGTTGCGCTATATTTACAATGTGACGCATCTAGGGAGATGCGTCACGATGTAAATCCCTGCGCCACACGAAACCTGCGTCAGGTTTCATGTGGGTCGTACTGGCCGCAGTGGTGGGCGTTCCGGCGCAGGGACGCCTGAGGAGTGACGAGTGAAATCTACAAGATTTCACGCAGTCACTTTTCTCGATGCTGCAGTGCGTCAAATCCTTACGCCTGCTTCAAGCAGGCGAGCATTGACGCACCATGTTAGGGATAGGAAGGTTCGAACAGTGCTGGAGTATGGGCCGCGCTTGCGACACAACTTCAGCACTGCCTATCCTTCGCAAGCAGATGCGTCACGCATCTAGCTTATCCTTGCGCCACGATGCGCATCGCATTGTAAATGCTTAAGTAAAAAATACCTACAAGGGATTTGTGTTACTTCACTTAGTTAAATTTCTTTTCGATTTGTTACTTATTTAGTCTCAATTGGTGACTTAATATATGCAAAAGTCTGTGAGTCTATGGAAATATACAAAAATCTATATTTAACATCACAATTTAAACTAAAACAATTAGAAAATAATTGAAAAAGCAAGTGGAGAACACGGGTATATCTTCTATCATAAATACACAAATTTAATGTGAAACAAAATTAGAAGGTACATTTCAAAAAACAATAAAACATCACGTATGGCAGAATCTCAAGATGAACCTACAGATCATAAGTGTAATCATCTACTCCGGTGACTATATATATGAGGAGAAACAACTATATTAGAAGACAATTTTCTCTGATGCTTTAGTTGCAAGAAATAGATGCAATAGTACGACGCTTGGTCTGTTGTGGCAATAACGTCCGTCAGACAATTATCAGGACATACAGATGTTTATAAAACAAGTACCCTGTATAAATACAATATATACAATTATTTACAATAGTCTATGTACAGAGTCAAAAGAGAGAAAAGATAACCTACTGTAAAAAAAGAAAAAGAATTGAAACAAGTGAGCCTGAGATTGGACCCAATAGTTTTAACAGAATTAATAAGACCATATGTGATAGTAGAAATGAATTCAGTGAAATAGAGACTGACACTTAAAGGTAATATGGTATAGAGCTGCTACTCACTCAAAACTTTAGTTGCTTACTACTCCAAGCGACTGATAAAATGATAGGGTTGGAGGAAGAGCCTTATTAATAGGTTCCTAAAAATATTGAGAAAATTAACTGTAACGACCAGTCTATGCTTAAAGAAGAATCCAATCTAGTCTAAACTCTTCTACACTGTCTATTCTTAAGTATATAATAACAGTATCAGGTTAATATTGACTGTACCAAATCAAGCACTAAATCCACAGTTAAAGCAGCGAATTTATTAAATATTATTTGAGTCGTGCTGAAGTGCAGACCTTCTTTAAAGCTCAACACAGATATCTAGTTGAAGCTCTACCGCTATCTAGGTTCAATAACACATATCTGTTATGATGAAGATTGTACAGCGAAGGTTTTTAATCGCGTGGAGGACTCTGCTTACCTCCAAATTGATATAGTGAAAACAGAGACTGTTGTGTAAATTTAATTTACGAGTAAGTCGGGAAAAGTCTCATTGCTTGTCAAGGTTCTTTAGTCGATTACCAAGGTTAATGCAGCAAACTGGCTCAATCCTCATAATAACTAGAAAAGAGGAAAACTGTTTGAGAATACCTACGACGTTAACAATGGAGCATGCATCCCTTATACTAAAGCGAGTCGAGGCCGCTACGCGAGTTATCAGTGACTCGTCTTGACAAAGATACAGTGCAGTCGTGGCAAAGACGGGAATAATCTCACAGCTTTGTCGGGGAATGCTATTCTACAATGGCTTGTCAGGTTGGATCAAGCAAACTGACACTAGTCAAAGAAAAACCGGAAACAGAGCAAGCCCATTAAAAACCTCATTAAAAAGCTGCAGCGCCAATTCACGATAAGTGTGTCTAATCTACAGCTGATAATGCCGCTTACCAAAGTAACAGTGATTCATCTTCATATAGGGGGTCCTGTGCGCAGCAAGTTCACGATAACAGTGCACTCAAGCTTGAGCCATTTTATAACAAGCCGAGCCAGAAACAGGCACTAGGTACAAAGAAGGGACTTGCCTAATACTGGATAGTTCAAAGATACTATGGCGGCCATTTTTAGTGGCCAAATCTTACCCGAGCTGAAGCGGATGTAATTTTAATCAACAGGGATAATAAAGTTTGATTCAGAAGATCTAAATTAACCAACAGAGTAAAAAATAAAAAATAAACGTCTATCTGGATAACCCCTATTCCCATTAAGGACACCCGAAATGTGAATAAATTGAACAAAATAGCAACTTATTACAACAATATCAAACATTTCATCGTCCGATTTTTTATAAATAATAAACACATTTCCATTGACTAGTCCACTTCGACGTGGTTAGATTTAAATATAATTATGACTTGCATATATAGAGAACTAAGGGCATAACCGACTGGTTCTCTTATTCATTGTTTGCTAAAGTTATATCTCTGAAAGACAAGTTAAGAATGGATTAAAACATTGTCTAATACATTAAATCATATTTTCATTCAAAATTAGTGTATCTACATGCATTCTACTGTATAGTCTTAAAATATCCATATACAAACAATAAAGTCGTAACAGTTCTTTCATTACAACATTCGGACTGTTACATATTGAATTCACATAAAGCGTAAACTTATGCAACTTCATACGAAGAAAAAGAAGAAAAGAACCAATAAAGCACATCAGCAACCGAAATTATAGAAATTCAACAGATGCATGCTAGGATATGCCATTCATTAGCTGAATTTAGACCTTTGGAGATGCTATCAGTGCGGCAAATCCATTGGTTCTCTTTAAACGTCAGACTTCTATCTACATTCGACTGTCTAATTGATGGTTTCACTATCTCAATGACCCACCATGTCATATCTTTTTCCGTATGTTTAGCCTGGATGTAATGTTCAACTAAGGTGCATTGTCCACTTTACATCGAATCCTTGACTGATGTTGGAGGATTCGCTTTTTATTATTTGGGTTGTTTTACCTATATAGTAAAGGCCACAAGGACATTGAACACAGTACACCATATTGCTGGTGTTGCAGTTGGAGAAATGTTTAATGGAGTACTTACATCCATTTAACTCAAAGCACTTCACGGTCTTGGTTGTACTACATGCTGCACATGAATTGCATTTAAAATGTCCTACAACTGGAATTAGTTGTCTCATATTATCAACAATGTGTAAATCTGAAGTTTCATAAGCATGCACTAGTCGATCCTTTAGATTAGAACCCCTTTTAAAGGAGAACAGAGGTTTTTGAGTCAACTCAGGGAGTCCTGATAATAAAGACCAGTGTTTGTTAATTATTCTTTTGATACAGTTAGTAGCAGTGCCAAACGTTGTTACACATATTAAATGGGGTTGTTGTGTTGGTTTATTTTTGGCTTCTAATAGAGCGTCACGGTTGTTATACCATGCACGCTTTTAATGACTTTTCAAAGTTTGTTTTAGGTAGCCACGTTGTCTCAACTTTTCTTTCAGTTTTTGGCTTCAATAAAGTAGTCCTCTCTCCGAGAGCAGTTCCATGCGTAAACGCAAGAACTGTCCGAAGGGAGGCCATCCTGTAGTGCTTGTGGATGATGACTGTTATATTTCAACAGCGTATTTCTAGCTGTAGGTTTAGTGTACAGAGTAGTATATAGAAAGTTGTTGCTGTCCACTTTAATAGAGATGTCTAAAAAATTCATAGAGTTATTATCACATTCTAGTGTGAATTTAAGATGTGGATTCCTAGAGTTGATCCAATCGTGAAATTGAAACAATAGATCTTTATTGCCTCTCCAGATAAGAAAAACATTGTCTATATATCTGAGCCAACAAGAGATATTTGACAAAAATGGTTTACAAGGCATCATAGACAAACTTACTCTCGAAATCAGAGACATAGATATTCGCTATGTCAGGGGCATAAACGGCCCCTTCGCAACTCCTTTGAGTTGTTGATAAAACGTTTTTCAAACAAAAGAAGTTTTCACACAATGATATTTTAACACACTCAATAATAAAGTCTGTTGGAACATTGTGTGTTCTAGGTCGACCTTCTAAAAGTTCATAAATGATGTTGATCACTTCTGTCTGTGGAATATTAGTATATAGACTTTCAATGTCCATAGATACCAGTAATTCACAGGTTGGGTCGAATGGGTGTTTATCAACTACATTGATCACTGCTGTGGTATCTCTTATGTAGGTAACTGACTCTATAGCAAAAGGACGAATGAAAAAGTCAGCATATTGGGCTAGTGGCTTAAGAATGGAATTACAGCCGAAACAATAGGTCTACCTGGCGGTGTTGTAGCATTTTTGTGTACTTTTGGTAAGATGTATATTGCCGATGCAGTTGGTGTCTTGTTAATTAGGAAAGAGGATTCTTTCTCACTTAGCCAACCACCTCCTAGTCCTTGGCGGCTCAAGGTTGAAATAATTTTAGAGAGATGACTTGAGGGGTTACCTGACAACTTCTTGTAGTGTGTTTCGACCGACAGTTGTTTGAGTAACTCTGATCGGTAAGCTTCCTTGTCCCATAGGACAATGCCACCACACTTATCTGCTGGTTTGATTGTAGTGCCAGATAGATTTTGTAAGTTACGGAGAGAGTTTTGTTCTTCTTTTGTGAGATTGTACTTCACTGATGAAGTTTTTTTAAAAAGATTATCAATCTCCGTGATTATGGCATTCTCAAAAGTAATTACTTCTTTTGAAACCATCGTGTTGGTAGGAAAGAATGTTGAGCGGTTATGTAGACCAGTGGTATCCACCTCTGGTGTTGTTATATTATGAGCAAAGAAATTTTTTAGTCTAATGGAGCGAAATAATTTGTATAACTCCAACTTAGTTTGAAAAAGTACATTTCTATTAGTAGGCACAAAGGAGAGTCCAGCTGACAGAATCGCTATCTCTGATTCTGAAAGAGCATGTTGTGACAAATTAAAAATCGGAATGGTCTGCTGTTGATCTACCATTCGTAATATTGTTTGCGAGTTTGCCTGAACCCCGGGGTGTACTGGTTGCGGTACCATCCTCTCCTTGATGTTCGTTGTCTCCGCGGATGACCCGAACCTCTCCGGTCTTGGCCTAAAAAACCTGTCTTGATGTTGAGGGTTGTTGATCATAATACTGTCTGTGTGAGTTATCAGAGGCCTGATCGCTGTCAGTATCAGAATTTGTATCCGAAAAAGTGGCCCTTTACGTTGGACCTGATTAGGGCCTTGAGGTAGATAAAAATCTTTATGGAGATATGGGTAGGTTCTTTCTCTGCTGTACCTCTTGATATCTTTCTGCAATTTATCCGTTTTTTTATGTGAGTTAAAGTCCTCAAATTCTTTAATTGTAAGTGCAACCTTATCCAGAAGTAGCTTGGAGTTGGTTATACTTGAGTCAGAGCTGATTTTTCTTTCTAGATTCTCAATTTCTTTTGTGAGGGATTTAATATGTTTAAGAGCTGTCTCAATGCTCAGCACCATCCAGGTGCGTGAGCATTTATTGGCTGAGTAACTAAAGCCTACTTTAAACTCCTCATCTTCAGTAAAGATAATAGGTATATTTCTTATCTGTAATCCTGTGGGTATAATATTCGCATTCAGGCAATCAGTGAGAAACTTGGCGTGTAGCTCTGTTCTTACTAGTTTCTTTTTTAACCTCTCCAATTGGTTTAAATCTGATTCATATGGAAATTGGACCATAGGGCCCCTATTTCCTAATAAGGAAGGACCAGCAGCAATCTTCAAGATATATTCATCCGTGTAGGATAATGTCTCAGCGTCAGACATGGATATAATATAAAATAATCTATTTAAGAAAGCGTATCTGGAATCAAAACTCTTCTAAACAAATCACTTAAAAAAGTGACCCACAACAGACAGTTGTCTGCGCGAAATATTGTATTAACTCAGTGGGAAACCCAATATACCCTTGGAGGTTTGGGCAAGTGAATAAATGTTTAAGTAAAAATACCTACAAGGGATTTTGTTTACTTCACTTAGTTGCTTTTTCAATTATTTTCTAATTGTTTTAGTTTAAATTGTGATGTTAAATATTGATTTTTGTATATTTCCATAGACTCACAGACTTTTGCTATATTAAGTCACCAATTGGGACTTAAATAAGTAACAAATCGAAAAGAAATTTAACTAAGTGAAGTAAACAAAATCCCTTGTAGGTATTTTACTTAAACATTTATTCACTTGCCCAAACCTCCAAGGGTATATTGGGTTTCCCACTGAGTTAATTAGGAAATAGGGGTCCTACGGTCCAATTTCCATATGACTCAGATTTAAACCAATTGGAGAGGTTAAAAAAGAAACTAGTAAGAACAGAGCTACACGCCAAGTTTCTCACTGATTGCCTGAATGCGAATATTATACCCACAGGATTACAGATAAGAAATATACCTATTATCTTTACTGAAGATGAGGAGTTTAAAGTAGGCTTTAGTTACTCAGCCAATAAATGCTCACGCACCTGGATGGTGCTGAGCATTGAGACAACTCTTAAACATATTAAATCCCTCACAAAGAAATTGAGAATCTAGAAAGAAAAATCAGCTCCGACTCAAGTATAACCAACTCCAAGCTACTTCTGGATAAGGTTGCACTTACAATTAAAGAATTTGAGGACTTTAACTCACATAAAAAAACGGATAAATTGCAGAAAGATATCAAGAGGTACAGCAGAGAAAGAACCTACCCATATCTCCATAAAGATTTTTATCTACCTCAAGGCCCTAATCAGGTCCAACGTAAAAGGGCCACTTTTTCGGATACAAATTCTGATACTGACAGCAATCAGGCCTCTGATAACTCACACAGACAGTATTATGATCAACAACCCTCAACATCAAGACAGGTTTTTTTAGGCCAAGACCGGAGAGGTTCGGGTCATCCGCGGAGACAACGAACATCAAGGAGAGGATGGTACCGCAACCAGTACACCCCGGGGTTCAGGCAAACCCGCAACCAATATTACGAATGGTAGATCAACAGCAGACCATTCCGATTTTTAATTTGTCACAACATGCTCTTTCAGAATCAGAGATAGCGATTCTGTCAGCTGGACTCTCCTTTGTGCCTACTAATAGAAATGTACTTTTTCAAACTAAGTTGGAGTTATACAAATTCTTTCGCTCCATTAGACTAAAAAATTTCTTTGCTCATAATATAACAACACCAGAGGTGGATACCACTGGTCTACATAACCGCTCAACATTCTTTCCTACCAAGACGATGGTTTCAAAAGAAGTAATTACTTTTGAGAATGCCATAATCACGGAGATTGATAATCTTTTTAAAAAAACTTCATCAGTGAAGTACAATCTCACAAAAGAAGAACAAAACTCTCTCCGTAACTTACAAAATCTATCTGGCACTACAATCAAACCAGCAGATAAGGGTGGTGGCATTGTCCTATGGGACAAGGAAGCTTACCGATCAGAGTTACTCAAACAACTGTCGGTCGAAACACACTACAAGAAGTTGTCAGGTAACCCCTCAAGTCATCTCTCTAAAATTATTTCAACCTTGAGCCGCCAAGGACTAGGAGGTGGTTGGCTAAGTGAGAAAGAATCCTCTTTCCTAATTAACAAGACACCAACTGTACCGGTAATATACATCTTACCAAAAGTACACATAAATGCTACAAAACCGCCAGGTAGACCTATTGTTTCGGGCTGTAATTCCATGCTTAAGCCACTAGCCCAATATGCTGACTTTTTCATTCGTCCTTTTGCTATAGAGTCAGTTACCTACATAAGAGATACCACAGCAGTGATCAATGTAATTGATAAACACTCATTTGACCCAACCTGTGAATTACTGGTATCTATGGACATTGAAACTCTATATACTAATATTCCACAGACAGAAGTGATCAACATCATTTATGAACTTTTAGAAGGTCGACCTAGACCACACAATGTTCCAACAGACTTTATTATTGAGTGTGTTAAAATATCATTGTGTGAAAACTTCTTTTTGTTTGAAAAAACGTTTTATCAACAACTCAAAAGAGTTGCGATGGGGGCCGTTTATGCCCCTGACATAGCGAACATCTATGTCTCTGATTTCTAGAGTAAGTTTGTCTATGATGCCTTGAACCCATTTTTGTCAAATATCTCTTGTTGGCTCAGATATATAGACGATGTTTTTCTTATCTGGAGAGGCAATAAAGATCTATTGTTTCAATTTCACGATTGGATCAACTCTAGAATCCACATCTTAAATTCACACTAGAATGTGATAATAACTCTATGAATTTTTTAGACATCTCTATTAAAGTGGACAGCAACAACTTTCTATATACTACTCTGTACACTAAACCTACAGCTAGAAATACGCTGTTGAAATATAACAGTCATCATCCACAAGCACTAAAGGATGGCCTCCCTTTCGGACAGTTCTTGCGTTTACGCAGGAACTGCTCTCGGAGAGAGGACTACTTTATTGAAGCCAAAAAACTGAAAGAAAAGTTGAGACAACGTGGCTACCCAAACAAACTTTTGAAAAAGTCATTAAAGCGTGCATGGTATAACAACCGTGACGCTCTATTAGATGCCAAAAATAAACCAACACAACAACCCCATTTAATATGTGTAACAACGTTTGGCACTGCTACTAACTGTATCAAAAGAATAATTAACAAACACTGGTCTTTATTATCAGGACTCCTTGAGTTGACTCAAAAACCTCTGTTCTCCTTTAAAAGGGTTCTAATCTAAAGGATCGACTAGTGCATGCTTATGAAACTTCAGATTTACACATTGTTGATAATAGGAGACAACTAATTCCAGTTGTAGGACATTTTAAATGCAATTCTTGTGCAGCATGTAGTACAACCAAGACCGTGAAGTGCTTTGAGTTAAATGGATGAAAGTACTCCATTAAACATTTCTCCAACTGCAACACCAGCAATGTGGTGTACTGTGTTCAATGTCCTTGTGGCCTTTACTATATAGGTAAAACAACCCAAATAGTAAAAAAACGAATCCTCCAACATCAGTCAAGGATTCGGTGTAAAGTGGACAATGCACCTTTAGTTGAACATTACATCCAGGCTAAACATACGGAAAAGATATGACATGGTGGGTCATTGAGATAGTGAAACCATCAATTAGACAGTCGAATGTAGATAGAAGTCTGACGTTTAAAGAGAACCAATGGATTTGCCGCACTGATAGCATCTCCAAAGGTCTAAATTCAGCTAATGAATGGCATATCCTGGCATGCATCTGTTAATTTTATACCTTCGGTTGCTGATGTGCTTTATTGGTTCTTTCTTCTTTTTCTTCGTTGTGAACTTGCATAAGTTTTGCTTATGTAATTCAATATGTAACAGTTCGAATGTTGTAATGAAAGAACTGTTACGACTTTATTGTTTGTATATGGATATTTTAAGACTATACAGTAGAATGCATGTAGATACACTCATTTTGAATGAAAATATGATTTAATGTATTAGACAATGTTTTAATCCATTCTTAACTTGTCTTTCGGAGATATAACTTTAGCAAACAATGAATAAGAGAACCAGTCGGTTATGCCCTTAGTTCTCTATACATGCAAGTCATAATTATATTTAAATCTAACCACGTGAAGTGGCTGTCAATGGAAATGTGTTTATTATTTATAAAAAATCGGACGATGAAATGTTTGATATTGTTGTAATAAGTTGCTATTTTGTTCAATTTATTCACATTTCGTGTGTCCTTAATGGGAATAGGGGTTATCCAGATAGACGTTTATTTTTATTTTTACTCTATTGGTTAATTTAGATCTTCTGAATCAAACTTTATTATCCCTGTTGATTAAAATTACACATCCGCTTCAGCTCGGGTAAGATTTGGCCACTTAAAAATGGCCGCCATAGTATCTTTGAACTATCCAGTATTAGGCAAGTCCCTTCTTTGTACCTAGTGCCTGTTTCGCTTCCGGCTTGTTATAAAATGGCTCAAGCTTGAGTGCACTGTGTCGTGAACTTGCTGCGCACAGGACCCCCTATATGAAGACGAATCACTGTCACTTTGGTAAGCGGCATTACTCGCTGTAGATTAAAAGACACTTACTCGTGAATTGACGCTGCAGTTTTTTAATGAGGTTTTTAATGGGTTTCTCTGTTTCCCGGTTTTTCCTTTGACTAGTGTCGAGTTTGGCTTGATCCAACCTGACAAGCCGTTGTAGAATAACATTCCCCGACAAAAGCTGTGAGATTATTCCTGTCTTTCTCACGATCGGTACGGTATCTTTTGTCAAGACGAGTCACTGATAACTCGGTAAGCGGCTCGACTCGCTTTAGTATAAGGGATGCATGCTCCATTGTTAACGTCGTAGGTATTCTCAAACGGGTTTTCCTCTTTTCTAGTTATTATGAGGATTGGAGCCAATTTGCCTGCATTAACCTTGGTAATCGACTAAAGAACCCTGACAAAGTAATGAGACTTTTCCCGACTTACTCCGTAAATTAAATTTACACAACAGTCTCTGTTTTCACTATATCAATTTGAGGTAAGCAAGTCCTCCACGCGATTAAAAACCTTTGCTGTACAATCTTCGTCATAACAGATATGTGTTATTGAACCTAGATAGCGTGTAGAGCTTCAACTAGATATCTGTGTTGAGCTTTAAAGAGGTCTGCACTCAACCGACTCAAATAATATTTAATAAATTCGCTCTTTTAACTGTGTGGATTTAGTGCTTGATTTGGCACAGTCAATATTAACCTGATACTGTTATTATATACTTAAGAATAAACAGTGTAGAAGAGTTTAGACTAGATTGAGACTCTTCTTTAAGCATAGACTGGTCGGTATGTTTTAATTTTCTCAATATTTTTAGGAACCTACTCATAAGGCTCTTCCTCCAACCCTATCATTTTATCAGTCGCTTTGGGTGTAAACAACTAAAGTTTGAGTGAGTAGCAGCTCTATACCATATTACCTTTGGTGTCAGTCTCTATTTCACTGAATTCATTTCTACTATCACATATGGTCTTATTAATTCTGTTAAAACTATTGGGTCCAATCTCAGGCTCACTTGTTTCAATTCTTTTTTCTTTTTTTACACGGGTTATCTTTTCTCTCTTTTTAATTTTTGTACATAGACTATTGTAAATAATTGTATATATTGTATTTATACAGGGTACTTGTTTTATAAACATCTGTATGTCCTGAGGATGGTCTGACGGACGTTATTGCCACAACAGACCGAAACGTCGACTATTGCATCTATTTCCTTTACAACTAAAGCATCAGAGGAATTGTCTTCTAATATAGTTGTTTTCTCCTCGATATATATAGTCCTGGAATAGATGATTACACTTATGATCTGTAGGTTCATTTCTGTATCCTCCATCGTAGTGTTTTATTGTTTTTGAAATGTACCCCTCGTAATTTTGTTTCACATTAAATTTGTGTATTTATGATAGAAAAGATATACCCGTGTTCTCCACTTGCTTTTTCAATTATTTTCTAATTGTTTTAGTTTAAATTGTGATGTTAAATATTGATTTTTTGTATATTTCCATAGACTCACAGACTTTTGCTATATTAAGTCACCAATTGGGACTTAAATAAGTAACAAATCGAAAAGAAATTTAACTAAGTGAAGTAAACAAAATCCCTTGTAGGTATTTTTACTTAAACATTTATTCACTTGCCCAAACCTCCAATGGTATATTGGGTTTCCCACTGAGTTAATACAGCATTGTAAATGCGGCGCATCGGACATGGCGCAAGGGTAAACTTGCGTGACGCATTTTCCCTGGCGCATCCCTGCTGATATGCAGGGATGCGCCAGGGAACGTAAATATGCCCCCAAGTCTTTACACATTAAAGTGCCACATAGTAAGTGATTTATATTTACAAGCTGGCCATTTGAAGAGGCATAATTCATTTTCCAGTTTGCATTTTTGTATATTTGGAGAAGCAAAAGACCAGTATGAAAAAGCTTTGACGTTAGTGGGAGACAAATGGTGTACATTTCCTGGTGAAAAGAACGAACACTTCTGGTGGATGATGTCTGTAGAATGATAGAAGTCAATAACCTGTCTGGTGAAAGTAATCAGGAGGCAGCAGTCTTGAAAAAGTGGGGTTAGTCTAACAATATGCAGAAATTGCGAATTAGTTTTTGAGTTCATGAGAAAAAAACGCTACAACAAGGCTGATGTGACGATAAGAGATGCCTGATACATTTCTGGGATGTTGCAAATAGTGGGTGCAAATTGAGTCTCGTCAGTCATTTAGTGAAGCAACCTATGTAATAAAATGTTGCATTCCAAAATGTCTATTTAATATGGCCACAAAAGGGCCTTCCTAATGAATGCTAATTAGGAAGGTCGCTATTTGTTACCTCCTGCATTTGGGTGCAAACACAGGAATGGTGGCCTCCAAGAGACAGCAGGTCTCCATCCCTAAATTTGTATTCCTAAAATGCGAAACCTTTTTTTTTTAAGTAGCTAATCTCTCCTTAAGGAACAGATTCAGTTTTCAAAATAAATGTTACCCACTTGGGAAGGCATTGGGGAGAGCAAGCAGACTACTGGCTGCTCCCCCCACCAAGGTGCCCTGACATGTTTACAAGGAGCTGCAGTGTAAGCGCTCTTTTGGCATATGTTGCAACAGGGCTGCATGCATACCTGCAGTCTGTTATGCCCTTTTCAGGTTGGTAGAGCATTGGTCAGTGGAGGCTGGTGACATTAAATGTGGTGGGGCGTAATCCTGAGCTTAAATTCCAGGAAGTGAGCCTGGCTTCTACTCATAGGGTTTGGCGGTTTGCTCAAACTCACTTGAACTCAGTCTTACTCTCTCACTCATTCTGTCTCATTCACTTACTCTCATTCACACTTGCACTCACTTTTACTTACTCTGACTCAGTCAGTCTCACTGACTTACTCAGTCTCATACATTCTCACTCTGACTCAGTCTCACTCATTCTCACTTACTCTCACTCAGTCCCACTCATTCTCACTCTTTCTGATTTACCCAACCTCACTCTGACTCACTCAGTCTCACTCATCATGCATTCTGACTCATCCAATCGCACTGTAACTCACTAATTCTCACTTAGTCTCACTCAATTTCACTTAGTCTCACTCTGACTCACTCATTTTCACTCAGTCTCACTCATTCTCACCCAGTCTCCCTCATACTCCCCCGACCCACGCATTCTACATTGATTGACTTAGTCCCATTCATTCTGATTCATTCAATCTCTGTGTGACTGACTCATACTCAGTGTCACTAATTCTCACTCAGTCTTACTCATTCTGGCTCACTAAATATCACTCTGACTCACTCAGTTTCACTCATTCACAGTCAGTCTCAATCATTCTTCCACAGTCTCACTCATTCTCACTGGCTCACTCAGTCCCACTCATTCTGATTAACTCAATACCCCTCTGACTCACTCATACTCAGTCATACTCACTCAATCACACTCATTCTATACTGAGTCTCACTTTGACTCACTCAGACTCAATCATCCTCACTCAGTATGACTCAATAAGTCTCACTCATTCTCACTGTGACACACTATGTCTCATTTATTCTATGACTCACTCAGACTGTGACTCACTCAGACTCATATACATTAACACTTGGGTACAAACACTGTCATTCTCCCTCACTCTCATTCATTCTTACTTGTACTGACTCTTTCTATCAACTATTCTCTCTCACCTAGGCTTACTCCTTCACTAACGCTCTCTTACTTTCACTCACACAGGCAGAGAGAGACACACACATAGACTCACAGACATGCTCACACATACACATGCTCTCTTACAGACATACACTCACAAGAGTACACACAGAATTTAAAAGCATTCTTTACTTACCTTGCACCCTGTCCAGGTTTGTTTGGACACCTGCTGGTTCTTTCTGCTTCGAGCGCTTAAAACTGAAACCTCTAGCCTGCGCAGTCATAGATTTGAGGTTTCAGTCTCTGCTCTTTCACCCCACCCTTTCCCAACTCTGTGACGAGTTGAGAAAGAGTGGGTTGACTGGCTGATTGGCGTGTAGCCATGAGCACTGCAGAGCTCTAGCCCGCAGCATCCATGGCTACCTTTAGCTGTGACGATTTATCATGTCACAGAAGGGGAGGCACTGAGGTGTGCCAAGGCCGTGAGGCCAGGGCTGGGGTTGTCACACACCCTGGAAAATCTCTGATGACTTGTGCAGACTCTTTTATGCACCTTTGCCAGACATCAGACTGTGTCACTAGGAATCCCAGACTGCTGCTGGACAGCATTTTCTTTATTATACCAAGAGTTATTATTTACTCTTTGTATTATACAAATGGGCCAGAAAACAAGGGGGGGTGTATTCTTAAAGCCCTAAAGGGGGAACCACCACTGGCAACTGTATGGCTTAATTTCCAGCAAGCATTTGCAAAGCCAATAGATCTGGATTTAATGTGCTACCACATACTGTTGTGTGTTTCTTGTATGGTCCATTGTCATTTTATATATATTATCCTAATTGTGCACATTGTCGGGTGATTTTATTTGTAACACATTACTAAATATCACTCTTGCTTTTGTGCTGCATTGTATTTTCACATAGAACCAGCATATGTTGTTGCATTGTATTCTTTTCCTGGGATTTAGGGGCTTATTACGAGATTGGCGGTCCATGAACCACCGTATCAGCGGTCGCAATTCGACCCATGAGCTCGGCGGTCCAAACCACAATATTATGAGTTGTGCTTATTGGCTTGGAGAAGACTGCTGCCGAACCACTGACAATGCCAGCCAACTCCGACTGCGGCAGCCGTGGTGTGGGCCTAGGAGGCTGTGGGAGGCTCAGACCGCCAGTGAAAATGCCCACCCAAATAAGAGTTGCTTTGCAGCCGGCTTGACCATTGCGGTCCTACCACCACATGTGAGATGGTGGAAAGGGAGGTAATAAAGGTCGAAACTCACCTCTCCCGACCTCTACTCCTCTTCTAGCGACATGGAGCCCATCGTGCACATGCTGCAGCGGCTCTACCTCCTTGACCATGTTCAAAACACAGTCTGTCATGGACAAAATCAGTGGTAAGTCATACAACTACCTTGCCATTGATTCCTCAGCAAAACAATGCCTCACCATGGACCAGGCAAGGGAGTTGGGGTCCCTAAGTAAATTGCACATACACAGTGACCCTGTCTGGGATTCTTGCTTAACAATCATCCTAAACACATGTATAGGATGCCCCCCTAAGCCAAAACATTGGTACTGCACAGGCACACTGTACACAAATGGACATGTGTTTGCAAATTGTTTAAAGCGATAGTGATGTGAGCATTAATTGTGTTCCACAACACCACCTCCTCATCAATATCGCACCTGTTAATCTCTGTCACATATAACTTTTGCCCTTGTGCAATTTTCTGCCATGTCACTACTGATCTTCGCTAGTCATGCAGGTTACCATTTCTCAAGTGTAGCTAAAGTGACATTAATCTGACTACAACTACCATGAGGTCTTGTGACTGTAACTCTGACCAAGATTCTACACTCCATTTGCCCTTTCTCACAAGCTTGCCGTTTCACTGCAGATCTACACTAGTCATTCAGCTTACCATTTCTCAAGTGTTGCTTAAGTGACATTGAACTGACTAAAACTACCAAAAGGCCTTGTGGAACTCTGACAAAGGTGCTATTGCGAATGTGAAACACTCACATTGCACTCATCCCATGTCCTGTTGTGAGGTCAAAGAAACATCAGTATGCATTTGTCCTTAAAGTGAAACACACCTTCTCTGCTACAACTCTGCAGTGGACTCCCACACATCACCCACATAAAAAGACAATGTCAGTCAATAGGATTACATAGAATCAGTGTGATAAATATTCTAAGGGCACAATGGAAACACTCTCTGCAGTATAGCTATGCCTCTATCAGGGGGAACCCTCAAAGGCTGGGGCAGTGGGGCAAAGTATATTTTGCATATGCCTGACAACTTCCACGTGAACTGGACCTGGGACCTGAAGTATATCAGGGACAACCAATAGAATAACCAAGTGCCAGGCGTGTGTTGGCCAATGGGTACGTGCAACTTATGAAAGCGAACACAGCACTTACAGCATGTGGCACACATCTAAATGAAGTAGGTGTACGGTACAAACTGCAAAATGGACACATGTCCTACACAAATTATGACAAGTTGCCAAACTCCATGTGTAGATACACAAATAACTAACTAAAACACACCTATTCACATACCCAACCTACATCATAGGAAGAAGGGCAAGCTAAATGATGTTGAAAGTGGCCAGGCCAAGATGAAACACTTACCAAATGACATGTAACCTGATGCAGTGTCTGCCCCATCTGGATGTCAACCCACATAGACATCCATCCAACATTTTTCCTTGTCCTGTCTGACTTCAACACTGGCTCCACGGTCACATCATACTAATCACTTCAACTGGATCAGCAATCAGGGATCGAACAAACACAACTGTACTCACACAGCACTAACTATACAAGAACATCAGATAAATAGCAAAGTAATGGCAGAACTCATGTCTTCCAAACTGTGAAATGGTTTACTAAAAGGATTTAAAGAAATCCAAAACAAAACGAAAGTTGGCCACTCCATGAAATGTCCATGTGCTACAGCACAATGCTGTGCCACAAAAACTTGCCCTGACTGACACTGCTAGGGAAACCTCCTGAGGAAGAGGCATCCAGTCAGCAGATCAGGCACCTCAATGATGTTATTTAGGAGGGCTGGGGTTGGTATTGGGAGTGGTTGGGGTGACTTTGGGAGCGGGGAGTAGCTGTGGCAGAGGTAAGGGCAAGGCCAAACATAAAGTTTCCTTGGGAGCCAGGGAGGTGAGATGACAATGGGTGGGCTTTTGGAGGTAGAGAGAGTGTCTGTGTCTGGTTCGGATGTGCCTGTTGTTGGTGCAGGAGTGTGGGTCTCATGCATGTTGTGTCTGTGTT
Organism: Calotriton arnoldi; assembly: GCA_963921515.1. Taxonomy (NCBI): domain Eukaryota; kingdom Metazoa; phylum Chordata; class Amphibia; order Caudata; family Salamandridae; genus Calotriton; species Calotriton arnoldi. The sequence goes on from CAWUFW010002047.1 coordinate 438,704, forward strand.
GTAGGTGTAAGTTGTTTGGGTGAGATTATGTGTTTGCATATTTCCTTGGTGTGTGCTGTGGATGTGGTGGGAATGGTGTGTGTCTTGGCTGTGTCTGTTGGTGCGGGGTCTGTGGGTATGTTCATAGTGCGGCTGATGAGGGTGGTGAGTGTCTGTTGAGTGGTCGCATGCCTGGACTTCTTGTTGTTATTTGATGCGTGTGTTTGCTGCATGTGGATGTTGTTGAGGTTGCGGCTTCAGTCTGCATGTGCTCTGCACAGGGCTGGGTAAAGGGATTTGGGATGGGGAAGAGGCAGGAGGGGGGGTGGAAGGGTAGGGTGGGTGAATGGCTGCCGTTAGTAAAGAGGCCAGAGCCTAAAATGACCTCTGTAGGCCAGACATACTACTGTGAATGCCTTGTGGGTAGTCCAGCGTTTGCTTCATCTGTCTGAACTGCCCCTGGATGCCATTCAGCAGTGCAGTGTTCACCACAGAGATCTGTCTCAGGAGGTAAATAGTCTCCTCACTAAGGGCAGCTGGGGGCACAGGGGCAGGGGCTGAGGTGCCTGGCCCAAAGGAGACACCACCCCTTTTACAGGAGCTGAGCAGGACAACTCGGTGGGGAGCAGCATGGAGGGGGTAGATGGAACTGGGGGTGGCGGTTAAGGATGTTGTGGACACAGGTCCTGTGGGGTCCGCTACCACCAGGGAGTTGCTGCTGTAGGTCGACTCAGATGAACATGACGTTGAATCATGGGCCTCCAGGGAATCCCCCTTTGGGCCACTGCCTCCAACTGTGTCAGTCTCCGGACTGGAGGGACTCTGGACAGCTGCATCCCCATCGTCATTGGCACGGTCGCCTCTTGTTTCCTCGATTTATGCTGAAAAGACAGTTGAAATAGGTGTAAGACATCTGTGTATACTCAATGTACTAACAGCTCTTAACAATAACATTATCAAAGGTGCACAGATCCCTCCACCGACGTTTCCTAAACCTTGTATGGAGACAAGGTTGCCCTAAGTTTTCTGTTAGGAGTTGCATATATATCTATAGTACTAGACCCCGCCTATGGCTAGGGACATCCCCAGTCCACATTGGTCCTGGTGGGAACACCATCTTCAGATTGCATATCTACAACTCAATAGAATAATGAAAGTCTTAAGTGGTTCAGGTAATCTACAGTCCATGAATATGAGGTGTCACTTGTGTCCAAAAGGGAAGGCACATCAGAATACCCAAAATGATTTGCACTCACAAATACCAATGTATCACAGTGTTTAAACACCCACATATGACCACACCAAATCTGTATGTCACTCCATGATGCATGTCATTAGTCAGTGAATGCACCTTCAAAAGTCTACATGTGTAGGTCACCTAACTCTACACTCCCAAAGCAATGGCATCCATGACCAGATTGTGAGACACAACTGTAAGTGTACATTCCATGAAATACAAAGCCTCAACAATTGTACATGACTAATAAGAGAGATCAATGTTTCATTGTATGTTTGACAAACCCACCCATGTCTGTGTGTACACATTATCTGCATCCCCAGCATGAATGAGAGTTGTCCTTTACACATTGGCCAAAAAATACAAGTGTTGAAGACTCTCACTTTAACCTATGTAGATCCTTACATCGTGTATCAGACCCTTGTGCAGATGATTGCACAACAAATCAAAGATACACATGCCATCATGTAGGCATAAATACTGATGGCACAAGTGTTGTTTGCCATCTCAAAATACTGTACATACCCCACTTACCAAGGCCAAGTATGGCTCATTGTCTGCATCCTATGTGCACTGTATGCCATGTCACATGTAAGAGATCCACAGGACCAGATAAACAGAACTGGAGGAGCATCACTCCTGACACAAAGAAGACACAGGGTCTGTGTGGGACAGCTGGCACACACAACATCAAACATATGTAGGTGAACTGTCACATTACTCAGCCATTTGTCTGCACAACTCTGAAGATAGCCATATGACTTGACTCACCTTTGGATCTGGTCCTAAATACATAAGTCTTGTCGAACCATCATGCACCTACGAGAAGACCTGCACATGTAACAACACTGGTAATCCTTCCGACATGAGTAACTTACTACGTTGATTGGGAAACTGCTGCTTCTAACAGGAGGAAAATGTTATTGCACAATGTCTGACTCGGGCCAATACTCACCTCCTCCTAGCTGCTGTTGGGCCCTTAACTGCCTATCAAGATCCGGGTAGGCCACCGCCAGGATGCGGGCCATTAGGGGAGTCAGTATCCGTTGCGCACCCCTACCACATGGGGAGGACTTCCCCAGCTTTGCCTCCACGATCTTGCAGATCCAGTGTCTCAGGTCCTCCCACCTCTTCCTGCAGTGGATGCTGCGCCAGCAATAGACCCCCATGGACCACACTTTCCGGGCAATGGCTTTCCACACTCCCCGCTTCTGATGGGCGTTGATCTGTATGGATGCAATAGATGAAGAGACTAAGTGGACATGCAAGAATAGGGTCAGCTTTCTGGCTGATCAAGCAGTTGTACACACCTAGCATGACCATGATTAAATTGCCAACACCCAACATGTATAGACTCCAATGACGAACATACACACTTGCATGATACCACATTACACTAGTCATCTGATGAATACACCCAATTCAGGTCAGGTCCTCTACTAACTATGCAAGCCTACTTACATCACGTAGCCCAGGGTCATAACACATGTACTGTGAATGTAGTCTAGATGTACCATAAACAAAGCATTGGGAGCACATGACAGCTAAAGTACATGTGCATGAGATAACTGTTACCACTAAATGTATACATCCCACAACATGGGTCACCATGGAAAGTCTGCCATGTGTCACACTGTGTGCTCACAATCTGGAAATTAGTGGTCATGTGGACAACTCAATGTAAAATAGTACTACGTCTGATTGAGTGTTTGGGCGACATCCTGCCTGCAAAGGATTGCCATTTGGCAATTTGTGGCACTGTCACAGGGATGACATAGACATACCATTATACATACTGTCTGGTTGTTTAATGTGACACACCTGGTGATGCAGTGATGGACTTCACTGCTGTACTCACCAACTATTTGCACAGTACATGTGTCAATAGTGCAGTATGCCAGCACAAATCGAGCTCTGCACATGGGACAGTTACAACAGACTTGTGGTAGTGAGGGGTCTGTCCTAAGGCAGTGAAACACATTGACAATGTGGGTACATGGTAAGTAGACTCAGGTCTGTGGGTCTTGTCAGGTACAATACTATAGGTAGGGTATGGAAGATGTAGTAGGCCAACAAATTGGTCAGACGTACTAATTTGAGCAATATCTAAGGATCAGCAGATCTACAGGGAGAGGACAGTGTGCTGCAGAACTATGTCATATATACCTCTGCTACAACCTGGGCCAGAGTGGGTAGAAATCATTGCCGGGGCTTGCATACTGAGGACTTACCATAGTGCTCCCATATTACCATCACATTCCCAAGTTTTACATAGGTAAGTGCGCATCTGTTGGCCATCCAATACATGATATGGCCGTTATGTTGCTCTCTGAAAAGGTTTGCGACCTTTGCTTCACTCCCAGCCAAGAGGTTGGGGAGGACTGATGTGTGCTGGGAGAATTGGGGTACTATACACATATCTGAGAACAACTACTACTGCACCTTACATTATACCTACTCAAGTTATGCACTCAAATATATTGTTTAATTTGCAGATTGAACAAGATCTGCATGTGAAACCCATAACAGGTAACATTACACTTTAGCATGCAGTTATATGTGCATAGCACAGGTTTAGGATGTGGGGTTACTCCAACATCACTGTGAAGATTTTTGTTGACAAAATACAGAGATCCATGATCCATCACATGACTGACCTAAGAAGGGACAACGCATCCTTAGAAATGTGTCTGTGATTTAACTCTGGGACTCAGAGGAACATAGTAGCCTATGGGCATGGTAAGGATGGACTTTCAAATTTCTTCAAACATCATGTAGCAAGTTTCCTGCTCCTCTGGTGAGCCATAGAGCTGGCCATACAGGGGAAGGACCTCTCCAACCGGTGTCTCCAGCTCGTCTGGTGTGAAGGCAGGGGCCCTCTCACCTGCTTCGCCTGCCATTGTTGCTCCAGAGGTGGCACACAGCAGCTGACGTTGAGGAGGTGTCAATTCCAGCAGTGTCAGTAGACAACTGATTTTAGTTTCGAATTGTGGCATACATGTACGCTGCATACGTGGTCATGAGCGTAGACACACACAGCCATTGGGCCGCGGCGGTCACATTCCCTGGCCAACGTTAGCCTATGGCTTTGTCTGCCATGGAGTGAACCCCCCAACTCGCAGTAGAGCACCGCCGGCGGTGGCACATTGCATTTGTCCCCTATGCGAGGTCAGGCTTCCGTCATTTTTGCGCTTGTATATACATCATTGTTAATGGTATTTTAGCGTTTGCTGAGGCTGTATTTATGATGTATAGTTCAATTTATTGTTTGGTTAATTAAAACGTGTACAAACTGCTAAAAAAAGATAGAAATATACAGTGTGCAATAATAAAACCATATAATAAAAGCAGACGTCGCTGAATACGGGCAAAAAGAGTTCGGCTGAACCATTTTTAAAAAGCAGGTTAGGAAGCAGTTGTGGCACATAAAAGAGCAAACTGTTGAACGTAAAAATTAAACGATGTGTAAAATACATGGAACACAAATCTGTTGCAAAGTGATAAATCTAGAGTACACAGGCAAGAGGGATTTAGCTGATCCATATTTAAAAGGATAATACAGGTAACAAATCACATTTTGTTTTGCATGGATTATAAGCTGTGTGCAAAGTACGCAAACCACAGGCCAGTTATGAAAAGACAGATCTATAACGATACTAAACAGAAACATGTCGCAAACTTGTCTTACTCAGAATCTGGCCTAGTACAGTTCAGGCAGTGCGTGTTTAGAACAAACCAATAACCAACTGACCAATATAACGATGTGCAAAATACGCAGAACACAGACCTGCTGTGAGACAATGGATCTACAGAATACAGGCAGGGAAGATTCAGCTGATCCATATTTTTAAGGGCAGTGCAAGTAACAATCACATTTTTTTTAACATGGATTATAGAGCGATGTGCAAAATACGCTACACACAGGCCAGTTATAGGACAGCACTAAACGAGAACGTGTCACAAGCTTGTCTTACTCAGAAGCTGACGTAATGCAGTCCAGACAGTGCATGCTTAGAATAAAAACAATAATCAGTTGACCAATATTATTCTTTGGGGAAGTGGCAACCCTGACAGCAACAGTGATCTTGCTACATTTTGGTGAAAGTACATGCTTTATTGGGATAGTATTTTATCTATTATATTCCACTTAACATGCAGACCCAATCCTTGGCACACAAAAGTAGCATCTGTGGGGAGAGTAGAGTGATACACACAGCCAACGTTTGCGGCAGAAGATTTACTTGGCACAACTGGAAAAGAAACCTCTCTTGTCTTGGACGTTCCTAGACCTGCTCCTAGGACAGCTGCAGAACTCCAAATTGCTGGAGCATTTGGTTCAGTTTCATACTTTCTAATTCCACTGGAGTTGCAGGGGGAGTCTAATACAGATTGATGAGTGTTGGCTCACTGGCTCTCCCACTGGGTAAACCCTTTTACCGCTCTTGTGACAAACTTGGTGAATTGTATATTAAGCATCGGATTCTTTGGGTTCATGGATGCAAGGATAGCTTGCCAGCAGGTGGACACCGAGTTTGTTCCAATCGCCCTGTAGCAAAGTCCTTCGGTCATTGAGTAGTGCAGGGCATATGCAAACTACATGCTCTAATGATTTCTTGCTGCTCCTACACCCCCTGCCCACTGTATTATCGTTTGTGCGGTGCCACCCAGGCAGGTGGTGCAGGAAAGGCCATTCCCCAATTCTAAGAGCTAGAAATCATTTTTTCCAAAACACTGTGTAGGTGCACGACAGGTGTGGTGCAACAATCCCTGGCTTGAACCCCGATATGGTCATCCAGGCATGCTTACGATGTGCCAGTTGTGCTCTGTCTGAATCGAAGGACCAACAGCGAGCACTCTTTTTGATGTACATTTTGAGGGCTTGCTGGGATGGATTAGTACTCCAAATTCCTTTCGCTCCCAAAAGTTGTAAGGAGTCATCTAGGTAACATCGGTGTGATCATCCCAGGTGACTGGAAGATATTTCCTGCCACAGCATAGCCTCCAGGCTTGCTTCTCTGGACAAGCGTAGTTTATTACACAGCTTGACAAATGCTCCAGCCCCAACCGCTCGATGATCTTGAAGGCCAAACCCGAGTCATATCTGAGCGGTGGATGAGTTTTTTGGAAGACTCAGCACTTGCTTAAAAATTCTTGTTGTAATCTTGTTCACCAGGTGATTGTCCTTCCCCAGCTTAACCTCCTGACCGTAGGATAAATAGCTGGAGATTTTAACCTTCATAACAGTTTTTAGAGGGATCAAACTTGGTTCAGATAATCAGCCTGCGAGCTTCATAAGTGTTACCTGGATGATCAGGGCTTTGGCTCCGACCTCATCCCTGTGTTTTGAGAAGGTGCACCTTCTATCCATGTGGACCCATAGGTATTTGAATGAGGCGGCCCTTTCGCTGCTTTTACCGTTGAACTGCCACCCACCACCTTGATATTTTCTTGTCCCATAAGTGATTGTCCTTGTCTTTGATAAATTTAGTTCCAGCTCATTTGAGGTTGTGTATAGAAGCAATTGATCGAGCAGCCTCTGCAAACAAACCCTTGTATGGCTGAGCAGAACAAGGTTGTCTGCATACAGCAAGTTTCTGATCCTGATTCCGCTAAGTTTTGGAGGGTGGGAATTAACATCTTCAAGAGACTGCGATAGATCCGAGATAAAAAGGTTAAAAAGAAGGGGCGCCAACACGCACCCTTGCTTTACTCCGCATGGCGTTTGTATTTTTCTTGAGATATAGGATCCATCTCCCAGTTTTATGTGGATCCATGTGTTTATGTGAAGCTGAATTATGGCCTTTAGGAGGGCGGTGGGATCCCCCAATTCTGCAGTTTAATCCATAGTTGCCCCCTGGGCACTCAATCAAAGGCTGCCTTGAAGTCAACAAAGCAGCAATGAATTAGCGTTCTTGTGGCTGCCGCTTTATCCATCAGTACTGATATAGTAAGGAAGGTTTGTTATAGTGCCTGATTTTGTCACGAATCCCATCTGGTTGAAGGGTATAAGAGGGTTTTTTGTAGCCCACGATGACAGGTCTTCAAGCAACAAACTGGCATAATATTTTGATTCAACATCCAAGAGGGCAATCATCCTATAGTTTTTAGGGTTGGATCTCGTGCCGCCTTAAAAATTGGATGTATAATGGCTCCAAGCCAGGATTCTGGTATAAGATGGCTAGACCAGCAGTAACCAAATAGGGGTGCCAGATGTTCGGCCCAAAGGTCGGTGTCCTGCTTGTACAGGGCCTGGAGGAGGCCATTTGGGCCAGGAGCCCCGTCTGAATGTGCAATATGGGTCATCAGAGTTTCTAATGCTTTTGATGCCTGTTGGGGGGACTCCTCCTGCTGAGGCAGGGGTTTGATATCTGTTGCTAATGGTATCCAACTAGCCGTATCTACTGATTGGTCAAGTGACCTGGTTCGCAATATGCCCATGGGGACCTGAATTTGATTTGGGTTGAAAGGCATGGCCGATGTTGTGATTTTAACCGATGTGTTATCCTCCTTTTTGAACTCTTTGAAGTGAGGTGTTAAAAAAAGTATCCATTCATCTTCGCAGATATTCGCGCTACTTTGTCCTCCATGGCCATATATTTTCCTGTTCACGAGAGACCAAAATGACTTAGAATTTTGATTCTTACTTGCATTGACTAATTTTGACCAAAACTGATCAGAGCATTTTTGTTTCTCTAAAAATATTGCTTGCCTAAATGCTTTTTGGGCTTACTTGTAGATGTTAAATAACATTCCATCTCCCGGGCACCTCTGTACTTTTCTTACTGCTGAATTGCATAAATTTTTTAGTTTCTTAATTTCAGCAGATGTGATTATTGGATTGTGACTTTTCGTGGAATGAACGGAAATTTATTGAGCAGTTGGCTGGAAGAAATCTCACATAGTGTAGTGGGCGAAATGTCATTAATCAATCAATCAATCAGGGATGTGTAGAGCGCACTACTCACCCGTGAGGGTCTCAAGGCGCTGGGGGCAGGGGGGTTTTGGGCAGCTCCGGTCATCCGAAGAGCCAGGTCAGGAATCCTTGAACTTAACTGGACTCTGCATGTTGTCATTATAGTTGGTATTGAATGATCTAACCATTTTAGCCTTTTGAGATTCTCTGTGGAGGTTCAACTTGTTGTCAGGCTTGTCGTGGCATGCTGTGCTGCACGGAAGGACAGGATGAATACTTGGGGGTCGATGATCGCTGCCTTCTCTTGCGGATAAGGTATAATTTTCAATCAGGAGAGCATTTCCTTATTACATATAGTGTAATCTAAAAAAGAGTGAGCAGGACCGTTTGTTCTTGTCCAATTTGGGGGATTATCTGTAGAAAAGCAACCATTCAGAATTATATAGCCCAGGATGCTGAGCTCTAATGCAATATATTTACCAATTTTGCTGTGTTTATTACCAACAGGCTTAGTTTGTTCCACAATGTGTGGAAGTCTCCCCGAACATATTTCGTCGTGGTCATCTGGAGGGTCTTGAAAGAGGTTTGTGTTGTAATCGCTGGAGATTCAACAGGCCACAATTCCATATTCACTTAGTAGGTTATACATAATCCTCATTTGGTGGTCTGACTTAGTTCTTTTTTCCCTGGCACTTGGTGAAATGTATACATTAATCAGGAGCATTTGTTTGGAGTATTTTGTGCTTCTGATCCTTATGCCGGTGATCCAATCTTCTTCAAATGTCAACTGGTCGACGTTTACATTTATTTTGGCCACAACATAGATCGAAAGTCCCCCCCTTGGTCTACCATACTTGTGTAATCTTAAAGCGGGAGACCTGTATTCCAAATAGCCTTCTATTGGGAGGCTTACCTACAATCATGTTTCCTGCAGGAGTATGACCCCATGATCTTTTAGAATTTTATCACACCCAATGATTGGAGTTTCTTGGTAAGACAATTGATGTTCTAGGAACACACTGAGAATCCAGTTTGGGCATTATTTCAATCACGGTGTCCCCCAGAGAGGGCTGCTGACAGCCAAGTCCAGTCGTCCTCCGTGGTGTTCGGCTCCTCTGTTGCAGATTGTTTAATACCCGTAGGGGCTCCACTTTGGGCAGATTTTAGTATTGAAAAAGGTGGGTGGCTGGGGTGGTCAGAGGGAGCCGGGGGGTTTACAAGTATCGACGGGTACCGTGGTTCTGTGTGAGGAGTTACTATGATGCCCCATTTGTTTTATTGATCAGACCTTGATATTACCAGCTCCTTGATTGCTGTTGATGCCAGTGTAATTAATGTTGGTTCAATGGTTTGTTTGCCTTTGGGGGGGATAAATTCAATGGATATTATGTCACTGGACTCTAAATTGCACAGTTCGGTAATAAATTTGAACAGTTTAAGGATGTTCCCTTTGTTCAGGATGTTGTGTGGCCATCGGGTAGAATATTCCGGAATGAATAGCAGTGTTGAATTTGTTGTGGTCGGATCCTGACTGGGGACCATGTAGTTGCTCCTATCCTTTGTCTGAGATAGATCAATCCTCATTTGATTGGTAATTACTCGTTGTGTGTGACTCTCTTGGTTGACATGAAGTTGGTAAGTTACCTTATTGGAGACATTTTTACATATATTTTCAGCATCCAAATTATTTTTGAGTGTTATCTGGAGGCTCTCCTTGCAATCTGGCCTAAATTCGTCGTTATACCGCCCTAGGATTACCTTTGTTTGTTTGTGCTGAATCGTGTTGACTGTGTTTATAAGGGATGTTGGAACTTCGGGGCCAGTCCCTGAGAGGTTGGATGAAAATAATACTGGCTCTGGGGCCTTTTTTGATTCAACTGGGTCCGGGGGTTCAGGTTCCTTTGGCAGAGCCTCCCTCTGGTGCCCGAATGTTTGCCTAGGTTCTTTGTAGTAGCATAATACCAGTGTCGCGTTGCATGACAGCCCAGATAAAGTTTTTGAAGGTGATTGAGACAGAAAAGAACTACTTTCTTCGCTTGCTGAACGTATTGAGCTGGATCGTGTGTTGCATTTGGATGCTGGAAGAAAGTTACTAATTGTATTTTTGGAAGCAACACTGGGCTTGTTGTGCTTTTTTCGCAGTCTTTTTTTTCCTTTTAGTCAAAAGTAGTTTTTTTGATGGTTTGTTTGTTGTTCTGTTTCCTGGTACCGCATCCCCGATACCCAGTATTGACGTTGACTTTAATGGAGTCTGTGGTTCTATCTTTGGCTTGATTTGGACCTTGTTATCCATAATAACTTGTGAAGTGATTCTACACTTAGGGGTCGATTCCGATTCGGGCCGGAAAAAGCACCGACCGACTCGGAGCCGGAAATTATACCTACCGACACGTACCTGTGGCGCCCGACACGCCAAGTACGATGCAAAGCGTGCAAAATCCGACTGACACGTACAAAACCCAAGCCGAACGACCGAGCCGCACGGAAAACAGCAATCCGGCCGGAAAAAGACGCGAATCGAACCGACCGACACGCACCCGGAACAAATCCGACCGAAACGTACACGCGAACTCCAAACCGCAAAGTACGATGCAAGGCGCGAAAACCACGACCGAGTCGGACGGAGGACAAGCCGCACGACCGACACGCATACAAAACCGAGCTGAAGCAACACAAAACACCGCGACCGACGCGTACGCAGCATAGAAAACAGCACAAACACAGCGTGAACGAAACGGAGAACACCGTACGAGACAAATGCAGGGTCCGACTCGGTCACAACAACGTTTCCAACATGCACAGACAGTACAAAGGAAAAATCACACAAAAAAGGCCAAACAAGCAATTACAAAGCCAATAAATACTGGGGGGGTGGGGACAGAGAACAAAGACACACCCACAACTCCACCCATATAAAGGACACAAATCACAACCATGATCCTTTGCAAATGCCATTCCACTGCCAGCACCCAAGAGACAGCAACCACACACCCACAGCTCATCCCCCACACAAGCCATACACCATCAGCACACCAACAAATACCTACCTCACATACACCCAGCAAAACACACACTCACACACCCTCACCTGCACACCAACACACACATCACTCACCATCACCACCCATCACCATGCCCCCCAAGAAGAATCACAAGTTCCTAGATTGTGAATTGGAAGTCCTGGTAGACGAGATCCTCAGGGTAGAGCCACAGCTGTTTGGCGCACTGGTCCAACAGACCCCCATCTCCCAGAAAACCAAGATGTGGGAGAGGATCATCAACAGGGTGAACGCACAATCACCATGTCTGCGCACAAAGACCGACATCCAGAACAGGTGGTATGACGTGCGCAGGAGGGTCCGGGAGCTGCTCAAGAAAGACTACCTCCTGAGCCAATACACCGGCAGTGGCCCTCCTGCCAAGCCAGTATACCTCAGGCCCTGGGAGGAGAAGGTGCGGGCCATCCTTCCGCCAGTGAGCGTATATGGACTAGAGAACATCCCAGAGCCTGGTGAGTACACAACAAATGTACACAATATTCTGCCACAAAACACACACACATCACTGTCAAGGGGAGAGTCAAACCATGCACTCATAGCAATTACACAGCAACCAGAACAGAATCATCCCAAAATGTGTATGTCAGTCAGATAAACACAACACATGCCATCAAAAAAGTTACATCCAACCGTGCCATCACATGTACAAACACAACTACAACTACAGCTAGGCAGTGGCACAAATAGAACTAACAAACACATCCAGACATGTAGCCATCACAACAACACCAACACACAGTGAAGACCACTGAAAGGAAGGAATTCTGTGTATGCTGGCCAAGTCAGTGTAGCCAATAGCATCATGGGAGTCGCAGTCACACATATTGCCCCCCCCACAACTGTCCAATCAACACCACCATGAACCATGCGCACATCACAGGGAGTGGAGAAGGACTCACAAGATGGCTGACACTGGCAACTGCTGTGGGGAGCACAAGGCCCTGCTGGGAACTGTGCACCAACAAACAGCAGGACACCACTGACTGACATCCTGAGAGACAACTTCCACTCCCTGCAATGCAAGCATGTTCCATGGTGGGATATCTGGCTGGCTGGGTGGGAAGGAGGACTTGCAGCACTGACCATAGTCACAAGCACCTTCCCTCACACACCCCCTCAACACAAACTCCACAGAACCCACCTGGTAGAATGCAATGCCTCCCATCCTAACTCAAGATCCCACAAAGAACCACCACCCTGGGTTATGTTGTGTGAAGCACAGGGACACTCTTGGGACTTTTAGCCAAACAACTGCCAGGACAACACTCCCAGCCATCCTGTCAGCACAGCCAGCCCACCCCACAGGGAAGCAGAGTCAAAAGGAAGGAAGCATGGGCATGCTGGGAAGGGGGTGGAGGCAATAGCATGATGGGAGTCGTAGTCACAGCTCTACATCCCCCACCACATGGCCCAGCAAGCTCACACTCACGCATGCACATCCCACAGAGAGTGGAAAGGCCCATCAAAGATGTCTGACACTGTTGCTGTGTCGTGGGGAGCACACGGGCATGCTGGGAACTGCACACCAACCAACAGCAGGACACCACTGTCAGCCATCTTGCCATTGCTCTCACACCCACACATACTGAACTCCCCACAAAAGCAAGTAAGTATGGGAATGCTGGCAAGTGGGGTGGAGGCAATAGCATGATGGGAGTGGCAGTCACAGATATTGGTCACCCTCACAACTGGCCCATCAACACCACCCTGAACCATGCTCACATCACAGGGAGTGGAGAAGGACTCACAAGATGGCTGACACTGGCAACTGCTGCGGGGAGCACAAGGCCCTGCTGGGAACTGTGCACCAACAAACAGCAGGACACCACTGACTGACATCCTGAGAGACAACTTCCACTCCCTGCAATGCAAGCACAGTCCATGGTGGGATAACTGACTGGCTGGGTGGGTTGGAAGGAGGGCCGGCTGTCAACCAAATACAACCAATGCAGACCATGTGCACACCCCAACAAATACATAGAAATGCCCAAATAATGCAGGACAATGTGCCACACCAAAATCAACCCCTGACTGTGACGACTTAGGACAATGCAATGTACAGGCCCGCACCCAGAGGCACAGTCACAACTGTCAGGTGTGTCAACCATTGATGCCTGCAGAAACATAACATACATTGTGTGTGTCTCCCAAAAACAGGTGATGATGGGGACACAGCAGCAGACGCTGAGGAGTCCCAGTCCCAGGCTCAAGAGGATGCGGAGCTCACTGGTGTCGTACAGCCTCTGCCCTCCTCGGACGAAGAAGACCAACATGGCACATCCGGTGCAAGTCTACATGCAGCACCAGCAGGACCACCAGCTGCAGCACCAGCAGGACCACCAGCTGCACCCCCTGCACCCACCCCTCCAACGACTGTCACCACAAATACCATCCCTGCCGACATGGACAGAACAAGTAGCAACACCAGCACAGGGACCCTGGACCAACCTGGGGCCATGGACACCACCACCACCACCACCACCACCACCAACTCCCAAGGTGGACCAGGGTCATCTGTGCGTGCCAATGCACGCACTGCACATGTCAGCAGGGGTGGTGGGAGGGGTGGGAGACAGAGGTCGCTGCTTGCAGAGGTTGCTGGTGTGCATGATGACCCACAACTGGTACGCATAGCTGATGCGTACCAGTCCAGCACCGGAGACCTCAGCCAGGTAGTGGGGCTCCTCAGAGACATGAAACAGCAGCAGGCTGCCCATCATGCCCGCTTGGACTCTCACATGTCCCACGTGGAGTCACACATGTCCCGCGTGGACTCACACATGTCCCGCGTGAAGTCCAAGTGGGATGCACTGCATGAGATGACGGCGGTGCACAGGGACATTTTACAATGCCTCCGCCAGATGAACAGCAACCAGTCCACACCTCCCTGTGTGCCAACAACATCTGGTGCTGCCCAAACTGCAACTGCCACAGGGAGGGAGGATGACTCTGGCGGAGAGTCCCCTGCACCGCAGCAGCCTGTACTTGAGGGGCCCCCCCAAGAAGAGGGGTCGTCCGAAGAGGGGCAAGTGAGAGGCCGATGGCCAAGCGCTACTCCCAGGAAGCCTGAACCTGTTCTGGATGTTCACCTTTGTGCACAGACTGTTCACCCTGTTGACAGCAACACTACTCCCACACATTGCATGGGGAGTACAAGTTGGACCAATGTCTCAGACAACTGTGGCCCCGATACTGGGGATTTTGTCTACCAGGACTTTCAATTCACCTAGGAACTTCTGATTGCAAGATTTATGTACAGCACTACCCATCCTATGCACTATTCACACAAATGTATCACAATAAACACACTAATACACCATACTTGCCTCTGTTGTGATTCCAACGTGGGTGCTGTTATGGGGATGATGAACTGCAAAATTACACTGTGTATGCGAACTGCAACAGCAAGTACAACACAGGCATGTGAGTAAAGGCAACGTGACACATATGAGTGAGACACACCACCAGGGCTACACAACACATACACACCTAGGCCATCTGACTCATTGCCTACACTGATGTTGCCAGGGAAGACGGTGCAATGCACAGACACCACACCCATTCCCAGTTGTAGTCAAGTAGCCCACAGGTGCAGTAAGCAAATGGCAGTCAAGTGTGTGACCACAGACAACGCACATCACAAAGTGAAGCACAGGTTTATTACACAGTTGCAACATGTCGTAACCACTACAGATGCAAGGTAATCCCACCTGGCAGCGGGCACACAGTCAACAACTGTAGACAGAAGGAAGTCCATGGGTGTGGCGCACATCACCTGTAGGGACACAACAGCTACCACCCTGGAAGTGCAATCACGTCGTCGGTGGACACAGTTGACCAAACGAATCTGAAAGTACCCTGTGAAGGACAGAAATGACACACAGTCAAAAGCAATGGAGAACAGGACAGAACAGCAAAACTCATGCACAATACATGTTACAAGATACCCACCCAGAACCAAGTTAGCATGTCAACACTGTTGGGGAGTACAGCCCACCTGTAAGCACACATCGCAACACACATCCAGTCAAGTAGCCCATGGACACACTCCAACAGCACCAGAGCACCACCTACACATATCATACCAACTCACATCATTGACATGACACCTCAGGATACTCACATTCAGCTAAAGAAGTTGGTGATGAGCTGTGTGCGGACATCACCCTCATCATCATCATCATCATCGTCACTGGCATCGTGGTCCAGGCCAGGATCCTCCACAGGTGGCGGATGTTGGTCATTGTCATCCTGGATGAGAGGCAACTCCTTCCGCACTGCCAGGTTGTGGAGCATGCAGCAGACGATGATAATCTTGCACACTTTCGCAGGGGCATATGGGAGGGACCCGCCGGTCTTGTCCAGGCAGCGGAAGCGGCTCTTCAGGAGACCAAATGTCCGCTCAATCACTCTCCTGGTCCGACCATGTGCCTCATTGTAGCGCATCTGGGCTGGTGTCACAGGGTTCCTGAGGGGTGTCAGCAACCACGGCATGTTGGGGTATCCCGAGTCACCTACGGACAGACAAGTGCACATTAGCTGACTTGGAAAAGTGGGCGGAATACTACAGATCAGATCACACACAATGGCACAAAGTCAGTACACACCGACAAGCCAGGCACGCTGGTTCTGCATCCGTGCCATCATCCTGGGGATGCGACTACTCCTCATCACAAAGGCATCGTGTGCTGAACCAGGGAAACGGGCACACACGTGTGTGATGGTCATATCTGCAAGACACACCACCAGTGCATTGACCGAGTGGTAGTGCTTGCGGTTCCTGTAGGCCTGCTCCTGGGCCTGTGGTGGTACCAAAGCCACATGTGTCCCATCAATGGAGCCAATGACATGCGGCATCCTCCCCAGGGCATAAAAGTCACTCTTCACGTCAGTGAGTCGTCGCAGTCTAGGGAAATAGATGTACCGGTTCAGGAATAGCAACATTGCCGCCAAAACATCGCGGCGCACACGGCTCAACATGGTCTGTGACATCCCACCAGCAGTCGCCACAGTATGTTGGAAGGTACCGGTGGCAAAGAAGTGTAGGGCTGCCATCACCTTCACCTTGGGGGTCAGCGCTGTAGGATACGGCCGGCCAGGCTGCAAATGTGGGGCCAACTGCACTGCCAAATCCTCAATCAGCTGCCTGGTGAAGCGGTACCGTCGGATGCTGTCCCGTTCCACCATCGTTGCCAGGTCTGGGAATGGTCGATGGACAGCAGGAGCCCTGCAGTGCAGAGGAGAAGTAAGCAAGATTGTCAGTCAGCCCACATATGCGGCATTGAACACACTCAATATCCCAACATACATCATTATGAGGCACAACTACATGAAGTGTGCAGTTCCGTAAGGACATGTATGGTACATACATGGCCAACATCTGTCATCACGGTCCAACAAGTGGCATCAATTAGTCCCAGGTTGGCCCATTGGATATCATGAGGCCTTGTCACAGTTCCCATCTCCTGCTGCCGTGTCACAATCACCCCCCACAGTGACATGTGAGGACAGGTGTGCCCCAGGCATCACAGCTCAACGACAGGTACATTCCCAGGGACCCTGTATTGCCACATGGACACTGGCATTACATGGAGTATCATGTATACACCACAGCAAAACAACCATGACCCCCACAGGTAGTGGTCCCACTTGCCACGGCAGGACAGACATGGACGTCTGTGACACACACACGCACAACATCAAAGTCCATGCACACACAACGTGGATGTGGAGACTGTCTCCCATTGTGCACATGAAATCAGAGACATTGTAAACACTACATGCACACAGACTGTGGAGGACCATCACTATTGTGCCACTGGGACACCCTGGCTCAAACATACCGTCCCACATGGGACTCACGGGGTATGTGACATCACATACACATACACCACCGTGAAATGTGACCATGGCACATGCACAGATATGAACAGTTGCACATCACAGTGGTCATGTACACGTAACACCCAGGATCCTGTCCCCATGAACACGTGCACAGCCTGGGGGTGGCTGCCCCCAGGTGACACCCACAGGACAACATGTACACCAACATACACACAATAGGAAATGCAGCCTTACATGCCTTATCATACAGTTTGGACAGGCTGTCGTGTTGTAGGTGTGCCCCTCACTCCTTGGGAGCTATCTGTGGCTGGCATATGTCCATCTGAGACAGGCATGGTGACATATGCCAGTCACTTGTACAGGGATGCGTTGAACAGCAATGGACTGATCGGTGCCCCCGGCCGGCCCATTGCATTCAATGGGTGCGGGTACGCGTTGTACCCCTGTACGCGTTGTACTGCAATGGACCGATCGGGGCCCCCGGCCAGCCCATTGCATTCAATGTGTGCGGGTACGCGTTGTACCCCTGTACGCGTTGAACAGCAATGGACCGATCGGTGCCCCCGGCCGGCCCATTGCATTCAATGCGTGCGGGTACGCGTTGTACCCCTGTACGCGTTGAACAGCAATGGACCGATCGGTGCCCCCGGCCGGCCCATTGCATTCAATGTGTGCGGGTACGCGTTGTACCAATGTACGCGTTGTACAGCAATGGACCGATCGGTGCGCACCCATTGACAATGGCCTTGCCTGGCAACGGACGCGTTTTCGAATTTCGAACGAGTCGGTTGCTGGAAATTCAGTTGGTCACCCACAACAATGTTGCAAAATCATGTATGTCATGAAGTTGAAGATTTGAAGGATGCTGTGGGCATGTATTGGTGCTGCTATTCCATGGATTGGCCAGATTCAGAAGATGCAAACGACTTGGACCTATCACTTTGGACACAAGGGACAGTATCTGCCTCTCCAGCACATATATATTGCTGGCTGTTCCCATGAGAGCTCACTTGCCTGCACTACATGCTCCAGGACGACATCTGCCACTGCACTGCTGCTGTCTCTGCCCCTCTGGACCCTGCAATGGCACGTACTGTGGAGAGAGCCCCAGCCTTCAGCCTTGAGGAGAACCAGGCCCTGCTGGACAGCCTACTTCCACAGTACAGCAAGCTGTATGGGACACCAGGGGAGCAGGTGAGTGTTCTGTGCACTACCTTTCTGAATGTGCATTTTGTCTGACTAGCAAGGCTGAAAGTCTGCACGCCACTGGCTAGCAGGCTCACTGAGTAGTTGTCACCCCCCATAGTGTGTAGTGACATGCACTGGACAGGTATGGTGCAGTGACAGTGCATTTGAACAAGGTTTTACTTCCCATGCAATGATACCATGCAGTGACGTCTGGCAAACTGTCCATGGGCAGCTTTGCACTGCCTGTGTACATCATGTGCCCCTGTGATTGAGACATGTATATACAACTGTGTCATGCACGGATATGTTGCATGTGTAGTAATGGCCTTTTCACTTTGTCATCCTGACAGGTTAATGCCCATCGGGAGCAGGAGATCTGGAAGGACATCGTCCGGGCTGTCCGGTCCGTGGGGGTCTACAAGCGCCGGATCCGCAACTGCCAGAAGAGGTGGCAGGACCTTCGGGGCTGGACCCGGAGGATTGCACGGGTCCAGCTGAAGCTGTCGCCTCCTTGCAGGAGGGGCGGAACACGGACCCTGACCCCCACATGCTCCAGATCCTGGCGGTGGTGTTTCCAGACCCGGATGGGCAGCTGAAGGCCAGACAGCAGCAAGGAGGGGGTGAGTCAAAGACTGCACTGTGAACTCTGTATTACATGCTTTGTGCCCTCCTCTGGCCTGGTTCAACTGCCACAGTGCAGCAGTCATGTTGTCCAGGAGCCATGTCCCTCTATTGTGCACTGCCCACTCCTCATCTGATACCCAGGTGTGGCCCTTACATTCAGGGAATTGTGTCACTTGGGACTGTGTCCTTGCAGTTTGCTTCACTAAAGGTGGGGGACAGCATCTGTTTCCCTAACTCTGTTGTGGGCATCATGGGTGGGTCCATTGTTCACACAACGCCTGTGTTCGGACATGTTATCTGCGTGTTGCTTTGATATGCGGTCCACTTGCTGAGCTGAGCCACCACATGTGCCTGGGGTATGTGGCACACGCCCATGCAGCGGGTGGGAACAATGTTTGGGCCCCAGGAGTGTGCAGATTACGTGTGTCACACATACATAGCCAGCTATCCACTGTCCAGGGCTCATCCCTCATTCATGTGGGGCAGGACAGTCATGCCTACTCCAGGCCATGCAATGCACTCTGTACTCCCACTCCCGTGTATCAGCTGACACATTGTGCACAGTGATTTGACCCCTCAGGTGTCTGCCTCTGTGTCAGTGTGCTGTGGATTAGTTTCCAGGACTGCTGGGGTGTTTCTTGGTAGGGGCTCAGCATGCCACTGGAGTTGTGACCATAGGAGACAATACTTGTGTGTCACATAGATGTTTGATCAGCTGCCCGTGCAGACTGGGGTATGCGAATGTGAAGTTCAGGCAGCTGTTCCCCATTCACAGCAGATTGTGAGGGGCTCAGGTTCAGAGGGTAGTGTCACAGGTCTCCCATATGTCCAATCGGTATGACCTGGACAGATGAGGGTTAAGATGATGTGTTGTGTGGGGGATGTACATGTGCACTTGTGCAGCTCCAGGACTTGCATTCCCCATGACCTACTATTGTGACACAGTGCATAGTGTTGTTGTCTGGCTGCCAAGTCATACATCACTGAGACAGTGATGTATGACTTAGCAGTCATGCCTCTGCCATGGCATGTGTCAACTTATTGGTGGTCCTGCAGGGGAGTGACATGTGCTACATGCACACCATTGTGGCGCATCATGGTGTCTGTCGCTGGTATGCATCACATGCATTTCCTATTTGACTCTGGGCGTCCCTTTCATCCGGAAACCTGTACTGACTCAGTGGCAAGAGTTGTGATGTGTGCATGTCCACATGCTACACCGTGTCCTCTGCACTGTCCAACTACTGTGTAGTTGGTGCATGTGTCCACACTGGGGTGTTGCAATCCAACAGACACCAGACAGATGGGTGCAAGGCCATGTGGGATGTGAGTGCCATGGTTGGCATCAGACTGACAATTGGCTTCTCCTGTTCAGTTAGGGCACTTTTAGCAATGTACAACTAATGATGCCAGGGCTTGCTCTGTAATGTGCTGTGCTCACAGTGGTGTGTGCGTTTGGTGCAGGTGACTGATGTCTGTCTGTTTCCCCATTGTTTGCAGATACATCCACGGCCACGGAAGGGGACAGCTCCACGGACCAGGAGGAGCCGGAGAGCCAGACTGGGTCAGCAGCCGAGGAGTGGTCGGAGGGACCCAGTGGCACGGAGGGCGAGGGGAGCCACACCGAGGAGTCCTCAGCACCATCCACCTCAGCTGAGGACCAGAGCAACTCGGAGGATGACTCCCTTATGGAGGCGGGTATCAGCAGCCACCACACCCCAGCTAGTGTTGCTGTCCCCGCCACCACCAGCACCACCACCGCCCTCCCATCGGCTCCCATTCCCCAGGTCCGTGGAGGCTCCCATGTTCGGGAGCGTGTCTCCTTTGGTCCAGGCACCGCACCCCCTGCCCCTGTGTCCCCTGCTGCCCTGAGTGAGGAGTCTGTGTACCTCCTTCGCCAGCTCCATGTAGGGCAGACAGCCATGCTGAGTGTCCTCCATGCGCACACCGCTCTGTTGACTCAGCTGGTGTCGTTCATGGAGGGCATCTCATCGGGCATGTCTGACCTACAGAGGGGCAATAGGTCCATGGACTCCTCCCTGACGGCAGCAGTGTCCCTCCTCAGACAGTCCCTCACCCCTCCTGCCTCTGCTCCATCCACACTCCCCAGCACCTTACCCGTCCCAAGCACACACACACCGGCACAGGCACACACCAGCACACACACATCCAGCACACAGACACACACGCCACAAACAAAACGCACACGCACACACAGTCAGGGGACTGAAACCAGACTCACAGGGGATGGGGACCTGGAACACACACACGCATCCACGAGCACTGCGCAGTCCTCAGTTGCCTCTCCCTCCAAAACACCCTCCCTTGCCTCACCTGCAACCCCAAAGACCCAGCGCCTCTTCCTCAGTGACCTCGGCCTCTTCCCCTCTGATCCAGCTGCTCCAGCATCCAGGGGGAAGAGGAAGCCCACCCACACGGAGCAGAGTGCCCCTCGCCCCCGGATACCCTCCCCCAGGCGCAGACAGACTGAGGCCCCCACCCGCAAGTCCCCCCGGAGTCGTAAGAGCAAGACCCCGCTGCCGCCCTGCAGCTCAGGCACCAGGTCTCCTTCCTCCAT
Source organism: Calotriton arnoldi (assembly GCA_963921515.1). Classification (NCBI taxonomy): domain Eukaryota; kingdom Metazoa; phylum Chordata; class Amphibia; order Caudata; family Salamandridae; genus Calotriton; species Calotriton arnoldi. Next base: position 460,126 of record CAWUFW010002047.1, read on the forward strand.
CCCTCAGGCCCCCACTCCACAGGTGCCCCCACCACACCCTGCCCCAGGTTCCCCCACCCACAGATATACCATCCCCAAGATGATCCGGTCTTCTCCCCTGCCACTTGCTCTCCCAGCACCACACCCCCCGCTGCGCTTGTCTGTGCCACTGATGTGGTGAGGGTGTCCTCCCCTCTGTCCAGCCCACCTTGCCTGTTCCCCATTCTCCTCCCCTGGTGGTAGGCACTGCAGTGGAGTCCACTACCACCCTGTCTGACTTGGGCACTGCAGTGGCGGACCTGTCCACTCCATCTGCAGGGTCCACTGCAGTCGTGCCGGCACCCACAACATCTGAGTCATGCCCCCAGTTGTGCCGGCACACACCATGTCAGACACCTCCACTGCAGTTGTCAGTGGCTCTCCAGCACCCACCACCCCTTCCCTGCTTCCTCCTGGTGAGCCCTGATCCTGTCCCTGCGGTGCCTGGCCTGCCCCCCCGGTTGCCCCTCCTAGTGGATTGTCCCTGGTTTTGTGCAGGCATGCGTAGGGTGACATCTGCCACTGTCACCCAGTTTGGACTTTGACAATGGACTGGCCTTTGGCCTTTGTGTTTTTCCTGGACTTTGTTTTCATTCCACACATATGCTGAATAAAGCAACTTTCTGTTCTCTAGTGCTTATGCTTCTGATGTACATGTTGTTGATGATGCTAACCATGCCCTTGCTGCAGTGATGGTGATATTTGGTCTGATGATAATGAAGTGTTACTGTGCAGGAACCCATGTGGTCCAGGGGGAATGTGTCCTATCCTGTGGTGTATCCATGTCATCCATAGCAGCATCTGAGGGTGTCATGTGTTCAGTATTTGGCAATGGGATTTCCTACTTAGATTAGCTATTTCACATCTGTGGCTTCCACCCCTGCACATCTGTTGTGCCTGCCATTGTTCAATTCGTCTACTTCCCTGACCGTGTGGCCATCTCCACTGGACATGCAGGTTTGGGCATCAATGGGGAAGGACTCATCCGTGTAGTCAGTGCAACATTGCTATACAAGTGTGTTGGATCTGTGCTGATGATTCCGTTGGCACTTCCATGACCAGGCTGATGTGACGGGAGCCCTCATTTGGTGCTAATTGTTGATTGTGTGACCAAGTGCTCAGCTGACATGATGGGGCCCTACTGAGGCAACATATGGCACAGCTTTCCTCACACAGGAGTGGAGTCCCCTCATGGCAGTGTGTACTCCTGTGACATTGCCTGCGCCCAAGGTGTGTGTTGTATGTGCATGTCTGTGTGTTCACTTCCGTTTAGCTGTGCATGCTGTGTTCCCTAGTGTTGTACCTGTTTGTGATGCTTGCTGAGTTGACCTATGTTCCCCCAAAGTCTTCTCCCTGGGTTCTCTGTGATGTGGGTGCATGGCACATTACTGGTCATCAGCGTGTCACCCATAGGTGTGTTTGCTGTCAGGGCTGAGTTTGTGTGCAGACGCAGATGGGTCACAGTCAGGGTTCCCCTTGGCACTTGTTGTTTGCCCCTGTCATGTGATTTCCAGTTTGTGTTATCTTTCAGTGATTGTGACACGTTGTGTGTGTGACTGCTGGCACTCCTCAGGGTCCGGGCTGCAATGTTGGTTGTTGTCTATGTGTGTTCTTTGTGGGTGACCTTGGCTTCTTCATTGGTGTGTGACTGTGGCTGGGATCCCATTGGTTGGTGTGGTATTGCCGTCATGTCCATGTACAGCGTAGTGTGCAGTGTGTCAGACATTCAGGAGTCTTGTTGAGTGGCCATGTGTGATGTGTTTCTGCACCTTGGTTCCCACCCACCACCCTGGAATAGTCATGGGTGCATGTGCAATGTCACCAGTGCATGTGTGCTTCACTGCTGCACATTGTTGGAGGTCGAGGGGTGTGGTGTTGAGTGTGTGCAGATGAGAGTTGTTGCCCGGCTAGGCCCCTGCCTCCATGTTGGCCTTGGCTTACTGGCCATGCTGATTGATTTGTGCTTGTGTAGGTGTGATGGTAGTTTGTTGCTCAGGACACATGACTGTGGTTCACAGTGTGAACCACATTTAGCTTTGTCATCACAGTGGGATTGTAATGCAGCCCAGGGTCACCACATTGTGGGGGCCCTGGGGGTGGTGCTGTGGTGTGTCTGTGTCTTGCTGTGTCAGTTGCTGTTCCTACGTGCCTGTGTGACATGTGTGATTTGTGCTCCCTCTCATCTGACAATGCCTGCTTGCCCACATAGGGGATTTGGATCCATGAGTTACCTTTGTGTGGCACTGTATGAACATCTGTATGATTGGTATTCAGGTCTCCTCATGTGTTGTGTGGTTGCCTGGGGACACTGGCACCCCCCCTCACCTGTTGTGTATGATGTGCAGTGTGGGTCTCCCTGTTTGTGTTTGTGCATCTGCACCACTGCATTGGCATATCTTGGGTGTGCCATTGGCTGTATGTAGTTTGGTGGGTTTCCCCTGCTGTCCCTGGGACTCCTAGGTCATCGGTCAGCACAATGATCATGGTTTGTGTGTCCCATTGCTGCCATGGTATGGTATCTGTTCACCTCACATCTGCAGTCTCCACAGGGTATCTGCATTTGTGTGCCCATTGGTGCGAATATGTGGGTCTGCATTCTGATGGTCACTTCTGTCATTGTGTCATTGATGAATGTTGACAGTGTCAGCCCCCATGGGTGTTGTTTGTCTGCACATGGCCAAAGGTATGTCTTATTTGCACTGCAGTATTTGGCTCACCCAATTTATGTTGCAATGAGACACATACACTACTTTGCCACTGATGTGTTTTTTGTTCTGTGACCAGGAATCATCCATGCAGTTTGGCAGTTGCAGCTCTTTCTTTGTCAACACTTACCTTTTGGTCACTGTGATGATGGGGGTTTAGACCCCATTGCCACAATGTTCAAAAGGTGCTTCAGCTATGGACCCCACACTTACCTTTTGGTCACTGTGATGATGGGGGTTTAGACCCCATTGCCACAATGTTCAAAAGGTGCTTCAGCTATGGACCCCACACTTACCTTTTGGTCACTGTGATGATGGGGGTTTGGACCCCATTGCCACACTGTTCAAAATGTGCTTCAGCTATGGACCCCACACTTACATTTTGGGCACTGTGATGATGGGGGTTTGGACCCCATTTCTACAATGGTCATGGCCTGCTTGCATTGTGGGGGCCACACACATATATGTGTGGCACATGTGCTAGGGGGTCACATTGTATGTTCAAAGTCATGTTCGGTGTTGTAGGCATTTGACACAGTCTACACACGCTTGTCATGGTGTTGTGGGGATGTCTTTTTCTTGCATTCCCTAGGTTGTGGTGTGCTGGTTGTGTCATGCATTGTCCATCCTATGAGTGGGGGTGGTAGTGGTGGTAGGCATCCAGCCCCCCCTGGCTAAGGGTGGTAGTAGTGGTAGGCATCCAGCCCCCCCCTGGGTGAGGGTGGTAGTAGTGGTAGGCATCCAGCCCCCCTGGGTAAGGGTGGTAGTAGTGGTAGGCATCCAGCCCCCTGGCTAAGGGTGGTGGTAGGCATCCAGCCCCCCTGGCTAAGGGTGGTAGTAGTGGTAGGCATCCAGCCCCCCTGGGTGAGGGTGGTAGTAGTGGTAGGCATCCAGCCCCCCTGGGCAAGGGTGGTAGTAGTGGTAGGCATCCAGCCCCCCTGGCTAAGGGTAGTGGTAGGCATCCAGCCCCCCTGGCTAAGGGTGGTAGTAGTGGTAGGCATCCAGCCCCCCTGGGTGAGGGTGGTAGTAGTGGTAGGCATCCAGCCCCCCTGGGTAAGGGTGGTAGTAGTGGTAGGCATCCAGCCCCCCTGGCTAAGGGTGGTGGTAGGCATCCAGCCCCCCCTGGCTAAGGGTGGTAGTAGTGGTAGGCATCCAGCCCCCCCTGGGTGAGGGTGGTAGTAGTGGTAGGCATCCAGCCCCCCCTGGCTAAGGGTGGTGGTAGGCATCCAGCCCCCCCTGGCTAAGGGTGGTAGTAGTGGTTGGCCTCCAGCCCCCCCTGGGTAAGGGTGGTAGTAGTGGTAGGCATCCAGCCCCCCCTGGGTGAGGGTGGTAGTAGTGGTAGGCATCCAGCCCCCTGGCTAAGGGTGGTGGTAGGCATCCAGCCCCCCTGACTAAGGGTGGTAGTAGTGGTAGGCATCCAGCCCCCCTGGGTGAGGGTGGTAGTAGTGGTAGGCATCCAGCCCCCTGGCTAAGGGTGGTAGTAGTGGTAGGCAACCAGCCCCCTGGCTAAGTGTGGTAGTAGTGGTAGGCATCCAGCCCCCCTGGGTGAGGGTGGTAGTAGTGGTAGGCATCCAGCCCCCCTGGCTAAGGGTGGTAGTAGTGGTAGGCATCCAGCCCCCCTGGGTGAGGGTGGTAGTAGTGGTAGGCATCCAGCCCCCCTGGCTAAGGGTGGTGGTAGGCATCCAGCCCCCTGGCTAAGGGTGGTAGTAGTGGTAGGCATCCAGCCCCCTGGCTTAGGGTGGTAGTAGTGGTAGGCATCCAGCCCCCCTGGGTGAGGGTGGTAGTAGTGGTAGGCATCCAGCCCCCCTGGCTAAGCCTGGTAGTAGTGGTAGGCACCCAGCCCTCCCTGGGTGAGGGTGGTAGTAGTGGTAGGCATCCAGCCCCCCCTGGCTAAGGGTGGTGGTAGGCATCCAGCCCCCTCTGGCTAAGGGTGGTAGTAGTGGTAGGCATCCAGCCCCCCCTGGCTAAGGGTGGTGGTAGGCATCCAGCCCCCCCTGGCTAAGGGTGTTAGTAGTGGTAGGCATCCAGCCCCCCCGGGTAAGGGTGGTAGTAGTTGTAGGCATCCAGCCCCCCTGGGTGAGGGTGGTAGTAGTGGTAGGCATCCAGCCCCCTGGCTAAGGGTGGTGGTAGGCATCCAGCCCCCCTGGCTAAGGGTGGTAGTAGTGGTAGGCATCCAGCCCCCCTGGGTGAGGGTGGTAGTTGTGGTAGGCATCCAGCCCCCTGGCTAAGGGTGGTAGTAGTGGTAGGCATCCAGCCCCCACTGGCTAAGGGTGGTAGTAGTGGTAGGCATCCAGCCCCCTGGCTAAGGGTGGTAGTAGTGGTAGGCATCCAGCCCCCTGGGTGAGGGTGGTAGTAGTGGTAGGCATCCAGCCCCCTGGCTAAGGGTGGTGGTAGGCATCCAGCCCCCCTGGCTAAGGGTGGTAGTAGTGGTAGGCATCCAGCCCCCCTGGCTAAGGGTGGTGGTAAGCATCCAGCCCCCTGGCTAAGGGTGGTAGTAGTGGTAGGCATCCAGCCCCCCTGGGTAAGGGTGGTAGTAGTGGTAGGCATCCAGCCCCCCTGGCTAAGGGTGGTAGTAGTGGTAGGCATCCAGCCCCCCGGGGTAAGGGTGGTAGTAGTGGTAGGCATCCAGCCCCCTGGGTGAGGGTGGTAGTAGTGGTAGGCATCCAGCCCCCCCTGGCTAAGGGTGGTAGTAGTGGTAGGCATCCAGCCCCCCTGGGTGAGGGTGGTAGTAGTGGTAGGCATCCAGCCCCCCCTGGCTAAGGGTGGTAGTAGTGGTAGGCATCCAGCCCCCCCTGGCTAAGGGTGGTAGTAGTGGTAGGCATCCAGCCCCCCCTGGGTGAGGGTGGTAGTAGTGGTAGGCATCCAGCCCCCCCTGGCTAAGGGTGGTAGTAGTGGTAGGCATCCAGCCCCCCCTGGCTAAGGGTGGTGGTAGGCATCCAGCCCCCCCTGGGTGAGGGTGGTAGTAGTGGTAGGCATCCAGCCCCCCCTGGCTAAGGGTGGTGGTAGGCATCCAGCCCCCCCTGGCTAAGGGTGGTAGTAGTGGTAGGCATCCAGCCCCCCCTGGGTAAGGGTGGTGGTAGGCATCCAGCCCCCCCTGGCTAAGGGTGGTAGTAGTGGTAGGCATCCAGCCCCCCCTGGCTAAGGGTGGTGGTAGGCATCCAGCCCCCCCTGGCTGAGGGTGGGAGTAGTGGTAGGCATCCAGCCCCCCCTGGGTGAGGGTGGTAGTAGTGGTAGGCATCCATCCCCCCCTGGGTGAGGGTGGTAGTAGTGGTAGGCATCCAGCCCCCCTGGCTAAGGGTGGTAGTAGTGGTAGGCATCCAGCCCCCCTGGGTGAGGGTGGTAGTAGTGGTAGGCATCCAGCCCCCCTGGCTAAGGGTGGTAGTAGTGGTAGGCATCCAGCCCCCCTGGCTAAGGGTGGTAGTAGTGGTAGGCATCCAGCCCCCCTGGGTGAGGGTGGTAGTAGTGGTAGGCATCCAGCCCCCCTGGCTAAGGGTGGTAGTAGTGGTAGGCATCCAGCCCCCCTGGGTGAGGGTGGTAGTAGTGGTAGGCATCCAGCCCCCCTGGGTGAGGGTGGTAGTAGTGGTAGGCATCCAGCCCCCCTGGCTAAGGGTGGTAGTAGTGGTAGGCATCCAGCCCCCTGGCTAAGGGTGGTGGTAGGCATCCAGCCCCCCTGGGTGAGGGTGGTAGTAGTGGTAGGCATCCAGCCCCCTGGGTGAGGGTGGTAGTAGTGGTAGGCATCCAGCCCCCCTGGCTAAGGGTGGTAGTAGTGGTAGGCATCTAGCCCCCCTTGGCTAAGGGTGGTGGTAGGCATCCAGCCCCCCTGAGTGAGGATGGTAGTAGTGGTAGGCATCCAGCCCCCCCTGGGTGAGGGTGGTAGTAGTGGTAGGCATCCAGCCCCCCCTGGGTAGGGGTGGTGGTGCGCATTCAGGCCCCTGTGTGCATATGTGGCATTGGTGATGGGCATCCCGCCCCTATGGTGCTGCTGTTGCTGGTGTAAGTATATTCTTTATCCCTCTGTGTGTGTGTGTGATGTGTCGTGTACGTGTTGTATGTGTTTTGTGGTTGGTGTCTGACTTACCTTCTGCGCCGTACGCGTCCGTGCCTGTTCCGGTAGTAAATGTAGAATATTGGTATGATCGGGACGAAGGGATTCATGTTTGTTTCGTGTCGTTCGTCCTTCTCGTTGCTTCGCGTCGTCCTCGTCGCTTCGCCTCGTCCTCGTCACTGGCGTGTTCGTCTCGTAGCCGTGGATTGTGTTGTGGCGCGAATCGGAGCTTATGTGCGCCTCTCCCGGATGCTTTGACGTGCCGTGCGTAGCAACGGGTTCGGCGCGTACGGGAAGCGCATCGTACTTGTTCAGCCGGACGGAGCTGCATTTTCCCTTCCGTGCGACTCGATTCTGCGTTTCCGGATTCGCCTCGGTCGGAGTACAGGACCTGGATTGGGTGAGTACGGCTCGGCCAGATTCTTTGCTGTTGTGCGCATCGTACTTACTCGTTCGGTGTGCTGTACGGATCGGTCGGGAAACAGGCATTCGCATGGCTTTTTTCCCGACCGAATGGTATTGGGTGCGCCTCCGACCGAGATCGGAATCGGCCCCTTAGTAATTCCGGATTGATTGACGGGGGCAGGACAACAGTTGAAGGGTCTTCCAGCGGAGTATTGGCATTTACAGCTAAGTCCTTGTTTCCCATGTTGGTGTCTCGCTTTACCCTAAACTCATTAGAGACTGTCTGGGCAGTTGAGTCAGTTGGGTGTAGGTGCTGGAAATGAGGTTGGTTCTGCAGTACAACTGGTAATTTCCTGATTTCTGTCAGGACCGTTGAGAGAAACTGGGGAAGGGAAGACAGACTGTCAATTATTGGAGAGCAGCAACATACTCATTGTACCATATTAGCATTGGTTTGGGCTTTTTTAATTAGATTATTAAGGCCTTCCAATTTGTTATCAATCCCTGCCATAAATACTGCAAGTGTGTTTAAGAGATCAACTTGTAAATCAAGTTTGTCCGAATGATAGTTTAATGCTGATACTGTAGATTGCAAAGTTTGCAAATGTTGGGGCCAGGGGGCGGTGGACTCAGTCACAGACAGGTCATGACCTTTGTGTGTATCAACAAGCCTATTAAAATCTGTCTTAAAAATGATAAATCCAATAGGGAGCGATCGTTGGGCTCTCCATGCTTGATTTTAGGGTAGTCGTAATGAATCAGGGGTGGAGATAATAATTTGATGTTTCCTGACGGGATCCTGGTCGATTATGCTGCTTGAGGACTGACAGTGTTCTTATTTCCAGGTGGTTCTGTGTTATTAATATATAGATTAGTTTCCTGTTGCAGGAGTGGACTTAGGTTGATATGAGTCTCGTCGCTTGAGATGGTGATTGGCGAGGAGCTTAATTCTTTATTGGGTTGTGAAGATGGTAGCTGGTAATTGATTTCTTCACCTAACTTGGAGGTTGATAGTAACCAAAAGCATGCTGGGGTAGAGTGTTCATCCACTTTGAGAGGGCTGTCTAGGTGAGGACAGGTGCCCTGCTTGACGAACTGCTCATGAATCATAGCCTGGACTTTGATTGGCACATGATCTGCTTTCGTGAAGGCTGTGCAGGTGTACCAAGGATATGTTAGAGCCATTTAAAACTGTGAGTGATATTCCACATTTCTTAAAATAATCTTTGGGTGTCCTCTTTTGTGCCCCGGCTGCCATTTCATCACGCATGTTTTCTTGATCTTTTGATTGATCGTGTAAAGTTGAGGTTTCCGCCTCTATTAGGCAATCCGGGGGGTGAAGGTCCTGCTCTAAATGATGGGTTAAGGGGGCTGAATACCCAATAGTTAAAGAGTGTTGCAGAGAAGTTGGAGATAGTAGTGCCACGCCCGGATCCATGGGCACTTTTGTATTTTCTTTATCCAGCTTCTTACGATTTTTTACTATTTCTTTCCTTAATCTTCTCGACATCATCGTGTTTTTGGCTGTGACTTAGTGTGGCTATACTGCCATACCGCCTTTCGCTTGGGGTGTAAGTTTATCTTCATTGTGAGCCTCCTGTGGCAAGATTATTTTCTACTGATGCACACTAAGGCTGATTTGCAGCTTGCGCGTGGAGTTATGGTAAGTGCCTGGCTGCCCTTAACTCTATAGGACCCAGTTGTTCCTGCCTGTTGCCTTTAATATCCCTTCAGTAGATCTTAACAGGCTGGCTGACTGGCTGGGAGGCCAGATTGTCTTGAGAGAAGTTGGAGAATTATAGGCAGGTCGGGCTCAGTTACAACAGGTAGGCAGCGCTGCTACAGGTCCAGGGCTCCCGGGCACTGACGCTTCTTGCTGCTCACTGCTGCCCCCTCCGCTGCTCCCACCGACCGGCCCGGCCTCACCCCCACCCCGGGCTGCACAGAGAAAACACAGGGGAGCCTGGCAAATGAAGCAGCGAGTACAGATCTCAGGCAAACGCCCGCCACCGGAGGGAGGAAAAGGGCAGAACATGATGTGGCAAGATGAGGCAGGCATTTATGATGGTTAAGTGCGTCACTACCACCACAAATGAAGGCACACATGTTTACACTTGTAATGCTCCTTTCCCATGTCATGTCCAGTACAAAAGTTCATCTGTGTAATGCTTTACTCTGCACATAGGTAAAATGTGTGCAGCGCACTGTACACCATGGTTGGCGGTAATATATGTAATGCTACCCTCACTGTAGTGGTAATTTGACATGTTTGATTTGATGATGTGCACAGTTCTTTGACAGACCTGTGAAGGCCAGCTTGGGGATAATAAGTGGATGTCCAAGATCTGCCAAGTATAATGTAAAATGTGTACTGCTTCATGAAGCATTGGTTATCAGACACATGACTTTTGCCTTACTCTTAACATACGTTACTCTGCACACTGTGACCAAAATACATTTTTATGTTACTCCTTTCATAGATACCCTGGGAGAGGGAGGAGACACCAGCCACCTGTGTACCGCCCATTTCCAGACCTACACACCATGGAATAACAAAGTTCAGTTTAGATAGACAAACAATTGTGGGTCTATGTCATCAGTTGGAGCCCGACCTCCTACTTCACCTCAATAACCCTACATCAATCCCACCACTTGTTAAACTCATATCAGTTTTGCATTTTTTGACCACAGGCTCTTTTCAATTCTGTTGCTATTTCTGGTGGAATGTCACAACCGATGTTCAGTCGGGTCCTCACAGAGGTGCTTACAGCAATGTTGAGGCACGTGGGCAGCTACATTTAGTTCCCCAGACGTGAGGATTTAGCCACTGTGAAGGTGGATTTCTATGGATTTGGACACATCCCACATATGATTGGATCTATAAATGGCACCTACATTGGCTTAGTACCACCACATGACAGGGAGCAAGTCTACAGGAACAGGGAGCACTACCATTCTGTCAAAGTGCAATTTGTCTGCCTAGTGGATTTGTACATCTCAAAAGTCTGTGCTCAGTTCCCAGGATCTCCCCGTGATGCCTACATACTGTGGAACACCACCATACCACAGATGATGTCACAGCTACTACTGGAGATGGCCTGGCTTGTAGGTAAGTGCGATTAGTCCTAACTTTGATTGGGAAATGTCACGTAGCATGATCTGAAAGTGTGTGACTAAATGTTGACCTTCTGTCTATCTTCCATCTAGGAGACTTAGTGTATGCCATCTAGCCATGGTTGTTGGCACCGCTGAGGAATCCTACAGTGCCAGAGGAAGTCATCATCAGTGAAGCCCATAGAAGAACACGGTCGCCAGTGGAGCAGGCTTTTGGGCTCCAGAAAGCCAGATTCAGATGTCTGGACCGGACTGGGAGTGCTCCCTTCTACTCACCCAGAAAGGTGTGTAAGATCGCCGTGACCTGCTGCATATTCCACAACATTGCCCTGCGATGGAACATTCCTTACATCGCAGAGGATGCAGGTCATGACGACCCACCGGGGGGGGTACCCTGGAATGCCAGATGAAGATGATGATAGTGGTGATGAGGAAGGAGCTGACTTGTGTCAGGATCCAGAACGTCTTCTCCTGAGTGTAAGTATGGTGTAAGATGTGATGACTGTGACTAGTCTTGCAACTCTTGAAGTGCTGTTGTTTTGGACTGTGTTCACTAGAAGTAGACAATGTGATGTGTGTCATTTGCATGTTGCCTTAGCTGATCTCTCTGTCTTGGTCTGTTTTAGGTACCTTGAACATGTCATCTTCATTTGGACATTTCAGAGTTGTGACATTAGCAGGTACATGATGCTGTTCAGACATATGAAGTGGACATGGATTGGGCCCGGGAATGTCTGTCACAGAGTTTGGATGTACAAAGCTGGTACCAAGACAGCTTGCAGAGCAATAGGATGGAAGTTACCCGGCTTCCATTGGACTAGTGCCTTGTGGCGCTTTGATCCTAATGCAATATGTCTGCCAACATGTGATTCAACACAATGTTGTGTTGAGCCCAAATCATGCTATCCAGCCTTCACATTGGTAAATTCCTCATTGTGTATAAACTTGATGTAGCTGTTGCTGTGCATCCTCATTGTAGTGCTAAGTGTTGTAGCACATCACTGACATTTGTTTGTGACATTCCACCAGAAACAAGCAACACTGGATTGAAAAGACCCTAGGGTCAGAAACTGTTGTACTGACATGTGTCTGTTTATTTGTTACTTTGATATAGAATTCTTTTGTGAGGTGGTCTAAATGGCTCCAGCTGATGATGAAGACCTAATGTGCCGTTGCCTATTGTGTGAGATATTGTCAGATGTATCCTCTCCTTTGAAGGAAGTGGCCCGATTCTGGTCTCTCGGGTCACTCACGACCACCTCTCTGCCTTCTACGAAATGAAGAGTCAGTCAGACAGTAGAGAATACAAACCAATAATAGTTTATTCAAAGTTCGCTCAGAGCAGAGCCCTGTCTGCCCAGTCACTAAGAGTGCTGCAGAGAGAGTCTAAATTCAACAAGCATAACAATACATTATGTACATTTCAGAATCAATAAAAAACACGCCCACCATGGAACTTTCCAGAGAAACGCAGCTGGACAGTAAATTACAAAGGAGTAAGTTTCAGTTCTGAAGCCGGGCACACATTATCTATCAGTCAAGATCATTTCTGCCTGTGCCCGCCACTAGACAAGTGGGAGAGGGCTTACATCTAGGGGAAAGGTATGCGCTAATAAGAACAGTGCATTCATTAGTGTAGCGAATCTCAGTTCCAAAGAAACATAACCTAGAGAAGGACATTTCCGAGAAATGGCAGGGAATTAGTTTTGATCACAATACATAATGGCGCCAGTACACAAAATGGCGCGGCAAATGCTAACTTACGTAAAAGCCTAATTTTAATTCTAACAGACCCTCCTTTTAGCATGAGCTAAGCAAACATATTAGTGTACCAAAAAAAAAGAACATATTATTCAATAAAACATAGTAATTCGATTTTAGGAACATTCCATGTCTTCAGCTTCAGGGAGAGAAACAGTAAGGAGGGAAGAAGTCTCAAAAATACAGTTGTCTATCTGCATAAGATCGTTCACTTCCTTTTGGATCATAATTGTTGCATTGGTATCATGGATTGATATTCTCTTGGGGGCGAGAAGGGTGGTGCAGTAAGAGCAACATAAGGGGAGACACTGCACCAGAATACAGCAAGCAATCAGGATCACAACAAAATAGATCACCCTTTCAAGGATCCAACCCCATCCACCAAAGAGGGACCAACTCCAATTTCCGCTCTCTATCCCTTTAACATGCTCCAATATATCTAAAATATGTTGGGTAATTTTCTTTTCCATATTAGTGATCCCGACTACACACTGGTCTCCTACTACGGCGCACACACCACCGCTCTTAGCTAGGATGAAATCAACTGCATATCTAGTTTGCTCAGAATATATTTGCATACATTCTAATTGGGTGGTGATGTCACACAAAGCCGCTACTGTGGAGTTAGACAGTATCTGCAGCTTACATCCAAAATATTCCCTAGCCCTTTCACCCCTGGCCATAGCGGTCCCACCAAAGGTAATAATGGAGGAAAGAATGTATCCAAAGGTAATACCATTAGTATAATTATTGACCTCCAGGTCTGTCACCCCATTACAAAACTCCTTTGTCAAAGTTCGTTTAACCCATTTTATATTCGGCTTACTATACTTGTTGGGCACACCAAGAGGAAGCACCATTCCTAAAGTAACGTCCTCTGTACCATCATAAACATTCAAGTAAGTACCATTGGACAAAAAGTAAAATCCTGGGTGTGCATAAAGTGAACCTTGATAAAATACAGGAGCATATCTGGTGTTCATTCCCACTGTACTTGGATCCTTCTTTTTCATTAAAGACATTATATTCTTAAACGATATTATTCCAGAACAATTTACGTATAGAAAAGCGTCAGTACTGTTTACTATCGGACAACATGCAGGGTAATAACCTGCCTTTCGAGTAACTGTCAAATCTTGATAATGCCAGCCTACTAAGGTGATGTTCTATTCTTACATATACAGATTGTTACAATACATATTAGTGTTGCAACCTGGGTATCCCTTCCCCCGTGGCTTCCTGTAATACAAACAAGGACCAGGATATCCCATCCCGAACTCACCCTTTACCTCTATGAATGGGGTGGGTGAACATATGTATAATTAACCAGTGACAATCGGTAAGCAGTCCATAAACTTGTAACGGATTCAGTAGGGTAACAAGCTGTACCTTCACCGAAGAATTTCTTATGTGTGTCTAGAAATTCATTGCTCGGGATAGTCCTTTATGTACGAACTTGAGAAACAATCTTGTGTGTAGTACATTATGGGGCATTGTAATCACACTCCAAAACCCAAGACACCCCACCCAAAGTCAACAACAGTACCACAAGAACAACACAAAGCAGTTTTGCTTAGTAGACCAAACTTTTCGTACATGAACAAAGGGAATTACTGGTTGTTCTTCGTCAGCAACCATTCTGCCAAAGGGGTGCATAGCGAATAATAAAACAAGGGGGCAAATTTCCAGCAAGAGAAGTATACAAGTTCCCAGTGTCTTTCAGAGCCTCACTGGTACAGGCTCCTATTATTCATCAAAAACGTTGGCGCTCTTGAGCACCGGTGGTGGAGCTTGCTCTGTTCTAAGCTAGGATTCCCATGTCGACCAGGATAATGTACCTCCCTCCAAGGGAGCACGTTCGATCTATCCTGTCCAATGTTCAAGCAATGCACAAATCTAACATCACCCTAAACTAACTCCGTTGGTACTACAGCAAAGTACACCCTAACTTGCACAGTCCATCCCTATCGAGTCTGACTTCTCCTTTCGTGCACTATTCCTCAGCCGAGGTCGCAGATTGTACCTGGTGACTCCAGGCACAGATGGATTGGTGAAAAGGGGTTCCTGGATACCTCGTGTCTCCGGTGGAACTGCTGCATTCAGCACATCATCATTCTCCTCATCCGTTTTGGTCCAGGTCAGCCTGACGTCACTGAAGGGGATAAACTGAGGCACTGTCTCACACTCAGTATCCCCTACTCCATCTTTAATCCATTGGTCGTAAGGCAAAGGCAGAGGCACCCTTTTGCAATGAGTGCCATGCACCCAATTCTTTCGGCCAGCGACCTTGATAGCTGTGCGTGTAGCCAGAAGGACCTGTTCGGGTCCCTTCCAGCGCAGCTCCAAACTCTTCTTCCGCTGGAAGTTTTGGATCAACACAAAATCCCCAGGCTGAATGTCATGTCCGGATCCCTCTGGTGTAGCTGGCAGGGACTCAGGGACCTGTTGGTGAATAGAACGCAAAATTTCAGTTAACTGGCACAGGTAATCAATTAACAAGGGGTACTCAATATCAGAAAACCGACGAGGTCGCGGGACGCCCCAGACATTTGCCGGGCGCCCAAACACGACCTCGTACGGTGACAATCCTGTCCCAGAATGTGCTGTTGTTCTTGTTGACAAAAGAGCTAATGGTAAAGCATCTGGCCACTGTAACCCTGTGGTTTCCTGAATCTTTGCCAATTTCAGTTTGAGAGTACCATTGTACTTCTCAACCAAACCTGCTGACTGGGGCTGATTTGCAGCATGAAACTTCTGCTATATGTGCAAACCATCACAAATTAACTGAATGACCTTGGCATTAAAATTACTTCCGTTATCACTCCAAATCAAACGGGGCAAGCCGAAACGAGGAAAGAACTCCTTCACGAGTACTTTGGCAGCCATAACAGCTGTATTGTCTTTAGTAGGATAAGCTTCAACTCATTTACTGAAAGCACAAACAACCACTAAAACATACTTCAAATTATTGCACCTATCTAGTTCGATGTAATCCATCTGAAGGACCTCAAAAGGGAAAGTGGGTGGTGCAAAATTGCCGGGTGGGGTCGGAGTACCTTTTCCTGGATTGTGCATCATGCACACCATACAATACTTCACTAAATGTGCAGCAGTCTTTGAAATGTTATCATTCTGCCATACAGGATCTAACAACTTGCAAATACCCTTAGCACTAATATGGGCTGGGCCATGGACCATTGTAACTACAGGGAGAACATATGCATCTGCCAACATCCATCTCTGCTTCCCTGACTTGTCAATCCAACTTCCCTTATCATTCAATGTGGCTGTACTTTCTTGCCTTCCTGCTAACTCTTCTGTTGTGGCCTCACTTTGAATCTCCTTCACATTCTCAAGTGTGTCTTCAAACATAATAGCCTCAGGTACCCACCTAGCGGGACCTGCTGCAAACATTCTTTTCAATTTTGGTCCGGGCTGTTTCTTTAGCTGTCAGATCTGCAAAAGCATTTCCCCTACCTACATCATCAGTGACTTTCCGGTGGGCACTACACTTCACTATAGCCAACTTCTTAGGGAGGGTTAACGAAGACAGCAACCGCAATATTAGGGGCCTGTGCTGGATCTTGGTGCCATGGAAAGTAAGAAACCCTCTCTCCGCCCAGAGTCGCCCAAAATGATGCGCGACTCCGAAGGCATACTGACTGTCAGTATAAATATTGACAACCAGTCCCTCACTCAATTCATAAGCTCGGATTAGGGCAACAAGCTCAGCAGCTTGGGCCGACTGATAGGGGACTCGTAATGTCTCAACTACTGTATGCAGCATAGTAACAGCATACACAGCAGTTGTAGTGTAATCTGGTAATTTAAAGCAAGAGCCATCGACATATAGTTCCCCTTGGGGGTCAGTTAAGGGAACATCAGTCAAGTCTACCCGTCCTTTCGTCTCTTCTTTTGTCCGGAAGATACAATCATGCTTATCAATCTCATCATTCTCAGAAGAGAGGGGCAGTAACGTGGCTGGGTTCAGACTGGCACATCTTTTAATCGTAATGTGTTTTGCCATCAGTGTTAATTCATAGCCTGCCAGACATGCACTGGTGAGGTGCTGGTTCTTTGTCTTATTCAAAAGTGTATCTACAGCATGGGGTACCATAACTGTGAGGTCAGTATCAAGTACGAGTCCAGCCGATTGTCTTATTGAGATGGCCACAGCTGCGACCGCTCTTAGACAGCTCGGGAGGGCTTGTGTGACAGGGTCAAGCACAGCAGAGAAATAAGTACATGGCCATTGCTTCTCTTCAAATTTTTGCGTTAAAAGAGAAAGCGCGCAACCAACCATCTCATGGACATACAATACAAACGGTTTTGTGTAGTCTGGAGTGCCAAGTACTGGAGCCAAACAAAGCGCAGTTTTCAATTGCTCAAAAGACTGCTGACATTCAGGCGTCCAAGGCAGGGGCTCATGCACGTTTTTTAATGTTAGAGCAAGCAGGGGTTTGATTAGTAACGAGTGGCTAGGTATCCACTGCTGACAGTAGGAAGTGATACCAATGAAAGCGCGCACATCCTTCTCAGTTTGTGGAACAGGCATTTTAACAATGGTACTGATGCGCTCCGGGGTCGATATCCTACCCTCCTTCGACAGTAGGTGATCTAAATAGGTGACCTCCTGGCGACAATATTGAAATTTAGAAAGAGACACCTTATGGCCATGTTGGGCCAAATGCAACAACGATTTAACTGTACTGTCTTTACAGCCTTGTTCTGTGTCAGAAGCGATGAGCAAATCATCAACGTACTGCACCAATACATTTTACCTGGGGGAAGTGAAAGGGAATCCAATTGGCTCTTTAATGCTTGACTATTAATACTCGGACTTTCTGTATAGCCCTGAGGAGCTCGACAGAATCTAAAGCTCCTACCAGCTAGGGTAAAACCAAACAAATACCTGCTATCCGGATGAATAGGAATACTAAAGAATGCATTTTTCAAGTCAATGACAGAAAAGAATCTAGCAGTAGAAGGAATCATCGTCAAAAGAGTGGTAATGTCAGGAACCACTGGAAACTGAGGGACCAATATTTTATTAACTTCAGTGCAAATCAATCACAAAACGATAAACATCTTCATGATCATTAGAAGAACCTGAGGGTGCCCTTTTAAGAATTGGAAGAATAGGGCTATTGCAAATATTAGCAGTTGTCTCCTCAACCACTCCCTTCCTAATCAAATCCTGTATAATTTGCAATGAAGCTCGCTCCCCTGCCTGCGGTATTTTATAATAAGGGATACGAGGCAAAATAGCACCATCCTTAATCTGTATCGAAACCGGCGATGTCTGCAGCAATCCCACATCCATGTCACCTGTCGCCCACAAAGTGGGCGGCACATCTTTTAACTCAACAGGAAGGGGTGCGTCATTAGACAAACACTGCTTAGCATGTGCTACATCTGGACACATTGTAATATAGACACCTGCCGGAGAACAATAAATTGTGGCATGCAATTTTTTCAATAAATACAAACCCATTACATTTTCACCACAATTAGATGTCAGCAAGAATGGTGAATCCACAGTGAAAGGACCAATAGTCAATGCAAGAGGTTTTGAAATGGGGCTTACAACCGGTACACCAGAGAACCCAACAGACACATTATTATGGCCAGACAGAGCCGCCCCAGGGACCATATTTCGAGCAACAGAACTTTTCGTTGCACCTGTGTCCATCAAAAACTCCTTAGTTGAACCTTGCAATTCTGCTGTCACATAAGGACCACACTAGTCTACAGGTATCGGAACTGGTCCCCCACTCTGTCCCTGGCTATCCTAGCTGTAAGACATTACTGTCACTTCATCCACATCATAATCATCATGATAGTACTGTCCATCTCGAGGGTCATCAAAATAATTGTTATCAAAATGAGCCTGTGAGGCTGCAGCACCCTGTGCCCTATCAGCCCCACCAGCTCCATGACCCCGACCATGAGAAACTCGTCCTCTAGGGGCTGCTACCTTCTGCAAAAGCACAGGACACTCGCTACGCCAATGTCCCTCCTCTTTACAATGCGCACACTGATTCGGGCCCAAAGGCGTAGTTATTGGCTGCCCACTAGTGCGTGGAAGCTGTCAAGCAGGACCACCACGTCCTCTCGCATTCCCTCTAAAAGCCTGCTGTAACAACACCTTTGTCTTTAAATCCTTATGCCTCTTTTCTGTCCTCTCCTTTTCCTCATCATCCCTATGCTCATAATATTGAGCCATATTCAAAATAACAGAAGGAGAAGAGGTAGACCAATTACTTTCAGAAGCCTGCAATCGAGTCGCAATTTCAGGAAGCAAGTTAGAGACAAATCTATTAACAAACAACTGAACACCTCCCTCAATAGACAAATCCTGCCCACTGTAGTCCAAAAATGTACCTTCAAATCGAGTGAAAAAATCAGGCACACTCTCATCTTTCTTCTGTCGACAAGCTGACAATTTGTCCCAATCCACCTTTCTTGGCGGAATAAGAGCATGCATGTATGTAATAATGCGGCCTGGCAATGCAAGTATCTCTGCCCGAGGCTTGTCACCTGGCTTTCTTTCCTGGTCCCATGCCCTAATTTGATCCGAAGTACCACTCAACTCCGGAACATGATCTTGAGTATGGACCTGCCTCCAAACATCAACTGGAACAAGAAGACCAAAAAACATTTCAATGTCAGCAAGAGTCATTACCTTCGAAGAAGAAGCTTCAGTCAACTCTTTATAATAAGCAGTGGGGTTCTTTCTAGGGTCAGGCAAGTGAGTTTTAAGGGATAAAACCTTGCTTCTTTTCCGTTGAGTATAAACCCATTGTTCTAGAAACCGTGCTGCCTGTGCCGCTCGAGTCACATTACCTCGCCTATCCGTTAACTCTGGAATCTCGAGGTGATATATAGGATGAACCTCTCTCATTGGAAACTAGGATACCGACTTGTGGCTCTTCTCATGCAGTCGGCCCCTGTAAGCTATGATTGTTGTAACATTAGCAAAGACTTGTTCTGGCCCCAATTCACTAATATACACTCGGTCTCTAGTGTCATATAAAATTTGAGGCACCTCCGCTCCAAAGTACTGTTGCCAAAGACCAATCAAAGTAGCTGACATATGTTTAAGGGCATGCTGCTGTATAAAAGGCTCAAAATCTCTCATAGTTGCCCAAACATCCTCTACACTATAAATAGGATTACAACCCCACTGCGCAGCCTGATTAGCTATTACCTGTTTCTCGTCATCTCCCACATCAGACCTCACCAATGGTTCCATACGCTCCTTGAACTTTGTCCAATCCCTATCCTCAAATCCACACACCGGCGTCCCACTA
Source organism: Calotriton arnoldi (assembly GCA_963921515.1). NCBI lineage: Eukaryota > Metazoa > Chordata > Amphibia > Caudata > Salamandridae > Calotriton > Calotriton arnoldi. Next base: position 479,487 of record CAWUFW010002047.1, read on the forward strand.
CTCACTAAAGTCGAAGGATGAAAAACCACAGTGGGAGAGGCAACAGTAGTAACAGGCACTATCGTTGCTGGTGGTTGCGTCGCAGGGGAAAGAGTTGGCGAAAGGGATGCTGAAGCAATAGGTGCAGCAGGAGTACTAACAGTCACAGTTGCCACAGACAGAAAAGAAACAGAAGAAAGAGGAGGAGGAGCCGAAGCCACAGCCATTGACGTAACAACAGTGGACACAGGGACAGAGACAATAGGCGCAACTGTAACTGGTGGCTGTGAGAGCACCGGAACAGTAGGATATATTCTCTGTGGGGCATATGGGGGCGGGGGTCAGGCATCCAACAATTCTTCCACAAAAGTATCATCTTCCTCCTGAGCCACATATGATTTGTCAATATGTAATCAAAACCTTCTATCCTCACATTCAATACCCTTCTCCTGCTTATCCCTGTCATATGCTACGGCCTTCTGAGTTAACGTCTGCATTCTCCCTTTCCGGGCCTCTTTCCCTGCTTTCATTCGTCTCTGCTTAGCTGCTTTTTGCCACGTTCTGAGGAAATCAAACATAAACTGTCTACTTCTTTTCTTAAACAACTGTTCTTGTAAATACTCTTCTGTTCAGCAAAAGTGCCCGTCAACAGCCACTGCAATTCGGCATTGTCCCTCATATATTTGTGCCATAATGAACTAAACATATTAGGGCCAAGACCATGCTTCTCATACATATCAAAATTTGGAGTGCCCTCTGGAGGCACCGGCAGACTTTCTTCCAATCGAGCATTAGTAGAGCAAAAACGACAACACATAGCAAATATTTTACTAAAGCTAGGCATTTTCAAAAGAGAACAGACTCACTATTCTATTCCTAGCAAAACAATTGCAATTGTTTTTGTCCCAAAGATGGTCCTTAGACCATACCAAATACAAACCAAAATGGTACCATTTCCACAAAGAACCAAAACAAACTCACCGGATGTATGCAGGTCAGAACAAATCTATTCTTCACTGCCGACTTTTCAGACCAAATGGTCAGATCCAAGGGTTTCGCCGTTCAGGACTCCAGTTGGGATGACCACTGGACGAGGCACTGACCGGCCAGACAGAAGGGTCAGCTGGGAGCATTAGAAACTCTTCGTGCAGGGATCCCTGATCCGTCCGTCCGTCCGACCCGACGATAGCCTCGACCTCCCCCCCGTCCGTGGAAGGGGAAGGGCCACTGTTCGGGTGCCAACTGAAGGAAGTGGCCCGATTCGGGTCATTCACGACCACCTCTCTGCCTTCTACGAAATGAAGAGTCGGTCAGACAGTAGAGAATACAAACCAATAATAGTTTATTCAAAGTTCGCTCAGAGCGGAGCCCTGTCTGTCCAGTCGCTAAGAGTGCTGCAGTGAGAGTCTGAATTCAACAAGCATAACGATACATTATGTACATTTCAGAATCAATGAAAAACACGCTCACCATGGAATTTTCCAGAGAAACGCAGCTGGACAGTAAATTACAAAGGAGTAAGTTTCAGTTCTGAAGCCGGGCACACATTATCTAACAGTCAAGGTCATTTCTGCCTGTGCCCGCCACTAGACAAGTGGGAGAGGGCTTCCATCTAGGGGAAAGGTATGAGCTAATAAGAACAGTGCATTCATTAGTGTAGCAATACTCAGTTCCAAAGAAACATAACCTAGAGAAGGCCATTTCTGAGAAATGGCAGAGGATTAGTTTCGATAATAATACAAAATGGCACTGGTACACAAAATGGCGCCGCAAATGCTAACTTACATAAAAGCCTAATTTTTATTCTAACACCTTCCATGTTGTGAGAGACTGCAAGTGAATATATGATCACTGACCCAGTATAACTGAAAAATGTCTTATTTGCTAAGGGTCTGACATCTTGTCAGCCTATGATTTGAACTATGGAACAAAGATTTTGTAAGCCCAGACACTTGTATGTATGTGTTGTTATGACATGATAGTGATCCTGATTTTAACATTTATTACAGACAACATATCCATGCTTCCAGAAGTCCCTAATTTTGACATTGCAATGTTCACACGGTAGTTCATTCACACTGGTATATGTGCAAATTACAACAGGAGACAATGCTTTGATGACATGCGTTTTTATTTGAACGAACAAGCCCAAGAAATCAAGTAACATCATAAAATAGTGACAACAAAAATGTGAAGTCTTCAGCCATGGTGTGTGAAACCATTGTAGTAGAGTTCATTTGTTCTGAAGTCCAAAGTCCAACATACTCCTCCCATCAGAAAAGTGGGCAGGATTAGTCAACAAAGTGAATGCGTAGCACACACAGAATGACATTAGGGGCGAGGTTTCTTCCTGGCGGTGGTGGGTGACTTGCCATCCTGAGCTCCTTGATTTTTCTGTGGACGTCTCCTCCCACGAGCAGAGGGGGGATCTGGAGCTGCTGAGACAGAAGCACTTGCAGGTGTATCATCCTCTGTCAGGGCTTCCCTTCCTGTGGCTGCAGCAGATGTTGATGGCGTGGATGTACTTGGGCCACAGGAATCAGTAGATGCAGGGGGAAAAGCCCTGCAGAGGCTGGTGTTTATGTCCCTCAGCACCCCAACCAGGGAGGCCACCTCGGTGCGGAGGCCGGCCACCTCGGTGCGGAGGCCGGCCACCTCGGTGCGGAAGCTAGCCACCTCCATGTAGATGCCGGCCACCTCAGTGTGGATGATAACTACCACAGTGTGGATGTTAGAAACCTTCTGGTATGTGTCTCGCTGCAGCTCCTTCATTTCCTGGATTTTGGCCAAAAGCTGGCCCATCACACTTTGGGAGTCCTGGTAGACTCCCAGGACTAGGGTGATAGCAGCCTCGGGGTCCGTGTCCTCAGCGGGCTCACTCTGGGGGCCCTCATTTAACCTCCCATGATGCCTACCCCCTTCCCTGTGCCCTTGGTCTAGACTGCACCCTCCCACTGGGCCCTGCTTCCTCCGTGACTAGGGTGGTGCTAGCCAGATCAGAAACCAAGACTGGGGTGCATAGGATAGTAGTCACTGTGCTAGGTGCACAGGTGGGGGGGTAGTGGTTGACTGTGTAGTCGTAGTTGTGGTGGGAGGTGTTTTAGGGTGCACATTGAGTCCCACTGTTGGCCTCTGCCCAGGCTGACCAGATGGGCCAGGACCGTCATCCATGTCCACCTCTTCAGGAGCGTTGTCATCACTGAGGGAGTCTTGCTGGTGAGGAGAGGAACTCTGTTCAGTTACCAACCGCTGTTCTGGTGCAGTGGTGGATCGACCTTTTAAGAAATGGAGAAAATTGTTAATGGTGGAAGTGAGGTATCTACATCCACATTGTTTGTGTCAAAGTTAATGGGTACCTAAAATGGAAGAAAATAGTTAGAGATTAGTATTTTCAGCTATTAGCATGGATTTGAAGTTGGTTACTAGACATTTGTAGGCATTCAATCAAAGTATTAGATTTCATCAGCTCATTAGATGTGAAGCTATGTGGCATTTTGGCTTTAGGGTTAGACATGACAACTCCAAAACTCAACTACAACACAGTGTAGTCATGCCATGTGTTTTTGTCTATTCCAAGGCCTAGTTGTGTCTAATTCAGGCAAACACCCAGCTTGTTTATGTATGTAGCATTGTTCCACATATGAGAAGTGCTGAGTCAAGGGGTCACCTAGCAGTGCTAATGAACTGAGTTTCCTTCATGGCTGGCATATATTGGGGTACATTGTTGTTATGGTGTCACTCATGCCATCAATAGTTTCAGTTGATGGGTCCAGGACACCATCAAGCAAAGTATGCATACGTGTATCTGAGTGGAGCATTGTCTGTACACTGCACAGTCCATGATGAGTGAAGATCAGTTGTAACATAGGAGACAAGACAGAAGGGGCACAAAGAGTGTAGCATCTAGGTTAGAGTTGGAGTGACAAGGCGTCATGGTAATTGTAGTCACCTCAATTTCACTTTAGCAACACTTGAGAAATAGTAAGCTGCATGATAAGTTAACATCAGTTGTACTATGGGAGACAAGTGAGAAGGGGCAAGAGGAGTGTAGCATCTTGGTTAGAGTTGGAGTGACAAGGTCTGATGGTAGTTATGATACCTTTTTATCTCTACTTACCAACACTTGAGAAATGGAAGCTGCTTGACTAGAGTAGATCAGTAGTAACATGGCCGACAAGTGAGAAGGGGCAAGAGGAGTATAGCATCTAGGTTACAGTTGGAGTGACAAGGCCTCATGGTAGTTGCAGTCACTTCAGTCTCACTTTAGGGAAACTTGACAAATGGTAAGCTGCATGATAAGTTAACATCAGTTATAACATGGGAGACAAGAGAGAAGGGGCAAGAGGAGAGTAGCATCTTAGTTAGAGTTGGAGTTACAAGGCATCATGGTAGTTGCAGTCACTTCAATGTCACTTTAGCAACACTTAAGTAATGGTAAGCTGCATGAGTAGTATAGATCAGTTGTAACATGGCCAACAAGTGAGAAGGGGCAAGAGGAGTGTAGCATCTTGGTTACAGTTGGAGTGTCAAGGCCTCAAGGTAGTTGAAGTCACATCAATGTCACTTTAGCAACACTTGACAAATGATCAGTATACCATAGATGTTGACAACATGCATTTGGGGTGGACCATAAATTTACATTTACATATTATGGGTCCTGGATAGATATTTTAATGGAAATGCACTTACAGACATCATTGTAACATGTGGCATGTCCTGGAGTTAGATACATGTGCTCTTACATGCAACAATACACATTTCCCCAGACACACCAACATCTCAGTTACTTTGAGTATTGCATGTTAAGAAACTACTCTCTGTTTGCTGTCCTGTCCCACATTTCTATTTTTGTGCTCATAGGAGCATTCTGGACTTGGGACCCAAAAACATATTGCTCTACTCTAATGATTTTATCCACCATGATGTCAACTCTGGGTCAGTGAACCAAGTTTTTAGTTCGAGCCTAAACAACGCTTGCACTGTAGGCGATCTGTTGTATCTACTTTGTGGAGTATAACTTCTCCATTGTTTAGTATTGGCTTTTAAAAATTCGACTGTGGTAATGGCTGATGGGTGTTGAATGTCCCACCTTTCCTTACAAGTTAACTCCCATGGAGTATCGCCTCGGGACGAGCAGGGACAAGCACTCTGCTTGAGTGCTTTTATATTCTTTTAGTTTGTTTGTTTTTGCTTGAATGCGCTTTGGCTATAAAACGTGTTCACCCAGTGTTAGAATAGATGAGTTTTATTTTGTAATGTTTTGCTGGCTTTGTGCGTTTTTTTCTTTGATTGTGTGAAAGTGTTTATTGTATATTTTGTTTGTTTTTATGTAATAAATGTTGCTAAGTGTCCATTAGCACGTGTGTGCGCTTGTTACTTTCACACTGTATATTTGTTCTTATGCAATCCAGAGTTTAGGCATGTACGATTGTTATTAATATGATACTAAGGTTTGTTGCCACATGTGTGTGCTTGTTTGCCCAGCTGTTACCGTCCAGTTATCTTGAACAAGCGACCAGTATTTCTGTTTCTCAGAGGCATGTGCTCAACTCTTTACCTTTTGGAGGCTGGGTTTGTCAGCATTAAGTGCTACAAAGCTTTACTGATGGACTGCTGAGCAGTGAGCGCGGTGCATCCAGTGGAAAGGGCACTGCCTTTCCGACAACGCAAGGGCTATGTTTTGAGATGGAGCAAGCAGTTCTTGTGTGAGCCAACCCACTGTCAGGCAGAGAACTGAAGTGCAGAGGCTGTACCTGCCTCAGACCGGAAGTGAGACGAAGAAAGTGAGCAAACAGCAGATTTCCTAAAGAGCACAGTGTCAAACAAGCTGTTTCTGAAGTCTGCTAAATACCAGACAGTCACCAGGACATGACAAATTAATTAACAAGGAAACGTGCAAGACCTAGGCATCTGATAAATTCCATGTGGGGCCAGGAAAGTAAGAAGCATGTTGCACAGCCTCGTCTTGGATAATTAAAGGCTATCTTCTATCTGAGGGTATCACGGTGCGCACACACACCATTTCACATTACGCCTCCCGTCTGAAAGAGTGAGGGATACCGTTCCCTTTTGTAATGAAGATCTGCGCGTGCGCCATTTACAACGCTTTACAAGGCACAATGTTTGTTAAGTATTGCCCTCAGATATCCCCCTGTTACCCTTGCCAATGGCACATTCTGAGAATTCAGGCATTGATTGTCAGGTATGGCAACCAGGCAAAGGCTCTAAGGGTTCACCTGCCAGATTACCCATGGCTTTCGCACCTGACTTTTAGTTTCTGGACATAGGGGCAAAGAAAAGAGACAGGGAAGCTCCTGTGAGTGGGACTGTAACAGGATTATCTCATGGCTGCCTTCCCGCCACCACTCCAGTTGTGATGAGACCACTACCCTGCCTCTTTCATTGGAGAAATTTGGCGCTAATTGAATGGACTGGTAGTGGCTAAATTCCAGCAAGAGGACACACAGGCAGAACATGGTATTTGCAGAGGAAGTGGCCTGTCTGACCACTAGGCCATCCGGTGGGTTTTGGGGGTTAGGAGCGGGATTGAGGGGAAAAAAGCAGCCTCTTCCTTGTTCAGGCTGATTAGGAAATGAGAAGCTAGTCGTAGAATGTGTCAAGGCTCATGAGGGCTAGAGATGGGGCTGCTACAAGGAGAGTACAGAAAAATGTTAAAGATGGGGTGGGGCAAGGGGCTGGGTACCTTCAGCATCATTTGAGGGTGAATACAAATGTTATGCAGAGATACTTCTGTAGCCTGGAGCTGAAGAACCTAAGATCTGTGCAGTTCAACTGATAGCTCTGCTGGTTATAGTCTTAGCATGTAAAAGTCTGCAGATGGCTTTGCCACTTGAGCGTGAGGCATTACATACACCGAACCTGCGAGATAGTGTTTCGGTCCAGAGCTCTGCTCCTGACCCTGCAAGATCTGTGTGATGTGAGGTATGCTTCTGCTTTCTGATGCTGAAACCTATAAGCTTGCTGCATCTGAGTGCTAGATCTCCTGCCTGAAGCTTGAGCCTATAAGACATTTGTAGCCGGAGAGATAGCTCTGCTGTCTGAGGTCCATAGTGGTTATTTTTGTGCAAACCACGCTCTGGCTTTCTTGTCTTGTCTCAGACCACATGGATCTTCGCTCTATGAAGCGTGGATATCTGAAATGCTTTCTAACGCCAGAGCATGTATGGTGTGTCAAGCCAAAGGGATAAATTAACTCTGTTTTTGTCCTAGTCTGGCCCTGCCTGTGGGCATAGGATTAATCTTTAATGTAACACCGGCAGTATGGACAGAGATGATACTAATGATGAACCATAGCTCTAGAAGGATTGAAATATATTTAAAACCCCTTCCTCTGGTTACAATAGGCTGAGGAGAGACCAATGCATGACCTATAACATTCAGACTAATTTACCCCCTCCACTGTGGAGGGGTGAAATGAGTCTGAATTGCCACTGAGTGCTACTACTGATGAGGTTGTTACAAAGGTATAAACTGAGAATTTGTGATTTTGGTGTGCAATGGTACAAGTTTGATGTTTAGCACTGAGTTCTCCCGTGCCCTTTGATCCTGTTTAGTTCTTCATATTCTTAGTGCTCTGTCACTAAACTTTCACTGCTTCCTTTTAAGAGAGGCCACTGGAATTATGCGATTTTGTTGCTGTTCCACATAATTATGGAGTTGCTGCATTTGCCACATAATCCATCATCCTCTGTATAATCTTCAGATTTTAACATAAAATGTAGTTTCTAGATTGTCATCTTGCTGCTGCTTATTGCTGATTTTGTGTATCAGACTGGTACTAATGAGGCAAAACCTTTGCCCAGCTATTGTTGACGTATAAAAATAATGAGGTAATACTGTCACAAAATGTGTCGCCTTATGCCACATAATTTACCTTTAAGTGCTGCATAATTTAGGAAAACCTCGGCATAATTTGGTCTTCTCCAGCCACGTTATTCCAGTGGCCCTACTAGTAAGCGAGTGAATTGCAAAATACTTGTTTAAACACTTTCCAACTGAAGCTAAATAAAGGAGCAGATTAATGTGCACCGGACTTTCCCACTAGGAAGAGTTACATGATTTAATCGAAGAGGTACACTTGATCAACCAAAACCTCTTTGCCTGAGATTATTATAGACCCCAAAGTCCATTGCGCGGCACCAGGTGCTTTATGGAAGAGCCCATCTTACACTCTCACATTTATGTCCATTGGTTGCTGGGTTTCCAGTATGCTAGGCAAGTTTACTTTATCTACAGAGGCAAGCATTCTCCTATCATGTTCATTGTTAAGACGTATAAATGAGGGGAGGGTGCGACAGGATTCTGGCGCCCACTTGAAAATGCTAACCTGCTCCCGAAAATGTCTTGTTAAGCACATCATTACTTATCATAGACCACATTCTAGATGTGTTGTAGATCTAAAAAACGAATGAGAGCTGAAATCTAACAATCGTAATGTGTGTTGAAAGGAAACGGTGAAGCCAAACTCGCTGTTTCCAGGTGGGTGACCACATGAGGGCAGCGCGCATGCAATTTGAAGGAAGTAGCTGAACACAAGAAGTCTTCATAGAAAAATGAAAGGAGAAGATTGCGAAATAATTTAGTATAGTAAATGGCTGTAGCCTAAATGCATGATGTCTACAGGTTTGTACTAATCATGAGTCTCCCTGTGACATGCTAATTATTGACCTGATAAAATCCGCCACCCGAGATTAGTTTTCCCAGAATATAGGGCATGACATGCAGAATTTGACCTTTACTGCACCAAATCCACTTGTCCCATTACTTTCCAGGCCTGTTCAATTGTTAAATTCCAGCAGCTTTGACCTGCCAAAATGTAATGTGTGCAAAACGTTGTTGCATCCGGACTTTACTGGGGATGATGGTGCAGGGATGACAATATCCTGGGCCACTCTCATAATGAGGTCCTAAGACCCCCCCCCCTGGAATCTTGAGGTCTACATGAACCTTCTGAGCCATGAGGGCAACTTCCTCGGGCCTTAAGTTGTTTGTAACTTGTGGCATCTGAAGCTTACCTGCTTCTGATGTCATGGTACCATGGTTACTTCGAATTCTATGTTAGGTGTTGGTTTCCCAGGTGACAGAATGTGTTGGTTCAAATGGTTGAGCTGTTTACCTGGACTGGCTGGGACCTGGATGGGTTTCTTCTTACTCTGAAATAAACCTGAAGTTATATTCAACTACCTGCCTATTGTGTGATCCTTTCAGTTGCCTCAAGGATCTTACACTGGCGTAGTCGGCAGCTGAAAGGCAAGAAGAACCCAACAAGACCCAACTTCATCATCTTTAAACCTTCGCTTTCAACAGGTTGTGAATGGACAATTCTACTTAAGGTACTATGTCTTCCCACTTATTGGCTTTTGCTGGGACCCCGCCTTAACTAAACTTCCTTTATTGGACTTTGCTGTTCCTCATTTCATTTGCGCTCACCAGCCTACACCCTTGTACCTTTCTGACTCCTCTTTTGGCCTTACATGACCCAGGGATTGGGAGCAATCGCCGCGATTTACACCCTTTTTGTGTGTTTCTTTGGGTGTCAGTGAATCGACGTGGGCTCATCCCGTCTGGGCCATGAGGTGACATTGGAGTGTGTAGCGCTGCACCTCCTCAGTCCCTGTCACTTGAGTTAAAATTTTATCTTTAACGTTGGCCGTTTTTGGGAGTTACGAGAACTTCTGATGCCTGGTTATTTTTTTTTTTTAAATAAAGCTCAGGAAACGTTTCTTACCTCGCGTGTACACCGCGAGCCTTGGAATCCTCCCAACTCTGACGTCTGTGTTCCAAGCTTAGCTCCCCAAGCAGCTCGTTCCTCGCTACGAACACTGCCCACACCCTTCCCTGCCTCCAGTGCGCATTTCAAGGCATTCCTTGCTGCGAACACTGCCCACGCCATTCTCTGCCTCCAATGCGTGCATTTCATGGCGTAGAGGTTTGAGTTACGACGTCACGCTTTTCACGCAGCGTGACCCGCCCATGTTGTTCTCTGTCTTCAGTGCACATAATTCTTCAAGGACTAGAACGCAGCTTTGGGTCGCGGCGACACGCCTTTCACGCTGTGTGACCTCATCTCGCTGCCATCTTTATTCCACCATTGCTACAGTCTTTGTTTGGCGTGCCACATCTGTGACACGCACACATTTGAAATCTTGTTCTGTCCTTGCGTGCCACTTCTGTGACACGCACACATTAACATTGTAAAGGAACCACAACGAGAAAACCTCAAGTGGAGGAAAATCTTTGTTATCTCTACACTGCGTGTCATATCTGTGACATGCACACACCTACAATAATATCAGCGTGTCAAAGTTAGACAAGTTGAAACATACGCAATGCAGTTTACTTTCTTCTTTTCAACTTTTGTTTGTATTTTATTTATTTTTTCTATTTAAAGTTTCAAGTTTATTTTTAATATAAATATGCAAAATGTAACTGCTCCTCCTTTCTTCCTCATGTCACCTGGTGAACCTCCCATTAAGTGGCAGAAATGGAAGAAGGTTTTTGAACGATATGCCAGAGTCTGTGGAGTGAGTTTGAGTGCAGAGCGTAGGACTTCGCTCCTTCTTCATTGTTTAGGGTCGGAAGGGCAGGATGTGTTTGATCATCTTCCTGAACTTCAATGATGCAGAGGGAAAAGACTTAAATGAGTTTGAAATCTGCTTAAAAAAACTTGACAAGCACTACTTACCTAAAGTTAGCACTATATTAGAGAGATAGCAATGTGCCAAGAGGTTACAAAATGAAGGTGAAACTGTTGAGGCATACATCACTCAACTTAGAAAGCTCGCTTCATCCTGCAAGTTTGCTGAATTGTTGGATGAAACGATCAGAGACCAGTTTATGCTGGGTTGCAGCATTGAGAGGATCCGGGAGGAGCTTTGGTTGAGGGATGAACCCTCCTTGGACGAGGTAATCCAAGTAGCAAAAAGGGTTGAACATTCGCTAAAGTGTGTTGATACTATAAAGAAAGACAAGCAGACTACAGTTCTAGTTGTTAAAGAAGAGACAAAAAAGTGTCTATGCCTGATAATCAAAATAAAAGTAAAAATAAGCCTTTTGTTCGGAAATGTTATAGGTGTGACAAAATTGGCCACTTAGCAAATGACAAGAATTGTCCTGCTTTAAATGTTATTTGTTCTAAATGTAAAAAGAAGGGACATCTTTCTGTTGTTTGCAAAACGAAGATTACTTCATCTAAGGTCAAGTGTGTGGAAGTAGAAATTCCTGAGGAAGATTTTGTCTGTGGCCAGATAGTGGTTCAAGTGGATTCTCGTATAGAACATAAATCTTGTCCAGTCGATACGATTCAGGTGGAAGGTGAATCCACTAAGGTTCTCTTTGACTCTGGTGCCAAAATTACCATAATTTCAAGGGTGTTTTATCTAAGCAAACTTGCCCACAAGACTTCACTTCTTAAACCTGATATACATCCCTTGGCCTACGGTGGGGAGCCCATACCACTACGTGGTTACTTCATAGGACTCATTGAGTACAAAGAACGTTACACCTATGGCAATATTTATGTGTCGGAAAAAGGGGACAGCATAATCAGCTGGTTCCACCAAGGGGATTTGGGCGTCATGCTTGACCCGGGTAGTTCATGTCCCATTAAGTTAAAGAAGAATGTCAATGCCATTCATGGAAATCTTGATTGTAGCATAGAAACTCGGGTCAAGGAGAGTTTTCCCAATGTGTTTAGGGATGAACTTGGTTGCCTCAAAGGGTTCAAGCTTGATATACGTTTGCGCCCTGATTCACAACCCTCCAGCTGCAAAGTGAGAAGTGTTCCTTTGGCTGTGAAGGAAGAAATGAGAAAAGAATTGGACAAACTCAAGCAGGGTGGTATAATTGAAGAGGTCGAAGGAACTGATTGGTTGGCTCCGGTGGTTGCTGCTCGTGAGGCAACCGGGTCCCTCCGCTTATGTGTGGACTTGAGGCAACTAAACAAAAGTGTTATAGTTGATCATTATCCTCTCCCTAACATCTCAGAATTACTGGTCATACTGGGAGGGGCCAAGGTGTTCAGCACTATTGACTTGACTTCGGCCTATCATCAGATTGAGCTTGCTGAGACTTCAAGGGACTACACAGCCTTCATAACTCCGTTCGGCACTTTCAGATTTGTAAGGATGCCGTTTGGCCTTGTGTCTGCGGCGTCCGTCTTTCAGCGAGCCTGGAACGGATTCTCAAAGGCTGTAAAGGGGTCTGTGTCTACCAAGATGACATTCTAGTGTTCGGGAAGGATCATCGAGAGCACGAAGATCGTCTTAATTTGGTTCTAGGTAGACTTCAAGAAGCGAACCTCACCATTAAATCTGAGAAATGTCAGTTTGGTACATCCAGCATTCACTACTTAGGGCACACTGTATTGGGTGAAGGTATTGCTCCCAAGTCTAATCTGGTGGACACCATTACTCGCATGTCTGCTCCTTCTTGTAGAGAGGAACTCATGAAATTCTTTGGGATGGTTGAGTACTATAATAAGTTTGTTGAACATTTTGCAGAGGTCAGTACCAACATGAGGGCACTCTTAAGGAAAGGTGTTGAATTCAAGTGGAGTGAGGAATGGGAACAGGAGTTTGTTTACCTCAAGAGAAACCTCAGTGATGCCCCTAAGCTTAAAAGTTTTGACCCTTCTAAAACGTCCATTATTACGACAGACGCAACTCTCAAGGGTTTAGGAGCCATCCTTCAGCAAGAAGGTGAAGGGGGGTTAAGAACTATCATGTTTGTCTCTGGTGGGCTCAAGGACGCTGAGTCTCGCTATTCCGTCATTGAACGAGAGGCCTTGGCAGTATTTTGGGCCATCAAGAAACTGAAAAAGTTTCTTTGGGGGACAACATTTTTAGTAAAGACATCACAAGCCCCTCTGTGAAATCTTCACAAAAAAAGGGATAGACCTTGTCTCTAGTAGAATAACTAAGTGGGTTATAGCTCTTCAAGAGTTTAATTTTGAGATTAGGTACATTCCTGGGGTAGAAAATGGCATTGCTGAGACTAGTGGGGAAGGTTGAAGAGGATAGCTCAGATGAGGATTATGATGATGGTGATATTCATGTGTGTGCTCTTGGAGAGAAAATCATTGATGAGCATCAGTGGCGGGTTGAATTATCTTCTGATCCTGTACTCTCTGAGGTGTTGTCTCTCATTCACAAGGGTTGGCACACAAAAAAACAGGCATCTGAGGAAATTTCCAAATTTTGGGGGTTAAAGGATGAGTTGGCTGTTTATGATGGGGTGTTATTACGTGGAACAAGGCTTGTTCCCCCACTCAAACTTCGCAAACCGTTAATTGATTTGGCCCACAAGTCCCATTCTGGTATGTCCAAAATGAAAGAGAGACTCCGTGCCTCGTATTGGTGGCCGGGCATCGATTTACATGTTGAAAGAGTTATAAGGGACTGCATGGTGTGTGCTTTGAGTGAAAAATCTAAGTTCATAAGAGTGCAGCCTGTGGTGATCAGGGAACTTCCCCGTGGGCCCTGGAAGGAAGTGGCATTAGATATACTTGGGCCAATTCATTCAGATGGTCAACAAGTCTTCATCTTTGTGCTCATAGATTTATTTTCCAGGTGGCCAGAGATTCACTTTACCTCCAGCATAGAGACTGTGCACGTAATAAAGTTTCTGAAAACTCTTATGGCCAAGGAGGGGTATCCCGAAACCATCCTCACTGATAATGGGGTGCAGTTAGTCTCACGAGAAATGGAGGGAGTTTTGAAAGATCGCGGCATCAGACACAAGAGATGTTCCCTTTACCACCCTGAAACCAATGGCATGGTTGAAAGGTTTAATAGGGTGCTAAAGGAAAACCATCTCTCGGGCAAAAAGTTCTGGACTCAATTGGAAGGAGGAGGTTCTTTAAAAAGTTGAGACCTTTAGGGTGACCCCACACAGTACGACTGGGAAGTCACCTTTTGTTCTCTACAAAGGTAGGTCTCCGTGTACCATGGTTGAACCCTCTTGGGTGAGGCACCTAGAGGAGTCTGTCTCTGAGACTCCATCTGAGAAGGCCATTCCTGACTGGCGCATGAGGGAAGAGTCCAAGTGCTTGTTCAGGAAGTTGTACTTTGACTCTAAGAAGTCCACCAAGGATACTGTTGTGAAGGTGGGCGACATGGTTGTCATCAGGCAACCTGGCTCCAAGGTTAAGTTCTCCAAAGCCATGTGTGTTATTAAGGTTTTTAAAAACGCTGTAAGAACTCAGGATCATAGAGTGTGGAATTTGAACAGGATTTCAGTGTACAATGGGCCTATCTCTAGTGAAGGTCCTCTGGTGAGAGAAAATGCTGGTACCACCTCTGTTACTTCTTCACATTTGTCCTCGAGGATTGTTAAGAGGCCAAGCTATTTGAAAGACTATGTATCGTGAAAACATGATCTTATGATTTAAATTTCATTTGTGTTAATTTTTATGCCTGTTCCGGTTGTTTCCCCTTTTCTCTCCTTCTTCCGCACAGTTATATCTCTTTCTTTTCTGTGTTAACGGGGGAAGGTGTGGGGCATCTGAAGCTTACCTGCTTCTGATGTCATGGTACCATGGTTACTTAGAATTCTATGTTAGGTGTTGGTTTCCCAGGTGACAGAATGTGTTGGTTCAAATGGTTGAGCTGTTTACCTGGACTGGCTGGGACCTGGATGGGTTTCTTCTTACTCTGAAATAAACCTGAAGTTATATTCAACTACCTGCCTATTGTGTGATCCTTTCAGTTGCCTCAAGGATCTTACATAACTGCTCTGTGTTACATTAAGAAGTTTACACATGCAATAAGTATACTTTTCATGTAGGACACGTTGAGAAGCGTCGCTATAATGTGTCTTCGCTCTAGCACCCCTTAAAGGTGATGTACAGAGGCTCCCAGTCCTAATGTCCTCCAGGCACTGCAGGCTACAAGCTGCCTCACACTCTCTGCGTGTCTCAACTATGCTATGAAAAGCAGCTGAGCTTAGACCAGAAAAGGAGAGAGTAGTGGATACCCCGCACCCCTCCCCCCCTCTGACCACCAATGAACGCCAATTCTGTATTTGCATTTTAGCTGCATAGGACTGAAGACACTTTTACATTTGTGTTGACTTTACTTTTCATGTTCTGATTATGAAAAGTAAATTCGCCAGCGACCTTAGTGGTCCTGAGTACTGTTAGAAGCCCTGTACCATAAACTTGGCACTGTGGAGATGCTTGGCTCCCGTAGGATTCTTCTGCATAGCCTAGTTACTCTCCGTTACTGTGTGCGCTACATTTTCTGCTAAAAGGTGGCAACGCATTTAACTCACAATATATGTCTACTATGCACTAAGCATTCTGCTCTTTGTATATGGCTTTACTGAGTCATGATGATGTAGACATTTCAGAAATGCTCAAAGTAAATATATGGAAATGCTAACACTACAGTAGGAATAAGACTTGAGAGCAAACTGAGTTTGCTTTTGCAAATTGAAGCTGCTCTGCTAGCTCCTGTGAAATGTGCTGACTTAAGAGCTCTGGGGCCTAGGGTTCCCATGATACACCAGGCACACTAAAAAATCGAGTGTGGAAAGTTGTGGAAACTAAACAGGTGCAATAATTCACAGGGCAGGCTGCACACAATCAGACATATGACAAGACAGACAAAGACAAAAACAACAGTTGATGGACAGACAAAGACACTTAGGCGCGTATATGCTCACACCATGTTAGATGGTGTTCAATGGGGCCCACATCATAACAGACCTCGCACGATCAATGCACAAGAAAACATAACAGCAGGCCCTGTGCGTTCTGCCAGTGCCACTTAGAACCAAAGACATGGCTGTGATGAAGAAGTAGCACAGGTTTACAATTTAATGCAATTTGCCAGTGTGTGCAGTTTAGCAGTGTAATGACAAGACTATGGGCGAGCAGAAGCTCATGTTGTAGACATACCATGTCTCGGTTCGAGACAGCGCATGCATGCCGTCTAAGAGACGAGACTTAATAAAAAGAAACTGAATTACGATCAATCAATGTGGCCAAGTGAAAATGCTGATTTCGCCTCCTGGGTCCACCGTAGACATCAAGTCAACATGCATATTATTAGTACAATAAGATTTTTGTGTGCTTTTTTACAACCAGCTTTTGCCTTGTAACACTGCACATTACAAATACTCATGCCGTTACCTCAAAAGTATCCCATACAAGTATCTTGATTGTGAGTCTCATAAAATAAAATCAATGCTGTGAGAATATATATTACCCCCCACTCCTTACGTATTTTGACATGCCCCACGCCACCCTGCTGCACCAGTGAAGTGCGCGTAAAGAAGTAGTCCCGAAACAATGCCCCATAATGACCACTGCGTAAGTTCAACAGTAGCTGGCCCAGTCGCTCGGGCAGGGCTAAAAACCGGAAGAGGCATGACCTATGCATGCCCTTGGGAAATAGGAAGGCCGTGAAATGGAGCAACGATGGTTGCAGCCAATGGCAAGAAAATGGGCAGGCAGAAGCCAACGATGTAGATATACCAGGTCTCGGTTCGAGACATCGCATGTGCGCCGTCTTGGTGCCGAGACCTAAAATTCACCTTTCAACGGAGCGGCTTCATTCTGAAAGCTGAGAGTCCCCGTCTTCCGTTGTGATGCACCTAGTGAGGGAGAGGCAGCACGAAGGCCTCTGGCCTCTTGTAGAGTTTGACAGAACTCGAAGGAACTCGGAGTGAGACTGTCCCTTCCGGGCAAAGCATAGTCGGGCTGATTCTATAGCAGGACCGGAGGCTTCAGATTATGCTGTCTCAATTTCTTTACTGACTCACAGCAGCCAATGAAAAAACAGAAACATTATTAAAAACTAAGGGGCATATTAGCAAGACCCACGTTAAAATTATCGCCGTTTTAGCGGCAGGAAACTGCCGCTAAAACGGCGATAATGGGCTTGCTAATATGCGTTATAGAATTCCAATAGAAGCCCAGGTTAGAAGTCCTGCACATCTAACCTGGGCTTCTATTGGAATTCTATAACGCATATTAGCAAGCCCATTATCGCCGTTTTAGCGGCAGTTTCCTGCCGCTAAAACTGCGATAATTTTAACGTGGGTCTTGCTAATATGCCCCTTAATTTCCCATGAGGCTTTGAACCACGCCTCCTGTAACAACCAATGAACACACAATATATACTACAAAATAATGAGGCACCATTTTGGCTTCCTCTTTCTTTGCTGCTCCGCAGCCTAGATAAGTGCCTCTCTTCTTTATTCCAATTTGTTTCTCTGATTGATGTTATTACATGTTGTGATTATATGCACTGTTTCTGATTGAGATTGATTGCAGTGTTGATATCCGACTGCTGAGCGCTCTAGTGCTGAGCCGCGTTCTTCACGCGCGTTCTCACCTTAGGCTGTAGCTTCTCAGCGCGTGTTGCTCTGTAGTTGTCCCCTCGTTTCTAGACGCTTACACCCCCTTTTTGTGGCTGCCGATTTGCGCTGCATGCGCTTTGCCCGTTTCACGCTCCACACTCGGGCTGGGTTTGGCCCCCCCCATAGGGAGCGAGACGCACGCTGAAGCCCGATCGGGCGGCCGGCATGCGTCTCGAGAGTCTGCACGCGCACGCGAGCAGCCCCCTTTCACGCCGGATAGACGCCTCGCCCCAGGCTGGTTCGTGGGTATTCGCAGCAGGCAGTTGGAGCTGGTACCGGGCCTTTTAAGTATCTGGCAGCATTTTTCCAGGCATCGCTTGACAAGCGCTTAACCCCTGCAGTACCAGTTTGGTCTGGACACTCATTTTTGGCAACCCTTCTCTGCGCAGGCGGGTAGGGGTTTTTCTTCCCCTCCATTAGTCCTAGCGCCTGGTGCTTTTAGGTATCTGTGTGACTCCACTGCCCCGGCTTTTTGCTCCTGATTGACACCCAAGTCCATGAGACTTTGTTGGCAGTAATAATTGAGCTTCCCCCTGGGGAGAATTTTGAGTCATATATATTCTTATATATACTTCTGCGCCATGTCAGACTGCGAGGTCTACGAGGAGGAGGTGGCTGTGTGTGAGGACCTTGATGATCAAGGGTATTACTATGAGGAACCTATGGAAGATATTATTGATAATAAATTAGACGCTAAGCTAGAAAAAGTTCTCTCTTCGGCCCTTTTACCTATTTCTCAGCGTTTAGAACAACTGGTGTCAGGTAATCCTACGCCCTCTGGGGCTCCCGCTCCTTCCCCCCTCCGGGCCCCTGAGCAGGCTGGCCTTCCTTGGCCCCATGCTAACGTTTATTCCTCTATATACAAATCGAAAGAACAAGCCCAGGGTGATCTTTCTGTCCCCCCCCTGCCATTCCGACCCATGTCCCGGACACTACCACTGACGCAGACACTGACACAGATACTAACTCTTCCCAAGAGTCAAAGCCACGCAAACGCGCCAAGAAGCGCAAACACACTTCCCCCCTGCTCAACCTTCCCCCTTTTCCTTTGACCCCTCAGACATAGTGCATC
This sequence comes from Calotriton arnoldi, assembly GCA_963921515.1. Lineage (NCBI taxonomy): Eukaryota > Metazoa > Chordata > Amphibia > Caudata > Salamandridae > Calotriton > Calotriton arnoldi. The sequence continues at coordinate 497,923 of CAWUFW010002047.1, forward strand.
CTCGTTCCGCTGACTGGGCCCCTCCCACAGCGGTAGCGGAATATATGCAGACCCATCTCAGAAAAAGTTTTGATAAAGAGGTTCGAGCCCGCTTAAGGTCAGAATGCCCCCGGCCGGACCTAGCACATAAAGTGGCTGTTACTCCCGATATTGATTCCTCGATGACCACCTTTTTGAAAAAATACAAAAAAGACCCGAAAAAGGGCATAGATCGCGCCCTTAGGGCGTGTCACGATAAGGTGTTGGATGTTGCAGGCCCTCTAGCCAAAATCCTTGAACTTGCCCTGCAAGCACAAGAGACCGGGGCTGCAATCCACCCAGAGGTCCTAGCGGGGTGGACTCAGAGGGCGATTTGCCTCCTTGGTAACGCCAACTGCGCCCTTTCTTCAGAACGACAAAAATCTGTACTCTTGCGCATCGACCCTCAACTCGCAGACTTGGCAACGGCTGAACCAGGCCCGTTAGCTGAAGGGCAGCTGTTTGGCGAACAGTTCGTAAAAGATATTGCCAAATTTGTCAGTACCTTCGCCTCTCTGGATAAGTCCCAATCTTCCCTTAAGAGAGTTTTTCATCAGGTCTCTGGTAGGGCTGGGCGTGGCAGAGGACGCTCGACCGGCCGCTACGTCAATCCCAGTCCTCAGCGAGGTTTTGCCCCTCGACGCAGGGGTTACACACAAGAGCCTGACCAGGCGGGCTTCTACCCATCGAGATCCCGTGGGTTCCGAGGACGTTTCAATAGAGGTGTCAACAGAGGCTATAAGAATTTTGACGCCCAGTCGTCTGGTAAGTCCCCAGTTATTTCCAATGACCCCCCTAGGGGGCAGGTTGTTCCATTTTCTGTTGAATTGGACCCGTCTGACCTCAGATGCATGGGTTCTCCACACAGTCCAGGGCTACCAGATAGAACTCTTAGATTCTCCGTGTCAGCTGATGCCCCCCCGTCCTCTCCTTTTTTCCCTACAAGAGCAGGCTTTTATAGATTGCGAGCTTCAAGAGCTTTTGACCAAGCAAGCCATTGCTGCAGGACCCTTCCTTCCCGGAGGTTTCTGCAGCAACGTTTTCCTGGTTCAAAAGAAGGGAGGAGGCCAGAGATTGGTGTTAAATCTCAGAGAGTTTAATCCCTATGTGGTATACAGGCATTTCAAGATGGAAGGGATCCATCTTTTCAGAGATCTTCTGTTGGAATGGGATTGGATGGTCAGACTAGATCTGAAAGACGCCTACCTCACGGTTCCCATTTGCCCTTCCCATCAGAAATTCCTTCAATTCACCTGGAAAGGACAGTGGTACCACTATCGCTCCCTTCCCTTCGGCCTGTCCTCAGCACCTTGGATGTTCACCAAGCTACTAAAACCAGTGGTAACGCGCTTGCGAGAAATGGGTGTAAGGTTGATAGTTTATCTCGACGATATGCTAATCCTGGCTCAGGATCGGGACCTTCTTCTCACCCACTTGGAATGGACGATGTCCTTACTACAGGAGTTAGGTTTTGTAATCAATCTCAAAAAGTCCATGATTATTCCGGACCAACAGATAGAGTTCCTGGGGTTTCAGATAAATTTAATCTCAGCTCAGCTTCTGCTGCCTGTGACAAAGATCAGATCTATCAAGAGGGAGATAACTTCGACGCTATCCAAACAGATGATCTCGTTAAGAGTTCTGGCGAGGATTGTGGGCCTCCTGGCGTCATCTATCCAAGCCATCTTTCCAGGTCCCCTCCATTACAGAGCCTTGCAACGACTAAAGATTTACTATCTACAGAAAAGGTTTTCTTACAACCATCTGATTCCACTGTCCCCAGACGCTCGAGTGGAGCTTCTGTGGTGGTTGGAACACATGGCGGCATGGAACGGAAGAGCTATTTTTGGCACCTCTCCGGACATTATAATAGAGTCCGACGCCAGCCGTTGGGGTTGGGGCGCTCGATGTGGGGACTTTGCCATCGGCGGACGTTGGTCCGCCGACGAGTTAAAGTTGCACATCAACTGCCTGGAGTTACTAGCGGGCTCATTCGCCATAAGATCGATTTCCCCGTTGAAGAGCAACTGCTGTATCCTCCTTCGGATGGACAATGTCTCCGCGGTACGATACATCAATCGTCTCGGCAGGACGAAATCACGGATGTTAGCCAACATTGTGAAGGAATTTTGGCATTTCTGCCTGGATCACAAGATCAGTGTAGTGGCGGAGTATCTGCCGGGCAAACTCAATCAAGTAGCGGATTGGAACTCCAGGTTCCTGAGAGATTTCAGCGACTGGAGGCTTCACCCCTCGCTGTTTGCAAAGATCATGGATATGCGAGCTCCGTGTCTGATAGACCTCTTTGTCTCTCGCCTCAACGCTCACCTTCCCACCTTCTTCAGTTGGAGGCCGGACCAGATGGTGAAAGGAACGGATGCGTTCCTTCAGCATTGGGGACCACAGAGGAATTATGCCTTCCCACTGTTTGCTCTGATCCCGAGGGTAGCGGCGCACGTTCGCCGGCAGGTAGCGACAATAGTGTTGGTCACACCCTTGTGGAAGACTCAGTCCTGGTTTCCGACACTATTGGAGTTATCGGTGGATCTACCGGTTCTGCTCCCGATATTCCCGCTGCTTCTCCAGGACCCAGTGGGATCCACATCCGCTGGTCCTGCAGAACCAGCTGTCCATCATGGTCTGGCAACACGAGCGAATTGAGGGCCTTTCATCGGCGGCTGCCGAGTTTATACATCAAGCTTGGGCTCCATCCACCCGCAAGCGGTATTCAGCTTCATGGAAACGATGGATGGGTTGGTGCCTTCAACGGCAGGTGGATCCCGTGGGATCGGAGTTAAAGGAAGTATTGAATTTTTTGTCAGAATGCGCAGAGTCTGACCTGTCCTATAGGTCTGTGAATAATTTTGGGTCTGCCCTTTCAGCTGGACATAATCATATTGACGCTAAACCAGTTGGGGTGCATCCTCTAGTGTGTAAGTTACTCAAGGCCATTAGGGTGGCTAGGCCACCTCGACCTCGCTATACCACCTTATGGGATGTTTCTAAGGTTTTATCTTTGTTGGAATCTTGGCCTGATAATAAGGATTTATCTTTAAAACAGTTATCGGCCAAGCTCACAATGCTCTTGTGCCTGATCTCCTGTCGCAGGGTTTCAGATGTTCGAGCTTTGGATTTGGCTGGGCGAATTTTTTCCCCACAGGGTGTCTCTTTCGTCATCTCCAGAAGTACCAAGCCAATGTCACGTTCGGTTGAGTATCCTGCTTTTCCACACAATGCTAAATTATGTGTTTTACAATGTTGAAAGAATTATGAAGAACGTACTCTAGCTCATAGATCTGATCCCTTGGGTCAATTGTTGCTAGCAATACAGAAGCCCTTCCGACCTGTTTCTGCAGCCACCTTGGCGCGCTGGGTAAGATGGGTTATGGCAGAATCTGGCATTGATGTTTCGGTGTATGGTGCTCATTCCGCCAGAGGCGCTATGGCCTCTACAGCATATGTTTTGGGTTCCAGATTGGAAGACATCCTTAGAGCGGCGTATTGGTCTTCAGATTCAATGTTTAAAATGTTTTATTATAAACCTATTACGCATGTTTCTTCAGTGGTTGTTGGTGAGCTTTGAACCAGCATAATCTGAAGCCTCCGGTCCTGCTATAGAATACAAAATTTTCCAGCTATCGCAACAAGAATTTTTGATTCTATTAAGGACACGGATGCGAGGATTATCCCACCCAATGGGACATATAGGATGTAAACTGTCTTGTATATGACATATACTTAACGTGCTATTCCCTCCCTGAATTAGTTGAATCGTTATGGGTTCCGTATTTTTATGACTGTTTCTGTTTTTAGGAACCGATTCTAAACAATATCTGGTGGTTTCCGGACGTGGATCTTTCGGTTGCTGCGACATCAATGGTTTCCAGGATCCTGGATTGTGTTCTCCGTTGAGAACGAACTTGGAGTTAGTACTCTCCGTTGAGAGTCAGGACTGTTCTTTGGTTTTGGACACTTAAAGACTGGTTTGCAAAGAAAGAGGAAGCCAAAATGGTGCCTCATTATTTTGTAGTATGTATTGTGTGTTCATTGGTTGCTACAGGAGGCGTGGTTCAAAGCTTCATGGGAAATGAAGTTTTTAATAATGTTACTGTTTTTTCATTGGCTGCTGTGAGTCAGTAAAGAAATTGAGACAGCATAATCCTCGCCTCCGTGTCCTTAATAGAATCAAAATTTCTTGTCGCGATAGCTGGAAAATGTTGTATTGCGTTGGCTCCGGCGGGTCACTCGATAAGCAGGCAAGCAAACAGGTTTTAGTCCAATATTTTATTAGTAGTTTATTTGAATAAACATTTCCCTGTTTGGAAAAAAAACACCTTGTTCATGATTTCTGCCTAAACTAAACATATAATATAAAAAAAATAAACATACGTTATGTGCATTATGGCCCAACAAGTCAATGTCAGGATGCTGGTGACGTTTGCAAACCATTTGGCTTCATCGTCTGATCTGTCAGCAGAGACTCACCTCCCTGGCCCAGATGTTCTTCACTTTGTTGGTGTTTCCAACTATGCCAGGAGTAGGTACAGTGCTGAAAGGATCTCTCATGGATCAGCTGGGCTAAATATAGAGGTCGCTGTGGCTTTACTTTATCTTGGCATGTTCTGCCTGTGCGGAAAAGAAGCCAAGATTAACTAAGAGAACTGCAGCCACATTTGTATGTAATCGATTTAATCGATTGCAACTTTTCCCATTTCCGTCCACTTAATAAGGTTGTTTTTGCTGCTGTTTTTATGTTGTGCTCAAAGCTGGGAGCATTCTTTAGGTACTGCTCACAGACCCTTCTTAGGTAGTTTTGAGGGGCTCTGGTCGGCTGTTGTTTTCTGATGTCTTAGTAACCACATTGCATTTTTTACAGCATGTTTATACACTAATCTCTAAAGACCTGAGCGTAGTGTCTTGTAGCGCGATACTTTTAGTTTGAAGAACAAGCAATCACTGGCAAAGCCAGTGGATCTGGCCTTTTCCAGCTGGTATAATAATCATTGTTTTTACATTTTTTTATTGCAAGTACATGCCACAAAAATAAAGATAATTAAAGTAGAAAACGTGGCTGCCTAAATGTGGCGGCCACGTGCTTTCAATGAAAATGTTATATTTAAATGAAATTAACCATTGCATATATCTTTAATATAAACATACGGGTGCATCCTAGCAGACTGATATAAAATAGCTATGGTAATATTTTATAGTTTCGGTGCACATCACTGGAAAATATATTCTTATTTTCACAAAAAAGGATACTATTGGCTTTGAATTAGTGGAATCTGAATCCATAGTTTAAATGTACCATTATGACTAAAAAAGTAGAAAGAATAAAGATTAGAAAGAAAAACCATTGGTAAAGTGAAGTATTGGCTCACCAGCCCTGGTACTGAAGTATACGACTTTGTAGATGGTTCCGCATGCATGTTTAGGCAAAATGCTGCCACTCACAGTTCAAGAGGGCCAATGGTGGAAGTGGGCCCCATTGCCCCATACTCTATTCTTTGGTGGGTGGAAACAAAGTATGAATGACTGTTAAACATACTAAAAGATGAAGAGAGCTGACCAAAAGCTGCCCCCTATAAATGAAGGTATCTTTTATGTTTTTTGATTACATGAAGATGGCGAAACAGCCATATCTCTCTATGGCAGACTTAAAAATGCATCAGAAAAAGAAAGCTGTTAAAAGTAAGTTTGCCCAACTCCGGCTGGTAATGGCAGTCTGTGAGAAGAAGGCTGTTGAAGTAGCACTTTCCAAATGTATATAGACTTCATTTGCAGCTTTCCTTTGGATGCCAGTTTCCTGGTGTGTGGCACTCTAGTTATGAGACAGAAGCAATGTTAATTCTGTTGCCAACTGTCTACTGTTTGTCTGAAGAGAAGGTGTTGAGCTGCGATGTGATAATGTGGAAAACCATGAGTAAGTGTGTATTGATCTATAGTAATGCAGTGAATTTGTGGACCCTTAACACCCTCATTCTTCTGTCGGTCTTCCAGTACTTCTTAGATTTGATTATATGTTCAAGTAATCAATTCAATGAACTGACTAGATCTATCTGTCTGTCTATTCCCCATTCGAGTGAGTCTGGTTGTGGTTAGAAAAAAGAAAGGGTCATAGAAGGGTTTTTCACTTGCATATTTGACATATGAATGAGAATTCTTTTACATGTTCCAACATGCCTGTGTTGCCACCTTACCATGGACTGCCTAGAGATAAGCATCATGCTATTGATCCATGCACACATTTCTCCTACATATAGTGGGGCAGATTTACGTTGAACTAACGCAGCGGGGTACAGCAAGTCATTTTGCTGCGCCGCGCTGCGTTAGTTTTGAAGCACAGGGATGCGACATATTTACAAGAATATGTCGCATCCTTGTGCTTCCCCCTGCGCTGGCGCACAAACTGCAGCCATGCGCCGGCACCCTTGCACCATGGTGCAAGGATGCTCATGCTGTGGGAGATTGTTTTGCGCAGGAAGGGGAACCTTCCTGCACAAAAACAATCACTACAACCATTTTCCTTTTCAATGCGTGCTGCAGAATGCAGCACGCATTGAAAGAGGAAAAACGAGGAGAAATGAAAACATTTCTCCTCGGTGCTTCCGCTACGCCACCTCTAGGGTGGCGTAGCTAGACGCATCTCCAGAGTTACGAGTTCTCGTAATTCTGGAGATGTGTCTTGTTCCATGAGTGTTGCGTGGGAACACCCACAGCAACACCCATGGAACGCCCCTTCACCGCAAAGTGCTGCGTGTGAAGGGGCCGTATTTACGAGGAGAGGAAAAGTCATGCTGGGTGGCTTTTCCTCTCCTTGTAAATATGGAGCAGCCCCCTGCGCCATCAGTACGTCACGAAAAGTGACGTACTGGTGGCGCAGGGGGCTCGTAAATCTGCCCCTAAATTTCTGCAGTGGTGAACACATTGTTAGGATTTCTCCGACCCTTTAAAAAATATCTTTGCCTTCTCCCATTGCCTTCCAGAAAGGCAGTGGTTCATGTTCTAATCACCTCTAGTTAAATTATGCTAATGCTTTGTACCTGAGTCGTACAGATTATCTAATTAGAAGACGTCAGGTTGTTCAAAATGCCGCCGCATGTCTCATTCTCAGACTACCTTGCCTGACATCTATGTCCCATCACTTGTGATCGTTGCATTGGCTTCCAGTAAAGAAGAGAATTTTTTACAAAACCTTAGTTCTGGTTCACAGGCCCTTCTTTTGGACTGGCCCTTAGTATATGCCATCTAGACAGCAGCATTATATGCTGTCAAGAACTCTGTGCTCTTCACAGTCTTTTCATGTTGTGGTCCCCGGGTTAGGTAGGTTGGTATGAGTTGTTCTTTCTCCTATTTGGCCATGCAGGCATGGAACCGGCTTCTGGTAGAGCTTCGTTTGAGTTCAGAGTCTTCTTTCAGAAAAAAACATACAACCTGGCTATTTTCTTTGGTTTAAGTGGTCCTTCTTCGTACTGTTAGTCTGCAGTGCCGGGACACTCCTTGGAGTTTCTCTGCACTTTACAAACCTAGTCATTCATTCATATCGGAGACCTGGCTTTGGTGTTTATTATCAAATTTATAAATTAATTTGTTCATGTTTAGAACCTGTTTCACAACACTTTTATGCAGACAGCTGTTGCTTGTTTCACAGTAGTTTACTTTGTGTTTAATCTCGCTTCTTATGGTTTCATTTATAGAGCTGTCGTCTTTCCAACTAGTACTGAAAATTTTTACTTAAAAATAGAATAGGAATACCAAGCAGAATTCACCATCCGTCTCTGCAAATTTCACTAACTTCAGCACATGCCCAGGTTTTCAGAGATGTTTGACTGAACCCTTAGATAGGCAAGTTTTTGTGTGTTCCAATGCAGGATTAGTTAGCAGCCATAAACTCCCCTAAGTCACCTTAGTCAGAAACCTTTCCCTGGTGGTCCATATGCCACAAGGAGGCTGGGGCTAATGCTTCGGAAAGTGCGACCTACTCTGATGCATTGTCTTCTTGCCTGTGATCCCAATGGTTTCGGACAGAGATAGACATGGGTGCACCATCACATTAGCAAGGAGAGCTCAGCCTTGTAAATATTTGGGATGTAAATCATGCACCAAACATCATGTAAAGATATGGCATAATCTCCTCAAAATCCCAAAAAAGTGTAATCCTCTAACACGCTGATGCATGCCACCGTAGTACATCAGTTTATATCACCACATTGAATGATATTTATTGAAACTGATAGTTTTTAAACATGGACTTAGAAGCATTCCTGTCACCTCACTGATGACAATGTCATTACTGGAGTAAGAGCCAGGTCAGTTGTCATTTATACCCTAAAGGTGGTCTAGTTTCATACTGTATATGGAGCATAGTAAATCACAGCGTACATCCTAAAAGCATGTATTTGTAGGTGTTCTCATAATGAAGTAAAAGGAAGATCGGTGAAATCAAATATTTGCCTACGATCACACAGTTTGCGTGCAGGGCAGTTGGGATTGATCACTTGTTTTCTTGTTCCACATTCTGCAGTTCAGCCACTAGGCGAGTCTCTCATGCTCTCTTCTGTTCTACGTGAAATTTTAATATTTGTGTTTAGATTGAGCCTGGGCAGCGCATACGCTGCTCTGAGAGGCATGCTGTATTGAGGTAGGGACTAGAAGCTCCGCCCACTCTCCGCCTATATTTTTCATTGGCTTGTGTCATTGGCCACAGTAAACTGTGGCTTTTCATTGGTCAAGAGGCTTAGTAATTCCTTTCTTAGTACCGCATTGTCTCATTATGTAACCTCCCATGGCGACACCCCCTGTTATGTGTGTTGTTACTCTGTAGGCTTTAATTACAACCTCCAAGCACTATTTTTTCTAATAGCTTTGTCGGATACGCTCTCTTCTAACCCTTTGTAAAAAATTTATAGCACGTATTTGCAATGTAATAGATCTCGCATTTGCGAGAGTTTAAGCTATTGGCATTGTAAATGACAATGCCTTTTATCTGTTTTAAAAACAGCACATTGCAAATGCTTGTTGTTTTTGCAGGCATGGTGAAAAAAGAAATTGTGAGTGAGTATGTAAATGAAGTACAATAAAGTGATGGAGTTAAAAAGGTGCAAAAAATATACAGGTGGTGAAGACTGCTAAATGTGAAGATCAAAAAAGGGGTGCCTTATCTAAAAAGTGAAGTAAATGGCTAGCTGTCTTGCTGTGCTGCAGTTTGGGAGCAAAGGATGCTGGTCAGGGATGAGCTCTGTCTTATAGTGTGATTTGCAGGTGTGTTCACTTGCCAAAACACATCAGGTGTGCATTTTTTAAAATCCATCCAATTGTCACAGGTTTTTTCTTGGCACGTACCTCGGCGGTAAACCGCCGTTGAGTAACCGCCGTTTGTTAAGCACCGCTGTGAGACCGCTAGTAATAGTGTGTAGTCGAAATACGCTCAGAGGGAGGACCGCAAACCTGGTGACGTCTTTGGATGCACCATCCACATTGGAGACTGCCGCTGTCCCGCCGGATAGACTGCCGTGTCCGTGGTTGGCATTTTAGACAGCACAACTACTAATATGACGGGCGGCAAATCACTGGCTCAGCGGTGGCGTGAACAATGCAGACACAGTTCTCGGGTGGTTGGACCGCCAAACTTGTAATAAGGCTTTAGTCTGAACAGCCTAGGCAAGGTCAAACAACTTTGCCCCTTGTTATTCTCTCTGGTCAGACACCAGCACCTAGACATAATAAAAATAATGCAGCTGCTGTTTGGAATACACATATCTTGTCATATAACTGAGAACAGAAGTTCTGAAAAAGCACACTGACAGAGCGAACGTCCTGAGACAAGAGTGTTGTGTTAGCCGAGATGTAGAACATCCACCTATGTATGCTAAGGTATGGGGTCTGCCACTAAACCCAGAGATCTATAATTAATAACCACTAAGCTTCAGTAATACGGGAGGGTTTGGCCAGATCTGTCAGATAACATGACAGGGCTCTTTATTGTATATGGTTTATTAACCATGCTGATGATATTATTGACATGTATTTGTTTTCTAATTGTGACCCAATTCTTCCATTTTAGAGCCTGATAGTTTAAAATAAACATTGTAAACTTTCTTTGTGTCTCTTTTCTATCTTGTTGTAGACAGGTATGAGTGAGAGAGCGAAAGGGTGTGTCCTTTTACTGGGATCCCTGAGCGGGTCAAGAGTGTTATGTTCTGGGGTGCCAAATCACTTGTCTGTCTGGAAAGCTTAGGAAGGCAAGTGAGGCGCTATAGCTAGTCGGACTCGGACTCATAGATACTGATGTGGTATGGTGACTCAGTCCCCTACATACTGATGTTCTATGGTCCCAAGCATTGTTCTATTCCTGACCAGAATCCCTGCAACAATACAGCATAACCACATTAAAGAAAAAAAACACACAGGAATGAGCCAGTAGGAGTGAATAGAAATGCATGTAGCTGTAAAGTAGTTTCTCATGTAATACTAAGCAGGCAAGTGGAGGTGGAGGAATACATCGAGACAGCCTATAACATTATGTGAGAAATGCATACTTCACTGGGCTGAGCGAAGAAATGATTGACATAGGTCATAGAAAGCAAATGGGTGAAAGGGGAGAACCTAAACTCCACTTTATGTATATTTTTAGCAATTGGTCTCTGTTACCCGTTTAGGCCAAAACGTAGACCTAAAAAAGGTGGTTTGTAATAATCAGTGGTAAACGTATTATAGAATAAGTGGTGTACTGCTCTATAATTGACACACCTACTGACAAATGCTTTATTAAACATTGGCAAGTATTTTATATTGTTCAGGAAGACTAGAGAGTAGAATCGGGTTTTCTGTTACGAAATGAGCATTTTATTGCCCTTATGGAAGTTGCCATTGATTTGAGTTTGCTGTATGAACAGCAACTAGTGCAGCCTCTGACTAAGGCTCTTATTCTTCACAGTCTCTTAATACTGATTTGGGCAGAAACAGGAGTTTCCACCCCAAGTGGTATTAAAAATAAGGAAGTAATGTTGAATGTGGTATGATCACATGCAAAATTACCACAAGTGTTTCCAGGGACAAAGTAGCCAGATGAGGCTTGGAGGCACTAATCCCTTGCACACGGGGTGGAGTTCTGGAGAAATTCCAGTTTCTAATATTATTCCCCGTCTGTTATTGGATAGCTTGGAATACCACAGTAACTCTGCCTCGCAAATTTATCAGTAAGTATGAGACAGGGAGGTTTTAGTCCAAAAGTATTTGCACTGGTATTGTCTCTATACTTGAATTTAGAGCAGAAGGAATGAGTCATTAGATTTACTTTGTGTAGAGTGAATGAAAAAAGCTTAAAACCTACATGATGCCATTGAATATAGTTACCCAGTCACGTCTTGAAGAAGCTGAAATTGTACTTAATGGGTCAATGTATTCATCATATTACTCTTGTTTAAAGCATGTTAATTATTGCCAGAGAAGTGTGAATCATTAACTGGTCCAATCTAAGAATGTCCTCCAGTCGCATTCCAGCCCAAAAGGTCTGCTGGCCACTGCCCTCTGACAAAATCAGCTCCAAAAGATTCAGTGCCTGCTTTAGAGTTTGGCAGATGGGTTACTCATCACAAATGTGACAGATATCCCGTCTGCCATATTACAAGTGTCATAGAATATAATGGACTTGTAATACAGTGGACCGGATATCTGGCACATTTGTGACAGAGTAACCCGGCCCGCCAAACTCTAGACAGGCCCTTAGTGTCCATTCCAAGCAGATTCCTCTATCCATTTGACCCATGGACCAAAGTAGAAGCCGAGACAGGTCTTGAGGTTTCTTGAAAGACTAAGGGCCTGATTATGAGTCTGGAAGTCCACGGACTGCCTGACTCGCAGTGGCGCAGAGGTGGCGGTCTTCCAACCACTCTATTACAACTAGGGCAGTAGGGCTGCCATTGCACCACCGGAACTGCCAGGGATCATAGATCCCTGGCTGTGGCGTGTAAGTCGTGAGGCCGGAATATGCTTGAAGGGACCACCGTGGCCCGCCAAGCATATTACGAGTTTCCTCTCTGCCACGGTTTTAATGGCGGTTACTCCTCCATGAAAACCGTGGCAGGGAGGAAACAAAGGGGCCCTACAGGGCCCCCTGTTGCCTCTGGGCCATGGGGTGCATGCAGGGGACACATGTTGCGTCCCCCTGCATGCATGCACCCCAGTACTTGCACGGTATGGACTGCACCAGTCCATGCGTGCAGGTACTGCCTTTGATGTTCCTATTGCAGTGCCTATAGACACCGCTGTGTAACTCCAAAGAACCGCCAACCAGTGACTAAAAAATTCATAATCTGGCGGGCGGTGAGCACACAGGTTTGGCGGTGCATCGGCGGGTCAGTCCAACTTCCTGCCGAAATCGTAATCAGACCCTAAGCAACTGAGAAGAGGACAATTTTAAATCATACGTTTCCACTTCATAATATTTAAGGTAATGTATAAAAGAGAATTTAGGATGAGAAGGAAGTAAGGAGACTTAGCACTAGTAGATGCACTTTCCATCCACCTGATTACAGAAAAGAACACCCTTTTTGCAGAATAGTGTGTGGTAGACACATTCAGACTCCAGAAATCTGAACCTTCCTTTAAAGAAATAACACAGGAGCATGGTAAGCACTGTTGTCAGCATTTTGAGAAACAAGGAATGATTACAAGGCCAACTGTATTACTAAATTGACATTTCACTGAGGTCTTGGTGGATCAGAATATTTGATACCATTTGCAAGTCTAAAAACATTGTCTATGTGAGTATTTACAGCTCCAGTCCTATAAGCACCTGTTCCTGCTTAAAGATTATTTCTGGTACCAAGGGAGACTTTTTGCAGTTCTTGCAGAGCTTCTTTTTCTTATTGGTGTTAATTGTTTTTTTCATTTAGTAAAGACTATTCTTCACATCAATTAAAGACGGCAATTAACTTAAGAAGCAGGATTATATGGACTATGTTTAGCCATGATTGATTGTTTTCAATTACTGTACACTATAAAACTTTATCCAGCTTTTCTGGTGAATGCATTTTCTCTGTTGCTGTGAATGCTATTAATTTAAGTAACAAGTCAAGAAAGCATATTATTTGCCTCTCTGTGTTTAATAAAATCAGGATTTGCCGTCATCATTATTAGCTAGGAAATACTGCATTGTTTTTTAAATATTTTCCTAGAACAAAAAAGTCTTCCAACTCTTTGTAGGAGGGGTTTGGTTTGTTTTCTTTTTCATTTGCTTGGTTGTGGTCGGGTTGCTTTGAAATTGATCAGCCAGGACCAGATTCCCAGCTAGCTGATTACTTTTTGGGCTCTGCATTTTGCACTTCCCCTCACCCACTCCCTCACTGTGCATTTTTTAATTTAGATGGGACTGTCCATCCACCTGAATACTGTCAATCAATAGAAAAACGCTGTCAAGTGAATCGATGAATTGCCGCCCTAGGAATGATGCAGTGGCAGCTATTCACTCATGTTTAAAGGCCTACATTTACATCTCACATTTCTTGTTTGAAGGGAAAGATGATGTTGCATAAGTATGTATTTCACAGCATGCCAGATTTGAGCTACATGTCATGACCCATAGATGGTTTGTCAGTTCGTTGTATAACATGCAATTTATTCTACTTTTTACATGAGCCACTGTCCCCCGTCGTTTCACTGGCAATACATAGAGTAGCACAGCTCTCATTGAGTCAGGTTTGCTATAATTTCTTTGACAGAAGAAAGTCCAGAAATCGAGGGATGGAACTGAAACGTAAACGCTTTCTGAAACAGATCCTCACTACTGAGACTCTGGTATATTTCCCGGGGTGAAGGTATGGCCACCTGCTTTCTGATTCCATGTTCCACCCTCTAAACATGCAAGGGAATGCAAGACATGCGTTACCTTGCATATTCCCTCAGTTCTTGCAGGTGGCTGCAACACCACAAGGTGGGCAAATATTTCCTGCCAGAGACAAAAATAAATAAAATCCATGGAGGAAATGATTGGGGTCAGAGGCTGTCGGTTGCATATGCCTGGAAGGTTTTTCATCCTGTCACTTCATTTAAAATGGATGCACTGAGCGTGGCAGCATAAAAGAGGGGTTTCGAGGCTGAGCCAGGCTGTTTACGAGTTGGCGCCTTTATTCACGGCTGTGACGCTCGATATCCAATCCAGCCCCCTCCCCCAGCCGCACACGACCGTCTCATACACCTGCAGTTGGTCGTATTAACATGACAATAATGTGACAAGGAATCGAAACGATGATATATTTTGTACATTTCTGACTTTTAAAAGGAAAATAATCGATGACTGCCCCCCAAAAAACATGCAGTAACATTCTACAATTATTTGTTTACGTCTTTATTATTTGTCATATTTATAATAGTTGAGTTTTATGTCATCACGCAAATACAAACATTCTTTTCATATAGAGTGTTTCTACTTGCTAATACAATCAATAACTTGTTTTTCTGATACAGCGGCTCATACCCCACTTCTGCTGTTTTCAAGTGATCTTAAACAACAGACATGAATGATTATTACCCTCTCATGGTAACCAATTTTCCAACCTTCAGGAGATTGAAAGACTGAGGGGCCGATTCCGATCTCGGCCGGTAGGGCTCCGAATCGGATTCAGCTTAACCGGATCCGATTCGGAGCCCTATTTCCAGACCGATTCGTACGTGCGTCCGGACGAGCGAGTACGATGCGAAATCGCCGACCGACTCGTTCGGGCGTCCCAACCGCTCCGACCGACACGTTCCCGGGTCGAACCGCACTGCCCGACTCGCTCGGACACGACTCGCACCGCGCAATGGAGACGTTCCCCGGCCGGGTAAGTACGATGCGCGCCGCGAGCAGTCCGACCGACACGCGCCGCCCGGCTCGAAAGAGCAGTCAGAGCCGTACTTCGGGGGTCCGTGTCAGACCCCCCTGTACGCGTAGCCGCGCGAGTCGCACACAGGGGGGACCCATGGGTCCCCCCTACCTGTGCGTGTACGGTGCGAGTCGCTTCGCCGCGTACACGCTGTAGGGGGCGCCCTTGTTCGCCTCGCACCCATTGAGGCAATGGGAGCCCGCGTACGCGTTGTACGACCGTCTCCCATTGACTTCAATGGGAGTCCGACCGACTCGAGTACGATAGCATACGGACGCATCGTACTCGTTCGGTCGGGCTGCACGGGTCCGATTCGGTCGGAAATCTCTCCGGGTCCGGCTCGGTCGTAGAGATTTCCGGCCCGAATCGGAATCGGCCCCTGAGTCGGCTTCGATGGAAATCGAACTCGTGATCTGACTACCACAGCTTTGCTCACGCGGCAAAGGTCCGCTCAAGGAGCTATCTCTTCGACGTAATGATAACTAGTTTCCCTACTTCAGGAAGATAGAAAAAAGAGCTTTCTTGGGACCATGTGACAGATTGGACAAAACTGCATGATCGGGGAAGTTGTTAGCTGGTGACAGAAATTGATTTGTGTGCGTGTGGGATGTAAAGATAAAGCATACGAAAATGCTAAAGGTCCTTATCTCAGTGCCTTGATTAGTACAAAAAATGTGGAAAGAAACTGATTACTGTACTTTTCTTGCATGCAGCAAAAATCAAAACCAAGAAATTGAAGTTAAAAATCTTGTCACTGCCAAAGCTATCCCAAAAACATTTTTATGAAACCGAAACAAACGTTTTCTAGTAATTATTGTAACAGATTTTTAAAATCCGTCTCAAAGAATAGTGCCAAACAGTAAAACCAGAGGGGTATGAAATTAGGACATCACCTTTCCAATGACATTTGAAAAGACTTATCCCCCAGATGCTGCTTAAATGTATATAGAGAAGGCACAAACAGTCCAAACAATGAAAAAAGTTAAAATAGACTTTCAGGAGCCTCGAAGTCAGACTGCAAACATCAGAATGCACATCCAGGATGAATAGAAGTGTTTAACCCAAAAAGCGTTCTGCTGAAGAACATGGAGCTGAATGGACTCGATTGCAATCATATCATGGTACATATTCACTGGGTACCGTATGAATCCTGTGATAATTCTCCCACATAAATAAACAGATCTTAAAATATTTGAGGGGCAGATTTACAAGCCCCTTGCGACACTTTGCGCCACCGTTGCGTCACTTTTGTGGCGCAGCGGCGGTGTAAAAAATGCAGCCAATTTACGAGACGCATCTATGGAGATGCGTCGTGTTGTAAAGCCCTCCGTCAAATTATACCTGCGTTCAGGTATAATGTATGCAGGGTGGGCGTTCCCACGCAGGAAAGCCTCATAAAAGTAACGGAGTGAAATCTACAAGATTTCACTGCTTCACTTCTAGGACGCCACTGTGTCAAAACCTTACGCCTGCTTGAAGCAGGCGTAAGGAGTGACGCAGTGTAGTGGGAAGCCTCAAAATGCATTGCTGGAGTTGCGTCGTGCTTGCGACACAACTCCAGCAATGCGTGACTTTTGCCCCAACAGATGCGTCAGAATTTCCGACGCATCTGTCAATCCTTGCGCCATGGTGCGCCGCATTGTAAATACGGCGCATCCATGGTGGCGCAAGGATTTCCCAGGGTGGCGCAGGGAGAGTTACGCATCCCTACAGATGCGTCACTTTCTTGTAAATCTGCCCCCCCATTGTAGTAGTTTAGCGCACCATATGGTCGAATGTGTGACTGCCAAGTAAGAAGTTCGATTCCGAAGCAGTCTGTCCTTCCTCCTTGCATTAAGCATGCAATATTATCGCTAGATACATTGCCACAAATGTGCACTACATTACTACGTTAAATATAAATAAAATAGTTGCTGTTTGCAAACAACATCAGGCAGCTCCCGAAAAAAAGCCTCCAGGCTGCTATTGAAGAAAGAGCTGGGTAGTTGCCTGGAAATAACTTTATATGTCCTAACAAGCAATATATATACATATGTAAGTGATTCTTGGTGCTATAAAAACACTGAATTATCAATCTATGATCTCTTGTGCAATGTCCTGCAAGAGTCACTCCAACAGAAGAAACAGTTGCCCTTAACTGCATGTATTATACCAACAATCACAATGCTTTCATTTTTCTTCTAAAACCCATAGCATAAAGAGTGGTAAATGTACTAGAAAAATGTGAACACTGTTATTAAACCTTGTAAGATGAACAAGCTTTATAAAATAAGTGTTACTAGCTTCCCCACAAACCCTTTGGGTGGGAATGGCCAATTTCTCTGCAATGCCTGTTTCAATCACAATCCATATGAAAACCTGTGTCATTTTATCTAGAC
Source organism: Calotriton arnoldi (assembly GCA_963921515.1). Taxonomy (NCBI): domain Eukaryota; kingdom Metazoa; phylum Chordata; class Amphibia; order Caudata; family Salamandridae; genus Calotriton; species Calotriton arnoldi. The sequence continues at coordinate 515,183 of CAWUFW010002047.1, forward strand.
ACACTCAACATTTCTTCATATCATATACCAGTTGTTGGCAGATTAAACAGGAGGAAGCAAGGAGGTGGCTGGGTAGCATCCTGCTTCAAGGGAATGCTTGGTTGGAAGAAGTTTGAAAATGCAGTGTGGCCTATGTAGGAGTAACCACTGAGTGAACCACGGGCTTGCACTGAACAATGCTATCCAAGGTTAATATATGAGGCTATCAATGACACATACTGAGTAATCCCTAAACTTGTGCAGAAGAAACAATGCAATAGAAATGCCCATTGGGTAATATCCAAGAAGGGCAGAGAATCGATCCATTGTAATGCACTTGCTGCCAATATCCTCTCAATCTATTGCCATTTGATTGCCAGAGATAAACACCCTTATCTTCCAGCCCTCACAAAAAAGACTTAGGGGCCAATGAGGATACAGCCCGTAAAGGCTATGACCAAAGGTCGGAGCCTTTAGGGTTGGATCGTAATGGGCTGGTCAGATTCCTTTCCGACCGCCTCATTTTGATGGAGGCGGTCGGAAAGGAATCCGGCCGGTCATTCCGGTTGACTCCCAACGGGCTCCGAGAGCCAGTCCTCCAGTCAGTATGCGGCCTGTAATCTCAAGGGTGGCTCTTTCCGCCCTTGAGATTACAATGCATGCTTTCCGACATGGTTTCTCTGCCGGTCTCTCTGACATTGAAACCATGTCGGAAAGCATGTTAGTGGGCCCCCAGCAGGTTCTCCTTTGGTGCATGGCCTCCGGTTGGAGGTCAAGTAGGGCACCTATGGTGCCCCCCTGTTGATACTTGCACCTTGTGACAGGCACCTTGACGTGCCTGCCATGGGGTGCAGGGATGAACTGTACCTCCCATTTCACTATGGGAGCATGCATTACTGCCGGTTTGTGGCTGTAATGCATGCTCCCATAGTGAAATATAGGAAGCGAATTCTCATGGGGCGGTTGGGACCGCCGACCGGGTGTCAGTCGGTCCCATGACCGAGTGGGTGTCGGTGAGCCCGTTAATGCTTAGAAGAATAAGAACCATCTCACCTAGTTGGTGACATGCACTGTTTTATAAAATGCCTCCAGCCTTCACTATCGTCTATTATTGTACAGGAGAAAAGTGCAACTGAAGGCAGCGCCCCGCCTCTTTCGCTCCCATGTCTATCCCTGACTGCCCTCTGTGCCCTCAATCCTTCTCCTTGATAAAGCATTGGTGTTATTCCTCACCTCCATACTCATTACATCATCTGTTCCTTTAGCCCCTATAATGGACCATCACCTTCCTCTTCAGGCTCCCTGAACTTAAAACCATCAAATATGCACCCCACAACATGTCTAATTACCTCCAGGGAGGAGCTGTAGTATGGTGTCAAAGCTGTCAACTTGGAACCTAAGAGCTGGGTTCAAATGACAGGCTCTGCATTTGATTGAAAAGGGCATGATTCTGTGCAAATCATTTACCCTCCCTTTAATTTAAAATGTAAATATGTGACATGCAGGTGTCAAAATATAATGTCATTGTGCACTTCAAAGATGTAAAGCACAATTAATGTACACTATCTTGTATCTTCTCCAAAGACAGACCTCACCTATTCCATCAATGTGTACAGACACTTCACCTCCATCATTAGTTTCCACTCACTCCCCCTCCGAGGCCTTTAAGCTTCTCCTTCAGTCCCTTCTAGGACTCTCACCTCTTCCATCAGTCCCTTCTCAGCATCATCACCAAATGACGGCCACCATCCCCAAACCTCCAATCTGCAATCACAACCAGATCTGCATGAGACCATAATCAACCCCAAAGAACACAAACTCACAACCATGGGTGCATGAAACACACATTAGGAGAATTTCCAGTAAATAGATTGGTAGCATATAACATATAAAAAGGAGAATTCAGGCTTATGACTACAGCACCATCCCCCTTGAAATTATAAACTGATATATTCCTAGTTGTTAGAAATGGGGGTCTTTAGTGGGCAATGGTTTGCACCGTTGTCCAAGTAGGGACCCTTCTTCCTAGTCAGGGTAACGGGGATACACTTCTAAAATACCCCCTGCTTACCCCCTTGGTAGCTTGGCACTAGCATACAGGCTTATCTCAGGGGCAGTGTGTAAAGCATTTGTGCACACATACAGTAACACAGTGAAAACACTACAAATAGACACCACACCAGTTTAGAAAAAGAGCAAATCTTTATCTAAGCCAACAAGACCAAAAACGACAAAAATCCAACATACAATGCTGTAAAAATAGGTACTTTGCAAGATAACCTTTAAATTGCTGAAATATCTCAAAAACACAGTTCTTCTGAGTCGGTAGCTTCGCCCGGGGCTACCGCGATGCTGAAAACGACAGGGTCTGACAGTTCCAGCCGACCGCGTCGGTACGGGCCAGCTGTAGCATCAACAGACTCATAGACAGTACCTTTCTCGTGGCGGCCGATCCTGTTGGTACGAGTTGGTCGGGGCAACCATCGCGGTTGCGTTGTGAAGTGAAGCGGTGCCGGCATGACGCAGTGCAGGCAGCGGCTCGGTGACAGTCATCCAACGGCGTTGGTGAGACCAAGGCTATGATGCGGAGTGAGGCGGGGCTCGATGCGGTGCTGGCAGGTCACGGTGCAGGCAATAAAGCCGGTCGATGTTCGGGCGGGCAATGACGGTGTCAGTGAGGTCTGGGCAGAGTGAAGTGATGCGGTCCAAGCAGCGGCTCGGTGACGGTCACCCAGCGGCCTCGGTGAGACCAGGAATGCAGTGTGAAGTGTGGTGGTGCCTTCTGCAGTGCCTTCAGGACACTGAAACAACAACAGACACGGTGACAGTCAGCTGCTCTTGTCCTCTGCGGCAACTAAAACCAGCGGTTCCAGAGATGATGCCCAGAGGGATATTGAAGTCTTTGCAGTTCCTGAGACTTCTTGAACAAGGGGCAAGCTCTACCTCAAGCCCTTGGAGATACTTTTCAAACAGGATAGACACACAGTTCCTCTCCTTGGAAGAAACAGCCACTGCAGGCCAACCCCAGACATCACACAGCAAAGGGGCAGTACTTCTCCTCCAGCTTCTCCCAGCTCTTCTCCTTGGCAGAGGTTCCTTTTGAATTCCAGAAGTAATCTAAAAGTCTGGGGTGTGGGCTCCACTTTTTATAGCACAAATTCCTTTGTTCTCTGGTGGCAGAGAAGCTCTTTGCCCAGTCCGGAACAAGTTCTGTCCTCTCTGGTGCAGCTGCCCGTCAGGAGGTGGAGACAGCATTGTCCAAGGCAGACCAGGCCCATTCAGGTGTGAAAGAAATCTCCACCCCCTACTCTGAATGCAGCCCAGGTCTATTCAGCCAAGCCCGGACTCACCCTGGAAAGGCAGGACATACCTCCAACCCCCCGCACCCCCTCCCCCCAGTGGCTGTCTGAACAGAATGCACGTCCCCAGCCCCTGTCACTCCAAAGCCAGACAGTCAATACACAACCCTAGCAGAGGCACACAGGATGGCTAAACAAGAAAATACCCACTCTCTAAAAGTGGGATTTTGAAACAAAGAATGTACAAATCATCCTTACTAAAAGATGCATCTTTACAGTCTGAGGTTAGGCATACTAATCTTTACCTTCCTATCTTGTCCCCATGGAAAGTTATATTTATAAAATGTTATAAATAAACTCCCATTCTATCCTTTGGGACAAATAGACTTTCAACAGCGAAAAACGAATTTGGCAGTATTTCACTATCAGGACATGCATCACACATCAGGGCATGTCCTACCTTTCACATACACTGCACCCTGCCCATAGGGGTACCTTGGGCCTACCTTAGGGGTGACTCACATGTAAGAAAAGGGAAGGTTAGGGCCTGGCAAGTGGGAGCACTTGCCAGGTCGACCTGGCAGTACCATACTGCGCACAGACATTGCATTGGCAGGCCTGAGACCCTTTTGCAAGGCTGCTTGTCTGGGTGGCACAATCAGTACTGCAAGCCCACTAGCAGCATTTAGTTTACAAGCCCTGGGCACACACAGTGCACTGTACTAGGGACTTAACAGCAAATCAAATAAGCCAATTTTGGAAACATTAAACCATGGCAACAATTTAGAGAGGGAGCACTTGCACTTTGGCACTGAACAGAAGTGGCAAAGTGCCCAAAGCATCTAGATCAGCAAAAACGAAGTCCAACACACAGTAAAAACACAGGAGGGAAAGGCAACAATACAGGGGAAACCCATGCCAAGGATGCCAGGTCTAACACGTGTCCCCTCCAGCTGAAATGTGGGGAGTACTACCCACCCTCTTGGGAGTTCTTTTCACTAAGGCAGAAAACTCTGGACAGACCATCAGCATTGGCGTGTTCTCTGCCAGGGCGGTGTTCCACCCTGAAGTTCATCCCCTGTAGGGAAATGGGCCACCTCAACAACTTTGGGTTCTCACCCCTCATCTGCACCAACGATCTGAGGGACCTGTGGTCGGTCTGAACCCGAAAGTGAGTCCCAAACAAGTAGGGCCTAAGCTTCTTCAGTGCCAGGACCACAGCAAAAGCCTCATGCTCAATCGCACTCCACCTCTCTTCCTGGTGACGTAACTTCCTACAAATGAAGGCTATGGGTTGGTCTAGGGCCTCCTCATTTAGTTGTGAGAGCATAGCTCCCACACCATGCTCTGAAGCACCTGTCTGCACCACGAATTCCTGCGAGAAGTTGGGTGCCTTGAGCCAGGTGCTGTGCACATGGCAGTCTTCAGGGCATCAAAAGCTTTCTGACAGGCGTCAGTCCAGTTCACCTTCCTGGGCTACTTCCTGGAAGTCAGCTCAGTCAAGGGGGCAACCATGGGGCCATAACCCTTGACAAACCTCCTGTAATTCCCAGTGAGATCTAAAAAGGCTCTCACTTCTGTCTGGGTCTTGGGGGTTCCCAAGCCAGGATGGTATCGATCTTTGGCTGTAGGGGTGCCACCTGGCCACTTCCTATCTGGTGTCCCAAGTACACCACCGATCCCTGCCCGATCTGGCACTTGCTGGCCTTGATCATGAGGCCTGCTCTCTGCAGAGCTGTCAACACTTCCCAAAGGTGACGCAGGTGTTCCTCCCAAGTGGCACTGAACACTGCAATGTCATCTAGGTAGGCAGCACTGAAATCCTCCAGCCCGGCCAACACCTGGTTGACCAACCTCTGTTAGGTGGCAGGGGCATTTTTCAACCCCAAGGGCATAACCCGGAACTGGTAGTGCCCCTCTGGGGTTGAAAATGCAGACCTCTCCCTTGCCCTATCAATTAATGCAATCTTCCAGTAGCAAGACGTTAAGTCAAACATACTGCGGTACTTGTCATCTCCCAACCGATCTATGAGCTCATCAGCTCTGGGGATGGGGTGTGCGTCAGCCCTGGTGACTGAATAGAGCCCTCGGTAGTCCACACAGAACCGAAGTTCTGGCGTGGCACCCGGTGCGGCAACCTTTTGGACCAAGACCACTGCGCTGGACCAAGGGCTGTTGGAGGGCTCAATCACCCCTTGAGTCAACATCTTGGAGACTTCCTTCTTGATGCTATCTTTGACCCTGTCAGTCAACTTGTAAATTTTGTGTTTTACAGGAGGACTGTCCCCAGTGTCCACATCATCGACACACCACTGTGTGACACCAGGGTTCAGAGAGAACAGAGCAGCAAACTGTCCCAACAGTTGGTGGCAATCACTCTGCTGTTCAGGAGTCAGGGCAGGGGAGATTGTTACACCGTCCACTGACCCATCGTGCTCCTCAGTAGACAGGAGGTCAGGGAGAGGCTCAGTCTCCTCTTCCATTCCATCATCTGTTTCTAGGAGCTGCCCACTTCAGACCTCTCCAAGTGGGGCTTGAGGCGGTTCACATGTAGAACCCACAAAGGGTTCCTGGGAGAAGGCAAGTCCACCAGATAGATGACTTTACTCTTGCACTCTACTACCTCAAATGGCCCAGTCTACTTGTCTTGGAGCACACAAGGCTCCTCTGGGGCCATGACCCATACTTTCTGGCCAGGCTGAAACTCGATCAGAGTGGCATTTTGATCGTACCACCACTTCATCTCTTCCTGGCTGGCTTCCAGATTGCCCCGGAACGAGTTGTCTGAAGCGCTTAGTCTGGTTCCGGAAGGCCAGCATGTAGCTATATACATCCTGGGGTAGGTTTACTGGGAGCTTTCTCCCAGACTTTTTTGACCAGACTCAGAGGTCCTATTACAGGATGCCCATACAGGAGTTCAAAGGGACTGAACCCAAAGGACTTCTGCGGTACCTCCCTGTAAGCAAACAGGCTTGGTAAGAGGACGTCCCACTTACACCTCATGGGCCCACCAAGACCCATAATCATGCCCTTCAAGGTCCGATTGAATCTCTCAACCAGCCCATTATCTTGGGGGTTGTAAGGAGTGGTGAACTTATAGGTAACACCACACTCCTGCCACAGGGACTTCATATACCTTGATATGAAGTTGGTCCCCCAGTCAGATACCACCTCTCTGGGGAATCCCACACGGAAGAAGATCCCCATCAACACTCCACCCACCACAGGGGCCATCACAGTCTGGAGAGGGATGGCCTTGGGGTACCGGGTGGCATGGTCCACCAAGACCAGGATGAACCTATTGCCCATGGCTGTCTTGGGGTCCAGACATCCCACAATGTCGATGCCCACCCTCTCAAAGGGGGTGCTGACAACAGAGAAAGGTTGGAGAGGAGCCTTGCACTTCCACCCAATCTTGCCACTTGCCTGGAAAGTCCTACAGTGAGTGTCAGAATCCTTGTGGATTCAGGGCCAGTGAAAGTGGGTGACAAGCCTTCTTTCAAAGGTCTTGTCTTGCCCCAAATGCCCTGCTAGAGGCACATCATGAGCCAGACCCAGCAGGAAGGCTCTAAAGCACTGGGGTACCACCAGCACACAGGCTGACCCAGGCTCAGCAACCTTAGGCTCACTATACAGGAGACCATTCTCCCAGTAAATCCAATGTGACCCAGACTGATCACCTGCTGCCTGGCTTGCAGCCTGCTGTCGTAAACCAACAAGAGAGGGGCATTCCTGCTGCTCCTTGCATAATTCATCCCTGGAGGGGCCCTCTTCCTGCTGCCAATGGGTCAGCTCAGGCAGGTCCCCCAGTTCGGCCACTTGCTCTCCTGTAGGCTCCAGGGCATCCCCCTCAAGGTCTGCCGCCTTCTGGGCCATGGGCACTTCGGGGGCCCGTTTCCCGTGTCCCTTGCCTCTTTTCTTTTTGGCAGGAACCTGGGCCATTCTTCCAGGCCCCATGTCCTCTTGATTGCTCTTACTGGCTGCCATAGACCGAGTGGTCACACACGCCCACTCAGGCAGATCCGACATCTCCAAATGAGACCTACGCTCCACCTTCTCCCGAGGGGAACTCTCCAGATCGTTACCAAGCAGATAGTCAACAGGCATGGCTGGCCTCACAAATTTTTTCAAGGTACCTGAGACCCCCCCTACTCAAAGGGAACCTGTGCCACTTTGCAGAGGCACTCTGAGTTGTCAGCTGCAACTACTGGGCAAAGTATGTTGGGGACCACCTGCTCTTCAGACACTAGCGGACAAATGACAGCAGTCACACTGGCTCCAGTGTCTCTCAGAGCCTGCACCCAATGGCCATTGATGGTCACCCACTGCCCGTATTTCTTAGTGTTAGCGGGCAGGTGGGTCCTTGGGACCAACTCACTGTCTCCTAGTGAGACCAAGGTCAAATGCTGCTGGCTCCTACTCCTCCTGGGAACCCAACTCCTCTCCCAAGGCTACACTAGTCAACCCATGGGGCAGTGCACCAAAGGGTTCAGGTGTATACTTAGGACACTTAGGATCCCCAATAAAGTGACCCACCTGATCACGTGCAAAATATTTGTGGCGACCCTTCTCTGCAGGCTTACCTGAAGAGACCCATGGTTTCTTACCACTGGGGGGCTGGGAACCTTTCCCTTGGTTCCCTTGGGAATTACTTTGGGGCCCTTTTTTGAAACCCCTTCTGTTTACCCTTGTCCCCCCACTCTTCTGCTGGGGACCCTGCCCACCTTTGGCAGAGTCTCCCACAAACCCTTTGTGGACCCTAGTACTGACCTAGTGGTCTGCCTCCACAGCCAGCTTCCTGGGGTCAGTCAGCTTACTGTCAATCAAATGCTGGCGTAGCTCTGGAAAACAATTAGCAGACAAGTGCTCCCATGCCATCAAATCATAAAGCCCCTGAAAATCATTTACATGGCTACCCTTCACCCAACCATCCAGTGCTCTGCAAAAATAGGAAACCTACTCAACCCAAGTGTTTCATTCAAGCTTCTTACAGGCCCTAAACTTCTGCCTGTACAGTTCTGGGGTTAAGCCATATCTCCTGATTAAGGCTTCCTTCATAGGAGCATAACACATTTTCTCCTCATCTAGTAAGGCTAGCAAGGTATCCCTCCCTTCTGTCATGAAGCGGCTCCACAACCCCACTCCCCAGTCTCTCTCAGGGATTCTGTGGGACCTTATTGCTACCTCATATCCGCTGAACTACTGACCAATGTCATCACTCTTCATGTAATCTTTGATTGCCTCCTTGGGGATGTACACTCTCCCTTCTCCAGGCACTGATGACAAACTACCACCATTGGAACTGGACTCCACACTCTTGGCATTTATGTCAATCGCCCTCAACCCTCTTTCATGCTCTAAGAGCATTCTCTTTTCCTCTAAAGCCAATTTCTGCCTTTCCAACTCCAATTCCTTATCCTCTTTTCCTAACTTGAGCTTTGTAAGCTCCAACTCATGCACTCTATTTCTCTCTCTGTCCTCCAGCTCCTCTGGAGACAGACCTCTTGAAGACACACTGCTGCCATCTCTGGAAGGTACCCCCCTGTCAGATTCAATGGTCCCTCCTGCTGCCCATCCAAATTCTCCGCCTCCACCATAGGATCCTCATCCTGCCCACTGGCATTTCTGGATTCCAACCAGGCCCTCAGCGCCTTTTGGTATTCCTCCTTTCTGGTGAGGCCTCTTATAAAGATTTTAAATTTCTTGCAGATGGCTTTTAGTTGAGACACAGTGTAGATTTCCAGCCTATCTTCTTCAAATTCGATGTCAATAGATGCAATAGATGCTGGCTTGGTCATGATGAGAAAATTGGCAGTTCTCAAGCTGCAGAAAATTCTAAAAGGAAAAAAAGTTCACCAGTGGTATGTGGTTGTGTAATGGCACAAATGCAAGTCCGGATCCTCACCGCTGACCACCCAATGTTAGAAATGGGGTCTGTAGTTGGCAATTTTTTGCACCGTTGTCCAAGTAGGGAACCTTCTTCCTAGTCAGGGTAAGGGGGATAGACTTCTAAAATAACCCCTGCTCACCCACTTGGTAGCTTGGCACGAGCAGACACGCTTATCTCGAGGCAGTGTGTAAAGCATTTGTGCACACATACAGTAACACAGTGAAAACACTACAAATAGACACCACACCTGTTTAGAAAAAGAGCAAATCTTTATCTAAGCCAACAAGACCAAAAACGACAAAAATCCAACATACAATGCTGTAAAAATAGGTACTTTGCAAGATAACCTTTAAATTGCTGAAATATCTCAAAAACACAGTTCTTCTGAGTCGGTAGCTTCGTCCAGGGCTACCGCGATGCTGAAAACGACAAAGTCTAAAAGTTCCAGCCGACCGCGTCGGTATGGGTCAGCTGTAGCATCGATAGATTTGTAGACAGTACCTTTCTTGTTGCAGCTGATCCCGTTGGTATGAGTTGGTCGGGACAACCGTCGAGGTTGCGTTGTGAAATGAAGCGGTGCAGCGTGCGGTGCCCTCATCGCGCATGTCCATCTCAAAGTCAATGATGATCCAGAGGTCACTCTCGTGGGAGCAGGAGGGGGTGTTGGTCCTAGGTGGGCCAGCCACGAGGTAGAGTCATAGGGTGAGATGTTATCCGAAAGATCACTACATCTGTTTTGTTGAAATTGAGCTTGAGACAGTTCGATTTCATCCAGGTGGTGACCTCAGTCATGCAGGTGTATAGCTGTTCTTTGTTTCAGGGTTCTGTCCGAGTGGGACAGTATGCATGTTGATGGTGTATGAGAGGATGTTGATGATGTGGGAGCGTATGACATTCGATAGTAGCTAGTTGAGTCATATGGTTTATAAACGGTTGGGACGAGGGATAATCTTTGAGGTAATCCACCAATGAGTTTCCAGGCTTCTGAGGTGTATGGTGTTAGGCTGACAGATTGAGTTCTTTACATCAAAAAGGAGCAGATCCAGCGGAGAGCAGGTGCTTGAAAGTCGATCTTGAATAGGTGTCTGATGAGGGTGGGGTAATGAAACCATTTCAAATGCCACAGAGAGGTCCAGAAGGATGAAGACCCTGGTCTCTCCTCTGTTCAGGATTATGCAGATGTCATCTGTTGCAGGGATGAGTGCTGTTTCCATGCTGTGGTTGGGTCTGAATCTAGACTGTGTGGCACTGAAGAGCTGGTGGTTGGACAGGTTGATGAGGCTTCTGTTGATTTGTTTCTCCAATAACTTGACCGAGTATGGTAGGAGGGAGATCAGTCTGTTTTTGGTAAACTTGGTGGGATCTGCCGAGAGTGACTGCAGAATGTTTCTAAGCTTTTGGGCAGATGGATGATTTGATGGAGGTGTTGAGAATCGCAGGGGTGGCTTTGCTGATGTGGGTGAGTCTCTTGTTGAAGACGTTAAAGTCAGGGGTTTGGCAGGGCTCCAGAGTGGATGGACTTCATGGTTGCAGAGTTTTTGTCTATGGAGATGGCTGGCTACTCATTTAAGGGCTGTTCTTTGTCTGAGACGAGGATGCTTGCCATGAGATTAGTGGGGGCTGGTTGCGGGTCCAAGTTTCAGTATATGGATATGAACTTGTCACAGAAGAAGTATGATAGATTATTGCAGCGGTCTAGAGAGAAGGTGGCGTTGTTGATAATAGCTGCAGGCACAGTGAACTCTTTGATGATGGCTAATATTTCCTCTCTAATGCTGGAGCCGGGACTGATGCGGTCTGCGAGGGATGTCCTCTTGGTCTTCTGGGTTTTTGGGTGGTGGTTTCTCAGGGCGCGTTTATACATGTCTTTTTTCACAGGGTCTTGACTCATTCTCCAATTGTGCTCCAGTAGCTTACAGTGCCATTTCGTCAGTCTGAGTTCTTCCTTGTACCAGCTGACTTGTGTTTGTGTTCTTGATGTTTTGCTGCACTTGAAGGGGGTCAGGGAGTCCGCACGCACAGTAATATAGTTGTTGAAGTTCTTGACGTCTTCCACCAGGTTGCTGGTGGGTTTGGGTCAGTCCATCTCTGTAAAGTTGTTCCAGCAGTGGCAAGGAGGTCCGGGAGTGGTGGCTTTCCTGTGGCTGGGGACGAAAATTCTGAATCTATAGGTGATTGTTCGTCAATAATGATGTTGTTGAAGGAGGAAACAATCGGGTCCAAGAGGTTTGTTGTGGTATGGGTAGGTCCAGTGATGCACTGGGTGAGGCTGAGGTTCCTAGCGTACTAAACAATTAGCTTTTTTACAGATGAGCACATATCAGGTGCTTGAGAACCCCACAAACACCTAGGAGCTTCCTCAGCTTTAGGAGTAGAATAGGAATCCCCTCCCACCCTCGCACTATATAACCACACACTGGTTTGAACTAACCTAACTGGTTCCAATGAAACTTTGAGTAGTGCCTCTCAGAAGAGCAATTGCACAAATGAAGAGAGACAGGACACACCAATATGCAATTCGTTTACCCTGTGGTTGCACCTGTAAGCCATTCACTGAGGGATGAAGTTGTCTGCTTTGAACAAACTGGACCAGTGTTCGCCAGACAGTTGTTTAAATGTAGACACAGTGAATTAGAGAGTGTTAGAAACTCCAGTAAAGTAAAAAGAGTAATTTCACCCAATTGATATCACACCTAGCGAACACCAAGCCAGCAGCTACTCAAGATTAGGATAAGATGTTACTACCTCAAACAAAACCAACCCAAATAAACAATCGGAGGTGTGAGATACGTGTAAGAGTAGTAGCCCAGCTGCAAACATGAATGGCCAGCTACATCCAAACACCACAACCAATACAATAACGAGACTGGAGTGAGTGCAACAAGTAAGCTACTAACTACACATAGCTAGCTCCCACACACTTAGGATACAAACCTATCCAAAAATAAAACATGAAGAAGACCAGTGATCAGCCCAGCTTTAAAAAATAAAACACGTTTTGTAGGCCCCCTGCTGTTTACATATTTTTTTTTAAAACGGTCTGATTAAGATTCATAAATGGGTCTTTCCCTCTCAAATAAATCCAGTTGCTGTTTAAACAAACAAAATCAGGAGACGTTCTGAAGTGGGACCTGGTGCGACCATAACTTTAAGCTGATTCCCCCCTATACGGTGTTCTTGAAGCGCACTGAAAGATATTAAGTACTATGAAAATCAGGACAGTTCATATCTGTTATTTACATTGCTTAAAAACAGCAGAAGTGCAGTGTGAAACGCTATATAAATGTAGGTTATTTATATGTTAACAGTATTGGGTAAGTATTGATTTGTATCACTCCAGGGGAATGGATTGTGAGTCAATACAGACAAACACAGGGAGTCTGAGCCTTGTTGCCTGAACCCTAAAGTTAATGCCAACTGCTTTCACACACATTTTTTGCGTGGGTCCTTTATGGTAGTGTTCCTGCCAACCCTCTCCAACATCCACCGCCTGGCACAGAACACACTGGGGGTAAATTTTCAAACTTTTTGCGCTGGGTTATGTCACAAAAGTGACGCTAATCCGCACAAAATGTTTTTTTACCAATTTACTTTCCAGCGCAAAACTTGTTTTGCGTTGGAAAGTACCCTACAAGTAAAGCAAAGCAGTGTGAAGCATTTCTTTGTGTTACTTAGTGCCAAGGGAGAGTTACATGGGTGGTACATGGGCATTCCCATACAACCACACTTGCCGTTTGACACGAAACCCTATCTACTAACAATTGTAGACAGGATTTAGCGCCAAAAGTTAAAGCCATCTGAAAGGAGGCGTTAAAAGGAGAAATGTTTTAATTTCTCCTTTCTTTTCCTACTTTGCATGTGTGCTGTACTGTCCAGCACAAATACAAAGTGGGAAAAGTGTCTGAACTTGCCTAGGTATAGTATTTTGTACAGGAAGAATAGCCTTTCTGTACAAAACCTATGCTAGACGCAGGCATGCACCTTAGCGCTATGGCGCCAAGGTGTGTGCCTGGCGCACAGCTGAAATCAGCACTAGGGAGAGGGGAGGAGACAGCCATATCTCTGTAGATATGGCGCTCTCCTGCTCCGTCCCTGTCATGCAATGCAAAACAGCATTTTTGTCACCTACACTGCGTTGTGTGACTTCTTTGAAAATCTTACTCTGCTTTGTCCCTTTGGGAGGGTGGGAGGACTTTAACAATTAAATGTGATCAATTCTGGGTTCCCAACTCTTAACTTTTTGTATATTAAATGCATTATCATGTACAGAAAAAAGACCTTGTCATTCACTGATGCTGAGTGGGCGTCCACCCTCCCTCAGTGGCAGGGCCGGACTGGGAACTCAAAGCAGCCCTGGCAATTTTGTCAGGCCAGCCCGTAGGGTGTGGGTGCAAGTGTGAAGCACTGCTGCTTTTGTTTACATATTCATCTAGGCTTCCCTCAAAACGATGGTGATAGCCAAGGGAAGGCAAGTGAGCGCACTCTGGGTGCTCCGACGGTAAGTCGCCGCCTTATCTTTAAAACAATCCTCTTATGGACTCCGTGGGACGTAACGAGAGAGAGCAGGGAGTCGTGTGAACACAATCACGGACCCTCTCCCCAGACCTGCGAAGTGTAATTAATTTAGTACAACTCATTCAGGACAGACCTCACACAAAGGGATGGTCCCACCAAATCCGGGAGACCCTGTCATCCAAAAGAAAGAGACACATGTTTATTAAATAACATTGTTAGTTGTACAAGTGTGCTTGTTACTTTGAACTTCTCCTGTACAAATCACTAGGCACACTGAAAGCAGAAGAAGCAGGCTTGAATGAGACCTGTGCTGGTGCAGAGAAGTTGCATAAGGAAGCGCAGGGCAGTGACCCCTTTCCACTCTCAATTCCCACACCTTACCTCCTCACAACAGAGAGAGGATTTAATCTATCAAGGAAAACAGGCTCTCAGTCTCCTGCCACCCCTCATATAGTCTTCTTCTCCAAGCTGAGCCAGCCACCTGTAGATAGCAGCAACGCAAGTCAGGCTTCCAGGCCCTGCCCTCTCGTCTCCAACTCTGGTTGTAAGTCAGGCAGGTCTTGGCTCCTCCCTGAGTCCGACTCTCTTTAATGTATATTTGAGCCCATTAGCCCACATAGTTCAGGAGTATGGACTCTCCATTGTGTCATATGCTGATGACACCCAATTAGTTGTTTTAATAGCCGACTCCCTGAACTCCGACCATAAACAACTTACCCCGTGTCTGGAGAGGATAGGAACATGGATGGCGGACTGCATCCTTAAGCTGAACGGGGACAAAACTGAGCTCATGATCCTGGGTGGCAATTCTAACCCTCGGTTAGAGATTCCTTGGCCAGCCACCTGGGGTCTTCCCCCAACCTCTAAATGCGCCATAAAAATCTGGGTATGTGGCTCGATCAGAATTTAACGATGGACACGCAAGCCAAAAAACTGGCGGGTACATGCTTTGGCATCCTTCGGATGCTCAGGAAAATCCTTGGCCTACTCCCGGAGAAATCGAGAAGGACAGTGGTACAAGCCTTGGTTGTATCAAGACTCGATTATGGAAACTCATTATACCTTGGATCACCCAAATATGTCACCAATAGGCTACAGGTTGTACAGAATGCGGCAGCTAGACTGCTTCTTAATATACCTAGGAATCAGTCAGCTAGAGCATCCCTTAGAGAGCTACATTGGCTTCCTGTCCACACCAGGATCAAATTTAAGTCTCTTTGCCTTGCACATAGTGCCATGTATGGGAGAGGTTCAATCATGTTGCGAACCCTGATCTCCCACTACTCACCTCGCCGCTGTCTTAGATCAGGGTCGAATTTTCTGATGAACACCACCAGAATTAAGAGGTCAAGGTGGGGTGGAAGATCATTCTCACATCTGGCACCCAAACTCTGGAACAGCATGGACCCAGAGCTACGATTTGTCGAAAATGAACAGGCCTTTAAGAAGAAACTTAAAACTTGGCTGTTCCCTTAACTCTCGTTCCAGATAGCTTCCTTACCTGTTATAGCGCTGGGATGCCTGCGGGTAGCCATGTGCTCTATAAATCCCTAAACCTAAACCTTATCCTTCCTGGTCCCTTGAATTTATTTTATTTTTATTTGATGAGTTTTATATAGCGAAGGTATCAGAGCGCTTTACATGGGCCCTTCCACTCCTCCACCATCCTTCACCGCATAAAAAAAGTTTTGTGGGCACCACTAACCATTTAAATGGTGAACAGTGCCATATATGTGTATTTCAATAATCACACCCAGGTCAAATTGTACTGGGAAACAGTTAAACAGGAAAGCAAGCTTGGGGAACATGCACATTTTCACTAAGTTCACTCTCCCATAAATAGTCAACGGGAAATTCAGCCATTTCTTAAACTATCTTTTAACCTCCATCGCTACGCGATACAAATTCCATTTAGCAACCAATTCTAGATCCTGGTAAATAGCGATACAGATTTCATTTAGCAACCAATTCTAGATCCTGGTAAGTAACAACTCCCAAATATCTAATTTGTGTAAATAATGGACCCTCAAAGTCCCACTATTCCAACACATTATCTCTGTCTTCTCTTGATCGACCGAGTACCCTGCCACCCTACCAAAGTATCCACCTAACTGTGACAAAGTATAATTTGCTGTCTCTGGTTAGCTAGTAAAGATGATCAAATCATCCGCGTAGAGTGCAATCTTTTTCCTATACTCACAATAAACAAAAGGTTTAACTCCTTCCTCACTGCTAGTGCCAAAGGCTCAATAAAAAGATCAAAAAGAATGGGAGAGAGAGAGGGAAACCCTGCCTTGCTACCCTTCCAATTTCCACTCTCTCTGTGAGTGCATTATTAACCAGAATGTTGGCTGAGGGGTTCCCATACAAGGCCTTAACCGCCTGAATAAACCTTAACCGAAGGTCATAATTTATTAGACAGGACCATAAATACTCCCATTTAACCTGGTCAAATGCTTTAGCTGCATCCCAGGTTATCAGGGCTAGAGGGACATAGTATGTACTTGCAAAATCGATTGCTCTGATCAACTGTTGGACCAGCTCACTCAGGGGCATATTCACAAGGAGCTATCGCCGAATTAACAGCACTTTATCGCAGCCAAAGTTGTGATAAATATACCTCCCCATTCACAAGCTGGTGTAAACAGCCCACAGCACCAGTTTACCCGCGATAGCAGCCACAAAAAACATCGCCACAGAGGACCCCCGCAAATATCGCTAATGGGATGCAGAGTAGGCGTTCCCATGCCAAAAGCCGAGACAACATCACACCTCAACATTCACAATGACCAGCCACATCGGCGATAAGAACACAAAACAGGCGATAAGGCGCGTTAGCACCAGGAAATTTATACCTGCTCTGACCTGGTGTAAAGTCGGACGGCAGCCAGCACCACAAAATGGAACACAGCCCAGGGCCACATCCGAAGGGCAACAGATGCCATGGAGCCACTCATCATGCGGCCCGGACACCCAAGAGGGCCACAACACCCACTGCCACCACCCCAGGACCCCAACCCACACCCGGAACACCCCCCCCCCTCCCTGGACCACCACAGATGCAGCGTAGACAAAGACAGCGGACCCCCAGGAAACGTACCAGCCGCACAGACCCAACATCTGACAATGTCACCGTCCACTACAGGCTGAAAGGGACAACCATCCTATGCATCCTGGCCATCATCGCCTAACGGGCCTACGGCACCAACACAGCAGACAACCAACATCCCACACAAAGCTGCTGGCTTGGCTGCACCTGTTGGCCCCTGGTACCTCCCAAACAACACCCGCCAGAGTCGGAGGAGTCACACAGCCAGCCACATCCAAGTCCCCCACACCTGTCCTGGACACCACCATCACCCTGGTACCCCAGTCCCCATACGTCCAACACAATGCGCAGGATCCGCTGGAGACCAAGCAAGGACCATACGCCATAGCAGGATGCACGCACATGTTGGGGGCAATCCACAGCACACATGTACTACCTGTGCCCCCTGGTGACACAGCACACAATCACCTCAACAGGAAGCACACGTCTCACATCAAGGTGCAGGCAACAACAGAACACCGTGGAACCTCCAACAATGTCGCCTTCAAATACACAGCCAGTGTGCATGATACCTTCATCATCCGACAGTCCATCATCAACCAGCGTTCCCAGGATGGCAACAAGGGAAATGCACACCCCCTTGGCAAGTTCAAAATGAACACCCCACACACCTCAACTCCACAACCATCCAACTCACAACTCTGGCAATGCACACGTCACAAAATCACAACCAACATGCACAACAACATGACCACCCACCAGACACGACAGAACAACTTACAATGGTAACCTGGGCAAGCCCTGAACATGAGCCATCAATGGCATGGCACCTCAGCCACATAATAGCCGAATGTGGGGAGAGGTGGCAACCAGGCATGTGTGAAGGATGCAGTAGAACCATGATCGGGAAAGCACACAATGCCAAGAGTGGCGGAGATGTGCTGGACAGACCGCAGTATGCAGAACACACCCATATCCATGGCGACATACACCTCTGGCGTATGGAGTGCAGTGGACAGTGGACGCAACCATGTCACCCCAGCCAGTGGGGGACCTCGCGGAAATGTTGCCTGTGACGCCACCCCCTAAGCATCACCGGAGTGGGATGGCCCAGCGTAGGCCACGCCAGCGTAGGGGTGTGAATAAAAAGCATGTAGGCCTGGGCGTGGTCCTCTCCTGGAAAGCCCCATGTCTCTGCCAGGGCGGCGCCTCCCACCCCGCCACGAGGCAGACACCGTCCTCGTGAGCGGAGTTGCCTGCGATGCTGTGCGCCTGTCGGACCCCGGCATGCTGGACCACGAACCCGCCAGGCCCGCCCCTGCGCAGCCAGGCCACACTGATCACCTGCCGACACCGGCATGTGTCAAGAAGGGCCCACAACGTGCCGTAGCAAGCTCAAAGCCTGAGTCCCGCGACCTTGGCAGCCATCTCAGACCATCACGGCCTCCACGACACAGGCCCGCTTTAGTCCTTTCTCGTTGACGTACTCTACTGCCGCCTTCGGCCTACTCTTCGGACCAGTAGGTCCCATATGTGAAACTGTGTCCTGAGTCATGAATGGCAGTGACCCCAAATCCGGGCCAGCGGCCACAGCACTAGACCCCCCCGATCAGTGAGGCATACTTCCATATGGGCATCTTGCGACACATGGTGCCACTAACCCTGTTCAAAGCCAGTCGGCTACACGTGGTGCCACTAACCCTGTTCAACGCCAGCCGGCTACACGTGGTGCCACTGAACCTGAACAACGCAGGCCGGTGGGGCCATCCAACGTATGCCGGTGACACTAGGTGAATGGGCCGTGCTGACCGCTGCCTCAGGCCTACACCACGGTCAGGTAGGTCACACATTTGGAACTGAGTCTTGATTACACCATGGCAGTGAACATCATTTAAGGCAGAGAACAATTCACTATACTCCCTTCGATGTGGTGCCAACAAGTCTGTGCATGGCATCACAACCACACGTGTCTGTGGGCCTACGCGGACCACTGCCCTCGGCCTACGCTGCGCACGAGTGGGATCACAGATTTGGAACTGAACATCGGTAATTCAAAAGGCAGAATACATATCATCGCACGCACGGAGAGGTGTAAGAGGATGACGCGTTGCAGTCCGGAGGGAACAGGATCAACGTTACGGAGGTGATCGAACACTACCGACAACTGCCCTTGTGTCACTAACTCTGTGCCTCGCGAGCCAACGACACGTGGCTGTGGGCCACTGCTGACCACTGCCTCCGGCCTACACTGCAGTCCAGTGGGTCACAGTCTTGATTTGGCAATGGTGGAGTTCATATCAGTGTACCGGCATCATCGCAGACTGCATCCCCTCACAGCACCTGTGCCACTAAGTCTGTTCCCTGACATTCATGGACACTCACTGGTCGTACATTGGTGGCGTTTGAGTCTATGGACTAGGGGCTGGTTTTCATCCTCATGTAGCTGATACCGAATTGTTGGTGAGGACGAGGGTTGCGCTTTTCACTCCTCCATTTGCTGCTTCCAGATAACATCAGACCTTCCGCATCATGCCCTGGAGGACACTTTCCACTGTCCCCCGCAACCCTCCGCAACATACACCTCAGACTTTGATGGGGACCCGCTCAGGTCGCATGGCCCATCTGACTGCACCGCAAGTCACCGTCCCGTGGCTGGGTGCCTGTGCCGGCCGCAGTGCATCCGGGGCCACTAACTCTGTGCTTGTCAGGTCTGGAACCCCTTCTTCTGAGACATTGGATGGCCTCTGAAGCGATGGTCTTGGGGTCATCAACGCCATGTGTCTGTGGCCCTGCGCTGTCCGCAGCCTCCGGCCTCAACTGCGGGCCACCAGGGCCCACACATAGCATCGAGTCCTGACCGGCCCGGACGTCGCATCACCGCAGGAGGCACACGCCACCACCGCAAGCACCACCTCCAACCTCCATCTGCCAGAGTCGAAACTGTGGTCCTGACAGACCTACGGAGTTTCTCAGACCTGTCGTGGATGCCATCATCGGCCTGATACCCTGCTCAGCACTCCAGGTGCCAGTGACTCAGTGCACCGCAAGCCATTGTCCGTTACTGATTGAGTTGTGTGCTGTGGAGAGGTTGTGCAGCAATATCACCTCAAACAGTGTGGGAGCCCTGGTACGTTGATGGGGGAGATGATGCAGGTCTGACACACCCCACTGCACCTGCATCAGGAGTATATATCGAAGGGACACAATCCGAGACTTTTTCTTCACATAAGCGCGCTCATCTCTAGTGCCCCAACCCCAGTGCACTGCAACTCACGGACACTTCTGTTTGCATGTTGGCTGTCCTCTGGACTTTCTCCGGCTCACTCCATGTTGCTCAGCTGTTGACTCTGTTATGCATGTGTTTTCTGTTTCCGTTGCACTGGTGTCCAATGTTCAAGTTGTTGCCAGCACCAAGCATTCCGTGCGGACTGGCTTACACTCACCCCACACACATCCAGCACAGGCGTCACTGTACATGTGGCCCTGCCAATAAAGGGACCTGGCGCACGTGTCCGTGGCCAGTTCAACATGATATATGCGTGTGTCCCTGTGGTCTTGTTGTATGCATGAGGGCCCTGGGCCCTAGGACATTACATTGTGCTGTGTACATCGGATGCAGACATGTCACCGCAGGCAGAGGTTTGTAGCTTGGACATGTAGCTTTGTCATCACCCACTCAATTCGTAAGGGGAGTGGCCGGGGCCGTCGTACGCAGAGCCAACATGGATGTGTAACAGCTATTTGCGCGCCCCTGGGCGTGGTTCTGTACTGTGAATGTGCATCTGCATGTGTCTCTATGGCAGTGTGGGTCTCCTTTGTGGGGTGTGCGTGGTCCCTGAAGGGTGATAGACACCTACGTATGTGTTCTAGTTCGCATTCCAGGTGTTCGGTCCCCACCCAGGCCTGTTGGGCCACCTCCTTTTGGTGTTCTGCACCTGGCATTGGGGTGCCATGTGTGGGTGGGTGAAGTGTCGTGAGCCAGCTGTGCTTGCGTGTGCTTCCTGCTGTGTGGTCTGTTGCAGGCTCTGTGTTCTCCTCTGAGTAGCTCGGCTGCCCGGGTCCTGGTGGTGAGTTGCGTGGGATATCCATGGGCTGTTGTAGGGCGTCGGTGTCGACAGTGTGGTGGTCCTCTCCGGCATCGCAGATGTGTTGTCTTCTGTGCTCTGCTGGAGGTGTAGTGTGCCCCTCTGCAATGTGCAAGGGAGATGCATGTTGACATTGTGTTGCACTGTATGTTGGCGCATTGTTCTGGTTTACATGCAGACTATCTGGCAATGTACATTGTGACTGTTTGGGAGGTGCTGGATTCTTCTGCGGGACAGTGTACTTTTGGACTACATGACAGATGTGAGGTCATACGCGTACATTTCCATTTCATACTTTCCAGCTCTGTCAGGTGTAGTAGGCATGTTTCTGGGCATGTGCGGAGCCAGTTGTGTCCTCTGTTCTGCAGTGTCGGCTATGCGCATTGTACTACATTATCGTCGATGTGGGTGTGCTGGGGGGATCTGGGACATTATCCTGGATAATTGTGGGTGTGCAGTGTGCTACACCTCGTTGTGCATGTGTGCCATTGTGCCCATCTCCCTCCGTCCCCCCAGTCCCTGTTCATTACACTCCCTGTTGATGTTGTGTCAGGTCCTCACGAGCTGTGTCCGTACTCCCTACTCCTTGCACCATCTACACACTGATGACTGTGGCCTGGGTTTCCTCCAGCTCCTCCTGTGGCGCAGGACTGCCACCTCCTGTCGCCGTTGCTGCCTTCCTGTTGGCAGCGGGTTTGTACCTGGTTTAGGTTGTCACGTCCTGCCGGCGCCTCTTGGCCTCCTGGATTGGCCTCCTCGGCACTCCGAGCATTCCAGGTGGTCTGCTTGTGGGTCAGTTGCTGGTACTGTTCTATCACCTCCGTGACGCTGGTCTTGTTTTCCTGCGGTCTGCACCCCGTCTTCCTCTCCCTTTTCTCCTTGGCCTTCCCCGACCCAATTGTTCCTTGCTGGTGGTCTGTGGGGGTTGTGGGGTTCGCGTTGACCTCTGCTCTGGGTCAGGGTGCATCCATGTTGCTACGTGCTTTGGCTTGTTTCTGGTGTGCTGTTTCTGTGGGTTTTATGGTGCATTTTTCCGCCAGACACGTGGGATTTGCAGGCCTGTGGCTGTTTTTCGCTACTTTTTGTACCGCGATTGGCCTCATCGCATGATTTTTCGCGTTTCGCATTTTTGCGGCGTGGCGTTGATTTTCACGCTGACATTTGACGCGTTATCTGGTGTCTATCGCATGCTACCGCCTTGTTGTGAATTCCACGTTGATACGGGATTAATTTCCCGCGATAGGCTGCGATGTTGAAAGTTGCGTAACGCTACTCTTGCGGTAGTTATCACACGTTCTTGTGAATATACCCCTCAGTTGTCTGTCTGGAGTAAACCCCTTCTGATCATCTCTCACCAGTTTCCCCAACACACCGGTGAGTCTCCCAGCCAATATTGAGGCAAAGATGTTATAATCCCCATTTAACAATGAAATTGTCCGCTAAGACTTACACTTATGAAGGGGCTTATTAGGCTTGGGAATAACTACAATAGACAACGTAGAATCTCCTAGCTGTCTCTCCAGCCGTTCCATTTTATCTTCCAGTGCTAGCTCTTCCGCAGGATCTTCCTTAGAATATGTCTTGGCCCATTCAGTAATTACTCCCTAGGTATATTCCTTATAAACAACCCAAACCACAGTTATGGGTGCGCTACCTACATTTGTTTCAACATAAACGTTTGGAGTTAGATTTTAGCTTCACAATTAGCATAGTCGTGGTGAGAAGTCTTTATTCTATTGTCCATCTGCAAGGTCCATCTTGTTTACCCACTATAATCTTCAAACTAACCAGGGCAAGATCCAAGTGAAAAGAGGGAATATACTTAATTTCTCTATCCTGATGTGCCAGCATAAGGTCCACCAACCACAAGTCAATCTGCGAACAATGGCCATATTTCTTACTACGGAAGGAAAAAAATTCTTGCATACGGCCTTCTTCCACCGTATGTCTACAAGCCCCAGGTCTTCCATGATATTCTTAACACATGATGCCATTTTAGGCATATTACAATGAGATTGGCTGGTTGAGCGGTCTAGATCCCTGTCCAACAATGTATTAAGATCTCTGCCCCAAAGAATTGGGGCTTTATAATCCAGTAATCTCTCTAACAGCTTCCTCAGGAGCCCTACGTCATCCGTATTCGGGCCATAATACTCCACACATGTTACTCGCTTTCCTTCCCTAAGTTGCAATAGAGCTACTATCCTGAGGTTACATAGGCCCCGGGCACAAACACTTCCATTTTACATGCTCATGTTTAAAGCTGACATCTTTTTTAGACGATGACTTTTAACACACATTTGTTTGCGCTGCCTCATGAGATAATGTACTCAGAAATGGTTTGCTTACAACTATAGTTCTTCACAGGCATATTATCTGACCTTATAACATTCTGTACAAGGACTTAGTACACTGTGCAAAATGTCGTTGTTTGTTGTTGTCCATTTGGCGACAGCTCTGGGTGGATAGAATCAACAATGACAACAGGGCCAGGACTCAGGCATGGAACAAATGGGTGCAGTTTATTATATATACAACAATATGCCTCTGTTTAGACAGAGGATCATCTCTATGTATTGTCAAAGGTTGCCCCATGCCTGAATTCTAGCCCAGCTGAATTCCAACACCATCCTGAAGAGGATGGTGGCCTGTTCTACACCAAATCTGGCTGCCAGATGATACACACCCATAATGGGAAGTTAGACAACTCTAAGGTACACTGGTAGACCTGCAAACCCAATGCTTTATAGGAGAGGCAGCACAAGGTAGGAGTGCAATTATATGTATTCATATAATCTAATGCAAAGGCACAATAGTTATATTATTCATTCTGTTTACCATTCTTGCAATGCTGGTAACCTTGTTTTGCTCCATTCTATTAATCATTGCAAGCCCTCGTATTTTGCACAAGAGTACAATTGCTTCACTAAATGTTTGAAATGCCAATTTTTGTACTTCTTGTGTCCCTCTTTGGGCATGCCTGACTTACTAATGAAAGGGTAGAATCTGTTTCTATGATTTCCTTGGGGAATTAGGTTTGTCATGACTTCATCCGGTGCTCCCTTGGAATGGAATGGGATTGGTAGAGCGCATTATGCCCAAAAGTGCCAGAGCACTAAATTTGGTAAAGGAAGAACATCCACTACAACCAGAGACCTGCCATCATGGGAGGGAGAAGAGTTAGGTTTTCAGTTGCTTACAGAACGCCACAAAGGCGTCCAAGCTCACAATGTGAGTAGGCAGAGTGTTCCACCGTTTAGCTGTCTCTACCAAAAAGGAGCGGCTGCCCCACTTGGCTTTTCAGAACCTTGGAATGCCCTCCTTCCTAATAAAAGATGACCTAAGCTGTCTTTTTAGGGCATACCAGTGAAATGCTGTTCTCAGAGGCACCACTCCCCTTGGTGATGAAGAGTCAGAAATACCATGCAGAGTGCTTTGTATGTCACATATTTCCTAACAGGCAACCAGTGGAGGGAGTGCATGCTTTCCCTAAATGAGATATGTCTAGGAACATTCAGGACCAGGCTAGCTGCCGCATTCAGAATGACCTGCAGTCTGTTAAACAAAGACTTATTGAATTATAGGGTGTTGCAATAATCTAGGCTCAATGTGACTAAAGCAATGACCACTGCTACTCTGAGCGCCGCTGGAATAAGTGAGATCTTTTTGCAGAAGTTTAATGATAAAAAAATAGGAACTCGCAGTTCTATTGACCTGAATGTCAAAGGTAAGAGAGTTATCAAAAATAACCCCTAAGTTTTTAGCCTCGGCCACTGTGGTAGGTATAGGACTACGCGTCTCAGGCCACCAGCGTTCTGACCACACAGGCTGCTGTGCACCAAAGACCAAGTTCTGCGTCTTGTTGGCATTTAATTTCAAGCAGTTCTCCTTTATCCATGCGCTGACGCTAATCATACAGCATTTGAAATTATCAGCTACCACAGGAAAATCATCTGTTATAGAAATCATGATTTGGGTGTCATCCACATAGGACAACACCTGAAAGCCAAACAACTACATCATTCTAGCCAGGGGGGGCAACATAAATGTTAAATAAAGTGGGGCTGAGGGAGGACCACTGTGGGACCCCGCAAGGGAGCTGTAATGGTTCTGCCCTGCAATTGCAGCAGCTGACTGTTTGAGTCCTGTACGTTTAGGGGCACAGATGGCGCATTGTGAGCTAGCCAGCATATTAGGCAACATATTCTGATGGTATGAGTGGGCTCAGTCGACACAGCGCCACCAATGTTCTAGTTTGGGTACGTATTTAATGCGTCTCCAAAGTAGTTTTCTTCAGTGTGCCCAAAGACCCCACTCACCAATTAACTAGAGACATCCACCATGGTGTTAGGGATACATCCTCCTCAGTTAAATAGGAAATCCTTATTCTTGCCCATAGGTTGTTCAAGCTTGAACCTTTCAAAGGATCACCCCACTATAGTTACCTTCTCTGAATTCCATAAATTAAAATGGCTAACACAACACCAGTAAATATACTGGTAAACTGTAGACATGTAGTTCCACAAATGTTACAACAACATGTGCTCTCCCTTACGGGTTGGGCTGTTACCTTCCTGGTAGAGGCACATGAAGCATACAGGTAACATTTACAGCAGCAAATGCACAATCAAGACATTTTCAGAATTATACCATAGCTGCAGTTCCCAACAACTACACAGCTTATGAAGAACTAGAAATACCATTAACATTCCAGGAACACCAACATTGGTTCCACGGCACCCTACCACATTCAAGAGAGGAAGTTAGACTGCGTCCCCTCAGCAATGAAGAGGCAACATGGCCAGTCTTAGCCAATTACACACCATATCCAGACATAGCAAACCTTACACCACCAGAGCTACGTACACTATACACAAGTCTAGTTAGGTTATAAAGGTGCTTGACACAATATATTATGCAAACAATGATAATACACCCAGGGAGGAATGCTCAAGCTGCACAACCACATTTAGCAATGCTGGAAATTAGTCCAGTGACTAATAATTCAAAAATGGGAACATTTTGCACCAGACGGGAAGAAGTTCCATTCTAGATTGCACAAAAAACTAATCAGCTTAAAACATTATTACCCATACGGGACCTCAAGATAAACATAGAATTCTCACAATGTGCCTACCGTTAGGGATGTTACCCCTGACAGATGACTGGGCCACTTGGGGCACAGAATTTACTGCAGTCTATAAGATAACACATGGTAGACCATCCATTGCTGTTTTGCCAGAGGTGCTAAAACAGATTCAAAATGAATATGGGGCAACCCCGGCCCTGGACTTGGGTATAAAACTTATTGGCAATTACGCCAGGGGGTCCTCAATTATTTTAAGTAATATTAAAGGGGAAACAGCAGCATTGTCAGTATGCCAGTGTCTCACACAAATTCCATTAGCGGATCAGGAGCGAGAACTAACAAAAATTATTGCTAACACCTAAACATCCATAGGTGGAGATAATTTGGGAGCCAGACCAAATAACTCACAACTAAAGGGTAATTCTGAAAAAAGATAGCTCTAAACATGCACCTGAGTCTTCTAAAAAACGATGGGATAATAAAAAAAAGTAAAAGAAATGTTAAACCACGGGGTGGCTGGAGGGGCGTGGGCAAGAGAACCATCATGGCAGATGCCTAATTGAGCAGCTCCGCACCAGTCTGATATCATCCTGCTACAAAGTGTGCCTAGGAGTAACATCAAAGCCCCCAACCCCTTACATGCCACCCGGGGGGGGGCCTGTGGCTCCCTCTGGGGCAGCAGTGATACAGTAGTGCCCATGGGGTGCCATGAGATGCATTGAGGACTAAGGCAGCAAGGAAACTGCAGCTGAATCGAAAGGGCCTGGCAGGCTGTGAGAAACGGAGAGGCCTGATCGTGGAGCGGTGGGCCAGCAGCATCCCACCAGCCCAAATCAGCCTGCAGCAGGAGACCAGCAATGGGTGTGACAACCTGGAGGTGTGGCTGGGACCCCCGGTGCCCTGATGGTAGCGGCGAGATACCTGGAGCAAAGCAGTTGGATGGGCCTGGCGGGGGATTCAAGGCCCTGCAGAGCCCTGGGTACAAAGGCCTGACCAGGAGACACGGGTACAGAGCAGGAAGCAGCAGAGGCGCACCTGCATATAGCCACGACACCAGGGTGGGGCCAGCCAGGAATGAAGGGCCGGCAGCATCCCACCCAGCCACTACCAGCCTGCAGCAGGAGACCGGTAAGGGCAAGTCAGCCAGGAGTTGTGGCTAGGGCCCCAGGGCCCCGATGGTAGCAGTACCTATACCTGGAACTGCGGGGGATTCAAGGCCTTGCAAAGCCCTGAGTACAGAGGTCTGACCGGGAGGCGCAGGTACGCAGTAGAGAGCAATGGGGGCACACCTGCCCATAGCCAAAATGCCGGAGTAGGGCCGGTGAGGAGAGAGACAGCACAACCGCATGGCGGTGTCTGAGTGGGAACCCAGGGAACAACCTACTAGTGGGCATCAAGCTCTGGGACATGGAGCCACAGAGAGGCCCTGATGCCAGTGGTGGGAAAGAGCACCACACCTGCCTGCTAAAGCCTGAGAGCACGACGGCCCCTGCTGCAACAGGTGACTGAAAAAGGGAGTGGTGGCCTAGCAGATCAACTGGCTCAATGGACCCTGAGGGCGGCAGCAAATACGTTAGTTGAGCAAAGGCCTAACAGCTGGCACCTGGGATTAAAGGGGACTGTGATTGGGCAGATTGGGGGCTCCAAGTGATGAAACTACGGTGAAGCACTGCAGGGCAAGTGACCCCGATGGGAAAGACTCTCCTTGAAGGCAGTGGAAAGAGAGGAGTGTGATTGGGTCCCCCCACTTCACTCCCCTTCCCCCCGAGAGGGGCTGAATGCATGTGAGGGACCTGCTGGGTGGGCCCTAGCAGGTCACAGAGGGCCGTGGCCAAGTGGTGGGTTTGTGACGCCTGCTGAAGAGTCGAGAGGACTTGGCATGCAACCTGAGAGCATGGTGTAGGAAGCTGGCTCTGTATATACTGTACCAAAGTAAGGGATAGTGTGCACAGAATCCAGGGAGTCCCCAGAGGTATCGCAGAGGCTAAATTAGGTAAGTACTAACACCTCTCTTTGTGGTAGTGTGGGCAAGCAGTTAGGCTTATCCACAGGGTGTGTTAAGCATGTATTGTATTCACTCAATCAAGGACTGATTTCACGCACTTAGAGACAGAATCCAAACCAATAAGGTAAGTATAAAAAGGTATACTTATGTTTTATTTTTAAAACCAAGTGGGACTCGGCACAGGTAAGTGAAATATACTCTCAAATGCAAGACTTTACAAGGAAATGCAGTTGTGGTTGAAATTGCAATCATTACTGGTTTGTTTTGAGTTCAAAAACAGTTTAAATTACACAGTAATTACTTTTGGAATACTTTTGGATTACTTTTAGATTACATCGAGTACTCGAGGTGGTATGCCTAGATACCACACCCGGGATCCCACAATACAAGGTAGGTAAAACTTTTCTTGATTTAAAGCACAGTTACTTTCTTTTCATACAAAACAGTAGGTCAACAGATTTTTTTGGTAACAAAATTCGTAACATTGGTTCCTATGGGAAAAAGAGTGTCAACGGTTTACAGGTAAGTAAACGACTTACAAGTATAGGTTTTGGGGGTTAGGACCAAGGTTCCCCAAGGTCTATATGGGCACTCAATGCGCACCACCAGTGGCACTGGGGCAGCCAGGTGCAGAGTGCAGGAGCCCAATGTTAGCCAAATGAGCTAAGGGGCCTTGGGTTAGGGACTGCTTACAAGCAGGCTACTCAGGTGTGGGAGCCAAGCTCCTGGGGTTGAGATCAGCAATGGAGGGGCCAACAACTACACAGGAGCTGCACCACCAGCTGCACAGGGGCAGCAGAGTGCAGAGGGCCAGGGCGACATCGGGGACCCAATAGATGTCAAGGGAGATCTTTGGTTCGGCAAATACACTGCAGGTTCGGGCAGGGAGACTTCCTGAAGGTGACCACCTGCTGGAGAGGTAAGTTAGATTCTTAGGGGATGCCTGGACTCTATTGGTTGGGCCATACAAGGCCGTGTGGCATCAGGTGCAGGGGTGTCTTCTGACGTCGGGTTTTCTAACCAGCTCTGGTCGTGGTTGGGTGGACCCTTCAGGTTGAGGCTGCAGGCGTCGTCTTGAACCTTGAGGGAGGTCGAGGGTCATGAAATCTCAGGTCAGGATCGCTGGGGAGACCTCCTTGTGGTGTTGGAACACTCGATCATGGGCTGTGGGCATCGGGTGCAGAGTGGTGCAGAATTGCAGAGTTGCCGGAATCCGGATTCTGTGAGTGAGCCTTTGCTTGAGCAAATCCAGTGCTCACGGGAGACAGAGTATATAAGAGAGTTGCAGTGCAGGTCCTTCGGGCTCTGGGAGTTGCTGGCTGCTGGACTCGCCGGGGTTCTTGCTGTAGGCAGATCGTAGACGGGACAGGCCGGTAGGGCTGGGGCCAAAGCAGTTGGAGTCCGCTTCTTCTTCCTGGGTCAGCACGGCTCTTCAGTCCTTCTTTTTTCTTCCTCGAATTTGAAGAGGCAAGGTTCAGGGTTGCCCCTAAATACTAAATTTAGGGGTGTTTAAAGGGGTGTGCAGGTCAGGACCAATGGGTCCCTTCTTTGGGGTGGCTACACACCTATTACGTCACACTGCAATGGGAGGGAGCATGAGCCTCTCCCTAATTGGCTGAGTCCCCATATCTCCAAAATGGAGGGGACTGAGATGTGTGCTTCACCTCGCCTCCCTCACTTGAGGGGTGGGGTTTGCAAAGGTGGGCATACCTCTCTTCCTAGATTGGTTTTCCTGCTGATTCTCCCACCCAAAGTGGGGGGGGGCAGAACCGGTGGGAGCCAGTTGCTGGGGACAGCAAGAGGCAGGGACAGCTCCCAAAGGCGGCAGGCCTTTGAAGCTTCCCCTTTGTGGACCCAGCCCATCCTGGGGGAGGAGGCATGACACCTCTGTCCAGGATGGGCTTTGTTTCTGGACCCAGAGAGTAGAGGCTCTCTACCGAGGGGTCCAGAAACCTCTCTGGTGGGTGCAAATGGTGGGCAGCCATTCACGAACCACACCAGGGCTGGTTGTTTTTCAGGGGCATATCTAAGATGCTCTATGAGTGCATTTTACATTCAATCCCACACTGGCATCAGTGTGGGTTTAATGTGCTGAGAAGTTTGCTACCAAACTTCCCAGTTTTAGTAAAACCAAAATGGAGCTGTGGAGTTCGTAATGACCAAGTCCCAGACCATATACTTATTATGTCTTTACTACACTTACAATGTGTAAGAATGGACTTGGACACTGTAGGGGGACTGGGCTCATGCCACTGTACCCTCACCTGAGGGCTAGTGCACCATGCTAGAGGGGTGACTTACCTAGGCCTCAGGCAGTGGGTTGTAGGCATGTGCCATGTTGACTCTTCACTTTTCTCCGCACCAAAATACACAGCCTGCAATGGCAGTGTGTGGGTGTTAAGGTACAGGGACTCTAAGGGTGGCACAATAGGTGCTGCAGCCCTTAAATGCCTTCTCTGTTCACAGTGCTATTGGTACCCATGGTACCTTTTACAAGGGGCTTACCTGTGGCCAGAGATGTGCCAATTGTGGGTGCAAACATACAGTTTTGGGAAAGAACACAGGCACTGGGAACCTTATTGGCAGGGACCCAGCGCACATCAAGTCAGGTTGCATCAGATGTCAGGCAAAAAGGGGGAGTAATCATGAAAAAAGGGGCACATTCCTACACACGGTCTGGCATCTTGGGGCCCCATCAGGACCCACATGAGGCCCTGAGTGCCCCCTCTTAAGCAATAACTCATCAGTGGAGAGTCGTGAGTTGGCGATAAACTTCCAGCAGGGATGGAGATGACGCCTGAGACGATGTCCCAACCCCTACAGAACAAACTGGACAAAAGCCTCGCTGCCATTTCTGATGCAAAGACCACGCTCCAACAAGAGATCGGCACAGTAGCGGCGGAGCTGGGCCTGTTACGAGCAGACCACTGTAAACTTGTGAACAGAGTTAAGGTTTCGGAAATGGCCCTATCTGAACTGCAGCCTGCACAGAAAGCTAGGTGTGCCCAACTGAGGAGCCTGACAGAGCGGGTGAGCAAGCTTGAGTAACGAGCAAAGGATGCAGAAGGGTACCACAGGCAGAATAATGTCTGTGTGGTGAGCCTCCCAAAGGACATGGAATGCTCAGACATGGTGGTGTATCTGGAGTCATGGATGCGAAACACGGTGCCCCGAACCAACTCACCCCCTTCTTTGCACTTGAGAGGGCACACAGAGTACCGGCCCAGCCTCCAGCCCCGGGGAGGCCACCCAGACTGGCCATGTCAGAATCGCTGGGGAGACCTCCTTGTGGTGTTGGGCCACTCGATCATGGGCCGTGGGCTTCGGGTGCAGAGTGGTGCA
Organism: Calotriton arnoldi; assembly: GCA_963921515.1. Classification (NCBI taxonomy): domain Eukaryota; kingdom Metazoa; phylum Chordata; class Amphibia; order Caudata; family Salamandridae; genus Calotriton; species Calotriton arnoldi. The sequence goes on from CAWUFW010002047.1 coordinate 546,436, forward strand.
GTATCGCAGAGTCGTCAGAATCCGAATTCTGTGGGTCAGCCTTTGCTTGAGCTAATCCGGTGCTCACAGGAGACGGAGTCTATAAGATGGTTGCAGTGCAGGTCCTTCGGGCTCTGGGAGTTGCTGGCTGCTGGACTCGCCGGGGTTCTTGCTGTAGGCAGATCATAGACGGGACAGGCCGGTAGGGCTGGGGCCAAAGCAGTTGGTGTCTGCTTCTTCCTGGGTCAGCACAGCTCTTTGGTCCTTCTTTTTTCTTCCTTGAATCTGAAGAGGCAAGGTTCAGGGTTGCCTCTAAATACTAAATTTAGGGGTGTTTAAAAGGGTGTGCAGGTCGGGACCAATGGGTCCCTTCCTTGGGGTGGGTACACCCCTATTATGTCACAATCCAGTGGGAGGGAGCATGAGCCTCTCCCTAATTGGCTGAGTCCCCTCATCTCCAAAATGGAGGGGACTGAGATGTGTGCTTCACCTTGCCTCCCTCACCTGAGGGGTGGGGTTTGCAAAGGTGGGCACACCTCTCTACCTAGATTGGTTTTCCAGCTGATTCTCCCACCCAAAGTGGGGGGGCAGAACCAGTGGGAGCCAGTTGCTGGGGACAGCAAGAGGCAGGGACAGCTCCCAAAGGTGGCAGGCCTTTGAAGCTTCCCCTTTGTGGACCCAGCCCATCCTGGGGGAGGAGGCATGTCACCTCTGTCCAGGATGGACTTTGTTTCTGGACCCAGAGTGTAGAGGCTCTCTTCCAAGGGGTCCAGAAACCTGTCTGGTGGTGGCAAATGGTGGGCAGCCCTTCACGAACCACACCAGGGCTGGTTGTTTTTCAGGGGGCATATCTAAGATGCGCTCTGAGTGCATTTTACATTAATCCCACACTGACATCAGTGTGGGTTTAATGTGCTGAGAAGTTTGCTACCAACACTTCCTAGTTTTAGTAAAGCCAATATGGAGCTGTGGAGTTCGTAACGACCAAGTCCCAGACCATACACTCTTTATGTCTTTACTACACTTCCAATGTGTAAGAATGGACTTAGACACTGTAGGGGTACTGGGCTCATGCCACTGTACCCTCAACTGAGTGCTAGTGCACCATGCTATTGGGGTGACTTACCTAGGCCTCAGGCAGTGGGTTGTAGACATGGCACACAGTATATGTGCCATGTCGACTCTTCACTTTTCTCTGCACCAAAATACACAGCCTGCAATGGCAGTGTGTGGGTGTTAACGGACAGGGACTCTAAGGGTGGCACAATAGGTGCTGCAGCCCTTAGACGCCTTCTCTGTTCACAGTGCCCTTGGTACCCATGGTACATTTTACAAGGGGCTTACCTGTGGCCAGAGATGAGCCAATTGTGGGTGCAAAGGTACAGTTTTGGGAAAAACACAGGCGCTGGGAACCTGATTGGCATGGACCCAGGACACAACAAGTCAGGTTGCATCAGATGTCAGGCAAAAAGGGGGGGTAACCATGCAAAAAGGGGCACTTTCCTACACACGGTCTGGCACCTTGGGGCCCCCTCAGGACCCAAATGAGGCCCTGAGTGCCCCCTCTTAAGCAATAACTCATCAGTGGAGAGTCGCGAGTGGGCGATAAACTCCCAGCAGAGGTGGAGATGGCATCTGAGACGATGTTCCAACCCCTACAGAACAAACTGGACAAAAGCCTCGCTGCCATTGCTGATTCAAAGACCACGCTCCAACAAGAGATTGGCACAGTAGCGGCGGAGCTGGGCCTGTTACGAGCAGACCACTGTAAACTTGTGAACAGAGTTAAGGACTCGGAACTGGCCCTATCCGAACTGCAGCCAGCACAGAAAGCTAGGTGTGCCCAACTGCGGAGCCTGCCTTGCCTGCACCCACTATAAAAAGGGGAAACTGGGAAGGCTGTTGGACTGGCTGGTCTGCCCGGAGGTCAGGGGTTCACCCATCATTCACGTGGTGTTCTGGGGCATGGATACAACCACAGCATTTCAGGATTACTATGTTTCTTTATATGGGCTGCAGGGGTCAGGGCAACTTGAGGAGCCCAATGTCCTCCTGGATTGGATAGAGCTCCGGAGGCTCCCGTCAGGGGAAGCTCAGGATTTGGTGGGACCGATAATTGTCCTGGAAATACAGGCCACCATCAAGGGTATTACAGGAAACTGTCTCTTTATGTGATACTGAGATATCAATAATCTGATATACCATGCAAAGAGTCCAGGGATTCCCTTACTAGTGGACAGGGCCTGCTATACAATCCCAACATGCTCTATTAGGGGGTAGTGTAGTCGAGCAGCCTTAGGCTTAACATGTAGGAGTGTAAGAAATATGTAAATGCACTCAATGATTAACCCCTTAAGTGCTTCTGTCGGCCAACGGCCGTTGCGAGCACTACCTCGGTAGTGCTGCGCACGTCCGTTGGCCGACGCGGCCCCGCCCGCTTAATAGAACGTTCCGCACTGGCGTGGAACGTTCGAAGCAGTTAAGCAGTTAATAAATGACAACACAACTTAAGAAGGAGATCCACACCAATTTATAAAAATAGCAAGTATCTTTAAATACGCTTAGGCATCAGAGAAAATTGTTCAGGTAAGTATGAGTTCTGCATTGTTTTCCTAAGAAAGGAAGAACAAGTTCTGCAAGCAGGTACAGTACCTCGACTTACAGGGGTGCTAGGGGCAGAGGTGTCTTTGGGTGTTGGATTTTTCTCACCGGAGCAGTATGGTCGAGAGGGGCTGCATGCAGAGGCTGCAGGCATTGTAAGGGAGTCCAGGAGGGATGAAACCACAATGGACTCTGACTCTGGAGGGCTGGGGAACTTTGTTGGGGCCACTGGCCCACTTCAGCTCGGGCCAGAGGCGAAGGGTGCAGTGGTTGCTTCTGGTGCCGGGTTTTGGTTGTTCCGGAGGCCTCCAAGTCTCTTCTTTGGAGTTTCTTCTTGAACAGGTCTGCTGTTCACAGGAGGTCTTGAGTCTTTTTTGAAGGCTGGCAGTCCTTCCAAATTTCTGGAGTCACAACTGCTGGACAAGTCGACTTTGGCGCAGTTTTTGACAAGGGCGGCGGACAGGCCGGCAGGGCTGGGACCATGTCAGGTGCTCTCTTCACATTTCTTCTTCTTTTACTGATCTTCGCGTCCTTTTTCTTCTTAGGTCATTAGGATCTGCTTCTCTGGTGCCAGGGACTCCCATAAATACCGAATTTAGTAGCTTTAGGAGAGTGCAGGATAGTAGCCAATGGGCTATTGACCCTTGGGGTCACTACGCCCCGTATATTACCACTTCCTGTGAGAAATGGGCATAACACTGTCCCAGAATTCCTAATTATGCCATCACAAAGATGGCTACTTCTGAAATTTCTGGTCCTCCTCACAGATAACCCACCTTAGGTGTGGTACTAGCCTGGGGCTGGCACGCCTACCTGACAAAATAATGTTCCCACCTGTCCAGGTGCCAAGTGGGATCTGTTCGGGGGGGGTGGCTTCCTCTCCTTCGAGGGGCGACATATTGGCATTTCAAAGGCAGTGGCTTCTTTGAAGCTCGCCAGTCCAAGGAGGCTAATCAGTAGGTCATCCTGTGGGAGGGGGTGTCACATTCTCTTCCCGGACAGGCTTTTGTTCTGAACCTCCTGAGAGCAAAGGGCCCAATACTACTAGGTCAGAACAGTGTCTCGGGTGACAGGCTGGAAGAATCCAGTTAGCAAGTGCACCAGAGGCTGGTCGGTTTTCAGGGGGCACCTCTAAGGTTCCCTCTGAGTGCATGTAATGATAAATTCAACACTGACATCAGTGTGGGTTTATCAAGATGAGATGTCTGGTACCAAGCATCCCTATTTTCAGTGAAGCCATCATGTAACTGGGGAACTCCTTTGTTACCAGGGTCCAGTACATGGTTTAAAATGGCTTCCCTGGTCACTTGCACTGGCAGCAACAGGGCTGACCAGCACAGGGGCATATCTGCTCATGCAGGTATGCCCTCAAATGTAATATTAAGCACCCTTCCTTAGGGCAGTCAGGCCTGCTGTAGGGGTGACTTACAAATACTACATGCACTGTTAGGAACATAGCACACAGGGGTGTGTGACGTCATTGTTTCACTTTTGTCTGCACTAAGACACACAGCCTGCGATGGCAGTCTTGCCTGTGCTTGGTGAGGGGTCCTTTAGGTTGGCACAATTTGTGGTGCAGCCCTAAGGAACCCTCTTTAGTACATTATTATTATTATTATTATTATTTGTATTTATAGAGCGCACAGCTACCTCCAACGGAGGTGTCCTGGCGCTAGAGAAACAACAACAAAAGTTCAAGCATGGTGTAGTTCGGGAAATTAAAGGCGGTTAAATAACCATGTCTTGAGTGCTTTCCTAAACAATTTTTCTGACTTAGCCTTCCTAATATATATAGGCATTGTATTCCAAAGGACAGCTGCTTTCACTGAAAAGGAACAGCCTCCAGTTCTGGATTTTTTAAAACGGGGGTGGCCAGTAGTTCATGTTGATTAGATCTAAGGACTCTGGTCTGGGAATATTTTTGAATTCTTTTTTAAGTATTTTGGGCCTTTCTCCCCCAAGGCCCTATATACAAGCGTCAGTGCTTTGAATTCAATTCTTCTCTCTATCGGTAGCCAATGTAGGCTCCGAAGATGTGGGGTGATGTGGTGTCGTATTGGCACATTCCTGATCAATCTTGCTGCCGAATTTTGGATAATTTGCAGCCTCTTAATCTGATATGCCGGAAGACTCTAAATACAGACTATTAGCATAGTCTAATTGTGAGGTTATAAGTGCATGCACCACCACTTTCCTGCAGTCCATAGGAAGGTAGTTAAGGGTTTTTCGTAGCATTTTTAGTTTCCAAAAACATTGGGAGGAAACATAATTGATCTGAGCTTTGCCAGATAAGGTGTTGTCAAATTTAAAACCTAGGTTTCTTGCTGATTGCACCGGTATTGGGGGTGGATTAAGCTCAGCCGGCCACCAGAGTTCTGCCTTCGGGGGGTGTGCTTGATTGAAAAACAGCACCTCAGTTTTATCTGTGTTCAACTTCAGGCAACTGTCTGTCATCCAAGATGATATATTAAGTAGACATTGCCTGAAATTGAAAAAGGCTGCCTCCGTGTTGTCTTCAAAAGAGAACACCAGCTGGGTGTCATCAACATAGGAGACAACCTTTACACCCCATTGTTCGACTAGGCAGGCCAGGGGGGCAAGATACACATTAAAAAGGGTCGGGCTCAAGGCGGAACCCTGCGGAACTCCACATGTCAGGGGATTTTCGGATGAGGTGAAAGGATGGAGGCACACTTGTTGGGTCCGGCCTTCCAAGAAGGATTTAAACCAAGTAAGTACGGTTCCAGATATTCCCAGTTCCTCAAGCCTTTTTAATAGGATACGGTGGGACACCGTATCAAAGGCTGCGGAGAGATCCAACAACACAAGCATGGCACACTTTCCCTGATCTACTTCCGCCCGCAAAGTTTCTGCAACCTCCAATAAGGCAGTTTCTGTGCTGTAACCAGCTCTGAAGCCTGATTGAGAATCGTGTAGGAGGTCATTTAATTCCAAAAAGGCAGAAAGCTGTCTCTGGACTTCCTTTTCCAAGATTTTAGATGGTGCTGGAAGTAGGGAGATTGGTCTACAGTTCTTTAATATGTTGGGATCCTCATCTTCCTTCTTGAGAATAGGCCTTACCTGTGCTATTTTCCAACATGTAGGAAATACTCCCAAACTGAGAGAAGAGTTCCAAATGTCGTTAAGAAAAGGATTAAAACAGGACCTACATCAGGCCCTAGGTACCAGGGGTACCATTTACTATGGATTTACAATTGTATACTTTTTGGGAAAGAACACTGGTAGTGGGGACCTGGTTAGCACGAATCTAGTTTACTGCAGTCAAAGTTGCTTCTAATGCCAAACAAAAAGGGAGGGGGGTACTACAACAAAAACCCAGTTTCCTACACAAGCCCCCCCCACCCAGCCCACAGGCCAGGATACTCAGTCAAACCTGGGAGAGTCTTCCTAGTATGTCAGGCAAGGAAGCGTAAGGAAACAGGCTGTATTGTTGCAGGGCCTACTCTGCCTTACATCCTACTGTCTAGGTCATTCCCTCCAGGGAGCTGGCCTACATTGACAGTGTTAGGACCCAATTTAAAATGCCCTTTGTCTACTTCTTCAGTGTCCTTGCCCATTCTCTTGGTTTTGATATCAGAGGTGTCCACCTCTGCTAATCCTACATTAGCCAGGGCTGCCCCCAGCTTACCCAAAGGGGTTATCCACAACCTGAGTAATCCTACAATGACCAACAGGTTCAGGGGGCCTAGTATACTATTTGACATGGGGTCAGACCACCATGCCAAGGACAGTGCAGCCATAAAGGCTAACACCCATCAGATGTCACTAACAGCTGTCAGTGCCCAGAACCACACTTTTAGCTATTCACTGACAGGTGAAGGTGCCAACATATAGGCTTCTTTGGGTTCAGTTTGCCTGTCTGCTGTTGTAGAGTGGGGGGTTACTGCAGCCTGTAGCAAACACCCTCCTTCCCCTCTCTCTTCTGTTAGCTGAGGAGCCACCATCTCAGGCTTAACAGTTGCCTGACTAGTCAGGACTTCTTGTGGGATAGGTAGGGCTTCACCAGGGACGCTTAGGGTGCCCTCCCCAGCAGGGGCTGGATCTCCTTGGCCTACTGGAACTTTGGCTAAAAGTTGCCCACCTTTCCTATACTACCTCTTTTTCATCTTCTTCTGGGGCTTACTTGCACCAACTGCAGGGTCAGCATTTCCAGAATCCTTGGGTGAGGACTGACCCTGGACCAGTACCTCACTTTGGCTCATACCAACGTCTTGGTGGTCATTTCCAAGGAGACAGTCACGGGAGAGGTCTTTGCTGACTGCCACCTTTCTCCAACTAAGGGACCCAGCTATTTCTGGGGGTACTAAAGCCACAGGCCTAACAGTAACCGCCCCTGGGACAGCCCTTACACTTTTAGTCTAGTCTCACCTGAGATATACTGGTTTGAGAGTACCAACCTGTCATGCACAACAGTGTGACTGGCACAGATATCTCTTAGGGCAGTGGCTGGGATTCCAGTAACCAGTAGGTGGTGGAAGTGTCTACTCCACTCTGGAATCCTTAACTCCCCTTTTGGGCTCACTTTCCAGTTAAAGGCTAGGAGGACTTCATCATCTGAGGAAGGACCCTCAAAGGCTACACTGGTAACCCTTGGAGGTACACTAGTGGCTTTGTTTTTAGGACAGGAAGGGACCTTGGCCAGGTGACCTGTCTTGTTACAGTTAAGGCACCAAGCCTTCTTCGGAGACTGAGTTCTTACCCTGATATCCACTTTTGTTTTGTGAGGTGTCTCGGGCACACCCTCCTGCGCAGGTTTTTGGGGGCCTACAGAGGACTCCTTACTTCTATCTTTGTCTTCAGAGTGCTCTACATTCTCTTGGGGGGGCTTTTTGACCTCTTCCTTTTGGCCACCCCCACCATGCCAGGTTTTAGGCACACTTGTTTTTACCCAGTGATCAGCCTTCCTCCCCAACTCTTGACGAGAGACTGGCCCCAGGTCCACCAGGTATTGATGCAACTTTTCAGAAGTACAGTTACTTAACAGATGTTCTTTCATAAGCAAATTATAAAGCCCATCATAATCTTGCACCTAACTTCCCTTTAACCAACCACCTAGTGTTTTCACTGAAAAGTCTACAAAATCAGCAAGGACTGACTCTGGGTTTCCCTGACTATGATCCTGTACTCCTCAGTGGTGAGTCCAACTCCAAAGCCCTTAATCAGGGTACCCTTCATGAGGTCCTAAGTCTCAGCTTCTGTCTCAGTCAGTGTCAGGGGTCTATCCCTGCACTTACTTGAGAACAGTTCCCATAAGACAGAGCCCCAATACTTCTTGGCTACCCTTATACCGAGGCAAGCTCTCTCGAAAGCAGTAAACCATTTTGCAACAACATCACCATCTGTATATTTAGCGACAACCGCTTTGGGGATCTCAGGGTCAAAAGATTCACTTTCCTCCCTAGTTATAATTTTGCTGCCATCAGCGATGGGTCCTAGTCCCAACTCAATTCTTTGCTTTTCTTTGTCTAAGATCTAGCTCATATAGCTGCTCTTTTGGCTAGTCTTTTAAGAGCAAGATCCTCTACTGAGAGACCTTCACTTTCTGATTGTGGAGGGTCACCTGACATCTCACTCCCATTGTCTCCACAAATCCTCCTGGGAACCAGGGGCATCCTCTGGATGCTCTTGTTCATACTCAGCTAACACCTGTCCCTATCCATTCAGCAGCACACATAGAAAGAGAAAAAACCTCCCCGGAGTGTTTTTGTGCAGAAAGGTGCCCCTTCCTGCATAAAAACAATCCTGCCGACAACACAGACAACCTTGCACCGTGGTGCAAGGGTGCCTGCATTGATGCAAGACTGCCAAAACCCCACCAGCACCGGGGGAAATGACAGGAATGCATTGTATTGAATAAATATGGTGCATTCATGTCCTTTCCCATTGGCGCATGGCATCGCAGGAAGGTAACTTGCTGTGCTGCCCTGTGCCACCATTCTTACAAATATGCCCCCAAGTGTTCCAAGTCAGTTGTATGAATAACAATTTCAAATGGAGGGTGATATACCTCGCACTATTAATGTTCTCTTTTGGGAGAATTTATGATTTGGTTATGACATTCTCTTGGCTGAACAAGATTGGGCGCCTAAGTTTGTTCAACAAGTTTCATGAGGGCAAAGTGTAATATTACCATCTTTCTCCGACCTTGTTCAAGAATCAATTAAACATACATATGCCAAGGAATGAGCCCTTGCACAAGCCCCAACATTTTACCGCAGTCAGGTGGGCTGGGATGAAGAATCTCCTTACCATGTTACACCTATAAGGTCCAGTCCACAAGTGGAACCACAATACTGCATCAAGCATGAGGCTAAACAACAGGTCAGAGAAATTCTAGGACAACTTGAATATCAACGTGTAATTGAAAGTTGCACCTCACCAATGAACAATCCTTTGTTTCCAGTAGTGAAACCAGATCATTCATATCGCTTGGACTTGGACTATAGATAATTAAACAGTCACACACGCACATTTGCAGTATAAAATACGCATACTGCAGCACTATTGAACAATATAGTGTGGAAGAAATCTAAAACCACATTAGACATTTCAAATGTCTTTTTCTGCCAAAACATAGTGCCTGAAAGCAGGTATTTGACTTCATTTACTGTCTTTGGGTCACAAAAACAATTCTGTTGATTGCCACAAGGGTATAAGAATAGTCCAGGCTAATTCTCTACCCTAGTAACAAAACAGCTACATGCTTTGACAATGAAGCATTGTCCTATGTCGATGACATATATCTCACATATGATGATTTAGAAACGCATCTGGCCAGAGTAGATTACATAATTCTAGGACTTGCTCACACTGGCTACAAATTCGATTTAAGTATCCTGTTCTTGGAATACGAGTGGTCAATTGAAGGAAGAGTTTAGCGACTTACTTCCCAGAGAAGTGTGTGCACCAAATACATTAAAAAGTGTCACGTGGGGGCGTGGCTTGGGCGCGCATGGAGTGAGACGCGTTACATCGAGTCCCCGCTCCGTCGCTTCCGTAATCGCCTTTCTCCCTGTCACCGGGCCCGCTTTCCATCCCGAGGGGCCCAGACACCTGTGGGGGACCTCTTGGTGGTGCCTTGTGCTGTGGGGCCATTCGGAGGCTCCGTGTGGATCGAGTCTTCTGGCCGGGATCGGCCCGACCCGCTCTTGCTGCCATCTTGGGCACCAGCCGTTGCTGAGTCTACGCGGGCGCCTGGTGGCCTCATCTGCTGGCGGGGAGTGGCGCTGATGCCGGCGGAGGGGTCCTGACTACCCTGACCTCCACTGACCTGCTGGGGGTCCCGGACTGCGGCTGGAGCCTCTGTGTGTTTCCGGCGCTTGCGGATGCGGATGGCGGCTCCCCTATGGCCTGAGACGTCTAGCTGTGGGAGCGGTCAACCCCCCCTGAGTCCTGAGGACGCAACAGACAACGACGACGGTGAAGGTACCGAGACGGGGGGACCATCTACACGCGGGCGACTGGTCCACTTGAGCTTTGCTGGCTCTTCGGCGCCAGGCCCGTCATCTTGTCCCCATCTGCGGCCTGCGATTCCCGGCCCTCGCTCCACTTCTACCCCTCTTCTGGGTCGCTGGCTCCAGGGCATGGACCGGGTGGGCGTGCACGCTGCAGGTGCCTTTGCATTGGTGCCTGGCCCGACTCTTCTGCTTTCTGGGCCCCGTGCTGGCGCAGTTTTGGCCTGTGAGGGCACTGGAGGTCTCCCGGCCACTGTGAGAGACTGCTCTGCTTTGGACGCTCCCTCACTGCTTGTCGGGCCCTTGGAGGGGCCCCAGAGACTCTCCTTGCCCCCTTGACTTGTGTGCCCCCCGCCTGGCCTACTTGGACTGCCCTTTGAATCGGGGACCTCGCTGGATCTGCGGAGCTGTGGTGATGACCTGTGCAGGGCCCTTGCGTGTTGGTGCGTGAGCTGGCTCTCCACAATAGCTGATTGCTCACTCCTCTCTCACCTGCTGGGGTGTGATTGCCTGTCTCCCTCCTGCTCTTGATGTCCCCAAGCACTCGGAAGCTCTGTGGCCTGTCTCCATCCTGTGTGCTGCAGGGCATGCCATCCTCACGTTGAGTGGCCCTTCGCTTCTCTGCTTTTTCGCCATCATCCCTCCCGGAGTCTGCCACCGGCTGGAGTGCCCTGGTTCTTTTCCCGCTGGGTCCTTGGTGTTCCTGGTCTTCGTAGACATGCCTCCTAAGCATAGAGGCAATAAAGAGGTTGACTCTGCGGCTTCCAGCGAGAATCCGGTGACATCCCTGTGGTCCAAGACGCCCTCGCATACACAGGAGGACCCTGCTGCTTCTCTGGCGTCCTCTGGTTCGTCCGCCTCTGGGGTGCCAATCACCCAAGCCTATATATCGTCCTTCTTGCAGGAAATCAAGACTGAAATTGGCTCCCTTCGGCAGGACTTGAAGGCCAGATTGCAGGATATCCGCAGGGAGGTCGTTGAGATTGGCGACAGGTTTGACGGTCTTGAACGGACAATGGACACCAGGACAGAGGATATTGATGGCCTCTGGAAGAAGGTATCCGAGCTGGAAGACCAAAATATCACCCTACAGTTGTACCAGGAGGACCTGGAGAACTGCAGTAGGCGGAATAACCTTCGCATCAGAGACGTCCCATTGGGAACGGAAGGGAAAGATATCCTGGCGTACACGGCGAACCTTTTGCATGCCATTCGCGAGGGTGAGGGTACCTCACCACCCATGTTGGATAGAGCGCATCGGGTGCCTGGCCCCTGCAACCGTCCTAATTTTGTCCCGGACATCATCACAAGAGTCCACTTCTTTGTGGACAAAGAAGCCATCCTTCTCGCAGGGAGTTCAAGCGGTCTCCTATAATGGGCCCTCCATACAAATCTTTCAGGAACTTGCACCTTCTACGCTTGGCTGGAGGAAGACCTTTAAGCCTGTGACAGATAAATTGCGGGACCTTGAGATAAAATATCAATGGGGCCACCCCTTTGCTTTTATGTTCACCTGGGAGGGTAGACGGCGAGTTGTTCAGTCTCTACAAGAGGCACTGCGTCTCCTCCATCTTCCTGTGGATTCAGACAATGATGATCTTCCATCCTCTCGCACACGCCCTGTGGGCCCACTCTGGCTGTAGTGGTCCACTGTCCCTCCTCCTCGCTTCAGACGCCTCTTGAAAGATCTTGAATCTTCACAAGCCAAGCAGGATGCCATCAACCATGTTCGCTCCTTGAGTGCTTCCCCGTCTCTCACGAACTAGTCGCCCTCTGTACTATGATGTGCCTGGCTGTGTTACTACCTGGGGCCCGGTCATGGGGGCCCCTTAGCTTGGGCCTGGTGGCTAGATCAAGTTGTGCTTCTTTCATTGCTACACGGGATGCTGATGGTGGAGACTCTTCACCTCCTGTGTGTCTGCCTCCCCCCTCTCCGGAGTCCTACAGGAGAGTGACTTCTCCGGAATAGTCCGCTTTCGGGAATAGACTCTTTATGGACTTGGCCCAGTTGGCCTGTTTTTTCTTTATTCTCTCTCTTCTTTGTTTCTTTTCTTATCTCTTTTCCCTTCTATGGGTTCTTTTCGGATGCGTCCTTGTCCGAGGCTGGATGGTGGTGTAACTCTGGGAGTGTGTGGAGGAGATATTGGCAATTGTACGGAGTCAGCTGGCCCTTTGCTCCTGTGCTTTATTCATTCTCTTTGCCACTGTTTTTGACAACATGTTTTTCTCCCTCTCTTGTGCAACCTTAGGGGGTTGCTTCTTTCCCGGTCCTGGGGTTTGTCTCCTTTCGCTTTCTTTGGGGGTGCCTGATAGGGTGCAGGGTCTGGTATGCTCTGGGAACTGCTGGTGTGGCTGAAGCGTGTTGTCCCTACTCTCTTACATCATGACACACACTGTCACATTCCTTTCTCTCAATGTGAAGAGACTCAACTCTCCTAACAAGCGTCGGCAGGTATGGCACTACCTATTCCTGCACGATCCTGACATGGTTTTCCTACAGGAGACCCACTTGCTTTCCTCTGACACCCGCCTCATGTCTCACCGCAAATACCCTACCCAATTTTGGGCATGCTCCCTGACCAAGACTAGTGGTGTGGCAATTTTGTTTAAATCTGGCTGGCGCGCAGCGACCTCCCGGAGTGTGGCCGATGAGGGAGGTATCTTAAAGTTGACATGGTTTGGGGTCGGGGCTCCTGTACCTTTGTTAATGTATATGCCCCCAACCAGAAACAGGATATGTTATTGCGCCACCACCTTGGGGCTCTGCTTCGCTCCCTCTCAACCCCTGTTGTTCTTGGGGGTGACTTCAACTTGGTTTGGGACCCTGAGCGGGATCGCACTGCGCAGGCGCACCATGTTGCTGGGGCGATGTCAGCACCATTGAGGAATGCCATTACCGACTTCGGTTTGGTCGTTGCCTGGAGATACCTACATCCGGACTCTCGAGATTATTCTTTCTTTTCTCACGTTCATCGCTCTTATTCGCGTATTGATTATTTTTTTCTCTCGCTTTCTTTGGCTCACGTGCTGCGCACTGCGGACATCTCGGACATTTCTATTTCCGATCACACGCATGTTCTGCTTACGCTCCAATCTCCCGCTACCCGTGGCGATCCCCTCCCGTGGTGGCGCCTACCCCTCCAAGCCCTCCGTGATCCGGTAGATGTGGCGGACATTCGTAAGGAGATTGAATCCTTCTTTGTGGCTAACTCTCTCTCTGACACTCCCGAGGATGTCCGCTGGGATGCCTTCAAAGCTACTATTCGGGGAGTCATCACCTCAATCTCCATTGCCCGGACCAGGGAGGCTCGTCTAGTTGAAGCCTCCCTCTCCCGGGATATTAAAGACTTGGAGCGTGAGGATCATGCCTGTCCCTCCCTTGCTAATAAACGGCGCCTGGCTACCCTGCATGGTCAACTGCGCTTACAGCGCACTAATGAAGCCGAACGACTTCTTGTTAACCTTAAACAAAAGTTTTACGTGGGTGGTGATAAGGTTGGGGCGTGCTTAGCGTGCCGCCTACAGACCCAGACTGCTCGATCCCATATTGCGAAGCTCAAGCGGCCTGATGGCTCCTGGGCTATCTCGGAGGCAGACAAGGCTCATATCTTGATGGCCATTTACACTGATCTGTATGCCCGTGATCCTTGCTCACCGGAGGCCATCGAGACGTTTCTCGACTCTTGCCCCTGGGACCCCATTGATCGATACTTTACGGAGCTACTCGATGAGGCTATCTCCCATGAGGAAATTGCTAAAGCATTGAAACAGCTCCCGACGGGCAAAACCTACCGGTTGCTTTTTATCGGGTCTTCATCCCGCAACTGAGGGACCACCTGCTCCATCTCTTTAACAACTTTACTGATCACACGGGCCTCTCCTCCACGATGAACGAAGCAGAAATAGTGCTTGTCCCTAAGCCTGGTAAGGACCCCACTCTGGCGGCTTCTTTTCGCCCCATTGCCCTGTTAAATACTGATGCCAAGCTAATCACCAAAATCTTGGCTCACCGTTTGGAGCCTCATCTTCCTGGCCTTATAGACCCTGATCAGGTGGGGTTTGTCCGCCACCGGCAGGGCACAGACAACATACGGCGGATTGCCCACTTGGTGGAAAAATCGCGTATCAGAGATATCCCTGCCTGCCTGGTCTCTCTTGACGCCGAACAGGCGTTTGATCGCGTGGACTGGGGCTTCCTCCGGGCAGTAGTCCAGAAGGTCGGCTTGGGACCTGGATTTATTTCTAAACTGATGGCCCCCTTGCGAAACCTACCACCCGCGTTCACGTCAAGGGCTCTACCACTGCTCCTATTCCTATCCACCGAGGCACTCTCCAGGGGTGCCCGCTTTCCCCTCTATTATTTGCACTTGTTGTCGAGCCCTTAGCTATTGCTATACGCCGCAATCAGACTATACGGGGTATTCGTATGGGGGTACTGAACACAAGGCTTCCCTCTTTGCTGACGATCTGCTTCTGTCCTTGTCCTCTCCGTCGACCTCTCTTCCAGCGGTGGCTGAACTCTTGAAATCCTTTGAGGCCGCTTCAGGCTATCGGATTAATCTTGCGAAATCCCATGCTCTCAATCTCACGCTCTCGGAGGTCCAGGGTTTGCAGGACTTACTCCCGGTACAGTGGACGGATGAGTCGATTTGCTACCTCGGCCTAGACTTGACTCCTAGACTCGCTTCTTGGTTCTCCTCTAACTGGCCTAGATACCGGAAGTCCATCGCGAAGAAATGCATCGATGGGAGGGCCTCCCACTGGCGTGGCTGGGGCGCCTTAATGCCGTTTAAATGTCCCTTCTCCCTAAGGTCCTTTATCTGTTCCAGTCTCTGCCTACTCCCATTCCGCACGCTGACATTCAGGCCTTACAACGAGACTTTACCAAGTTCATCTGGGGGAAGTCCCGCCCCCGCTTCTCTCATAAACTACTTATGCTTCCTAGATCTCAGGGTGGTCTGGCCTGTCCCAATTTACTGGAATATTATTGGGCTTGTCACCTCCGGTTTATATCGGAATGATTGTTCCTGAAAGCGAGAAGCACTGGTTCCATATGGACCGTGCGGTGGCCTGTAGGCCATTGTGGGATCTAGCCTGGCTCCCGCGTGAGGCACGCCCTCACAGTGCCTACATAGCAACTCCAACGAGAACGGTCTTGGAGATATGGGATAAATTGGCACTTTCCTGGGGCCTTAGGACCTTCCCTTCCCCCAACGCCCCATTAACACTCAACCCTGCGTTCCCCCCTTCTTTGCAGCCTCAGGCTTTTGCGGCTTCGATCGCAGAGGGTCGGCGTGTGCTCCAGGATTTTTTCAGGGCTCTGCCCTCCGCACCTTTGATCAATGCAAACAATTTTTCCGTCTCACAGATAACACGCGTCTGCAATATTGTCAATTGCGTCATTGGCTGTCTTCCCCAGCGTACTCCCGGGAGGTGACTCGCCAGCTCACCCCCTTTGAGTCCCTGGTGCGTAGATTCAAGGGGTCTCGGGGCTTAATCTCTAAACCCTACTCTATCCTTCAACACTCTCGACAGCTTCCGCTTCATGGCTACCAGGCACGTTGGGCCTCTGATCTGGCTGCTGACATCCCCCCGGAGGACTGGGACCGCTTGTGGAAGGACATCCCTAAGGTGTACCGTAGCATTTCCCAGCGCGAGTCTGCTTACAAACTGAAGACGCGTTGGTATTATACCCATACCCGTCTGCACCAGATGTTCCTGAACACTCCTCCGATTTGCTGGCGATGCCGGACTGATAGAGGGGACTTCCTAGACATTTGGTGGTCTTGCCCGGGTCTTACCATGTTCTGGAAGGAAGTCCTCAGGCATATCAAAGAGATGGTGGGCTTCCCGGTTCCTCCTACCCCGTCCCTAGCAATTCTGGGCATTCGGCCCGGCACACTGAAGGCCATGACTTCGACACACTGGTATTTAATTCTCCACTTATTGGGAGCGGCGCGACAGTCCATCGCCTCTTGTTGGAAGCAACCCCACCCTCCTCCTATTGCTGCGTGGTTTCTCCAGCTGTGGGATGTCCTGTCACTGGAACTGCTTACGGCCCGCCTCACTCACACTGACACGCGCTTTGACCGCATCTGGTGCCCACTTATACACTATCTCACGAGAACTGAACACTCCCGTCTGATGCCCCCTAGACTGCGGGCTCTACAGCTATTCGATGATCCTCTGGAGCTCTTCTCTCGTGGCAAGAGATCGGTCACCCCTGAGTAATGTGCCTGGTCTGTCGGGTAAGCCTTTCGGGCCTTCCGATCACTAGACTCCACCCTGGACTTTGGCTCTTCCCCCTCCTCCCCGGCTCCCGGGCGCATCCACCCCTGTCCTCTCTTTCCTTCTCTTCCCCTTTGGGGGACGTATCTTCCGCTGTTCTTTTCTTTTCCTTTCTGTTCTCATCTATTTCAGGTTTCTTTCTCTGTCTTTCTCTTGTTATATGATGGTTTTTGTTTTATGCATAGCAAAGTGTATTAGTATTGTCGCAGTATGAATTGTAACATCCAAGTGGGTGGAGAGCCTCGCCTTGACTGGACCTTGCTAGTCTTGCTCATCTGTTTGACTCTTTGGTTGTGTTGTTGTGGGACCCTTATACTGGGCAATGGGACTCTAGCTGAGCCTACGCCTTCTGGTCCCCTCTATGGCCTCCCCTTTGGGCGTGGCGAAGGCCCCCTTTTTCTTTTTACGGTTGTCCCATGTGTTTTGGGAAGTCACTGTGCCTTCATTACATTTGTGTCTTCAATTCTACGTAGTTGGATTTGTCCCTTTGTGGGGGTCCGGATCTGTTTTGCTTCTTTTGTTACCCACTTTTTGTTGCTTCCCCACCCTGGTCCTCCAATTTCTGCGACATGTGTAACTTTTTTCTTTGTTTGTACTCAGTAAACAGATATTAAACAAAAAAAGTGTCATGTGGCCCATGGGGACATTGTCGTTTTCTTTAAGTTGGCATGAGCACGCTGCAGCATACCCGCTGTTTTGCGCACGTTACTACAAGTCTTTATTTTTGCAATCATTTCTATGACTGTTTTCACATGAGAACGCATAGTAGTGTTCACTCTCTGCAGGTTCCTGGGATTTTGACTGAACATTGTGAACAAGGTCGAAAGCAATGCACCTTGTTATTTTGTTCTGGCCAGGCCTTAGCCCTTAGACAAAACATACCGATGCAGCTGTTGTTTGGAACAACGTACTTTGGTAGTATTGGAATACAGAAATTGGTAGCACACACTTGGAGAGGGAACTTTCCAGGGAGAAGAGCGAGACAGCACCTATGATGTAGATCTACTCTCTATAGGGCTAAGGTATGGGGTCTGCTGACAAAGCCAAGATATCTTTTAATATATAATAATACTGCTTCTTAGCAGGGGAGGGAGGTTAGGCTCTATTCTCTTCTTCATGACATCTCCCTTCATGATTTATGGACTAGCTCCTATGCTGACTGTATTTGTACTCTGCATTTTCCTGCTTGTTGTGGCACATATACTGCATGTTAGGGCATGTTAGTTAAAGTAAATATTTTAAACTGTTTCGTGTCTCAGTCAGATCTTATTGTGGACAAGTACAAGAGTGTGAGCGAAAGGGTGTGTCTTGTTACTACGATTCCTTAGAGATCTGGGAGTGTTGTGTTCTGGGGTGTCTAATCATTTGTTTCTCTGTGATTGAGTAGGAGAGCAAGTGAGACACTATAGGTAGTCGGTTCTGGGCTCATGGGTACTAAGGTGGTAGGATGACTCACACACTATACACCAAGGTCCTGTAATCCTGCGCATAGTTCTGTTTTTGGGCAGAATCCCTGCAACATGGTGCCACCAATGTTTGGTCTGGTACTTATTCACAAGACCCCTGAGTAGCACTTGTACTTATCCACGATACCCTCTCACTGTTTCTTGGAGACGTCCGTGGTGGGGGGGCATAGCCTCCTGTATTTGTAGGGTATCCCTATTTCCATAGGGTTTTCAAGCTTGAATTTTAAAAGGTGTTTTGGGTGGTATTTTGCGCTGCCGTTTATTTACTCATATCTTTATAAACATGGCACAAGCGGTCCCCAATGCAGGGGCAAACATTATTTTCGTGGTTTAGGCTGATCCGGCGTATCGCTTTAAAGTTTTTTATTCTTGGGTTACATTTCCAGCAGTGGATGGAAATGATAATTTGTTTCATGAATATACGCCCGCTGCTCCTCCAGCAGCATATCATCCTTACGCATTGCTTAAAGTTCCGTTGACATCATGGGAGCATGCCATTTGGTTTTATGGCACCATTCCTCACCCTGTTTCTTTTGTTCAAATGGGCCCCTTGTCTATCGATGGGGCCACTTGGCCTGTTTTCGCAGGTTTTACACTGCTTCCCAATTATCTCAATGTTACTGTCGCAGAGCTTTGTATACTATATACACAATTAGTGCATCATCATAGACGTGTCATACAGTTTATGTCACGCGCCCTACAAGTGGCTCCGGCTGGAGCTGCTCCTCCGCCACCAGGACACGGTGGTGGACTGGTGATTAGTCCCGTCATGATTAACCCCGTGATGGGCAAACGTCCGCTGAATAGAGATGACTTGCTGTTTTGGCTAGCACCAAAATTCAAGCAGCTTGAGGCTGCTTTTCCACATACGACGCCTGTTGAAAAACACAGGGGGGCTCATTACGATGGCGGACGGAAAAGCATTCTGACCGCCGTGCTAGCGGGAAATTTCCACCCGCAGGTACAGCGGCAAAACCGCCGGCCAGATTAGGATGCACCACCAGAAACTCCCTACCGCAGCGGTCAAATTCCAGGATTCAGCGGCGGAAAAGCTGAAAATCCGTCCGCGGCGGTCGTATTTGCTGACGAAAGGCCAAAGACCGCCATTTCCCCAGCGAACAGGAACACATGGAGCTATCTGCAGTATTGCCACCGCCATCCTCGATTGGCCGGATTCTCCGCTACGGTGTTGTGGGCTGTTTGTGGTATCTTAATACAACCGGCGGTCGTAACCGCATTCCGCACGGCGGTCCCTCCCTTTTGGCTCCGTCTGCCACCACTGCGGAAGGGGATTCCTGGTGGTTCCTGAAACACCGCAGCGGATGGGAAATGAGCTATCTTTGCCCATCGTAATACGGCGGACACACGGACCACCGATGGAGTGCGGAAAAGGGCATTTTCCGCCAGCACCGCGGATGTGCTTCCGCCCGCCATCGTAATCAGCCCCAGGATTCTTACAATGAGTATGCCTAGTGGTCTGATCCCTTCTTTAGCTGACTGCACCACCTGGGGAATGGTGTTTGCTTCAGTGTATAAACTGTGCTTTGGCACCTCCTCCATGAGCATTCTGCTGAGCATTCTGAAGAAGTTACAGGATGAGCACGGGGCTGGTCCAGCCCTGGATTTGGGGATGAAGTTAGTGGGAATGTTCCCTATTGTCTCCGACATGATTCTCATAAACATTAACGGTGAGGCAGTTTGCTTACTAGTACGTCAATGCCTGGTGGCGGTGGCGGACATGGATCGGTAGAGGCAGTTGCTGATTATTATTGCGGATGTGTATACATCTTTGGGTCTCAATAGCTTGGGAATTCGACCACTTGCACAGGCACAGAGTAAACCCCCTCTTGAGAAGGAGGGTCATCCAGTCTTTCCTAAAAAGGCTTGGAACAAGATCCAGTGGCAGCAGCAACAGAAGCCTGTGCAGGTTTGCCTCCACCCGACACTTCTGAGCGTAGATATGATTTGCGTGACCGCTCTAAAATTAAGACACCTGAGAGGTTCCAGGTTCCTGATCCTCATTCTCATCGTTCCTTTCAGGAAGCATCAGATTAACAAATCGGTGGAGGGCTTCAGGATCGCAGACAAGGTGAGTCTACGCAAGCAAGACGTCATCCGCAGTGCCAGTTTGAAAGTCAATCCTCATTATCGTGCCCCTTTT
The DNA here is from genome assembly GCA_963921515.1 of Calotriton arnoldi. Taxonomy (NCBI): domain Eukaryota; kingdom Metazoa; phylum Chordata; class Amphibia; order Caudata; family Salamandridae; genus Calotriton; species Calotriton arnoldi. The sequence continues at coordinate 566,406 of CAWUFW010002047.1, forward strand.
CAGAAGAAAAATGTTGCCGCTTTGACAGAAAAGTATGCCTCAGACGGTGAGAACCCTCCTCCTCGACAGGAGTTGGGCGGTAACCCTCCTCAACAGTGCGGCGGAGGTTACCATAGTGCGGCAGACACTCCACCAGCATTTGGAGGCAAAAGCAACTGACACTTTTGTTACCGTAGAAACAGCCAATACTCATGTTTCTCCTCCTGATAGGCCTTATGAAGTAAGCCTCCAAATTGAAGGTGATATTAAACGCCCAATTAAAGCAGTCTTTTGGGAGAATCTGACTTCCCCTTATGATATTTTGTTGGCGGAGGTTGATTGGCCTCCCCCTTTTGTCTTAGCCTCCTCAAGAGGGGAAGATGTAATTCTACCCAGTTTTTTACAATACGTACCTGATGACGATAAAATGGCTTATGCCTCGAAGTGGGCATCGTCCTTAGCTCCGGCATTATATCGCAATTAGGCAGGTTGGGACGAGGATTACCCAGTACATGTGATTCCTTTGCGTTCTACACCTCCGCCCCAACCGCAATATCCAATTAAACGTGACGCAAAAGCGTCTGTGAGTGACATTTTGACACCATTGGATTATCAAAGTGTGATTGAACCCTGTGTTTCATCGATGAATAATCCTCTTTTTCCGATATTGAAACCGGAAGGGTCATATCGTATTATTTTGGATTTGGATTACAGGCATTTGAACAGTCATGTTTGTACCTTTGCAGTTCAGAACACCCATAGCTCTGAATTAGTAAACAACATTGTTCACAAAAAATATAAAACTACATTGGATATTTCCAACAGCTTTTTCAGCCATTCTTTGGCTACTGAGAGCCGTGATTTGACTGCATTCGTTGCCCTAGGCAATCAGAGACACTATGCGAGATTGCCTATGGGATATAAGAATGGCCCATGCGTGTTTGCGGCACGCATTGTTTCAATTTTACATGAGATTGATCCTGATGCCTTTTCGTACGTCGATGACATTTATATGTCGGATGATGATATGACTCCTCATCTTATGGGCGTGGATCGCATTGTCACTCATTTTGCGAAGTTAGGCTATAAATTTAATTTCGCGAAATCACACATTGCCTTTCTGGCAGTACTTTTCCTTGGTTACAAACTTTATTACAAGGTAGGGGGTTGGCCCCACACTTTTTGGAGAAATGTGCTTAATTGCAGTCTCCATCTACCCCATCTACTTGTGCTTAATTGCAGTCTCCATCTACCCTTAAAAAATTGCAGTCTTTGCTGGGTTTTTTAAATTTTGGAAGAACTTACATTGCCGATTATGCCCAGCGTACCAAACCGCTAAACGCGTTGATACAACCCTCTTTTTCGTCTTCCGGTTGACTTCCGGATCATACAGCAGTTCTCAGGTCCTTGCAGTCTGATTTGCTTGCGACTCAATTCTTGTTAACGAGAGATAATACAACTAATTTAGTCATAGGGATTGTACCAGGAGCGTTAGGATTCACTTACGTAACTTTCAAAGAAGGGGACGCTGTCCCAATTGCTTATAAATCGCATTTGTATACTCCAGCTGAGATGCGTTTCTCTTCTACAGAATTTATGGACGCATTTACAGGTTTACGATTCCTCGTAAAACTGGAAATGTGTCTGGTTCTATGGGTGTTGCGTGGGAACACCCCCAGCAACACCCATGGAACGCCCCTTTCAAGCAAAGAGCTGCGTGTAAAGGGGCCGTATTTACAAGGACAGGAAAAGCCACGCAGGGTGGGTTTTCCTGTCCTTGTAAATATGGGGCAGAGAAATGCACTGCCAGTGTGTCACAAAAAGTGACGTACTGGCAGCGCAAGGGGCTTGTAAATCTGCCCCTCAGTCCCTATACACCAAGGTCCTGTAATCCTGTGCATAGTTCTGTTTTTGGGCAGAATCCCTGCACCAAGACGCCAATCATTTTGTGGTTTTCTACATTTTTGTAGAACATACATACCAGATTATGCACAATGGGTTAAATGGTTTTATGACCTGATCTGTTCAGATTTTTCAAGCACACATTGAACACCAGAACATACACAGATTTTCCGCGCAGTACAAACTGACAAGCTAGTTGCAAAACAATTATACACAATGTGTTAACACAACAAATTTGTCAAATTGCGTACTTGCGGGTAACACTGAATATACATATGTCACTTTCAGCGAAGGTGACACTGTACCAATTGCATATAAATTGCATTTATATTCCATTACAGAAATGCGTATTGCCCCAACAGAATAAATTCTGACACCAGTACAGACCGCTCTAGTAAAAGAAGGTTATTGGCTATGGGGAAACTCATAATTGACGTGACTCCTATTCCAACATTAGAGGCTGTCACAAAGGCCAGTGTTCCCAACGTGAAAGTCTTAAGTCCTAGATGGATACAGTGGGACAAGTCAATAACAGCATCAGATATAAACTACATTTCGGCTCTACACTACAAACACAGGCTTACCTTCAATATGAACAAGAATACACTCTGCCCAGTGAAATAATGCCTCTAGATCAGTATGACTTTATAGTTCACACTGATGGTTCTGCACAGCCTGCACTTGGAACAAAACACAAATACTCTGCCTCTTGCACAGCAGTAAAGGGTAAAAGGAGGAATAGAGATTTTCAACCTCTAAAAACATTTACACAGTCACTAGGTGATTGCACCGCACAGTTGGCTGAACTGAAACCTTTAATTCTGGCACTTGAGAATATAGATTCAGATTTCCCCACACTTATGATGTGTGATTCATATTATTGTGTCAAGTCTAACAATGAGTATTTATTCTATTGGAGCCAGGATGGATTCAGAGACTCAAAAGGTTATAGTAGCAAGCATAAATTGCTTTGCGGACAAGTGGCAAATCTTAAAGCAAGTTTGCCACAGGTTCATGTTATCCACACCGAGCCGCCAACGTGTAGGAATACAGGTTGCAGGGAATTCATTAGCTGATGAAGCAGCAAAGACGGCAGTGCAAACTGCTGTCATAGCTGCAGTGACTTGTTCCAATACGAGGATAGATGGAGACACCATGAAGGCTGTCACAGCTTCGCGCTGTGGCACCTCCTTACCTAAATAATTTTCAAAAAGATACTTCTACCTAATAAGTGCGCAAACATTCTGTTTGCTGGTCTTCTCGGAGCGGAGGATAGAGTAATGTTAAATTTGGACCGCAGGTCCGAATTAATCATAGCGGCTCATGAGGGGTTACCTTTTGCATATGCTAGTGTAGCGGCTACAGTTTCACTGCTACAGCAACGATACTGGTGGCCAGGTCGATACAAAGAGAGCAAAGACCCGCTCATTAAATGCAACATTTGTCAACAAATAAAAATTGCTACCACAGCACATCCACCTCAGACACCTCTTAGTTTCAAACAAACCGCTCACCTGTGTCTACCTGGACCATTGTGGACCATTACACAGTGACGGATCTTTTAAATACATCTTATTCGCAGTGTATTCCTGCTCTTAATTCTTATGGGTATGTCCACAGAGATCAGCTGATGCTCAAACAGTTATAAAAGACTTGCAAGTCTTTATTGGGACATATGCAGGAGCTGCATTCCATCCTGACCAGGGCCCAGCATGTGCATCTAAGGCTTACCGTGATACCATGAGTACCTTGGTTGTGGCTATGCACATTTCCTCCCCCTATCATCCAGAGGGAAACATGATATTGGAGAGGAAAAAACGTGACTTAAGGCAGTCTTTAACAGCTAGACTATTCGGTTCAGGTCATAGTTGGATTCCCTACCTGTATGGACTACAGAGAGTCTTACACAATCTGCCAAGATGATCCTTGGGTGGTCAAACTCACTTTGAGGTCCTGTTTGAGGTAAAGATGTGGGTTCAGGCTTTAACAATCCAAGTGTAGTGGTGGCAGAAAAGCCATTTTATATCAGTGAACGTTTGGCTGTCTTACAAGAACTGAAAGAATTCTGGGATGAGCAAAGCAACGAGCTACAGAAATATTCAGCCACTAATGAGGTGAAGGGACAGCCATCAACTCCTGGTTGAATTCCAAAGAATGGGAATCTGGTTCAAGAGAAGGTTGTGTGCAAAAAAGAATTTGGCTCTTCATACAGTGGCACCACTGCCTGTCCTGGCAGTTGAAGATAGCAGAATTGTACTTTTATTGCACCTTGCTGGTTACAAACACAAGAGATTCATATCGATCTCATAAAACCATACCATGTAGCTGGTTCTACATAGTAGGCCACAAGGGCTTCTGGGTAGTTACCTACCACCTCTCACTACCATACAGGAAATCTCTCTACAAGCTTTAACCAACACTGAGGTTTCTACACCCCAGCTGTGGTATCTGATGCTGAAGTCTTGCTACTTCCAGTTACAACTGCCATCACCATACAATCACCATATGCGAGTTCACAGGTTTCAACAACCACGTCCCAACAATGAAGCTGTTTATTTTGTGCCAACTTTGGAGTTAACTGGTGTTCTACACCACAACATGAGGTTCCTGTTTTTGCCAAGACAGCCTCTGGCTATTTTGCTGACTTTTTAAAAAAAAAATCCTCAGACCCACCACCGCATGGAACTCGTGCATTTATAATTTGGCTCAAAAATACATATTTTGCTCCACCTTGGATTTCCATTTGGATAATTTTATTTCTTATTATTTTTGCTTTTTGTGTGTGTTCTGCATTCTGCAGCACACATAGAAAGAGCAAAATGCCATGAATGATTGTTTATGTGCAAGAAGGAAGGTGTTCCTTCCTGTATGTAAGCAATCATTAAATAATTCCTTTGTATTGGTTTTGTGACGTTGGGCCCAATTCACAAAAGTAATCTGAGACAAAATCCTAACTTTACGACTTTCGGTATTCACAGAAGGCATTTAGGAGTACTAAAGTGTGGAATTTGTCTCAGTCAATCTTAAATTTTGGTCTTAAGTTAAACTTAAGACAAACTTAAATTTAACTGAGACAAAATCCTAACTTTACGACTAGGACTTTGTCTCAGCTAAACTTAAGTTTGTCTTAAGTTTAACTTAAGACCAAAACTTAAGTTTAACTGAGACAAAATCCTAACTTTAGTACTCCTAAATGCCTTCTGTGAATACCGAAAGTCGTAAAGTTAGGATTTTGTCTCAGATTACTTTTGTGAATCTGGCCCAGTATTCTTTTTAATTCTGAATGGACTCCCAGAATGCTCTGCTGTTGAACTGGTAACAAAGGTATTGAAGCCTCATTCTTCATCACACAAAGTGCGAAGAGACTTGCCCCTGGTGAACAATCAGTGGTTCCGGTCCTTGATGGAATTGTTTGGGTTAGGTACCATATGATATTTTTGGGACGACATAAACTTTACAGATACTGTTTGTATTTAAAATATCATTGAATGATATTATTACTTCTAGCAGCAACTCTGATGATTGGGACATTTGTAAAGTCAAATCTATGCACGATGAGCTGGAAAAGTATACTGTATTTGAACCTAATTATGATGAAATTTATTTTTTTCACCACTATGTACACCATTACTTACACAGAGCTAGTACTCCACGGGCAGCATTTAATTACACACATTAGGAACATTTCCCTTACCCACCTATGGTTAGCTCCAACACATTTCCACAGAAGTTCACATATTTTTCTGGCAATAGCCACGTAGACCCAGAGTCTTATTATTTTAAACTTCTCCCTTCCCGGGAGAAGAAAAATATGCTAACAGATTTATCCGGTCCGCTTTATTTCCTAGTTTTCAAGGATATGATTTTAGGAAAGACAAAAATTCATTTGAAGTCTTTTTAGGGAACTGAGGACTGGCAAGTTCAAGGCAATGAGGCTTTGTTTAGAACGTGTCATATACCAAGACAATTAATTCTACTGAAGAAAACTGTGCAACAATCATCCTGCCTTGGCCTGGCAAAGATAAAGGATATGAACACACCAAACATTCCCCCCTGTTATCTGAATGGTTCCTCAACCTCCCACAACACTTTGGAGAACTTGTGCACTGCATATTTAATGCATCAAACACTGCAGGAGTAGTAAACTTTTTCAAAGTGATTGGGTCTGAATGTGTTAGCGCTTTCTAGACTGTCTTTGGAGTGATTCCATCTTTCATATACGGCTTGGTCTCCATCATTTTGGGGCATACCACTTGTCCTGTTTCTGATTGTCAGGATCTTGGTTCTAATTTTGCTGCTCTGCAATGGATGTTCCGCCATGCAGCCAAATGAGAATAGTATTACCACATGTGCTACTGTGTTGTGAACGCATGATGCAGTTTTTGGGCACACCCTTATTTCAGGAGCTGAACAACAACTGGTCTTTGTCCTTTTGACCTATTTGGTTGCATTGCATACAGCTCGTGTTCTGCTGTCAGCAGTGCACTTCCAAATGTGCTTTAGATGCATGTCTTGGAATGCCATTGGTCCAATCTACGGATATAGAACTGCTGATGGGTCCATTAGGAATCCAGGACACAACAGAGGGAGAAACCCTATATTTATGATAATCGGGACGGGGTAACTACAAGAAACAAAAAACAGTCCCTGATGTAGCTGTCCGGATCATGTGTTGTGTCAAAAAACTAAAGTAGTATAACTCATTGCATATATACACGTTCAATCCATCCAAAATACACACAAATCAAATTATTAAAATTCAAGATATCAAATTTATTCAGAGTCGTTGTTTAAAAAGTTTTTGTTATAAAACGTGTATATATGCAATGAGTTATACTACTTTAGTTTTTTGACACAACACATGATCCGGACAACTACATCAGGGACTGTTTTTTGTTCCATTAGGAATACACCTGCAAAGATGTCCTGCATGATTGCCATTGCTACGGAATGTATATTATGAGCTGGAAGACTCAGCTTCTGGATTTTTGGATCCAGGCTCATTTTCTGCAGAAGCACTACTGGCTGTCACACCTTCAGGGATGCTGATTGGGTTGAAAGCGACAATGTTTGTTCTTTGGAACTTATGAATATGGTGCCAAATGAAACATTATCTGCAGAAGCTGGAAACAAAATTGTTTGTCTGCCTCTCGGGCATTTAAACATACATGCATTTTCGAGAAGACCATTTTTTTTAAAATTCGGCTATTTATTAAAAGTAGAATTGTGTTTTTTTATATGCAGATATTAATGGCACATTTTTTAAATTGAGTTTTATATGCAGTTTGGCTTTCTTTCTGCTTTTGTTATTAAAGTGTGTAAAACTTTAAAGATTTTTTTAGGTTTCACGTGTAAATTCAACATTCTTTTAATTATAATTATAGGTTTAATATGAAGCTTTCTAGTCACCTTACAGACAATGAGTTGGTGTTGTGAGGTCACATAGGCCTCGGGCACAAACAGTTCCATTTTACATGCTCACACTTAAAGGTTACATCTTTTTAGACTATGGGCCTTATAACGAGTTCGGTGGTCCAACCGCCAAAGGACTGTGACCACTAGGAGACTGCTGCACCTGTGGACTTCCGAGTTTACAGAGGGGCCGGCATTGTGGATGTGGCGGTCTTGCGGCAGTGGGCAATGTATTTCCATATATATCGATGCCTGTGTGTACATCCCGACTGCATATGTGTCAGATGCACACATATGCATGATATATGTGGAAAAATACCACCTACCCATTGCCGGAGTCTGACCCATATGTGGGCAGTCCCAGTAAGGGGTACATGGTACCAAAACACTTACCTGCATTTTGCCGAAGATGGGGTCATATTTCTTGGGGTGAAGATGCTACTGTTTAGGGGGACATGGAGAAAGGGATCCATGTTGAAATCTGCTGGGAAAAACTGGAAAGGGGTGATTGTTCACCCCAAATCCTTCATTTCTGCTGACCTTTAGGCGGCGCTCTGATCGCCGCAGTCGGCTCGTCGGGAAGTCAACTTATAATACAGATGGTGGTGTTGTGCCTCTGTACCACACAATGAAGGCTACCTTCCCCCAACTGCAACCTCAGCTGTCAGTGGTGTGCTAGCTGTGCCGGCGGTCAAGCCACAGTCTTCGCAAAGCCAATCTGCCCAACTCATAATACCGAGGATGGCTCACCGCTGTCGGACCTCCACCACCGTGGCAGTGGTCTACAGACCACCAAATTCTAAATAAGACCCTATGACTTTTAACACACATTTGCTTGCGCGGCCTCATGAAATGTACTCAGAAATGGTTTGCTTACAATTATATTGCTTCGTAGGCATATTATCTGACCTTAGAACTTTCTGTACAAGGACTTAGTACACTGCGCAAAATGTTATTGTTTGTTGTTGTCTGTTCAGTGACAGCTCTGGGTGGATAGAATCAACAATGACAATAGGACCAGGACGCAGGCATGGAACAAATGGGTGCAGTTTATTATATAAACAACAATATGCCTCTGTTTAGCCATAGGATCATCTCTATGTATTGTTGAAGGTTGCCCCATGCCTGAATTCTAGCCCAACTGAATTCCAACACCATCCTGAAGAGGATGGCAGCCTGTTCTACACCAATTCTGACTGCTAGATGATACACGCCCATAATGGGAAGTTAGACAACTCTAAGGTATACTGGCAGACCTGCACACCCTATGCTTTATAGGATAGGCAGCAGTAGGTAGGAGTGCAATTATATGTATTCACATAATCTAATGCAAAGGCACAATGGTTGTATTATTCATTTTGTTCACCATTCTTGTAATGCTGGTAACCTTGTTTTGCTCCATTCTAGTAATCATTGCAGTGCACATATTTTTCACAAGAGCACAATTGCTCCAATAAATGTTTGAAATCCCAATTTGTGTACTTCTTGTGTCTCCCTTTGGGCATGCCTGAGTAACTAACGAAAGGGTAGAATCTCTTTCCACGATTTCCTTGGCGGAATTAGGGTTGTGATGCTCTGAGGTTGCAGACACCATCCAGAGCCCAGTCAGTTTAGCGGCCCAGATGGTGCAATGTTGGCTAGCCAGGAATTAAGTCAACATATTCTTATGGTATGAGATGACTCAGTCCAGCATAGTTTTGAAGTTTGTTGCCTAAACACACAGTCTTACTGAGAAAGTAGGAACCGTACAACACTACTACCCACCTCCCTCCTTGATCCACCTCCATAGTAAGAATTTGATTATTAGAATTTGCTCTAATTATCATAGCAATTCCTCTGCTATGGACTACATGAGATGTACACACCAGCAGCTGGACCCACCTTCTGACAGATGAGTTTCATGTAAGATAATCACTTCGGCTGCACACCCCTTTAAATGTTCTAATAAAGTTCTCATTCTCTGCCTCACCCTCAAATCATTTACATTCCAAGGGACCAACCTTAAGCCTCTATCTTTTATCCTGAAGACACGAACGAAGAATTAAAAAAACAAAGCTCCAATGATTTGAGGACAATTCTTTTTCTTTTAACCCAATGCTCCCCACCCAAGTGGCCAGAAAATAGCCAATGAGCCACTCCCCACGACCACCTCCACCAACAGAACTGTACTAATATCGACAATAGGGTATCCACTTCCAATTGCAAACCTCCATCCTACTTACTTAGCCTATGTCCCGCTATGAAAATCCTAAACACTGCAATCTATGGAGAGAAAAGAAAGAAAAATCCTCAACAACTTCTTCTCCCCCTTTTTAGTTTCTTGAATCAGCATATCTACTTCTTCCTATTTTCTTATTATATGCATTTTAATATTCCATATGACTTTGAGTATTGCGGGTAATTTGCACTGTGCTTTCGCACCCACTGATTGCAATTCATTTATTTTCCTACCCAATTGCCACTGTCTTTCTTCCATCATACGTCAGAGGTCAGACCTTAACTCACAGATAAAATACTTATGTACTAGGGACTTATTTTTCAGGGCCGTAATTAATATTAGATTGTTGACTAAAAATAGTACAGAAATTCACCAAGATTTTCCTAGGTCGGCTTCTTTTAGGGTGAGAATAAATGGTTCTCTGAGGACCCTCTGAATGTCCTGAGCCAGATATTCTAACAAGGGGTTATCTTCTTCTTTAAATAGGCCTTCTCTTATCAAACTTATCACAATGGCCTTAATATCCCCTGCCTCCACACCTTCTGGCACATTCATAATCTTCATATTATTCCCTCTCTCTTGGTTTTCTAGTTTTTCCAGAGCTTCCTGCATAATTCTATCCCTGTCATTTAAAAGGGCCAACTCCTTAGTCTTCTCCTCACACACCTTGATAGTACTCGCAACTTGCTCTTCCAATACTGGGGTTCTTCGAACAACTCCTCTAACTTGTCACTCAGATTTTGTCATGTGCCACAGATGTCCTTCTGATCAGTCTCTGAAATCATGAAACCATTTTTGATTTCCTCTAAGATACTCTTCAACATGGCCTCAATCCCCCAAGTGGTCTCCCCCCCACTCGGGTGTTTGCTAGATTCTTGCTGCAGTCCCACATGGCTAGAAATCAGCTCTCCAACCTCACTTGATGACCCTGAGCTCTGAGGCCTACCATCCCCCTCACTGTATGCTCAAGAACGCACAGCAAATCTATTGGAAAGAAGGAGCAAGTTGTCATTTTCACCACCTCCCTTTTCAACTTCCCCCTGATTCCCACTATCACCGGTGTTGCCCTAATTTGGTAGACTTTCCCGCTCTCCAGCGTCAGGACCAAGCTCTTTTCCCTTGTTGTCTTGTCTTCTGCTCTCCAAATTCTCAAAGGCCTGTTGAGGTGTGGAAACCAGTTTAAAAATAGTACTTATAGACGGTGTTGTTTTCGGGATGCACTGGGCCACAGCAGTTCCTGTAGGGCCTTTTAGTTGTGAGGGGCAAGTGAAGCCTGCCTGTCTACCCTGCAACTTCGTAACTCACAGATAGCTTAAGTCGACTAGCTCCAATACTTGTCAGACTCAGGCCTGATAGGGTCAGAAGAACATACCAAGACATAGATAAACCTGACCTTTTAAAACTAACACATAATGAGGAACCCTTCTTATTACATGACAATTTAAATAATGAAAAACAAATCTTAATTTTCTCTGCAGCAAACAACTTAATGAAACGTACCCAATGCCAAACCTGGATGATGAATGGGACCTGCAAAATGTGTCCCAAACCGTTCACACAAATATACACCATGCATTGTGAATATGAGAATACCAATGACCCTTTTATATATGCTTTACTAACAAACAAACAAAGCAGCCCCTACTATGGACTCCTAAATAATATAAAACAATATACAAATAAGTACAACCCCTAAAAAATAATCATAGACTTTGAACAATCTATGATTCAAACAAATCAAAAAATATACCCCTCTACAGCCATACTAGGCTGTTAGATCACTTTAATCAAAGTATGTGGAGACACCTCCAAAGATCTACACTAAGGGCCTGATTACGGGTTTGGCGGTCTAACCGCATGACCTCCGCGGACTCTAGAAGACTTCTGCGCCGGTGGTCCTACTGCCTACCTTTTACGAGTCGTGCAGCCTGAAATGCCGACTGCGTCTGCAATGTTGGCAATACGTCCTCCGACTACATCAAGGCTGTGATTTCGCGCCGAGCCTATTATGACAACACAGTCATACTAGCAGTCTAGTAGCGGTGGTTACCCAACTGTGGTAGACAGCCATAGTACTCTATCAGCAAAGCATGCACCACTACATTTACCATTGGATGATTTGAACAGCTACACAGCTGATGTCCTTTTGCCAAATGGGCATGCTTGCAAATCACACTATAAAACACACCCTATCCCTGACCAGGATCCTCCGCTTCTCACCTGCAGCACAAAAGACAGGACACAACGTCCACACCATTGTGAGCTGAGGCACCTCTTTTTTTCATCTTCCATCATCCCAATTAACACTCCCGAAAACCTTTAATTTTTTTTCTCACTAATTCACCAATATCCCTTGCTTTGTTACATTTCATTCAGTCACGTTTATTTCTTAATTGTCATGTCTCGCCCCAAAAATCTATGATTCACTGAGCCTGAGCTGTCAGTCATGGTGAATTAAATCATTAGAGTAGAGCCACACATTTTTGGAACCAAGTCCAACATAGTCATGTCGGTAGGAAAACAGAAATGTGGGACAGGATAGTCGACGAAGTGAATGCTCTTTCCCTGGGAGGAGAAGGCCTTGGCCATCCTGCATTCTGAGGGCTTGACAGGGATACATGGGCGAGTGGAGTGTGGTAAGTTACACTTGAATAACTGACACAATACCTTAACGTCCTACTGCCTCTCAACTTTCCTATTGCTATTGTCTCGTCTATCTACTTTCCAAACATGCAACCTCCAATGTATAAGAGATGTTGGTTTGTCACTGTTAATGAGGAGTGTTGAAGTTAAGATCACATGTATCAATCCTCATTACATGTCATATGTTGTAATGCTGTTTGTAAGTGTATAAATAGAAATGCAGCATCCTAGGGCCCATCATATGTGTAAAAACATAAATGTATGTTCAATCCAAATGCATGTTGCCAACAGGTATGTAACACTAGCCATTTGCCAAGTGTTGGTAATTCAACATAAAAATGACTACAACTACCATGAGGCACTGCCACAAGAATTCTAACCAAGATGCTATATTCCTTTTGCCCCTTCTCAGTTGTCTGCCATGTTACAACTGATGTTCCCTTATCGTGCAGGTTACCATTTGCCAAGTGTTGGTAAGCTGAGATAGATATGACTACAATTACTATGAGGCCCTGTCACAGGAACTCCAACCAAGATGCTAAACTCCTTTTGCCCCTTCTACCATTTGCCAAGTGTTGGTAAGTTGAGATAGAAAAGCTACCACTACTACCATGAGGCCCTGTGACTGGAACTCTAACCAAGATAATATACTCCTTTTGCCCCTTCTACCATTGGTCAAGTGTTGGTAAGTTGAGATAGAAATGACTACAACTACCATGAGTCCATGTCACAGGAATGTCAACCATGATGCCATAATCCTTTTGCCCCTTCTCACTTGTCTGCCATGTCATAACTGATGTTCACTAATCATGGATGGTGCAATGTATGTACAATGCTCTACTCAGAAACATAGTTATATGGCAATGAGGTGACCCGAAATACTACTGGACCCGGGTAAAATACAGTACAGTGAGAAGTGGTCACAGTAGAAGTAAATTTTGCGCAATACAAAATTGAATCATTAAAACATCACCATGACACATCAAAGATAAATGCGATTTATTTTCTAATCATTGCATGATTATAGAAGACAGCATGATTGTCTGTATATTTGGTAAAAATGGTGCTCGAGGAAGGGGGACAGAGTGCTCAGGAGGGAATGTGTGCTTGTGAGTGTTGTAGGAAAGGAAAGACAATGTGCACTATATACATCAAATTTAACTGAAACCTGTCCAGCCTAGTGAAGGCAAATTAATACATAATAAACATAGCATTCTATAGGCGCAGATAATAAATCTTTGTCGTCTGGGCTTGAAAGATAATGACGGATTGTCGACGTTTTGACCCCTGTGTGCAGAAAAGGTAACTAGATCCTTAGCCTGGGGTCTTCATCAGGACAAGAGAAGGGGAGCACCTAGGGTTAATCAGATACTTCATATTAGTCAGGTGATGAAGGGTGTCATTCGAAGTAAGGATGCGTAGTAACAATGAATGTTTACCGATTTAATATCAGCGTGAATAATCTGGCTGGTGGGTAAAAGGCGGTGGGCCCTTAGGCTCCTAGGTCAGAGAGAACGAGAAAGAAGGTTCACATTAGGCTTATATTTCAACAAAAGGAGAGTAAAGTCCTGAGCGTTGTAAATGGCACTTACTCCAAGTTGTGAGATAGGATCATAAGTAATCCTAGGAACTGAGTAGGCGTTGAGGCCTCGTATTCCACGGAGGTTGGTGAGTCGGCGACCCCACACTCCTGAAGAGGTTGGTCACTAACCTCCTAAAATAATAATACGAGGTCTAAATATACCCTTCAGACTGGCACTAGGTTGAGAAGTGCGGCTCAATGTGAGGGCGGACTGTCAATGGTGTTAGTTGGACACATATGAGTGGTGCAGATCATCACCGGAGGTCAGAAGGGAGATCCATACATGCATCTCTGTGTCGGCATAATTATGATAAAAAGCCCCAAAGGGCATGTGCCGTCTATACAAATGCGTCATTGAGTCAGAAATACATGGCCTGAATTAAAAATTGTCCATGCGCGATCAAAATAGGTGATAGATCTGGTGAAGAGGCGTGCTATCGTGGTCGCTAGTCGCAGCGCTTAATGAAGAGAAAAAGAACCCAAACAGGTTAAAAGGTTATGCGTGTCTTTGTATTTACTGGCGAGAAACAGGCAAAGGTTTGCATCTGTCAGACACCCTGGAAATTGACACATGCATGGGCGTGTGAATGCGCTCGCCGTGAGGTGGACACAAAACTATTAACGTGCCTACCTTCCAAGTAATTAATACTGTGGGGACCTTGTCAATAGAGGTGAGAATGAATCTGTAAACGAGAAATACTCCGCATTAGAGGGAGTCTGTAAAACAAAATTTACAAGTGGGTCAAAGAAGTCCGCATTGCCTAACTGAACGTACCTGCACCCGCCGTCCGACAGATGAGACTGACAGCCGGGCCCGGTATGCGCCACAGTTAAAAGCATGAGCTATCGCGTGCACGCAACCCACGTTGAGTGCTCAGTAGCTGGATGCTGGCATGTAGTTAGCAGGGGCCGTGCTACAGTGGGGAAAAGGATGCTAGGGTCAAACTGATTTTACGGTGAAAAAAGAAATCAGATGCAATTGGAATAAGTGTGTCGTGAAAAAATCGACGTCATCCTAAATGTCTATAGGCTTCCGGGGGCGGCTATTGATGATAACTTGATGGTATTTTACGCACAGGAGAACTTGTGTCCATAAGATAAGGAAGGTTTTCTCCATAAATGATAAAACATTTTTTGATCTACAAAGCAACAACGTCTTGATACCAAATAGGCCCACTAAAGAAGTGCAGCCTGATTCGTACGGACATTAAGACAAAGCATAAGCAATTACAGTACATTGATGTATTTACCGGCCCACATTGATTCAAATTGGAAAGCACTTTTTACGCTAATGACATATCGATTGAAGTAAATACGTTTAGCATATTAGTAATAAAGATGTGATCCAATGTGGCATGAACAAAATCTGATGTGGCTCGAATGTGCCATGTGAGCCGTCACTTTTGGCATACAATATGCTTCTCCTTACCTTCCAGTGTTAACTGGAAAGCATTAACAATGATAGCTGTAAGGCAATGGACAGAACAAACATACATGCAGGTATTACATTGGCTAATTCCTTTGTAGTGAGCCGGCCCCAAATGGGTGACATGTCATTGAGACAGTTCCGGTAAACAAAAAACTCTTACAAATGGAGCCTGGCTACAGTTACACACCCCAAATTGGTGACATGTCATTGAGGCAATACCGGTAAACATGAAACTCTTATAAATGGAGCCTGACAACAGTTACACTCTGCAATGCATTGTGATATAAACCAGCTGGACATAGTTGGACAGTGATTGGCTATTCATTGCTCAGACAAGATAGTTGGGCATTTGTAGCGTCCAGTTCATTTAAGCCATTGTGGGCAGTGTCCATGGGCCTGATTCACAGAACTAACTTACGTCAAAAACGTAAAGTTAGTACTTTTTGGTATTCACAGAATACACTTACTCATTTTGGTATTCACAGAATGAACTTACTCATTTCGGTATTCACAGAAGTTAGTAGTCCTAACTTTAGGACTCCTAAATGCCTTCCGTGAATACCGAAAGTCTTAAAGTTAGGATTTTTCTCAGTTTAGGAGTAGTAAAGTTAGGAGTCCTAACTTTACTACTCCTAAACTGAGAAAAATCCTAACTTTAAGACTTTCGGTATTCACAGAAGGCATTTAGGAGTCCTAAAGTTAGGAGTCCTAACTTTACTACTCCTAAACTGAGAAAAATCCTAACTTTAAGACTTTCGGTATTCACAGAAGGCATTTAGGAGTCCTAAAGTTAGGACTACTAACTTCTGTGAATACCGAAATGAGTAAGTTCATTCTGTGAATACCAAAATGAGTAAGTGTATTCTGTGAATACCAAAAAGTACTAACTTTACGTTTTTGACATAAGTTAGTTCTGTGAATCAGGCCCCCCGGCATTGATCCATTTACATTCCCGCACATTGAGTACAGAATTTATGTCACCACCCCTGATTCCCAGGGTAACCTTTTCCAATACCACCCATTTGATGGATTCTGGTTGATGTCCCAGTGTCTGGAAGTGATCTACTAGGGGCGCCCCAACAGTGCCACATCTGATCCTGCTGCAATGTTGCAGGATCCTAGCCTTTACCTTCTGACGTGTCTGCCCTACGTACATCTTTTCGCAAGGGCATAAAATGGCGTAAATCACGTCTGTAGTGTTGCAATTGGTGTGTACCTGTAGGTCAACTGTGTGATGTTTGCAACAGAACTGTTTGGTCTCGATGGTCAGTCTGCAGGCTTTGCAGTGGCCACACTTGAAATGCCCCACAATCTCAGGCAAGTTTCACATTGTATGAATAGTGGGTTGGGGAGGTGTTTCAAGAAGTGATCGTACCACATAGTCTCTGACGTTCTTGCCCTTTTTAAAGGAATGCATCGGGGGGTCAGGTATCTCAGGGTCATCGGAGATGAGTTTCCAATGTCTGTTGATGATCTGTTTTGTCTCCGTGTGCAGTATGTTGTCATGCATATCATCCTGTCAAGGGCGTCTTTTGAGCGTTGCTTGGGTGTCAGGAGAGAATCTCTGGGGTTAAACCATGCTCTCTTCCTATCACGTTTAACCATTCTTTTGGGATATCCACATTCCACGAGTCGGTTGACGAGATCATCAGATTCATTGAAATATTCTTCTTTATGAGAGCAATTCCTATGAATCCGCAAGAACTGGCCGAAGGGCAAGTTGTCTCGTAGGCCCCTCAGATGGTGGCTACCACATCTCAACAATGTGTTCCTCTCCGTTGGTTTTCTATATAATGTTGTATACAAGCAGTTGTTCTCTGTTTTAATAGATATGTCCAGGAAATCTATTGTGTATTGGTCCCAATGGATGGTAAACTTGATGTCATCTGATCTCTCGTTGAGCCATTCAAAGAATGTTTGTAGCTCTGTTGTGCTGCCCGTCCAAATGAGCAGCACATCGTCTATGTACCATTTCCAGTACGTCACGTTGTCCTTGAATGGGTTAGTCTGATTGTAGACAAATTCGTCCTCAAAATTGTCCATGTACAGGATTGGAAAATCAGGGCCAAAGCTGGCGCCCATAGCCACGCCTTTGGTCTGCAGATGGTACTCGCCTTAAAAAAAGAAGAAATTCTTCATCATTGCTATCTCCAGGAGTTGGAATATGAATTCAGTTGGAATTTTCGCTGGATGAGGTCTCTTGTCCAATGCTCTCCTGATAACTTCCAGGGCAGGCCGTTGCGGGATGCTGGTATATAGTGAGACGATATCCATGGTCACCAGTAGCTGGAACTCTGGGTCAAACGGCATGTTGTTAACCAAGTTGATGACTTCCATTGTATCACGGAGATATGATCTGGTCGATTCTGCCAAAGGTTTTAGAAAGAAATCCACGAATTTGCAAAGTGGTTCTAACAGGGATCCGCACCCGGACACGATGGGACGTCCAGGAGGATGCTCTAGGTTTTTGTGCACCTTCAGTAGGGTGTAGATGGTGGGTAGGCGAGGTTGCTTCTGGTTCAAATAATTGATCTCAAAGTCGGACAAAAAACCAGGTTTCCTTCCATTATCCGTGATACGTAGGATCAATTTGCTGATATCCTTGGTGGGATCGGAATGGAGCCGTGCATAGCTCACCCCATCCCTCAACTGGGAGTAGATCTCGGTCTTGTTGTCAGAGGTGTCCTGCACTACAATAGCACCACCTTTATCGGCTGGCTTAATCACAATCAACTTGTTGATTTTGAGTGAGTTGAGTGCATCACGCTCTTCCTTGGTGACGTTGTGCTTGATGTATTGTCTTGTAGAACATACCTTCAGTACATCCCTAAGGACCACACTCTCATAAGTAAGGATCTTATGTGACATCATGTGTGTAGGTGGCATGAACGTAGACGGTACCCTCAAGCCCTTGTGTGATGTTGATGGTGTAGGTTGGGAATGTCTGAAGTAATATCTCAGCCTGACTTTGCGAAAGAAACAATGACAGTCCCCCATCGCATTGAGCGGCACTTCTCAACCTAGTGCCAGTCCCAAGGGTATACTTAGACCTCTTATTATTATTTTAGGAGGTTAGTCACCAACCTCTTCAGGAGTGTGGGGTCCCCGACCCACCAACCTCCATGGAATATGAGGCCTCAATGCCTACTCCGTTCCTAGGATTACTTATGATCCTATCTCACAACTTGGAGTAAGTGCCATTTACAACGCTCAGGGCTTTACTCTCCTTTTGTTGAAATATAAGCCTAATGTGAACCTTCTTTCTCGTTCTCTCTGACCTAGGAGCCTAAGGGCCCACCGCCTTTTACTCACCAGCCAGATTATTCACGCTGATATTAAATCGGTAAACATTCATTGTTACTACGCATCCTTACTTCGAATGACACCTTTCATCACCTAACTAATATGAAGTATCTGATTAACCCTATGTGCTCCCCTTCTCTTGTCCTAATGAAGACCCCAGGCTAAGGATCTAGTTACCTTTTCTGCACACAGGGGTCGAAACGTCGACAATCCATCATTATCTTTCAAGCCCAGATGACAGAGATTTATTATCTGCATCTATAGAATGCTATGTTTATTATGTATTAATTTGCCTTCACTAGGCTGTACAGGTTTCAGTTAAATTTGATGTATATATTGCACATTGCCTTTCCTTTCCTACAACCCTTACAAGCACACATTCCCTCCTGAGCACTCTGTCCCCCTTCCTCGAGCACCGTTTTTACTAAATATACAGACAATCATGCTGTCTTCTATAATCACGCAATGATTCGAAAATAAATCGCATTTATCTTTGATGTGTAATGGTGATGTTTTAATGATTCAATTTTGTATTACGCAAAATTTACTTCTACTGTGACCACTTCTCACTGTACTACTCAGAAACATGTCTGACTACTTTGCTTGATGGTGTCCTGGTCTCCTCAACTGAAACAGTTGATGGACTGAGTGACATCATACCAACTGTGTACCTCTAATATATGTAATCTATGAAGGAAACTCAGGTGATTAGCAGGGGCAGTTGATCCGTTGACTCTGCACTCCTCACATGATGAATAATGTTAAATATGCAACCAAGGTGTGTGTTTGCCTGTATTATGTTATGACTACACTGTGTTGGTTAAAATGTTTTGGAGATGTCATGTGCATCCCTAAAGCCAAAATGCCACATATCAGCACATCCAATGAGCTGATCATTTCTGTAAAATGTATTGAATGTCTTCAAATGTCTAGTAACTAACTTCAACATCACACTAATAGATGACAATACCAATCTCTACGTATTTTGTTTCATTCTAGGGCTCTATGTACTGTGATACAAACGATTTGGATGTAGATACCATACTTCCACCGATAACAAAGTTCTTCATTTTTCAAGAGGTCGATCGGGCACAGGACCTGGCCAGAGCTTGGCCACAGAACTGACTCCCACTCCACCCCAGAATGAAGCCCTCAGTAATAACAACACTCCTGGAGAGGTGGACATGGGTAATGGTCCTGGCCTATCTGGTCAGCCTGGGCAGAAGGCAAGAGTGGGGCTCACTTTGCCCACAACAACACCTTCCACTCCAGCTGTAACAACACAGCCAAACCCTGCTTCCCCAACCTGTGTACCTAGCACAGTCAATACCATCTTGTACCCCCTTGTCCTGGATCCTGAGGTGGCTCTCACCACTCCAGTCACTGAGGAACTAAGACCCAGTGGGAGGTTGTAGTCTGTACCAAGGGCACAAGCCCGTGGGGATAGGTTTCGTGGAAGGGTAACTGTGGGCCCACAGAGTGCGCCCACTGGGGACACTGACATCCTGGCTGCCAACACCCAAGTTCTGGGAGTCCACCAGGACTCCCAAGGTGTGATGGACTAGGTACTTACCGAACTCCGAGAGATGAGGCTGCTGCTGAGGGACATACACAAGGAGGTGGCCGGCATTCACACCAAGTTAGCCAGCATCAACACCAACATGGCCTCTCTGGTTTTGGTGCTGTGGAACATCAACATCACCCTCTGTAGGACTTTTCCACCTGTGTCTACCCCTTCCTGTGGTCCAAGTACATCCAGGCCAACAACATCCAGAGCCATATAGCCTACCTCACATCAATTAAACAAATAAACAGGCACATGTCAGTACAACAGTTTCTTACCACAGAGTCATTACAATCCAGTGTTGCTTGCATTTGGTGGAATGTCACAAACATTTGTCAGTGATGTTCCACAAGCACTTTGGCCTACAATGAGGAGACACAACAAAATCTACATACAGTTAATACAAAATGAGGATTTAGCCAGTGTACAGGCAGATTTGCATGATTTTGGCCAAGCACTACATTGTGTTGTATCACATGATGGCACACATATTGCATTAGGACCAACACATCTCAAGGGTCAAGTCCAATAGAAGCCACGTAACTTCCATCCTATGCCTGTGCAAGCTGTCTTGTTACCGACTTTGTACATCCAAACTGTGACAGACATTCCCAGGACCAATCCATGTCCACTTTTTGCGTCTGAACAGCATCAAATACCTGCTAATGTCACAACTCTGAAATGTCCAAATGAAGATTTCAGATGGATCTAAAACAGACCAACACTCGGAGATCAGTTAAGAAACCATACATATGGCACATATCACATAGTCAACTTCTAGAGAACAGAGTCCAAGACAAAATTTAAAGCTAAACAAAGCTACACTAACAAAACAAACACCTTTCACCAGATATTGCAAGAGCCTTATATTTCTAGTATCTAGAATTAACATACTCCTCACATCATCACTACAAGAGCTGTAATGATAGTCAAAGTCATTACATCTCACACCCAATTTACACTCAGGAGAAGAAGTTTTGGATGACATCTTGACGCAAGTCCTTTCTTTCCTTTTCACCACTATCATCATCTGGCATTTTAGGTTCCTCACCCGGTGCTCTTCATGGGCAGCATCCTCTGCGATGTAAGGATGTTCTATTGCCGGTCAATGTTGTGGACCATGCAGCGGGCCACGGCGTTCTTATACACCGTCCCAGTAGAGTAGAGGAGGGCTTCCCCAGTCCAGTCTAGTCCAGACATCTGAATCTGGCTTTTAGGAGCCCAACAGCCCGCTCCACTGGCCGTCATGTTCTTCCATGGGCCTCATTGAAGCCTTGGCGTAGTAGGATTCCTCAGCAGTGCCAACAACTATGGCTGGTTGGGATACGCTGAGTCTGCTAGAAGAAAGACAGACAGAAGTGCAACAAAGAGTTACACACTTTCAGATTATACTACCTGACATTACCCACTCAAAGTTAGGGCAGATCACACTTACCTACAAGCCAGGCCCTCTCCAGTAGTAGTTGTGACATCAGCTCGGGTATGGTGCGCTTCCGCAGTATGAAGGAATCATGTTCAGATCCTGGGAACCGGATTATATAAATCCGGTAAGCAGACAGCTTGCACGTTGATAGAATGGAAGTGCTTCCTGTAGTGGTACACTTGTTCCCTGGTTTTTGGTGGTACTAAGGCAATATGGGTGCCATAAATTGATCCAATAGCATGTGGGATGCGACCAAATATACAGAAATCACCCTTCACAGTGGCTAAACCCTCACGTCTGGAGAACTGGATGTAGCTGTCCAAGTGTCTCAACATTGCTGTAAGCACCTCTTGGAGTACACGACTGAACATTGGTTGTGACATCCCACCCAAAACAGTGACAGTGAATTGAAAGGAACCCCTGGCCAGAAAATGCAATACTGACATGAGTTTCACAATTGGTGTGCTAGATGAAGGATGAGTGATGTGAAGTAGGAGGTCAGGCTCCAACTGATGACATAAATCCAGTATTGTTTGACGATTCAAACAAAATCTTTGGATGACATGTCTTTCTTCCATGGTCTGAAGGTCTGGAAATGGCTGGAACACTGGAGGCTGTCATCTCCTCCATCTCCCTGGGTACCTATGTGAGGAGTTAAAATAAAACTGTACATTGGTCACAGTGTCCAGAGTAACATATATGAAGAGTAAGGCTAAAGTCATGTGTCAAAACATAACAACTTTATAAAGCATTACACATATCTGTAACAGAACTGAGCACATCATTAATTCAGAAAAGTTAAATTTGCACAACATCAAGGTTTTTGTGACATTTCGTGTGAAATACTTCCAACCGCGGTGTACAGTGCACCACACACATTTTGCCATTTGCCCAGTAATGCACTACACAGATGATGTTTTGTACTGGACATGGCATGTGAAAGGAGTTTTTCAAAAGTAAACCTGTTAGGTCTCATTTGTAGTGGTGGTGACGCATTTTGTTTTTTAAAGCATGTTTTTATTGACATTTTGTATTAAGCAGTATTGCATACATCATACAAGTATAAACTATGTTCCAATTACAGCTATAATCATTGTGCAGTGCTGCGGCACAGTATACTACTACAAATTTGCATGGTAATTGTTCAACTTCTTGCTGATACATTCTTTTACCCCATAACATTTCTTATTCATATGGCCCAGTCCTGGGTAAATCAATATCTAACCCGCTATGTAATTCGCATTCTATTCAGTCACTGTTAGGTAGGTAACGGACCACTCCGAAAAGTCATGACATTATTTTGCATGCTTATATAAGAAAGAAACAATAACTTCAAACATTAACTGAAACTTATGCAGAAGGGTGTAACACGTGTTTAAATGCATGTGTCTTATGTGGGGTACTCTGACTACAGCGCCTCAATGTGGGTACCCGAGTGAACTATAAAGGTCACCCGGGTTACCCTGTTAACCTTCACTCTTCTGTCTTATCCTGATTAATTTAAGAGTAATTTTACAGCTCAAAATCGTGCTCTAACCTACTATCTCACTGTTGGGACGTGAGTTCTGCAACATCTTGCATCCTGTTATTCCTACTCAATTTCGTTCTCTTCCTCTTCTCCACTCGTTTGTGCAGGTGTCTCCCACATTGCCAGTGCTTCGTTCCATAACTCTGCTATTGGGCGTTGTTGCACTCCCCTAGCTTCCTCCCATTGTAGTGCTCTCCCCTCAGCTCCAGCCCAGTTAATCACGTCTCGATTCCAACTTGCCACCTGGGGTCCCACAGCTGACTTCCATTCAAATGCAATTCTCCCCTTGGCCAATCCCATAGCCAAATCTATCAGTCTATTTCCGACCTTGCGTTTATGCGGTCGGGGGAAGAGTCCCAACAAGCATACCCTTACTGTGAGGGCCAACTCCCTTCCCAAGGTGTCCTTAACTTTCGCTAAGACTGCTTCCCAAAATGCACGCATTAAGGGACATTCCCATGTCATATGAATGAAGTCTGTATCTAGTTTGGCACACCGTGGGCACTTACGCACATCTCCTCCATAGGTAACGTTGAGGCGGTGAGGTGTCATGTAGCTCATGTGTGTAAATATGAAATTTGTATATTTCAGGCGAGTCCTACGGGCGATCTTCGAATACTGCAAAATTTTCCCCCACTCTGAGTCCTATAGTTCCCCATCCACAACCCTCTCCCATCTCTCCCGCAATCCATTCAGAGGATCGAGCGATGCCGATAGCAGGGTAGCGTAGAACCACTTCACCTGGTGTCCCGCGGAGCCCAGAGTGACCAGTGCATGTAGCACTGGGTGGGTTTCAGGTTCCTCCCTTCCCCTCCCCCATATCTGTCCAAAGGTGTGGGTCAAAGCCTCATATTGCATATTGCACTGTCCTCCACCAGTTCCCCAAAAGGGATCAGCATGTTATCAGAAAAGCAGTCCCCCACGTTCTCCAAGCCCATTGCTGTCCAGGGCACCAGCTGTTCAAGTGAAAAAATCGTCCGAGGTTCCCCATGTGGGAGGCCCACAAACGTTAGCACAGGGAGTACCTCGGGGATCCCCGCACTTTAGTCAGACATCTTTTCCACGTCTGTAAGGCTGTGGTTTGTAGCATCGAGCGGTGCGGGATAGTAATGGACGAGTCCAGTAATTTGGCCAATAGTAAGCCAGGGCATGCGCCAGGTTTCGATAGACAGACACCCTCCTCGTTCACTCCCTCCAACCACTATGCTAACCATTGCAGTTGAGCGGCTAACATATAAAGCTCAAAATTCGGTACCCCCAATCTGCCTTCTGTCATAGGATGTTGTAGTGTCTTCAGGGACACCCTCCTGAGCCCATCTCCCCACACCAAGTAACGTAATAGGCAATTCAGCGGACAAAACCACCCTGGGGGGCATCAGGACTGGGAGATTAACAAAGAAATAGAGGAGTCAGGGTAACATAGCCATTTTAGACAGGGAGATCCTAGCCATTATGGGCAGTTGCAGGGTGCACCAAAAACGGACACAGGATCGAAGAGATCGCAGGGCTCTGTCCAAGTTTCCTTTCCTCAAATCCTCCACTGAGCGAAAGACATGAATACCCAGGTATTTAAATGAATGAAGGGCCCAACTAATGCCATTCATCAAGGTCTCGGGCCTAGGCAGGGGACTCGCCAATGGTAACAAATACGTCTTCGCTCTATTGACCCAGAGGCCTGATATCCATGCAAATCCCTCCAAGAGCTGTATGGCTGAGGCAGTGCCCGTCACCGCCTCCTCCAGGTGGATCAGAAGATCATCGGCATGGAGAGAAATAGTGTGGACCTGCTCTCCCATCTTAAGGCCCATCCACACACCTCTCTGGCATACTCTCTCAGCCAATGGTTTAATTGCTAAGGCAAACAGGAGGGGGGAGAGGGGGCAGCCCTGTCGGGTTCCTCTGGAGATCTTGTATTGACTGGAAATTAGTATACCCGTTTTAACCCGCGCCGTAGGTGCCTCATAGAGGAGCTGTACCCACTTCACCCATCTGCTCCCAAGGCCCATGCGCAACATGGTTTCAAACAGGTATTCCCAACAGACTGTGTCAAATGCTTTTTCCAGGGCAATTGAAAGCACCACTGCCCGTCGCTAAGATGTCGCATCCGAATGAAAGAGGATGGAGTAGAGCCTATGCAGATTGTAGGAGGTACTACGGGAGGGGATGAAACCATTCTGGTCATGGTGGATAAGGGATTTCATGTGGGGAAGCAACCTGCCCGCCAAAACCTTACTAAGAATTTTAAAATCAAGGTTGAGCATGGAGAGAGGCCTAAAATCCGCTACCCGGGCGACCATCTCCTTAGTTTTGGGGAGGGGAATCACCAACGCACTCGGAGTAGTATCAGGCAGTTTGGCGAGTCTAAGAGACTCCGCTTAAAGGGTCACTAAACGCGGCACTAGGTTGGCAACATATATCTTATAAAATTCTGCAAGGAGGCCATCGGGTCCCGGGGTCTTACCAGGTGCAATTTCTGCAATGGCCACATGCATTTCCTGCAGAGTCCCAGGGCCTCCAAACTTTTCCTGTACCTGCCTGTCCATTGTCCGAAGCCACAGGCGATCTAAAAAGTCCCTGATAAGTGTTAGGGAGACCACTCTCGGGGCAGCGTACAATCTCTCATAGTACTCTTGAAATAAAACGTTAATTTCCTCAGGTTTATACACTAGATCCCCTGACTCCGCCCAAAGCTGTGTGACTGGTGACCCACGGGTCTCCGTCGTGACTAACCAGGCCAAGAGACGATCAGCCCTCCCCTCCTCTTTCTGTACCCTAGCCAGGTGTGTCTTATAATCATGACATCTCAACCTTTCCAATATTGCATTGTGGCTCACTCGTGTTTCCTGCAGTTTTACCAAGGAGGTGGGGTCAAGGCCCTGGACGTTGTCCAATTGACGTAACTGTCCCTCTAAGTCTAATAATTCTTGACAGGTTTTTCTCTGTATCCCAATGGACTGGCCCATGCAGTGTCCCCTCACCAACACTTTAAATGCCTCCCATTCAACTAGTGCCGAGGAAGCCGTGTGTGCGTTGGTGTGAAAGAAGGATTCAACAAGTGTGTCCAGTGAGTCCCTAAACGGGGCATCCTCCAGTGTCAGCGGGTTGAGCCTCCAGGAAGGGATCGGGGGCGCCTCTCCAGGGGCCAATGTATCATCAGTAGTGGGCTGTGATCGGAAACAGTGCGCCCAAAATATTCAGTATCAACAACAGAGCCACTGAGGGCCGAGGTGCACAAGAAGGTGTCAATTCTAGTATGAACCTGGTGTATCGGGAGAAGAATGAATACTCTCTGTCTGCTGGATGCTGTACCCTCCAGATATCCTCCAGTCCCAAGCGAATCATCAAGTCCCGAAACCCCGCAGCTGTATGATGCGCCTGGGTACCCAAGAGGGGGGGGTGTGACCGATCAACCATAACATCCGCTATACAATTGAAATCTCCACCCAATATCACTGGGGCCCCCATCTGCTCTGCCATCTTGACTGAGAGGGAGGTAAGGAAAGCAACCTGGTCTAGGTTAGGGGCGTAAATGTTTCCCAACATTATCTCCCGCCCCGCTAACCTCCCCAACAGGAGGACGTACCTGCCTTCGCCATCTATCAAGGCAGTCGTGGGATCAAAGGGTACTCCTGGTCGTATCCAAATCATCACTCCCCGAGCATATGCCGAGAAGGTGGTTGCAAAAATCTGCCCCCTCCACCTTCTACGTAACCGTGCACCATCCTCCTTAATTGAGTCTCCTGGAGAAAGGCTATGTGCACACCCATTTGCCTGAGGTAGGAACATATATTATTGGTGGTAACGCACTTAACAGTCACAATTACTGTCTTTCCTACCGCTAAAATGGCGGATGCCTGACCTCGCATATAGGACATTTGGGACTACAGCCACAGCCATAGGCTAAGGTTGGCGAAAGTGACGGTCGCAGTCCAATGGTTGTGTGCCCCTAGGCTGATGACCACGTATGTGGCATACATGTATGCCGCAGTTTGAATAAAACTCACTTGCCTCCTGACACTGCTGCTATCAACACCTCCTCCAAGTTAGCTGCTGTTTGCCACCTATGGGAGCAATCATGCCATGCTAAGCAGGTGGGAAGGCCCATCCCTTCTCTCGAGAGGAGCTGGAGACCCTGGTTGAAAAGGTCCTTCCCCTGTATGGCAAGCTCTATGGCTCACGAGAGGAACAGGTAAATATCTCAAATACAGTTTTTTTACTCTGTTAAACTTCTTACTTTCTGTTCCCATCGGCTACAATGTGGCTCTGAGAGTTCCAGAGTGTAACCATATTGTGTTCTTTGGTGAAATGAAGTAGTCCCTACATAGGCCAATCATGTAATGGATTATGAGGCACTGTACTTTGCGCAGTGAGCATCAGCTTTGTAATGTCTGATAATCCCTATATTGTACTTGTTACATGCATAGATATATGCATGTCTACATTCCATTGTACCGATCATGATTTCCCACATCACATCATGGTATATGCGCAAAGATATGTATAGACTTTACACCATGAGCTCAGTCTGTAAACTGGTAGAAGCATTTATGGATGATGTTAGCCGTGCATACAGTCCTACAGATAACTCAGTCCACACCAGCCATGGCACAACTGTTGTCTGGGAGGTAGCTATACCTCACTGACCCTTTCTGAGTGCCTCACTCAGAAAGGGTCATGGTCACATATTATATGGGCAGAAGATTCACTTCTAGGTATTGAATTGGAAATTTGATGTTCATATCATAATCATTGATGATCGATATGCTCAGCTTGCAGAGAGCAAGGCCTGATAATGAGTTGTGGGCAGTCTGGCCAATGGGCCACGCTGGGGCAGACTTACTGTGGCTAGACAACTGATGCACAGAGTAATCTCCTTGTAGACCTGCAGATCCATGGATGTTCCCAACATTAGTTTTCCTTACCACTAGTAGCCCTGATAGCTGCTACATGGACCATATTTGGAATGGTGACTGAATTAACCCCCTGACTTGATACTTCTTTCCATTGACCCACATTGTCATTGAGTGGGGTTTACTTATGACACTCCCCTTACTCACACAGATGTTCTAGTGAGCCACAGTGTAGACTCACGAATTGACATCACACGGCAAACGCAGAGAGGCAAGGCTTTGCAGGGCGACTGGATGCCGGCTGCTCGGGTTTCGATTTCTGTGTCCCTGAGGCTGAGGTCCTTCCATCTGAACCGGGACAAAGATTGGAGAAGGACTGGGACCGGGCGAAGCAGCGTAGGGGCAAAAGCTCACTGAGAAGAAAGGGACATTTGGAGGAGAAGGCAAGTGGCAAGCAGTAAGGGGAGCGGAGGTGAGGATTAGAGCTGTGGGATCCCTCTGAGTGGGCACGGAAACGGCCAGCTTTAGACTGCTGCGGCTTTCTCCTTCACACAAATTAAAATAGACCGGTAGCAGGTGCAGCGATAGGCTGCCCATGGTCCTGCATGCTCCACCCACAGACAGGGCCGACGGACTGACAGAGCCAGTGAACCAGGTGTTTTGTGTCCCAAGATTCTGTAACTTGGGGAAGTCTTGTCTGATTCCATCGACTACTCAGCTGTCCATCCAGCCCATCGTACCCATTCTGCTCAACCAGACTCTGAGCAAAGAGGTCTGGCAAAGTGAGAGGGCCCATCCTAAGGCACAAAAAGAACAAGAAGAGCCATAATATCAGCAATAACTGCATTACAACCATGGAGCAGACAGCAAAACAAAAAAAGGAGATTAAGGAATCAAAGGAGCAAAAAATTGAAGACCTCATAAGCATAGATTGGGAGACTTCGAAGATAGGATCACGCACATACCAACCAAAAATTTACTCCAAATTAAAAAAATGTAAGGATCCTGGAACTTTCTTTTATTCCAGTAATGAGGACATTAAGGGACTCCAGTCTCCCCTACTACTGGAAGCCTCTGCTCACTGCCTGGAGGTATAATCATCCATTAATAATGCCACAAGAGAGAACTCAAAACTTACAGGAATGAAAGACACAACTCCAGACAGTGGTGGCTCCTCCGCTAAGGCGGAGGAGAGTCGCCCCACTGCTCGAAAAGGAAAAATGAAATGATAATAACTTATCTGTATTATCATTTTATTTTTCCTATTGCAGTCAGTGGCAGGGTGGGGTGGGGCTGGCCAGAGCTTGGGGGGCCGGCCAAACAGTTTATGTGCACTTTGCATGTTCCCCACCAGGCTGCATTAAACAACCTGTTGAGGAACATGCACAGGCTCCCTGTCCCCGTCTGAGTGCCGAATCACGGCGCTCAGACTAATTACATTGCTGCTTTTTAGTGTTATGATTGGCTCTGGGGAGCCTGTGTGCCCGGGTGCATTCTCCTGCCGGCCTGGGCCTGCAGGAAGACGATGAGGACGGAGGAGAAGCGGCAGCCGGCCATTGAAGGTAAGTCCTTTTTTCTTTTTTCTCCTGCCCCCGCCCCACCAGCCCCCTCTGGTAGCAGCCGCTACTTATGGCAAAAGTGGATTGGCAGACCTAGTTGATAACACCAAGGGGAGTGGAAAAATCCCAAGAGGGGCAGTGACAATTGAAGAGGTCATCCCACAAAGCCCTGAACCACCACAGGAAGAAAGCCTCAATACTCCCGGGTCCAATCCCCTTGCCTCAACTCAGGAGATGTTGACGGTGAGCCAAACAGGACCTAGTCTAAGCTAGACGTACATCTGTCAGCAGCACACAGCTCTCCAATACCCTCATTGGAGAATGGGCAGCTAGAGCTCGACAAGCTCTGTACTGAAACTAACCCCCATTTACAGCCATCATGTGTCTCAGCTTACTTTGCACCAACCTCATATCCTCCAAAAATCAGGACCGCTGACAAGTCCCCCACTTACCAGCCTAAGGATGAATCCTCAGGCACAAACTGACATTTCATATCTCTCAGCTCAGGACTGGGGGTAGCTGGTAGCCTCCTACACATAAAATACCCTCTCAGGCATCATCCACCCAGCCTTAAAAGCCAGAAGCTTTAACTGGAAGAATCAACAAATAGATGTCATCTGGACAACCCTCCTCCATACCATGCAGCACTCCATGACAGCCTTGCAATACCAGCCAGACAAAATGGACATGCAGCTATCAGTCCTTCATTCCTTAGCAGTATACACTCTAAAATCGACAAGCAGCTTTCATAACTGAACGGCCGGATAAAATGAGGGCAGTCTGCCTCACAAGCCGCACAACCAACAGAAGCAGATTGCACTTGCTCACCAATTCTGGAAAAAATATCCACACTTCCAACTATGCTGGGATTCTACTGAGTGGCGAAAGGCCAGCGCCAGCATTGTGACTTCCTATCAATGTTCTATCATATAGGTTGCAGTATCCTTATTTGGAACCTGGTTCTTTTTACTTCTGATGCACTGCAGTGACGGATTGCGTATACAGTACAGTTCGCCTACATTCCCAAACCGTGCCTTGAAAAAGTCTGTGTATCGGACGAAACACGTGTCGGCTAATCGTGTGCTGGGAATTAAAAAAAAATTTGGGGACTATAATAAAGTATATAAGAAAACTCTATTTGATGATCTGATTGGATTCCTTTGAACGGACTGGTGTTTCCTTATCATCTTCGTTACTCAAGAGATCTAGAACTATATAAAGTGATTACTTTGACCTATGACCAAGATTGTTTTTGGCTAACTAAATAAGTTAGGTTGAATGGTTGTGCTGCAATAGCTTTGATTTTTGTTTCGATATATGCATGTTATATTTGTAATGTGCAGGCGACACCTCCAGGTAGTAGGTGTTTGAAGCTGATATAGCACCCGGTTGCTAATATAGCAACACAGATACTTGTCACGCATAGTACTGATACTTTGAACACAGTTATAGTCTTTGGATGTGCGGTTACTTCCCTTTTAGGGAACACTACTACCTGTTCTTTTCTTGAATGCTGGGAAACGTAATAACAAACCTGAAACAGAGTATCAGTCCGAGAGGTGCTGCCCCCTCTAAACCTCAAGTTGGGCAAACGGGGGCAGGTGGTCCTAAATTGATGCAAGTATCTCAGGACAAGGACGACAGGCCAGGTAGGTCCCAAAACATAAATGATCTCCCTGCAGCCCCAAATTGTGCACAATACATGCCTCCTCTTCCTACCCTACCTCAGCAAACAGACCGCAAACTTGAGCCAAATAATGCTCAAGCCCGCCGAAAAATAAAGAAGAATAAGTAGAAACTGAAAGAACGACATAGCGGGATATTTCCAGGTGAACACCACTACATGGACACCATTAGACCTTAAGCAGAGCACTCATCAGATTGTATAACCTCTCTCACCTAATAATTCATCAAACACAACAGAAGGGACTCCCACCGAGATACTGGAAGTATTTCCCAAGTATACCGACCAGGGCCAGAACAAAACTACAACAGGCCAAAACGAGTCAACCACCCCTCCCCTCATTGTAAGCTCAGCACTGTCACCCAAAAATTACAACAATGCTGGATCAAAATAATCAGGTGAAAAACTCTTTAACAAGAGAGAAAGTAATCGAGCCCCACATGCAAAATCCCTCGACAGCAGTGATTTCACCAGCCATAAAACAATTGCCCACTACAACTGACAGAGCCAGAGAATCTAATTGTATATCGACAAGTGTGGTTCCTCAATCTAGCCATTTCCTAGCCAGCGGCTAGCTAGTTAACAATTTTTATCAAGCATCCAACCCCACTGCTTGCTCCCAACTGCAAGTACACCAATCTGAGACCACACAGCCTAATGGCGAACCACATAACGAACATCAGGTCACTGACACCATAATGTTTCTGCTGGAATATAAATCTAGAGGGAGAGGAGACATCCTAAATAGGGGAAAAATACTGTGCCTTCTATGTACAATAAAAAGTCTGGAAAGCCTGCGCTCATCCGATTTAGTGTCAATTGAATATGTTCACATTGATAACCTGCAGGGAGTTGAGGCAACTAAAGCGACATGGCTAACAACTGAGATAGCGAGAACGATCTTGGAAGAACTGACCACATTCCAACCCTGGGGGATAAGGATATACCCACACTACAAACCTGGCTACCATACACCCCTGATAATTGGAAACCATCCTGGAACTCCGTCGCAGGTTCACAACACCATCCATAGTGCTAAAGGGGGCAAGAAGCACCTCCCCCTCAAAACGGACAGAACTAACAACCAAAGGGGCAGAAACTAATTAAGGAATAAAGCAGCTAGGAGGAAATTTGCTGATTAACACGTACAATAAATGTCAGTAATAACCAATGACAGAAAAATCACCACATCTGTCCTAGCCCAGCAGGCCCAGACCAATTTGGTTGTATGAATGGAACATCAATGGCCTGGCAAAGTAAAACAACAGATCCTCATCTTCTGGACTACTTTCAAGCTTTCGATCTTGTACTTCTGCAAGAAGAATATGTACCTTTTTTTAGCATGCGTTTACAACGCATGCCATAACAACGCGGTCATTACAACGACCTAGGTGTTTTTTTGCATACCGTTACAACGCAAGTCGGAACAACGACTTGCTGTAGGGGGCGCTGGATGTTAGAATAGTATAATTTACTATTCCAACTCCAGTCTGTGCGGACACTAGGGAAGGTGTTGGATTTTAAATCCAACACCTTCTGCCCCCTAACGCAAGTCGTTTTTTCGACTTGCGTTGTAAAGGTATGCGAAATAACAACACGGTCGTTGTAACGACCGCGTTGTTATGGCATGCGTTGTTCCGCATGCGAAATAAACACTGTTCACCCTGCAAGAAACCTGGCTTGAGCAATCCTTATACTTACAGGGGTTTACGACACAACATGTTCTCGTGAGGAAAGGAGCTTGATATACGGTCACCAAATGGGTGGTCTGACAGTACATACATCCATATATCAACTAGGGGCCCCATCAAAGAGCTGAAGGTGAAGCTTACAGCTCCGAGTGAAATTCAAGCAGGAAGAACGACATTCAGGACCAACAAAGAAGAATGGTCAGTAATGATTGCAAATGTCTACTTACATCCTAGGCACAAAACTAAGGGCGTCAAACAATTGACCAGTGAATTACTGAGGATCCTTGAAGAAGAACATACAGACAATGTTATAGTAACAGGGGATTTTAACCTTCATCTTCTGGGCAGCACAATGGATGAAGACCTGCTATGTGAGGAATGGAATATCCCAAAACAAGGGTCAAGCCACCCAGACAAACAAACCAGGCTAGGCACCCACCTTCTAAGAGAACTGGAACATCTCATTGTCAGGGCACTGAAAGGGACGTTTTCAGGAAGACAACCCGCCAGCACCAACGTTTCATTCGAGATATGCCACTTCATTCTTGATTACTCATTTGTCACACTCCCTTTGTTTCATAAAATCTCTTCTTACCGCCTGGGGATATTTGAATTGAGCGACCACATACCGCAAGAAGTCACCCTCAAAGGCCCAGCAAAACCTCTTTTTCTTTAAATGAAACAATTGTCACAGAACACACTACTAACAACAGACGGGTCAAGTGCAATGCTGATTCTGCAGAGATGCTACTAGAATCTGCCAAAACTCTCCTACTCCAGAATCGCAATTTAATGAGGAATCCCTTAGTCGCATGGGAACATTTTACCAAGACTTTTAGTGACACATTTTCTACTGATGTAGCCACCAAAAAGGGGCCTCAGGCAAGGAGACTACCAGAAAACCTTAACATTTCCCAAACTAAAAGACTGAAGTGCTCCATAAATCAAACCTAAGGAAACTTTGCAAGAAACCACAAGAGCCCACTCTGAAACACAGACTGAGAGGACTCAAAGCCACCCTACCTAAAAAAGCTAAAAAGGACTACAAAGAGGCAAGAAAATGAATCACTTCGGGCAAAGCTGCTACAAGACACAAAGATCAATGGCTGGCGAAAAATCAATACATTTCAACGCCCAACTCATCAAGGAATAAACTCTCACTTATCAGAGGAAACCTGGGCTAAGTTCTTGAACGAGCATTTCAACAGCCCCAACCAATGGGAGAAACAGGAAACGGGTTAGGCCAAACCAGGAACAGCTGGATATGTGGACCTTATACATAGCTATGACAGGACCAATGCAGGCAAAAAGACACTGGTTTGTGATGCTCCGCAAACTATAGTGGAGGAAGCTTTCAGCATCACGTCAGAACAAATCAGGAGGCAAAAAGCTAAAGGGAGGTTGAAAGGCACCCCGGGCCCCAATGGGATTTTGCCCATTCTGTATAAGCAAGACTCCTTCTATTGACCCAAACCCTGGCACCAGTCTTCAAGCAGATACTGATGGAGGAAACAATTTCGGAATCTTGGAAAGGATCAATAATCTCTCCTATTTACAAGCAGGGCAAGAACGGCAATGCAAAAAAACTACCGCCTTGTCGCCCTGATTGACAATGACGCTAAATATTATGCAGGGGTAATTCTGGAGGAACTTACATCTTGGGCTGCAGCCAAGACCAATATACCCATAAATCAAACTGGCTTCTGCAAGCATATGGGAACAACCACTAATATCATGGCCCTATTGCTACTGTTAGATGCTGCAAAGGAAGCTAAGCAATCATTATTCCTCTGCTTTATTGATTACTGGTCTGCATTTGATCATGTTGATCATGCAAGATTATGGCAGAAGCTGAACAATTGGAGTATTTCTCAAGCCCTCCTTAAACAGTTAGTCCTATTACACACGGACTCCTAGGTAAAAGTCAAGCTGGGACCCAAGATGTACCTCTTCAGGCAAATCACCACCACCAAAGGGCTAAAACAAGGGTGAGTCCTCGCCCCCACCTTGTTCAATCTCACTCATGGCTGACTTGTCCATGAAATTGGACAACTGTACAATGCATGCTCCGAAATTGGGAAAGATGACCCTATAATACCTTCTCTATGCAAATAATCTAGTTCTAATGAGCCGCACCCCAATTGGACTACAGCACATACTGGATGCCACATATAAATATTCACTGGAGAACGCCCTGCTGATTAACCAAGGAAAAACAAAAACTATGTCAATAAATTACACCAAAAAGAGAAGACTGCAATGGCACCTAGATGCACATCACCTGGAACCAGTGGCAGAACAAACATCTTGGAGTCATTTTAGACAACAAAGGATCTTATAAACCACAGAAAGAAATGCTGAGATGAAACAGCATCACTGCAACATTAGCCATGAGATCCCTGAAGAAGGTAGTGGCTGGCCCCACTTTATCCCCTCTACTACAGGCACTTCAAACAAAACTCCTCTCAACAACATACAGGAGTGAGACAATGCGAGGAAGAGATGCAACCCTCTTGGGTAACATCACTAGGTCATGCAGAACTATCTTCGGCCTCCCAAAGTATACTTCCCCCACACAAATAAGTTTCAAATTTGGCCTACAGAGACAGACCCTGGCTAGAAGGGGGGCGTTTATAAAAAGCTGGCACAAGATCAAAGGAGCCAAGCAGAATACACTAAACTTGCATCTCTGGCTGAATTGTCACTTCGAGAAAGATCACCAGCCAGAGCGTATCTCCATGACCCCGTAACGCAGTTAGGCATAAATGTCCTTTGCAAGATTCCAGCAACCCATACCAGCTTAAAAAAACTAGTCTTTAAAGCTACTAAAGCGATTTCTATAATAGAATATAAGTCTGAGCTGGAAAAAAGGTCACACGGCTGGTTTGTACTCAGCATCTATGTTGCCGCCTTATTGCAACTTTGCCTGAGTACAGGGTTCAACCAATTAGTGAAGGAGAAATTTATAAGATACCGCTTGGGTATTCTACCTACTCTTCTTCACCAACCTCCCTGGAATCTGAACTTAGCGGTAACTGCTTGCCGCCTATGTGGAACTGGAAGTGAAGACCTCCCACACATAATCTGTATTTGCACATGTTTATTGAAAGGTCGATGTACAATGCTCTGCCCTCTTTTTAACCAAAAAGGCATTCAAACTTGCAGACAAGCGGTGCTGTCCTGCTTTGACCCAACTGCCATGCAACTAAACTGTTGCTTCACAAGATTTCTCAACATAGTAGAAAAAGAGACTGGCTCAACTGCCGCCTTCTAATGGAAGAACAGGCGAGTATACTGATAAAACTGACAAAACCTACTAAACGCATCATCAGATCCACTGACTAGGACTTACTCCACCATGATGGATCTGCATAGGCCGCTATATTTGCCCTGAAACCCCTGCCATTTCTTTAATGCACCCAGCACTTTCAGCCAGAGAGATATAAAGTTTTTTTATTCTGCAATGACTGCACCAGCAACTAGCACTCATTACGCATATTTATAACCCACATTTTTAAAAGTCTAATTTACCTGGGGAAATTGTATTACCTATGTTAACGTCTTGATGCACTGTCATTTTAATCAGAAGATCTTTGCAGTTCTTTACTGAACTACAGAAAAAACATGGGACAATACATATTAGCCCCAGTGACCATGGCAACAAGAATAAACCTAGCATTTATCATTTGACAATTCTTCACTCCCGAATTGAATTTAACTGGTCCAGCACTTAGCTGGAAATCAGTTTTTTTATATGTAATATCGTGGCCTTAAATTCACACTCGTGGTTTGATTGAAAAAGTTTTTTAACTGCACAAGTGCTATTTCTGCAGGGGAGGAATATAAACTAATGAAAGCAGCCAGCCAGACTTGCCGGTTACCCTGACAAAAGACATTTAACATAACGGTCTGTTTTGAACAGCGACAAGTATGACTCTGTGGTTTCAAACTGTCTAAAAATCCTAAATTTGATGCTAAGTACTGCACAAAGCACTTTAATTGGAACTTTTCCAACATATTGACAACTCCAAAGGCCTTTGACTATAAGCACTGTTCATTCTTCCCACTCAATTGTCCTTGAACCTTGCAAAGACAAAACTGCATTACGACATCCCATTGGTATTTGTTTTGTTTCTCCATTCTCAAAGCTCTTAAGCATTTTATAATTTGAAGCTTAAACTCTGATGGCATGTAACTTATCTCTGTTTTCATTTCTTTTTAAACACTTTGTTTAATTTATGTTCAAGAATGTGCCCAATGTCATGTAGATGCAGAGGTTTTTA
This sequence comes from Calotriton arnoldi, assembly GCA_963921515.1. Lineage (NCBI taxonomy): Eukaryota > Metazoa > Chordata > Amphibia > Caudata > Salamandridae > Calotriton > Calotriton arnoldi. The sequence goes on from CAWUFW010002047.1 coordinate 603,456, forward strand.
TTAATCATGCATAATAAACCTATTATTACCTTACTCGCACAGGTCTGTTGTAACTTTTCCAAAAGTCATGCTTCCACTGTGCAGACCTATTACACATCTGACACATGAATAGTGTAGATAGTTGAACTTTTGAACAGACTTTGAAATGTAATTTCTCAGCTTTGTCACAATAAATCTACTTACACAACAGATACAATGGTATGTTGAATGTCATCCCTGTTACAGAGCCACATATGGCAAAAGGTGTGCACATACTAACACAAACTTATTCTGACATAGTATGATATCCTAACAAGTAGTGCACATGTACGCACATCCCCCAGAGAGGATGCTCTCAGTGACACACATTCCAGCCCTTTCATTGTAATCCAAGTCTTAGGAAGTTGTGTACACTATGGTACGTGGCTCTATGGACCATCTGCTTCAAGTCAATGGGCCTGGCAGTAAAGGTGTCTGTACAGTCATGCACCTTACAGAAGGTAAAAATGGTGCGTTGTGTGTCATGGTACCTCACATCACCTTCCATGTAGGATGGTCCTGGGCTACATGATGTTAGTGGGCTGGCTCAGTCAGTGTAGGTCATGACCAGGGTTGAAGTGATTCAGCAGATGACCTCAAAAGTGTGTATTCATGCTTTAGTAGTGCCTGTGACATTTACACTTGTATTGTGTTGACTCTTGAGGAATGTTTGTGCTAGTTGTCAACATAAGGTGTACCAACCATACAGATATCCTAAAACTGCCAGTTACAATCTGTTTCAACACCTATTACATCCATACAGATCAACGCCCATTAGAAAAAAGCTATTTGGAGAGCCATCACTCGTAAGGTGCAGACCCTGGCAGTCTTCAACCAGTGTAGCGTCCATTGCAGGAAGAGGTGGGAGGACCTGAGGCGCTTGACCCGGAAGATCGTCGAGGTACAGCTGTCGAAGTCCTCCCAACATGGAAGGGGCATGTGCCAGACCCTGACCCCCCCCCAATGGCCCACATACTGGCGGTGGCCTACCTGGAGCTTGATGGGCAGTTGAGGGCCCAACAGCAGCTACAAGGGAGTGAGTCCCGGACAGAGTAATACATGTTACTTTGTCCACTTTGTGTGTAACAGTCAGGCATTTTCCAAACAATATTGGTGGTGGTCCATGTGCCACACACAAGATGAGTCATTCTTTGTGTAGGTGGTAGTAGGTGCCTGGTGCTCTGTTTTGCCTATTGTATTTCTGACCAAGAACACAGCAGAGTCCTGTCCACATCCAAGTTTCTTTTTTGAGCAGACACTTGGCTGAGTGAAGTGGTGAATCATCTCATGTTTTAGTTGCTCTGGGAGACAATTTCACCACACAGGCAACTTGTCTTCCTTGTGTGAGGAGTGATGTTCCCTAACACATGTATTTCATATGATGGTGGCCTTATTACATGTGACATGACAGGGAGTGAGCAGTACATGCAGTGACTGTACACCAGTTCCCATTGGTAAATACTGGTAATATAGTAAAATGAGTGTGCAAACATCATTGGTGCCCTCTGCATTAGTGCCTACATGTTGAGCAACGTGCATTTGCAAGTTGGTGGTTCATCTGCAAAAGTGTTTCACCACAGTCATTCAGTAACTGTAGAGATAATATGCGAGTGTCTACACTGATCCTTAGAAGGCAATATGAGTTTGCAATACCAAAGAGTGCTGTGATGTGGCAGCCCGTTGGGACTCTAGTGATCCCACATCTTCATGCCATAAATATCCAGGGACACCCAAAACCATCAAAGGTGTATTGGCTTGTAGGTATACAATCTATGAATTTTGCTTTCACCTGTACCAAAAAGGATTGGGGATGTTCATATGGCTATAAGAAGATTTGTGCTTTGTGAAATTAGAGTAACTATCTCCCAAATGTTTGGACCTCAGTGTTTTAGGCAACATCATATGCTGCATGTGATACATAGCTACACTACTTCTGTACAGCTTTCATTAGACTTTTCAGGAAGTGGACATCTTATATAATTTGGAGTCCAAAGTCTCATCAGTGTGCAATGAGCATTTGCATGGACATGATTTCTGCCACAGCACTAATTGATGGTAAATCGGTGTTTAACTTGAACTTCATGACATCATTATGTGTTACGAAGGATAGGTAGATCTGTGTGAGCATTGTGTAAATCTCAAAATTGTATCCATCCTGTTTGGTTACATCAGTTTTACAATGGAATGATACAAGTGTCAAAGTATGCAAGGTGATCAACTATCCTAGTATGGACATAAGGATGGAGTATAGCCAACTCCATCAATGCATTTGGGCCTGTCTGGGGTAATGACACGAGTGGACCCATCTGTTTGAGGCTATGTATCATGCATGCATATGCTCATGCTAAATGTAAAGCCTATAGAGTGAACAATGAAGCTGGTGTGATATGTGCACTTCATCAATGTTTTCTCTTTATTTGTGATGGTCAAGTGTGGAAATGAAATTGCAATAAACCCATGTTATGTGTCAAATACATCCAAGGCAAGTGAAGGAGAAGGGGCCAACATCAGTGGGAGCACAGCTGGTCACAGTCGTTCCAGACGTGAGACCTCAGACACGGAGGGACCCAGTGACCAGGTGTGAGGAATGCCATGGGGGACATCAGCTCATGCTTGTCATCATCAGAGTCACCCTCCGGTGGACAATCCTGAGTGGTGGCAGACCCCACAAGATTAGTTCCACCTTCATTCTTGCCCACCCTCTGTGTTGTCCCCCAACAAGTGGCCAGCCCTGCTCCCCTGTCTCCTTCGCTTCAGGCACCTCAGCTGCTGCCCCTGTTAGCCCTGCTGCCTTGAGTACAGAGGCTATTGACCTCCTGAGGACCATCTCTGTGGGTCAGAAAGCGGTCCTGAATGCCATCCAGGGGCAAGACAAACAGCTTACACAGATGGTGTCCTACCTGGAAGGCCTTAACACTAATGTCTGGCCTACAAAGATCTTTTCAGGCTCTGGCTTCCTCCCTCATGGCAGCCTTCTACCCATCCCAACCTTCCACCTCACCTCCTGCCCCTTCCCAATCCAAATTCTCTATTCACATTCCTATCCCAAGAACATGCACGCCTAAGTAGCACACACTTTAACAGACATAAGCACCACACACAAATACAAAACATAAAAAAACACAAACATGCAAGCACTCAGCAGACACTCACCCCGCTCACCACCCCCAGCATACCCCCAGGCACCACAGTAACAGACACAGACCCCTCCACACCCACAACCGTACCCCAGGCACCACAGCAGAAGATGCAGACCCCTCCACAACACCCAACATGTCCACAGTACACACAGGCAAAAACAAAAACACTCAGTCACTCAACACGTTTCAGACAGCACACACAGCTCACACTTCCACTTGCTCTACCTCCCAAACCGAACTCCATCCCAAACATCCTACCCATTTTCCCCATGAAGATGTGTTGTTTGCCCTTGCCCTTCACCCTGTGACACCAGAGCCCACCCTCCCAAAGCCTCAAAAACCCCTCCAAAAACCCTACCCATCCCTTCCACATTCCACTCCACCCCTGAGACACTGGATCCCCATCCCACTGAACCCAGCCTAAAAACAAAAAAAACCTTCCCAAAGCCCAACCTAACCCATCCCTTCCACATCCCCACCACACTGAAGCCAGCATAAAAACAATAATAAAATAAAAATACTCCCAAAGCCCAACCCAACCCTTCCACATCCCACTCCACCCCAGCGAAACTGGATCCCCATGCCACTGAACCCAGCCCAAAACCAAAAAAAACCAAAACCCTTCACAAAACTGAACCCACCCCACTAAACCGCACCCCCACCTCCCAAGTACTATCTTCGAAGTACCTGCTACGGCCAGTGGGGGCCCCTTTGTGGGGAAGTTCCCTGGCAGTGTCAGAAAGAGCAAGTTTGTTGGCACAGCATTGTGCTGTGGCACATGAATTGTACATGGACCAGCAACTGGCCTTTGTTGGACATTATAGTTCACAAAATTACATTCATTAAACCTTATCCTAGTTTTGAAGACATTGGTCATGTCATTACTTTTCTGATGACTTGATATTATTGTATAGTTAGTGATATGTGATTGCAGTTATGTTTGTTTCACCCCTGATTGCTGATCCTGTTGATGTGTTTAGTATGATGTGGCCATGAACCCAGTGCTGGAGTCACACAGGACAAGGGGAATGGTTGGATGGATGTCTATGTGGGATGAAAACCAAATGGGGCAGACATTGCATTGGGTGACATGTTTTGTGGTAAGTATTTCAGATTGCCTGATCACTGTCAGCATCATTTAGTTTGCACTTCTCCCTATGATGTAGGTTGGATATTTTTGAAGTGTTCAAGTTAGATATTTGTTTATCCACACATAAAGTTGTTACATTTTCATACCTTTGAGGAGTTTTGTATGGAAATGTGTCCATTTTCCAGTGTGTACCTTACACCTACTTTATCTAGTTGTGTGACAAATGTTGTTAGTGCTAGGTTTGCTTTCATGACTTGCAGTTACACATTACCTACACATGCATAGCACTTGGTTATGCTATTGGTTGTCCCTGATATACTTCAATTCACAGGTCCTGTGCACATTGAGCTTTTCAGCCATGTGCAAAATGTATTGTGCACCAGAGCCCCAGCCTTTCAGGGCTCCCCGTGATAGAGGCACACATATTCTGCAGAGAGTGTTTTCATTATGCCCTTAGAATTCGTCTCACACTGATTTTTTTAAATCCCATTTACTGACATTGCCTTTTCATGTGGGTGATGTGTGAGAGTCTAATACAAAGTTGCAGAAGAAAATGTGTGTTTAACTTTGATGAAACATCCATACAGATGTATCTTTGACATCAAAACGGGACCTGGGATGTGTGCAATGTGAGTGTGTCAGAAAGTAATAGGTGTTATATTGATGAGGAGGTGCTCTTGTGTGACACAATTTAATGCACACATCACTATCACTGATTATGAGATGTCCATTTGTGTGCAATATGCATGTGCAGTGTTGGAAGGTGGGTTATTGGTAGTGGTAATAAGGCTACCAACCCAACAGAGGGTCGTGTATAGGTATCACTAAATTATTCACATGCTCAAGCCTTGCGAGCTTGGCTGCGAGCAGGCTGGCTTAACTTAGGAGACAGGAACGTAAAGCCTTAAAAAACTCCAGTTCAGTAAATAAGTAACACACAACAACACTCAATAAAAATCTCACACCTATTTATAAAAATAGGAAATATTTTTATCTTTAAAATGACACCAAAACTACTAGAATCCAATATAGAAGACCAGAGATTTGAATTTTTAAAGAATGAACAGTTTCTAGCACTTAGTCACCTTATGGAGCTTTTTTCCAAAGTTGCTTCAAACATTCCCATAGTTCTGGAAATTCTTACTGAAGTTCATCCTGAGAGTCCAAAAGAACAATCCAGGGGTCTGAATGCTTCAAGATGGTCCTTGAAAGTTTGGGACCACAAATCCCACAATACACCTGGCCAAAACACTTAAAAGTCCACTGGATGCGCGCCAGGCAAGGAACTCTTGGTAGAGTTGATGCAGGTTAACTCTGTTAACCTGTAGCTTGAAGGGAGTCCACTCTTTAATCCTTCTGAAGCACAGTACCTCCTCAGGGCTGTACTTCCAGATTGTGCAGCAGGCATAGTCAGTCAGAATGCAGGGCCTGATGGTGCAAATTAACTTTCAAACATGGCAATCCTTTTTCTACTCTTAGTTTCAAGCAGCAGATCTGAGATGCTCTGCACCTCTGGGGTCAAGCAAGGGAGTACCCCTGTCCAATGAGGTGCAAGGCAACACCCCAAAGCATGACCACATCCTCTAAAGTGTGGCATAATCTTCTCCCAGAAAGCACTATTCCTCCAAAATTCATCAAGGCTGAAATCTCAGCAGATCATAAAGAGCTAACTAAACCAACTCTCAGTGTGGCGCATTTCCATAGCTCTCCAACCCCTAACATCTGCAGATTCATTCTTTAAGCCTGCTATCTGGTTGGGCCAGAGGTGATGGGGGTAGGCAGACCTGGCATGCCCTGCCTTTCCAGTTCCTCCATGGAAACCTCATGCTTTCCAACCCTTCCCCATGCTCTTCCTATGAAGCAGAGCCCTCTCCAGTAGATAGCCTTTCCCCTGGTGAGTCACTTATCACTTCATCAAAGCACCCTGGCTAATCCTGTTAACTCTGTCCAATCAGGGAAGACTGCAGGAAGGCTGAATTTTGGCTTACAGACAAGAGAGTCTCATAACTTATTTTCCGTACAATTTAGAATATATTCAACAATGGCATGTTATGTTATGTTACATAAATTTGTAACGCGCGCAGATACTCACGAGTGTCCCGGCGTGGTGCCTTGCGGGGTGAGGAAATGGACTTTAAACAAAGAGGTGTGTTTTCAAGTTCTTCTTGAAAGCCACTGGGTCCTGCATATTACGTAAGGCAAGAGGAAGGGCATTCCAAGCAACAGCAGCCTTCCGAGAAAAAGAGCTGCCTCCTAGCCTCTGGTATTTAAAACGAGGGACCTGGGCGAAACGTAGGGACATAGATCGCAGAGGTCGAGATGGAACATAAAAGGAGAAGCGTTTCTGCAAGTAGGAAGGGCCACTGCCATGAAGAGCACGGTGGGCCAGAACCAGCGATTTGAATTTTACTCTTTCAGTCATGGGGAGCCAGTGTAGTGAGCACAAAGGATGGCGCACGCTATTCCTGGCGGAAATGCCCAGAAGAAGTCTGGCTGCCGTATTTTGGACAACCTGGAGCTTTTTCAACAGATAGCCCGGGTCCATATCATTGGATTTATCAATACCATTCTCCTAAGTCTTTGAATGATGTTTATTCAATTCCTAGCAATATGTATGTGTTCATAAACTATTGCAATGTTATCCTATTTGGCTAGGCATCTACAATGGGAAAAATGAAATGTGCAATTTCTCTATCCCCAGGGCATATAAAACATCTTATATAGGGACCCTGCTTATAATTACATGGCCCCCACCCCTGGGACACCTAGGGGAGACCCTGTGGTTACCGAATACGTACAAATAATGTAGATTATCACTTGTTAAGTGGCCCTACCACCAAAGTCGAGTTTGCAGTCAATTTACCTTTAAAAACAGTGCTGTAATGCAGGGCTGCTTTTAAAATGACCTCAAGTGCTTAGCACTGCACACATGCAAGTTCAGAAAGGGTGCTGGCCTCTAAACTGCGATGCCCTATTATATACTAGGGACTTATAGGTAGTTTTAATCACCCTGCCCGAATATCTACTAGGGACTTATAGGGTAGGTCGTAACAAAGTAAGTGTACCAGAATACATAGTGTACCCTAATGCATGTGTGATTTTCACTGTGTATTCAACATATAACTGGTCCTAGGCCTGTTTAGACTGAACCCAGGGACAGTCAGAGTCAGTTACCACCAGTACCAGTCAGCAAAAAATGGGGGTACACAGGACACACATGATGACTTTGCAACATGCTGTAACAGTGATTTGGGGAAGGAGGGCATCATGGAGATGTATTTGGGTTATATATTTAAAATAATCCCACACAGGGTCCCAGTAAATATGTTTGACCAAGCCACCCCAGCACCCTTACCTGGTACATGGCGGAACATCATTTTGCTGAGGAGTCTATGGAAGCAGGTAGAAGTATGACTTACCGTCAATTGCATACACGATGGTTTGGGTTTTGGATGTGATCAAGCAGGTACAGCAGTGGCAGGACATGTACGATCTGCTCCATGAATGGCACAGGACTTGTAGAGGTGAGTATGGGTGAGTTTAGAACTTATATACCACGCTTTCCGCCTGCTCAGATGTGCTTGGTCACGCTGTTTGTAAGGCACCTCATAATTGGGTCGGCGGTTACACTGGTGGTCCGAGCCTCCGACAAACTCATTGTCCTATTCCAAAGCCTCCACGTACGGATTTGCCAGGTGGTTGCGGTGGTACCACAGCAGTCTTTTGTCTATGGAACCACATGTCTCTTAATACGGCAGTTGGACTGCCAGCGCTGCGGCAGTCGAACTGCCACTGCGGGTACAGCGGTCTGGGACTGCCAAATTTGTAATGAGGCCCTAAGTGTAGAAAACTCCACTAACAGCAAATTCGCTTTCAAAATCAAAAAAATGATAGCACTAGCCTACTTCACTGTCACAGGGGTTTTTCCTGTTTGGTTTTGCACATTGTAGTATCTCTCACATCTAGCAACGTATATATGTAGTCCCATGTGAACGTTACGGTGCCAAAACAAGCTACTTGTGTAATCATGGATATGTTGAATCTAAACAATGTTTAACTCAGTAACACAGTCACACCAACACTTACATACAAGTGTCTGGTCTTATAATTTCTTTATTCCATTGGTCCTATCATAGGCTGACATGATATTAGAAACATAGCAAATCACACATGACTAAAATATTCAGTGTCAGTTATCGAAATTTTCAGGTGCAGACCTGAACAACACGGAAGGAGGGGATACAGCAGACTATTTCCTGTTGAATAGGCAAAATTAAATTGGTTCAGGTCATCAGCTGGAGCAATATTGCCTACCTCACAAAAGGGATCCCACATCATTTAAGCCATTAAACAGACACATGGCAGTACAACAGTTTCTGATCACAGGTTCATTCCAATCCAGTGTTGCAGCATCTGGTGGAAAGTCACAAACAAATGCCAGTGATGTGCCACAAGCACTTTGGCCTACAATAAGGAGACACATCAACAGCCACAAACAGTTCATACTCAATGAGGATTTAGCCAATGTAAAGGGCATGATTAGGCCACACAACAACATTATGTTGGAGCACATGATGGCACACACATTGCATTAGAACCACGACATGACACTGGACAAATCCAATTGATTCCTCTTAACTTCCATCCTATCTCGGTGCATGCTGTCTTGGAACAGGATTTGTACAACCAAATCCATGTCCACTTCAAATGTCTAAACAGCATCATATACCTGCTAATGTCACAACTCTGAAATGTCCAAATGAAGATGCCATGGTGAAAGTACCGAAAACAGACCAAAACAAAGAAATCAGCTATGAATCTATACATATGACACAATTATTATAGTCGACATTTGGAGTACACAGTCTATGACAAAATCCTAAGCTAAACAAAGCAACACTAAAAAGCAAGCATGTGTCAAAACCTTCCTCCACAAACACTTTATCAGATTTTACCAGAGCTTTAGATTCCTAATATTTTACCCTCACATCCTCCTCACATCATCACAACAAGTCGATTTAATTGCCTAAGTCATGATATCTCACAACATACTTCCACTCATGAGAAGACGTTATCAATGAGATCTTGATGTAAGTCAGCTCCTTCCTCTTCACCACTAGCATCATAATTCGGCATTTCAGGATTCTCACCCGGTGGCACTTCAAGGTCTCCACCCTGTGTAATATAAGGTGTATTCCATCACAAGGCTGTGGAGGATGAAGCAGGCCACAGTGATTTGACACACCTTCCTGGGTGAGTAGAGGAGGGCTTCCCCCGTCTTGTCCAGACATATGAATCTGGCCTTCTGGAGCCCAAAAGCCCGCTCCACTATCCGCCGTGTTCTTCCATGGGTTTCACTGAAGCAGACTTCCCCTCCTAGATGGAAGACAGACATAAGTGCAACAATAAGTTACAAACTTTATGATGATACAACCTGACATTACCCAAACAAAGATAGGACAGATCATACTTACCAACAAGCTAGGCCCTCTCCAGTGGTAGTTGTGACATCAGCTGTGGTATGGGACTGTTCTGTAGTATGAAGGTATCGTGGGCTGATCCTGGGAACTGGAGACAGACGTTTGAGATCCGGTAAACAGACAACTTGCACGTTGTTAGAATGGAATTGCTTCCTGTTACGGTACACTTGTTCCCTCACATGTGGTGGCACTAAAGCAATATGGGTGCCATCAATGGCTCCAACCACATGTGGGATGAGACCAAATCCAAAAGAATCCCCCTTCAAATTTGCTAAATCCTCACGTCTGAGAAACTGGATGTAGCTGTCAATGCGTTTCATCATTGCTGAAAGCACTTCTCGTAGTATACCACTGAACACTGGTTGTGATATACCACTAAATATGGCCACAGTGTTCTGGAAGGAACCTGTGGCCAGAAAATGAAATACTGCCACAAGTCTCACTATAGATGGAATACATGTGGGATTCGTGTTTTGCAGAAGAGATCAGGCTCCAACTTATGACATTAATCCTGTATTGTTTACCTGTTTAAACAAAACATTTTGATTACATGCCTTTCTTCCATAGTCTGAAGGTCTGACAATGGGCGGCACATTGGAGCCTGTCATCTCCTCTCTCTCCCAGGGTACTTATGTGTGGAGTTGAGACAATGTAGAGCATTTATCACAGTGCCAGAGCCACATATCTGTAGGGTTAACCAAAAGTAATGTGACAAGACATCACTGATTCGGAAAACATTACACTTAATTCACATAACTATTCTCTACTGTACAACATTCACTAATAATCCCCATTGTGGCCTTCACATGTGTCTGTAACATAAATGTGCACAATATATATACAGAAATGTGATATTAGCACAATACTGATGAATCGAGGTCAAAAAACGACACCAGCGGTGTACAGTGCACTGCGCACATTTTGCATTTATGCCCAGTAAAGCACTACACATATGATTAGTGTGCTGGGAATAGTGAACACAACAAGATGATGGACGGAGTGCTGAAACCTTTCAAATACTCACCCCCAGTCTAGTGCTCTGGGTTGAATGCATTGTTGTTTTGCTCACCACACCACCAGTTTGGACCCTGCCAAATGCAAATTAGTCTTGACCCTGCACCTCATGGGAACAGTCCAGCCCGAACTGCCAGGCCAGGTCCTCTCTGGACTAGAAACAAGCATCCTGTGACCGATGTCGGGGTATCCCCTTTTATCAGCCAAGCTAGCTTGAATCCAGTGGCACAGCAAGAAAAGGACGTTTGGGAATACCCTTGGCCACTTAGGGCGAACAGTGCAACCACAACAAGATGATGAATGGAGTGCTGAAACTTTCATTCACTCACTCCCAGTCAAGAGATATGGATTGAATCCATTGTTCTTTTGCTCACCATGTCACCCCAGTTTGGACCCAGCCATATGCAAATACATTTTGACCCTGCTCCTCATGGGAACAGTCCAGCCCGAACTGCCTGGCCAGGTCCACTGTGAACCGGAAACAAGCATCCTGGGACTGGTTTTGGGGTATCACCCCTCATCAACCAGGCTAGCTACAATCAATTGGCACAGGGAACAAGGCACCCAGGAATGGGAATACCCTTGGCCACTTAGGGTGAACATAGCAAACACAACAAGAGGATGGGCAGAGTGCTGAAACTTTTCAAACACTCATCCCCAGTCAAGAGATCTGTGTTAAATTCATTTTTTTGCTCCCCATACCGCCCCAGTTTGGAACCAGCCATATGTAAATCAGTCTGGACCCTGCTCCTCATGGGAACAGTCCAGCCCAAACTGCCAGGCCAGGTCCTCCCTGGACCAGAAACAAGCCTCTGGGGACCGGTTTCAGGGTATCACCCCTCATCAGCCAGGCTAGCTTGAATCCAGTGGCTCAGCGAACAAGAGACCCCCTTTTGGCCATACCCTTGGCCACTTATGGCAAACATAGCAAACACAAGAGGATACATGGAGTGCTGAAACTTTTCAAACACTCGCCCCAGTCAACAGATCTGGGCTGAATCCATCATTCTTTTGCACACCATGCCACCCCAGCTTGGACCCTGCCATATGCAAATCAGTCTTGACCCTGCTCATAATGGGTACAGTCCAGCCCAAACTGCCTGGCCAGGTCCTCACTGGACCAGAAACAAGCATCCTGGGACCGGTTTCAGGATATCACCCCTCATCAGCCAGGTTAGCTTGAGTCCAGTGGCACAGCCAACAAGGGGCCCACATCTGGGCATAACTTTGGCTGCTTAGGGCGAACATAACAAATGCAATAAGATGATGGATGGAGTGCTGAAAATTTTCAAACACTCACCCACAGTCAAGAGATCTGGGGTGAATCCATCATTCTTTTGCTCACCATCCCACCCCAGTTTGGACCCAGCCGTATGCAAATCAGTCTTGACCCTTCTCCTCATGTGTGCTGGAAATTACATGACAATGGAGTAGTCTAAATGTAAACATGTTAGCCCTCATTTGGAGTGGTGGTGATGCACTTAACAGTCATAAATACTGTAGTTACAACAGCTAACATGGTGGATGCCTGACCTCTCATATAGGACATTTGGAATGTGCTGCCACCGGCTTGAAGTCGACCGTGCGATGGGCAGTTTCATCCACGGAGGACACAACCATAGGCTAACGGTGTTTGTGACAGTCTTGGCCCAATGGCTGAGAGCATCTACTCTGATGACTGTCTAGATGGCGTACATGAACGCCGGGGTTTGAAAAATAACTCACTTGCCTCCTGACACTGCTGCTTTCAATATTTCCTTCACTTTAGATGCGGTTTCCACCTCTGGGAGCAATCATGCCAGGCCAAGCAGGTAAGAGGGCCTGTATCTTCTCTCAAAAGGAACTGGAGACCCTGGTTGAAGAGGTTCTTCCCCTGTATGGCCAGCTCTGTGGATCACTAGAGGAGCAGGTGACTATCTATAATAAATTTGTAACTCTGTTCAACTTCATTATTTCCATTCCCTTAGGCTACAATGTGAATTGGGAGTCTCAGAGTGACATCAGGTAATAATTGTGTCAAATTTAGTGGTCCCTACATAGGACAATCATGTAATGGGCACTGTACTTTGTTGACTTAACATCACCATAGTGTGTGTGATGTATGAAAAGCCCTATATCTTACATGTGTTGCATGCACATATCTATGCATGTAAACATTTCCTGGTACCTATGATATATGGGTCATTCAGATAACGGTAAATGTGCAAAGAAATGTATGGGCTTTACAGCATGAGATGTGCCTGTATACTGTTAGAAGCAGGTGAGGAAGATGTTAGCTATGTATACAGTCCGACATATCACTTACACCACATCAGGCTTCACCAAACTATTCCCTGGGAGCTAGCTATACCTCACAGACCCCTTCAGAGTGCCACACAACCTTGAGGTCACGTATTTGATGGCCACGTCCCAGGATGGGGCTGAGTTACTGTGGCGATACAACTGATGCACAGAGTAATCTCCCTGTAGACCTGCAGATCCTTGGATGTTCTCAAAATGAGTTTTCTGAACCAATAGTAGCCCTGTTTGTTTTTACAAGACCTGCATGTGAAATGGTAACTGAGGTAACCCCCTGACCTAATACTTCTTTCGATTCACCCACTTTGTCAATGTGTGTCATTTACTTATGACCGACCTCTTACTCCCACAGGTCAGTTGTCACTTTTCCATAAGTCGTGCTTGTACTGTACAGGCCTAATGCACATGTGACACATTAACAGTGTAAATAGTTGGTCATTTCTGAAGAGATTTTATGTGAATCACCTGCTTTGTTACATTCAATCCAATCATCCAAGACATACAATGGTATGTTGATTGTCATCCCTGTAACAGTGCAACATATGGCAAAAGGTGTGTCCTTTGATGGCAGCACATACCACACAAACTCAATCAGACTTAGTATGATATCCGATTAAGTAGTCCACATGTCCACACATCCCCAGAGAGGAAGCGCTCAGTGACACACATGCCAGCCCTTTTATTGTGACCCTAGTCTTATTATGTATTCTATACTATGGTACCAGGCTCTATGGCCGGCATGCATTAAGTCAATGGGCCTGACTATAAAGTTATCTGTACTATACCTAGGCGGAGTTTGCACAGTTCTGATATGTGAAACACAGCAGAGTGGAAAAAAAATCCGCCAAGCTATGCAGAGTTCCGCTAGCTGGCAGAGTTTGCTGGCACGCCTGTTCACATTGCAATAGGAAAGCGGTGTACATCCTTGAACTCCAAATCGCGTGTGAACGGTACTACGCAGTTCTCAAGTGCGTTCTTGCGTTCTAAATCGTGCACAAACTGCACCACATTGTCCGCATGGGCGTGGACATATTGTTTTTCTGCTCTCTGTTATGGTGCAGGCCCTAAACCTTAATCTCTCTTTAATCTCTGCAATCCTCCTCCTTTAAAACTTATCTGCCCCTCATTTTTATTTTTTATTTTAATGTGTGTCTTTGTGTTTGTTTATTTTACTTTTTTGGGAAATTTTTCCATGTTTTTCATTGACTTTTTATATTTTGATGATTATTTCTCCTTACTTCCTTATTTATTCTTTCCTTTCCCTTCCTTTTCCTTCTTTTCATCTACCCCAGCCAGCACCATGGCAAAGGGACAGCTTCCTTGCGGGTGGTATTGCCACCCAGATGTGCAGCCCCGGGCGATCTTTGGAGAGGCGGTGGCAGCACTAGTTTTTTTTGTACAGCACCACCTCCCCTCTATCAATCAATCAATCAATCAATCAATCATGTCACTTATAAAGCGCACTACATACCCGCGAGGGTCTCAAGGCGCTGGGGGAAGAAGGGGGGTGGTGCTGCTACTGATCGAAGAGCCAGGTCTTGAGGAGTCTTCTGAAGGCCAGTAGGTCTTGGGTCTGTCGGAGGTTGGTGGGGAGGGTGTTCCAGGTCTTGGCGGCGAGGTGGGAGAAGGATCTGCCGCCGGCGGTCGTTTTCTGGATGCGGGGGACTGTGGCGAGGGCGAGGCTGGTCGAGCAGAGCTGGCGGGTGGGGGTGTAGAAGCTGAGTCGTCTGTTGAGGTAGGCTGGTCCGGAGTTGTGGAGTGCTTTGTGTGCGTGGGTGAGGAGCTTGAAGGTTATCCTCTTGTTGACAGGGAGCCAGTGCAGGTCTCTCAGGTGGGGTGTGATGTGGCTGCGTCGGGGGATGTCGAGGATAAGACGTGCAGAGGCGTTCTGGATGCGTTGCAGCCGTCTCAGGAGCTTAGCCGTCGTTCCTGCGTAGAGGGCGTTTCCGTAGTCCAGCCTGCTGGTGACGAGGGCCTGGGTGACTGTTTTTCTTGTTTCGGTGGGGATCCACTTGAAGATCCTGCGGAGCATTCGGAGGATGTTGAAGCAGGATGAGGAAACGGCGTTGACCTGCTTAGTCATGGAGAGGGTGGGGTCGAGGATGACCCCTAGGTTGCGTACGTGGTCGGTGGGTGGCTGGGCTGTTCCCAGTGATGTTGGCCACCAGGAGTCGTCCCAGGCTGAAGGGTTGGAACCAAGGATGAGGACCTCTGTCTTGTCCGAGTTCAGCTTCAGGCGGCTGGTCCTCATCCATTCGGCGACGGCCTTCATTCCTTCGTGGAGGTGGGCTTTGGCGGTGTGAGGGTCTTTGGTGAGGGAGAGGATCAGCTGGGTGTCGTCGGCGTAGGAGATGATGTTGAGGTTGTGCTGTCGGGCGACGTGGGCGAGGGGTGCCATGTAGATGTTGAACAGCGTTGGGCTGAGGGAGGAGCCTTGGGGTACGCCGCAGATGATCTTGGTGGCCTTGGATCGGAAGGGGGCGAGGCGGACGCTTTGTGTTCTGCCGGAAAGGAAGGATGTGGTCCAGTCCAGGGCCTTCTCTTGGATCCCGGCGTCGTGAAGGCGTGTTCGTAGTGTGTGGTGGCAGACCGTGTCGAAGGCGGCTGATAGGTCCAGGAGGATGAGGGCTGCTGTTTCTCCGTTGTCTAGCAGGGTCCTGATGTCATCGGTGGCGGCGATGAGGGCGGTTTCGGTGCTGTGGTTGCTGCGGAAGCCGGACTGGGAAGGGTCCAGGATGTTGTTCTCCTCGAGGTAGCGGGTCAGTTGTTTGTTGACGATTTTCTCGGTGACCTTCGCGGGGAACGGGAGCAGAGAGATGGGTCGGAAGTTCTTGAGGTCCTTGGGGTCTGCCTTGGGTTTCTTGAGTAAGGCTGTGATCTCGGCGTGCTTCCAGCTTTCCGGGAAGGGTGCTGTCTCGAAGGAGATGTTGATTATTTTCCGGAGATGGGGCGCGATGGCTGTACTGGCTTTGTTGAAGATGTGGTGAGGGCACGGGTCTAGCGGTGAACCGGAGTGGATGGTGTTCATGATCTCGCTGGTGTCCTCGTCGTTGATGTTGGTCCAGGAGAGCAGGCGGTTGGTGGTTGTGGGGGCAGTGGTCTCGGTGGTTGCCGGGGCGGTCGTGGTGTTGAAGCTGTCGTGGATGTCGGAGATTTTGCGGTGGAAGAAGGTGGCCAGTGAGTCGCACAGGTCTCGCGACGGCTGGATGTCGTTGGTGTTGGAGCTGGGGTTGGAGAGTTCCTTCACGATGTTGAAGAGCTCTTTGCTGTTGTGTGCGTTGTTGTCTAGGCGGTCTTTGAGTGAGGCCCTTTGGCGGATCTGATAAGGTGATGGTGACTGCGGGTGGCGCTCTTGTGGGCGGCGTAGCTGTCCGCTGTCCGTTCGTGGAGCCAGATCTTCTCCAGTTTTCGGCATGTTCGGCAGCTCTATGCTGGGTGCATTTGTTTTCCAAATAGCATGCTGCTCACACTCAGAGGTAAGTAACGTTTAAGTTACGCTGGTATATTATTGTGTGATACAGTTTCTAGTTTCTGCTATGCAGTTGCTCAGCGTTACCTAATCGTACACATCATGGTGCTCGCTTTGGCTGATTAATTAAGACTGTTCTCCTGTCACTATAGCGAATCAGTGAGTAGGGCATTCTCTCTGTGACTTTGTTTATGTAGCTTGTACAGTTCCAAGTTAATTTATTTCATACCAATGTGTAGTATGCATCTTTGCATTGCAAAAAAAGGGAGACTGAGTTGGTGCATCAAGGGGGTTGAAAAATGGGAATAGAATCAAAGATCAGTCACTGCAGTGCATTAGTTCCAAATGTAGTTTTTGTTAAGGAAATTTGGAACAGGGATTTCAGGATTAGCATGGTCAACTCAACAATAGTCGATAGACTCTGGTCAAAACTAGTAGTACTATAGGTGATCTGTTTTAGATAAGTACAATGTGACCGCGTTTGCTTGTCATAAAACAATTTGTAGAGATTATTAACTGAATCATGAATCTATTTTTGTTATCTTCATAAGTTCTTACATCAGCACCCAAGGGCAAGAAGATGGACGTTGTTGAGGGTCTGGAAGAAGCTGGTCAGCTGGCGCCGAACACCAGCGAAGCTGCCGGGGCTTCTGCTGACCCTAGTACGTCCTTTTATGATTGTTGTGGACTTCATAGGATGGAATATTGGGGTATTGGAGTGATGGTGCTGTCTATCGTGAAGATTCAGATTGCAGGCCCAAGTAAGCTAGATTTATAAATAAAATTCACCATGTATGATTGTTTTAAGGGCTTTCTTTTCCTGCTCATGCTCTAACACAGTTGAGTTCATGAAAGAGTGGCCTTGGTCATCATTTCCCCTGCCCCCCAATGTAGTGCGCTGCTGTCTCATTGATTTTTAATTACAGTATACGAGCAGTTTCCCATGACAGTGCAGCATGGCTGGAAAAAAGTATGAAGTCCCGCTCCCATTGCATTTACAAACCAAAACCATGTCTTTCATTGACCATTATTCCACACCTGGCTTGTCTAACTTTGTGAACCAACCAATCAAATGCCCAGAGTGATATTTGGAAGATACTGCAGTGCTAACTGAACTGTAATGCTTAATTGCAGTTGCATTTAGGGTTGAGTATCTGGCATTTAAATTATGTATAATGTTTTATTGTAGCCAAATAGAACATCGATGATTCCGGCTCCAGTGCCACTGCAGGAGGAGACAAGTCAGTTGGAGGGGGAGAAGCAGCAGCAGGGACAAGCACTGGTAAGTCACATAATTTCTTACAATTACTATACTCACTAGCTAGTGCCAGGGTGTCTTCATCAACATATGACCGTGAAGTGAACCCCCTCCCAACTTTACTAGCCACAGCAGTGGTTGGGTTATTATTATGACCTCTTCTGTTTGCAAATTAGCAACATCTCACATAATGAACATTGATGGCTTGAGGGAGGCATGAAAGAGCGGAATGTTACAGGAAAGGAAATGGTACATGAGTGAAAGAGTGGGTGGGTGTGAAGCTGCGTGGGTGGATAAAGGGGTGGATGAGTGAAAGGATGGTTTGAAGAAAGGGTGGCTATTGAGTTGATGGATAATGGATTGGAAATTTAGGTGAACGACTGGGTGAGGGAAAGTAAAGCTTAATCATGGGGCTATGAGTGAATTAGAATGAAAGGATGAATGAATATTTTGATTGTTTGGATGAATAAGCAAGGCAGCTCTTCTCATCAAAAAAAGAATAAAAAAAGAAATAAGCAAGGCAGCTGTTCTCATGAGGAACATGCTGCTCACCTACTTTGCTTGCTTGATTTATGTAGGGTTATCATTCAAAGCTATGGTTCTAAGTGGGGGTATTTTTTATTCTTTGTTCTACTCCCTTGACTCACAGTATTTGTTAAGTGAGCCAGATGTATCCCACCCATCATTCATCATCCCCCCTCCCTGCCCATGGCATTTTTGCCACCTATGACCGAAGTGCAGTATAGGTCAATTCGTGACTGCAGTGTTGGCTGTGCAATGTGCGTCTTCTTCAGTTAATGCAGCTTTTACAATGTTTTCGCTGCATTGCGATCAGAACACACAAGGTGTGTTGTTTCTCTTTGCCCACTCAGTCACCTCTTAGTACTTCACCCCTTTATTTTTTCCTAAGTTCTTCCGTCCTAACCTACCAAACTTGAAAATCCATTCTTGGCATGTCCCACATTTCATTTTATAACCATGTGAAATGAAGTGATTCCAGAATATATTTCATGGTTTCCCATAACAGATTTATTTTACGCTTGTTCAGATTTTTCCATTTAAATTGTACAGTTACTGAATAAGCCAAAGATGACAAATCGATGATCAGTGTAGTGGCCCCTCTATTCTATATTAAAATAGCTCTACCCTACTTATCTAACCCCTCTACCCTACACCCTGCAGTAAAGTAAATCATCAAGTTACCTTTCCTTGCTTACTGCCCAGTGAATTCTTTTGTTGGATATATGTGGTGGTGGACGAGGCCAGAGAGTAAAGTGGGATTTAGTGCATGATTTGATGTCATGTTTGATGTAGGTGAAACACAGTGATGAATGTGCCAAATACAATCTATATAATCTGTTCCTTTCCCTGTAGTGCAGTCCATCAAATTCATTTTCCCCAACGTCTACATACGTGAGACAGGATATTAATATCCGCATTTCATACGTGAGGTGTGTGTCATAGTATCTTATTTATATTTCATCTGCCTCTTTATAGTTAGGGTAGAAAGAGAAATATATTTGGAGAAGAGCAGGGCCATTGGAATTAAAAATAGATAATTGTCAATTACAGGTGCCTCAGCTGTGGCAGTAGCAAACTACACGACATGCTGGCTAGCAATGAGCATGGCTTCGTTATTTTAGCACAACACACAACTTGTCCTCCATATAGTGCATAATGCCGTACTTATTAATGAATGGTAATTTATTTTTCAACTCAAAGTGCCTGTTTATAGTTACTTGAAAAGCATTTAGAAGAAAAAAATAATAAAATCACTGTTTTTTATACCGTGATGTTATTCTGCCCTTTAATACTTTTCTGCCCCACAGTCGGTGCTTTTTAAGCGAGGCATGTGTGTGTAAAATATACAATTGGCCTTCTGACACTCACAATCATAATCACATCAAATTCCAATGGCCCTAGGGGACCATCAATGTACTGCTACTGTGCCACCCTGTAATTTAAAACAATTGTTTGCACAGAGCATTATTTACAATTTGTCTTTTTTGTTTTTCTCATTATAGCTGTTCTTGCTGGTCCAACTAGACCACCCAACAGGCAGGAGATAGTGGCCCATTTGCGACGGCAGAGGCTGGAGCGTATCCAGCAAGAGTACCAGTGGCTGTTGGTCCTGCAAGAGGAGGAGGAGGAGGAAACAAACACCCCTCAGCCAGGCCCAAGTGCAGCCGGCTCCCCTCAGCCTCCACTGCTGCCACCCCCTACCACACTGACAACAGGTCATTGCTGCACCGCATCATGTAGTGGCTGAACACCATCAAAGGCCAGCTCACCACGATGGAGCTGAGCCAGGATCAGCTCCGGACCGACATCCGTAATGCCCTCTTCTAGCTCATTTTTTAAATTATGTTTTGGTGGAAGGGACTTGTTGATTGTTGAGGCTGGGTGGAGAGGGTGGGAAGGGAGTTGGGACTGGAGTTACTTTTTCCTTGGACATTTTGACTTTTTGAGGTTGGGTCAGTTTTGTTTGGGGAGAGGGGTGGGCATGTTGTTTGGGTGGAGAGGATGTGTTTCTTTGTAAATATATAAGGGGAAAACTATTTTATTCAATATAAATTTGTGAAAAGAAGTAGTTTTACTTTTACTTTGCACTTAGCGCTTAGTTATAGAGTTATACTTCTTTAACTATCTTGATCATTAGAGGTAATGCTGCCATGATGACCTATATTGTCTACAACAACCTAGATAAACACTAGTAGCAGTTAGTTACTTACTACGTTAACTAGTTCAATTTCATCCATACTAGTTGTCTTACCTGAGTATAGATGAAGCAATAACAACCAAGGCATCACAACTTCAAAAGCGAGGTCCCACTTCCAGTTCCACTCAGGTGAGCTGCAACTGTTGGATTAATCTGAATGAAGATAACTAAATGGAAGTCGATAGAATGACTTAGTGAATGAATGAATGAATGAAATTAATTTTATAAAGCGCACGAATACCCGTAGGTGTCTTAGCGCTGAAAAATGGCTGGACAACGGAGCAAGTAAGTCATTAAAACACAAAAATTACTCTAGCAGCAGCTTATTCAACAGCTTTGGTAAACAGCCACATTTTCAGCTGCTTCCTAAATTGCATCAGGGAAGATTGACAGTGCAGCATGAGAGGTAATGAATTCCACCATCTTCCTGCGCAAATGGAAAAATCCCTACCCCCCCATCTTGCTTTGTTTGATCTGGGAATGATAAAAAAGCGTGAGGAGCTGGATCTAAGGTTCCTGCTTGGCTTGTGCCACGAGTCGGTTGACGAGATCGTCAGATTCATTGAAATATTCTTCTTTATGAGAGCAATTCCTATGAATCCGCAAGAACTGGCCGAAGGGCAAGTTGTCTCGTAGGCCCCTCAGATGGTGGCTACCACATCTCAACAATGGGTTCCTCTCCGTTGGTTTTCTGTATAATGTTGTATACAAGCAGTTGTTCTCTGTTTTAATAGATATGTCCAGGAAATCTATTGTGTATTGGTCCCAATGGATGGTAAACTTGATGTCATCTGATCTCTCGTTGAGCCATTCAAAGAATGTTTGTAGCTCTGTTGTGCTGCCCGTCCAAATGAGCAGCACATCGTCTATGTACCATTTCCAGTACGTCACGTTGTCCTTGAATGGGTTAGTCTGATTGTAGACAAATTCGTCCTCAAAATTGTCCATGTACAGGATTGGAAAATCAGGGCCAAAGCTGGCGCCCATAGCCACGCCTTTGGTCTGCAGATGGTACTCGCCTTGAAAAAAGAAGAAATTCTTCATCATTGCTATCTCCAGGAGTTGGAATATGAATTCAGTTGGAATTTTCGCTGGATGAGGTCTCTTGTCCAATGCTCTCCTGATAACTTCCAGGGCAGGCCGTTGCGGGATGCTGGTATATAGTGAGACGATATCCATGGTCACCAGTAGCTGGAACTCTGGGTCAAACGGCATGTTGTCAACCAAGTTGATGACTTCCATTGTATCACGGAGATATGATCTGGTCGATTCTGCCAAAGGTTTTAGAAAGAAATCCACGAATTTGCAAATTGGTTCCAACAGGGATCCGCACCCGGACACGATGGGACGTCCAGGAGGATGCTCTAGGTTTTTGTGCACCTTCAGTAGGGTGTAGATGGTGGGTAGGCGAGGTTGCTTCTGGTTCAAATAATTGAACTCAAAGTCGGACAAAAAAACAAGTTTCCTTCCATTATCCGTGATACGTAGGATCAATTTGCTGATATCCTTGGTGGGATCGGAATGGAGCCGTGCATAGCTCACCCCATCCCTCAACTGGGAGTAGATCTCGGTCTTGTTGTCAGAGGTGTCCTGCACTACAATAGCACCACCTTTATCGGCTGGCTTAATCACAATCGACTTGTTGATTTTGAGTGAGTTGAGTGCATCACGCTCTTCCTTGGTGACGTTGTGCTTGATGTATTGTCTTGTAGAACATACCTTCAGTACATCCCTAAGGACCACACTCTCATAAGTAAGGATCTTATGTGACATCATGTGTGTAGGTGGCATGAACGTAGACGGTACCCTCAAGCCCTTGTGTGATGTTGATGGTGTAGGTTGGGAATGTCTGAAGTAATATCTCAGCCTGACTTTGCGAAAGAAACAATGACAGTCCCCCATCGCATTGAGCGGCACTTCTCAACCTAGTGCCAGTCCAAAGGGTATACTTAGACCTCTTATTATTATTTTAGGAGGTTAGTCACCAACCTCTTCAGGAGTGTGGGGTCCCCGACCCACCAACCTCCATGGAATATGAGGCCTCAATGCCTACTCCGTTCCTAGGATTACTTATGATCCTATCTCACAACTTGGAGTAAGTGCCATTTACAACGCTCAGGGCTTTACTCTCCTTTTGTTGAAATATAAGCCTAATGTGAACCTTCTTTCTCGTTCTCTCTGACCTAGGAGCCTAAGGGCCCACCGCCTTTTACTCACCAGCCAGATTATTCACGCTGATATTAAATCGGTAAACATTCATTGTTACTACGCATCCTTACTTCGAATGACACCTTTCATCACCTGACTAATATGAAGTATCTGATTAACCCTATGTGCTCCCCTTCTCTTGTCCTGATGAAGACCCCAGGCTAAGGATCTAGTTACCTTTTCTGCACACAGGGGTCGAAACGTCGACAATCCATGATTATCTTTCAAGCCCAGATGACAGAGATTTATTATCTGCATCTATATAATGCTATGTTTATTATGTATTAATTTGCCTTCACTAGGCTGTACAGGTTTCAGTTAAATTTGATGTATATATTGCACATTGCCTTTCCTTTCCTACAACCCTTACAAGCACACATTCCCTCCTGAGCACTCTGTCCCCCTTCCTCGAGCACCGTTTTTACTAAATATACAGACAATCATGCTGTCTTCTATAATCACGCAATGATTAGAAAATAAATCGCATTTATCTTTGATGTGTAATGGTGATGTTTTAATGATTCAATTTTGTATTACGCAAAATTTACTTCTACTGTGACCACTTCTCACTGTACTACTCAGAAACATGTCTGACTACTTTGCTTGATGGGGTCCTGGTCTCCTCAACTGAAACAGTTGATGGACTGAGTGACATCATACCAACTGTGTACCTCTAATATATGTAATCTATGAAGGAAACTCAGGTGATTAGCAGGGGCAGTTGATCCATTGACTCTGCACTCCTCACATGATGAATAATGTTAAATATGCAACCAAGGTGTGTGTTTGCCTGTATTATGTTATGACTACACTGTGTTGGTTGAAATGTTTTGGAGATGTCATGTGCATCCCTAAAGCCAAAATGCCACATATCAGCACATCCAATGAGCTGATCATTTCTGTAAAATGTATTGAATGTCTTCAAATGTCTAGTAACTAACTTCAACATCACACTAATAGATGACAATACCAATCTCTACGTATTTTGTTTCATTCTAGGGCTCTATGTACTGTGATACAAACGATTTGGATGTAGATACCATACTTCCACCGATAACAAAGTTCTTCATTTTTCAAGAGGTCGATCGGGCACAGGACCTGGCCAGAGCTTGGCCACAGAACTGACTCCCACTCCACCCCAGAATGAAGCCCTCAGTAATAACAACACTCCTGGAGAGGTGGACATGGGTAATGGTCCTGGCCTATCTGGTCAGCCTGGGCAGAAGGCAAGAGTGGGGCTCACTTTGCCCACAACAACACCTTCCACTCCAGCTGTAACAACACAGCCAAACCCTGCTTCCCCAACCTGTGTACCTAGCACAGTCAATACCATCTTGTACCCCCTTGTCCTGGATCCTGAGGTGGCTCTCACCACTCCAGTCACTGAGGAACTAAGACCCAGTGGGAGGTTGTAGTCTGTACCAAGGGCACAAGCCCGAGGGGATAGGTTTCGTGGAAGGGTAACTGTGGGCCCACAGAGTGCGCCCACTGGGGACACTGACATCCTGGCTGCCAACACCCAAGTTCTGGGAGACCACCAGGACTCCCAAGGTGTGATGGACTAGGTACTTACCGAACTCCGAGAGATGAGGCTGCTGCTGAGGGACATACACAAGGAGGTGGCCGGCATTCACACCAAGTTAGCCAGCATCAACACTAACATGGCCTCTCTGGTTTTGGTGCTGTGGAACATCAACATCACCCTCTGTAGGACTTTTCCACCTGTGTCTACCCCTTCCTGTGGTCCAAGTACATCCAGGCCAACAACATCCAGAGCCATATAGCCTACCTCACATCAATTAAACAAATAAACAGGCACATGTCAGTACAACAGTTTCTTACCACAGAGTCATTACAATCCAGTGTTGCTTGCATTTGGTGGAATGTCACAAACATTTGTCAGTGATGTTCCACAAGCACTTTGGCCTACAATGAGGAGACACAACAAAATCTACATACAGTTAATACAAAATGAGGATTTAGCCAGTGTACAGGCAGATTTGCATGATTTTGGCCAAGCACTACATTGTGTTGTATCACATGATGGCACACATATTGCATTAGGACCAACACATCTCAAGGGTCAAGTCCAATAGAAGCCACGTAACTTCCATCCTATGCCTGTGCAAGCTGTCTTGTTACCGACTTTGTACATCCAAACTGTGACAGACATTCCCAGGACCAATCCATGTCCACTTTTTGCGTCTGAACAGCATCAAATACCTGCTAATGTCACAACTCTGAAATGTCCAAATGAAGATTTCAGATGGATCTAAAACAGACCAACACTCGGAGATCAGTTAAGAAACCATACATATGGCACATATCACATAGTCAACTTCTAGAGAACAGAGTCCAAGACAAAATTTAAAGCTAAACAAAGCTACACTAACAAAACAAACACCTTTCACCAGATATTGCAAGAGCCTTATATTTCTAGTATCTAGAATTAACATACTCCTCACATCATCACTACAAGAGCTGTAATGATAGTCAAAGTCATTACATCTCACACCCAATTTACACTCAGGAGAAGAAGTTTTGGATGACATCTTGACGCAAGTCCTTTCTTTCCTTTTCACCACTATCATCATCTGGCATTTTAGGTTCCTCACCCGGTGCTCTTCATGGGCAGCATCCTCTGCGATGTAAGGATGTTCTATTGCCGGTCAATGTTGTGGACCATGCAGCGGGCCACGGCGTTCTTATACACCGTCCCAGTAGAGTAGAGGAGGGCTTCCCCAGTCCAGTCTAGTCCAGACATCTGAATCTGGCTTTTAGGAGCCCAACAGCCCGCTCCACTGGCCGCCATGTTCTTCCATGGGCCTCATTGAAGCCCTGGCGTAGTAGGATTCCTCAGCAGTGCCAACAACTATGGCTGGTTGGGATACGCTGAGTCTGCTAGAAGAAAGACAGACAGAAGTGCAACAAAGAGTTACACACTTTCAGATTATACTACCTGACATTAACCACGCAAAGTTAGGGCAGATCACACTTACCTACAAGCCAGGCCCTCTCCAGTAGTAGTTGTGACATCAGCTCGCGTATGGTGCGCTTCCGCAGTATGAAGGAATCATGTTCAGATCCTGGGAACCGGATTATATAAATCCGGTAAGCAGACAGCTTGCACGTTGATAGAATGGAAGTGCTTCCTGTAGTGGTACACTTGTTCCCTGGTTTTTGGTGGTACTAAGGCAATATGGGTGCCATAAATTGATCCAATAGCATGTGGGATGCGACCAAATCTACAGAAATCACCCTTCACAGTGGCTAAACCCTCATGTCTGGAGAACTGGATGTAGCTGTCCAAGTGTCTCAACATTGCTGTAAGCACCTCTTGGAGTACACGACTGAACATTGGTTGTGACATCCCACCCAAAACAGTGACAGTGAATTGAAAGGAACCCCTGGCCAGAAAATGCAATACTGACATGAGTTTCACAATTGGTGTGCTAGATGAAGGATGAGTGATGTGAAGTAGGCGGTCAGGCTCCAACTGATGACATAAATCCAGTATTGTTTGACGATTCAAACAAAATCTTTGGATGACATGTCTTTCTTCCATGGTCTGAAGGTCTGGAAATGGCTGGAACACTGGAGGCTGTCATCTCCTCCATCTCCCTGGGTACCTATGTGAGGAGTTAAAATAAAACTGTACATTGGTCACAGTGTCCAGAGTAACATATATGAAGAGTAAGGCTAAAGTCATGTGTCAAAACATAACAACTTTATAAAGCATTACACATATCTGTAACAGAACTGAGCACATCATTAATTCAGAAAAGTTAAATTTGCACAACATCAAGGTTTTTGTGACATTTCGTGTGAAATACTTCCAACCGCGGTGTACAGTGCACCACACACATTTTGCCATTTGCCCAGTAATGCACTACACAGATGATGTTTTGTACTGGACATGGCATGTGAAAGGAGTTTTTCAAAAGTAAACCTGTTAGGTCTCATTTGTAGTGGTGGTGACGCATTTTGTTTTTTTAAAGCATGTTTTTATTGACATTTTGTATTAAGCAGTATTGCATACATCATACAAGTATAAACTATGTTCCAATTACAGCTATAATCATTGTGCAGTGCTGCGGCACAGTATACTACTACAAATTTGCATGGTAATTGTTCAACTTCTTGCTGATACATTCATTTACCCCATAACATTTCTTATTCATATGGCCCAGTCCTGGGTAAATCAATATCTAACCCGCTATGTAATTCGCATTCTATTCAGTCACTGTTAGGTAGGTAACGGACCACTCCGAAAAGTCATGACATTATTTTGCATGCTTATATAAGAAAGAAACAATAACTTCAAACATTAACTGAAACTTATGCAGAAGGGTGTAACACGTGTTTAAATGCATGTGTCTTATGTGGGGTACTCTGACTACAGCACCTCAATGTGGGTACCCGAGTGAACTATAAAGGTCACCCGGGTTACCCTGTTAACCTTCACTCTTCTGTCTTATCCTGATTAATTTAAGAGTAATTTTACAGCTCAAAATCGTGCTCTAACCTACTATCTCACTGTTGGGACGTGAGTTCTGCAACATCTTGCATCCTGTTATTCCTACCCAATTTCGTTCTCTTCCTCTTCTCCACTCGTTTGTGCAGGTGTCTCCCACATTGCCAGTGCTTCATTCCATAACTCTGCTATTGGGCGTTGTTGCACTCCCCTAGCTTCCTCCCATTGTAGTGCTCTCCCCTCAGCTCCAGCCCAGTTAATCACGTCTCGATTCCAACTTGCCACCTGGGGTCCCACAGCTGACTTCCATTCAAATGCAATTCTCCCCTTGGCCAATCCCATAGCCAAATCTATCAGTCTATTTCCGACCTTGCGTTTATGCAGTCGGGGAAAGAGTCCCAACAAGCATACCCTTACTGTGAGTGCCAACTCCCTTCCCAAGGTGTCCTTAACTTTCGCTAAGACTGCTTCCCAAAATGCACGCATTAAGGGACATTCCCATGTCATATGAATGAAGTCTGTATCTAGTTGGGCACACCGTGGGCACTTACGCACATCTCCTCCATAGGTAACGTTGAGGCGGTGAGGTGTCATGTAGCTCATGTGTGTAAATATGAACTGTGTATATTTCAGGCGAGTGCTACGGGAGATCTTCGAATACTGCAAAATTTTCCCCCACTCTGAGTCCTATAGTTCCCCATCCACAACCCTCTCCCATCTCTCCCGCAATCCATTCAGAGGATCGAGCGATGCCGATAGCAGGGTAGTGTAGAACCACTTCACCTGGTGTCCCGTGGAGCCCAGAGTGACCAGTGCATGTAGCACTGGGTGGGTTTCAGGTTCCTCCCTTCCCCTCCCCCATATCTGTCCAAAGGTGTGGGTCAAAGCCTCATATTGCATATTGCACTGTCCTCCACCAGTTCCCCAAAAGGGATCAGCATGTTATCAGAAAAGCAGTCCCCCACGTTCTCCAAGCCCATTGCTGTCCAGGGCACCAGCTGTTCAAGTGAAAAAATCGTCCGAGGTTCCCCATGTGGGAGGCCCACAAACGTTAGCACAGGGAGTACCTCGGGGATCCCCGCACTTTAGTCAGACATCTTTTCCACGTCTGTAAGGCTGTGGTTTGTAGCATCGAGCGGTGCGGGATAGTAATGGACGAGTCCAGTAATTTGGCCAATAGTAAGCCAGGGCATGCGCCAGGTTTCGATAGACAGACACCCTCCTCGTTCACTCCCTCCAACCACTATGCTAACCATTGCAGTTGAGCGGCTAACATATAAAGCTCAAAATTCGGTCATAGGATGTTGTAGTGTCTTCAGAGACACCCTCCTGAGCCCATCTCCCCACACCAAGTCACGTAATAGGGAATTCAGCGGACAAAACCACCCTGGGGGGCATCAGGACTGGGAGATTAACAAAAAAATAGAGGAGTCAGGGTAACATAGCCATTTTAGACAGGGAGATCCTAGCCATTATGGGCAGTTGCATGGTGCACCAAAAACGGACACAGGATCAAAGAGATCGCAGGGCTCTGTCCAAGTTTCCTTTCCTCAAATCCTCCACTGAGCGAAAGACATGAATACCCAGGTATTTAAACAAATGAAGGGCCCAACTAATGCCACTCATCAAGGTCTCGGGCCTAGGCAGGGGACTCGCCAATGGTAACAAATACGTCTTCGCTCTATTGACCCAGAGGCCTGATATCCATGCAAATCCCTCCAAGAGCTGTATGGCTGAGGCAGTGCCCGTCACCGCCTCCTCCAGGTGGATCAGAAGATCATCGGCATGGAGAGAAATAGTGTGGACCTGCTCTCCCACCTTAAGGCCCATCCACACACCTCTCTGGCATACTCTCTCAGCCAATGGTTTAATTGCTAAGGCAAACAGGAGGGGGGAGAGGGGGCAGCCCTGTCGGGTTCCTCTGGAGATCTTGAATTGACTGGAAATTAGTATACCCGTTTTAACCCGCGCCGTAGGTGCCTCATAGAGGAGCTGTACCCACTTCACCCATCTGCTCCCAAGGCCCATGCGCAACATGGTTTCAAACAGGTATTCCCAACAGACTGTGTCAAATGCTTTTTCCAGGGCAATTGAAAGCACCACTGCCCGTCGCTAAGATGTCGCATCCGAATGAAAGAGGATGGAGTAGAGCCTATGCAGATTGTAGGAGGTACTACGGGAGGGGATGAAACCATTCTGGTCATGGTGGATAAGGGATTTCATGTGGGGAAGCAACCTGCCCGCCAAAACCTTACTAAGAATTTTAAAATCAAGGTTGAGCATGGAGAGAGGCCTAAAATCCGCTACCCAGGCGACCATCTCCTTAGTTTTGGGGAGGGGAATCACCAACGCACTCGGAGTAGTATCAGGCAGTTTGGCGAGTCTAAGAGACTCCGCTTAAAGGGTCACTAAACGCGGCACTAGGTTGGCAACATATTTCTTATAAAATTCTGCAAGGAGGCCATCGGGTCCCGGGGTCTTACCAGGTGCAATTTCTGCAATGGCCACATGCATTTCCTGCAGAGTCCCAGGGCCTCCCAACTTTTCCTGTACCTGCCTGTCCAT
The DNA here is from genome assembly GCA_963921515.1 of Calotriton arnoldi. Classification (NCBI taxonomy): domain Eukaryota; kingdom Metazoa; phylum Chordata; class Amphibia; order Caudata; family Salamandridae; genus Calotriton; species Calotriton arnoldi. The sequence continues at coordinate 633,189 of CAWUFW010002047.1, forward strand.
TGTCCGAAGCCACAGGCGATCTAAAAAGTCCCTGATAAGTGTTAGGGAGACCACTCTCGGGGCACCGTACAATCTCTCATAGTACTCTTGAAATAAAACGTTAATTTCCTCAGGTTTATACACTAGATCCCCTGACTCCGCCCAAAGCTGTGTGACTGGTGACCCACGGGTCTCCGTCGTGACTAACCAGGACAAGAGACGATCAGCTCTCCCCTCCTCTTTCTGTACCCTAGCCAGGTGTGTCTTATAATCATGACATCTCAAACTTTCCAATATTGCATTGTGGCTCACTCGTGTTTCCTGCAGTTTTACCAAGGAGGTGGGGTCAAGGCCCTGGACGTTGTCCAATTGACGTAACTGTCCCTCTAAGTCTAATAATTCTTGACAGGTTTCTCTCTGTATCCCAATGGACTGGCCCATGCAGTGTCCCCTCACCAACACTTTAAATGCCTCCCATTCAACTAGTGCCGAGGAAGCCGTGTGTGCGTTGGTGTGAAAGAAGGATTCAACAAGTGTGTCCAGTGAGGCCCTAAACGGGGCATCCTCCAGTGTCAGCGGGTTGAGCCTCCAGGAAGGGATCGGGGGCGCCTCTCCAGGGGCCGATGTGTCATCAGTAGTGGGCTGTGATCGGAAACAGTGCGCCCAAAATATTCAGTATCAACAAGAGAGCCACTGAGGGCCGAGGTGCACAAGAAGGTGTCAATTCTAGTATGAACCTGGTGTATCAGGAGAAGAATGAATACTCTCTGTCTGCTGGATGCTGTACCCTCCAGATATCCTCCAGTCCCAAGCGAATCATCAAGTCCTGAAACCCCGCAGCTGTATGATGCGCCTGGGTACCCAAGAGGGGGGGGTGTAACCGATCAACCATAACATCCGCTATACAATTGAAATCTCCACCCAATATCACTGGGGCCCCCATCTGCTCTGCCATCTTGACTGAGAGGGAGGTAAGGAAAGCAACCTGGTCTAGGTTAGGGGCGTAAATGTTTCCCAACATTATCTCCCGCCCCGCTAACCTCCCCAACAGGAGGACGTACCTGCCTTCGCCATCTATCAAGGCAGTCGTGGGATCAAAGGGTACTCCTGGTCGTATCCAAATCATCACTCCCCGAGCATATGCCGAGAAGGTGGTTGCAAAAATCTGCCCCCTCCACCTTCTACGTAACCGTGCACCATCCTCCTTAATTGAGTCTCCTGGAGAAAGGCTATGTGCACACCCATTTGCCTGAGGTAGGAACATATATTATTGGTGGTAACGCACTTAACAGTCACAATTACTGTCTTTCCTACCGCTAAAATGGCGGATGCCTGACCTCGCATATAGGACATTTGGGACTACAGCCACAGCCATAGGCTAAGGTTGGCGAAAGTGACGGTCGCAGTCCAATGGTTGTATGCCCCTATGCTGATGACCGCGTATGTGGCATACATGTATGCCGCAGTTTGAATAAAACTCACTTGCCTCCTGACACTGCTGCTATCAACACCTCCTCCAAGTTAGCTGCTGTTTGCCACCTATGGGAGCAATCATGCCATGCTAAACAGGTGGGAAGGCCCATCCCTTCTCTCGAGAGGAGCTGGAGACCCTGGTTGAAAAGGTCCTTCCCCTGTATGGCAAGCTCTATGGCTCACGAGAGGAACAGGTAAATATCTCAAATACAGTTTTTTTACTCTGTTAAACTTCTTACTTTCTGTTCCCATTGGCTACAATGTGGCTCTGAGAGTTCCAGAGTGTAACCATATTGTGTTCTTTGGTGAAATGAAGTAGTCCCTACATAGGCCAATCATGTAATGGATTATGAGGCACTGTACTTTGCGCAGTGAGCATCAGCTTTGTAATGTCTGATAATCCCTATATTGTACTTGTTACATGCATAGATATATGCATGTCTACATTCCATTGTACCGATCATGATTTCCCACATCACATCATGGTATATGCGCAAAGATATGTATAGACTTTACACCATGAGCTCAGTCTGTAAACTGGTAGAAGCATTTATGGATGATGTTAGCCATGCATACAGTCCTACAGATAACTCAGTCCACACCAGCCATGGCACAACTGTTGTCTGGGAGGTAGCTATACCTCACTGACCCTTTCTGAGTGCCTCACTCAGAAAGGGTCATGGTCACATATTATATGGGCAGAAGATTCACTTCTAGGTATTGAATTGGAAATTTGATGTTCATATCATAATCATTGATGATCGATATGCTCAGCTTGCAGAGAGCAAGGCCTGATAATGAGTTGTGGGCAGTCTGGCCAATGGGCCACGCTGGGGCAGACTTACTGTGGCTAGACAACTGATGCACAGAGTAATCTCCTTGTAGACCTGCAGATCCATGGATGTTCCCAACATTAGTTTTCCTTACCACTAGTAGCCCTGATAGCTGCTACATGGACCATATTTGGAATGGTGACTGAATTAACCCCTGACTTGATACTTCTTTCCATTGACCCACATTGTCATTGAGTGGGGTTTACTTATGACACTCCCTTACTCACACAGATGTTCTAGTGAGCCACAGTGTAGACTCACGAATTGACATCACACGGCAAACGCAGAGAGGCAAGGCTTTGCAGGGCGACTGGATGCCGGCTGCTCGGGTTTCGATTTCCGTGTCCCTGAGGCTGAGGTCCTTCCATCTGAACCGGGGCAAAGATTGGAGAAGGACTGGGACCGGGCTAAGCAGCGTAGGGGCAAAAGCTCACTGAGAAGAAAGGGACATTTGGAGGAGAAGGCAAGTGGCAAGCAGTAAGGGGTGCGGAGGTGAGGATTAGAGCTGTGGGATCCCTCTGAGTGGGCACGGAAATGGCCAGCTTTAGACTGCTGCGGCTTTCTCCTTCACACAAATTAAAATAGACCGGTAGCAGGTGCAGCGATAGGCTGCCCATGGTCCTGCATGCTCCACCCACAGACAGGGCCGACGGACTGACAGAGCCAGTGAACCAGGTGTTTTGTGTCCCAGGATTCTGTAACTTGGGGAAGTCTTGTCTGATTCCATCGACTACTCAGCTGTCCATCCAGCCCATCGTACCCATTCTGCTCAACCAGACTCTGAGCAAAGAGGTCTGGCAAAGTGAGAGGGCCCATCCTAAGGCACAAAAAGAACAAGAAGAGCCATAATATCAGCAATAACTGCATTACTACCATGGAGCAGACAGCAAAACAAAAAAAGGAGATTAAGTAATCAAAGGAGCAAAAAATTGAAGACCTCATAAGCATAGATTGGGAGACTTCGAAGATAGGATCACGCACATACCAACCAAAAATTTACTCCAAATTAAAAAAATGTAAGGATCCTGGAACTTTCTTTTATTCCAGTAATGAGGACATTAAGGGACTCCAGTCTCCCCTACTACTGGAAGCCTCTGCTCACTGCCTGGAGGTATAATCATCCATTAATAATGCCACAAGAGAGAACTCAAAACTTACAGGAATGAAAGACACAACTCCAGACAGTGGTGGCTCCTCCGCTAAGGCGGAGGAGAGTCGCCCCACTGCTCGAAAGGAAAAATGAAATGATAATAACTTATCTGTATTATCATTTTATTTTTCCTATTGCAGTCAGTGGCAGGGTGGGGTGGGGCTGGCCAGAGCTTGGGGGGCCGGCCAAACAGTTTATGTGCACTTTGCATGTTCCCCACCAGGCTGCATTAAACAACCTGTTGAGGAACATGCACAGGCTCCCTGTCCCCGTCTGAGTGCCGAATCATGGCGCTCAGACTAATTACATTGCTGCTTTTTAGTGTTATGATTGGCTCTGGGGAGCCTGTGTGCCCGGGTGCATTCTCCTGCCGGCCTGGGCCTGCAGGAAGACGATGAGGACGGAGGAGAAGCGGCAGCCGGCCATTGAAGGTAAGTCCTTTTTTCTTTTTTCTCCTGCCCCCGCCCCACCAGCCCCCTCTGGTAGCAGCCGCTACTTATGGCAAAAGTGGATTGGCAGACCTAGTTGATAACACCAAGGGGAGTGGAAAAATCCCAAGAGGGGCAGTGACAATTGAAGAGGTCATCCCACAAAGCCCTGAACCACCACAGGAAGAAAGCACTGAATACTCCCGGGTCCAATCCCCTTGCCTCAACTCAGGAGATGTTGACGGTTAGCCAAACAGGACCTAGTCTAAGCTAGACGTACATCTGTCAGCAGCACACAGCTCTCCAATACCCTCATTGGAGAATGGGCAGCTAGAGCTCGACAAGCTCTGTACTGAAACTAACCCCCATTTATAGCCATCATGTGTCTCAGCTTACTTTGCACCAACCTCATATCCTCCAAAAATCAGGACCGCTGACAAGTCCCCCACTTACCAGCCTAAGGATGAATCCTCAGGCACAAACTGACATTTCATATCTCTCAGCTCAGGACTGGGGGTAGCTGGTAGCCTCCTACACATAAAATACCCTCTCAGGCATCATCCACCCAGCCTTAAAAGCCAGAAGCTTTAACTGGAAGAATCAACAAATAGATGTCATCTGGACAACCCTCCTCCATACCATGCAGCACTCCATGACAGCCTTGCAATACCAGCCAGACAAAATGGACATGCAGCTATCAGTCCTTCATTCCTTAGCAGTATACGTCTCTAAAATCGGCAAGCAGCTTTCAGAACTGAACGGCCGGATAAAATGAGGGCAGTCTGCCTCACAAGCCGCACAACCAACAGAAGCAGATTGCACTTGCTCACCAATTCTGGAAAAAATATCCACACTTCCAACTATGCTGGGATTCTACTGAGTGGCGAAAGGCCGGCGCCAGCATTGTGACTTCCTATCAATGTTCTATCATATAGGTTGCAGTATCCTTATTTGGAACCTGGTTCTTTTTACTTCTGATGCACTGCAGTGACGGATTGCGTATACAGTACAGTTCGCCTATATTCCCAAACCGTGCCTTGAAAAAGTCTGTGTATCGGACGAAACACGTGTCGGCTAAACGTGTGCTGGGAATTTAAAAAAAATGTTGGGACTATAATAAAGTATATAAGAAAACTCTATTTGATGATCTGATTGGATTCCTTTGAACGGACTGGTGTTTCCTTATCATCTTCGTTACTCAAGAGATCTAGAACTATATAAAGTGATTACTTTGACCTATGACCAAGATTGTTTTTGGCTAACTAAATAAGTTAGGTTGAATGGTTGTGCTGCAATAGCTTTGATTTTTTGTTTCGATATATGCATGTTATATTTGTAATGTGCAGGCGACACCTCCAGGTAGTAGGTGTTTGAAGCTGATATAGCACCCGGTTGCTAATATAGCAACACAGATACTTGTCACGCATAGTACTGATACTTTGAACACAGTTATAGCCTTTGGATGTGCGGTTACTTCCCTTTTAGGGAACACTACTACCTGTTCTTTTCTTGAATGCTGGGAAACGTAATAACAAACCTGAAACAGAGTATCAGTCCGAGAGGTGCTGCCCCCTCTAAACCTCAAGTTGGGCAAACGGGGGCAGGTGGTCCTAAATTGATGCAAGTATCTCAGGACAAGGACGACAGGCCAGGTAGGTCCCAAAACATAAATGATCTCCCTGCAGCCCCAAATTGTGCACAATACATGCCTCCTCTTCCTACCCTACCTCAGCAAACAGACCGCAAACTTGAGCCAAATAATGCTCAAGCCCGCCGAAAATAAAGAAGAATAAGTAGAAACTGAAAGAACGACATAGCGGGATATTTCCAGGTGAACACCACTACATGGACACCATTAGACCTTAAGCAGAGCACTCATCAGATTGTATAACCTCTCTCACCTAATAATTCATCAAACACAACAGAAGGGACTCCCACCGAGATACTGGAAGCATTTCCCAAGTATACCGACCAGGGCCAGAACAAAACTACAACAGGCCAAAACGAGTCAACCACCCCTCCCCTCATTGTAAGCTCAGCACTGTCACCCAAAAATTACAACAATGCTGGATCAAAATAATCAGGTGAAAAACTCTTTAACAAGAGAGAAAGTAATCGAGCCCCACATGCAAAATCCCTCGACAGCAGTGATTTCACCAGCCATAAAACAATTGCCCACTACAACTGACAGAGCCAGAGAATCTAATTGTATATCGACAAGTGTGGTTCCTCAATCTAGCCATTTCCTAGCCAGCGGCTAGCTAGTTAACAATTTTTATCAAGCATCCAACCCCACTGCTTGCTCCCAACTGCAAGTACACCAATCTGTGACCACACAGCCTAATGGCGAACCAGATAACGAACATCAGGTCACTGACACCATAATGTTTCTGCTGGAATATAAATCTAGAGGGAGAGGAGACATCCTAAATAGGGGAAACATACTGTGCCTTCTACGTACAATAAAAAGTCTGGAAAGCCTGCGCTCATCCGATTTAGTGTCAATTGAATATGTTCACATTGATAACCTGCAGGGAGTTGAGGCAACTAAAGCGACATGGCTAACAACTGAGATAGCGAGAACGATCTTGGAAGAACTGACCACATTCCAACCCTGGGGGATAAGGATATACCCACACTACAAACCTGGCTACCATACACCCCTGATAATTGGAAACCATCCTGGAACTCCGTCGCAGGTTCACAACACCATCCATAGTGCTAAAGGGGCAAGAAGCACCTCCCCTCAAAACGGACAGAACTAACAACCAAAGGGGCAGAAACTAATTAAGGAATAAAGCAGCTAGGAGGAAATTTGCTGATTAACACGTACAATAAATGTCAGTAATAACCAATGACAGAAAAATCACCACATCTGTCCTAGCCCAGCAGGCCCAGACCAATTTGTTTGTATGAATGGAACATCAATGGCCTGGCAAAGTAAAACAACAGATCCTCATCTTCTGGACTACTTTCAAGCTTTCGATCTTGTACTTCTGCAAGAAGAATATGTACCTTTTTTTAGCATGCGTTTACAACGCATGCCATAACAACGCGGTCATTACAACGACCGCGTTGTTATTTTGCATACCGTTACAACGCAAGTCGGAACAACGACTTGCTGTAGGGGGTGCTGGATGTTAGAATAGTATAATTTACTATTCCAACTCCAGTCTGTGCGGACACTAGGGAAGGTGTTGGATTTTAAATCCAACACCTTCTGCCCCCTAACGCAAGTCGTTTTTTCGACTTGCGTTGTAAAGGTATGCGAAATAACAACGCGGTCGTTGTAACGACCGCGTTGTTATGGCATGCGTTGTTCCGCATGCGAAATAAACACTGTTCACCCTGCAAGAAACCTGGCTTGAGCAATCCTTATACTTACAGGGGTTTACGACACAACATGTTCTCGTGAGGAAAGGAGCTTGATATACGGTCACCAAATGGGTGGTCTGACAGTACATACATCCATATATCAACTAGGGGCCCCATCAAAGAGCTGAAGGTGAAGCTTACAGCTCCGAGTGAAATTCAAGCAGGAAGAACGACATTCAGGACCAACAAAGAAGAATGGTCAGTAATGATTGCAAATGTCTACTTACATCCTAGGCACAAAACTAAGGGCGTCAAACAATTGACCAGTGAATTACTGAGGATCCTTGAAGAAGAACATACAGACAATGTTATAGTAACAGGGGATTTTAACCTTCATCTTCTGGGCAGCACAATGGATGAAGACCTGCTATGTGAGGAATGGAATATCCCAAAACAAGGGTCAAGCCACCCAGACAAACAAACCAGGCTAGGCACCCACCTTCTAAGAGAACTGGAACATCTCAATGTCAGGGCACTGAAAGGGACGTTTTCAGGAAGACAACCCGCCAGCACCAACGTTTCATTCGAGATATGCCACTTCATTCTTGATTACTCATTTGTCACACTCCCTTTGTTTCATAAAATCTCTTCTTACCGCCTGGGGATATTTGAATTGAGCGACCACATACCGCAAGAAGTCACCCTCAAAGGCCCAGCAAATCCTCTTTTTTCTTTAAATGAAACAATTGTCACAGAACACACTACTAACAACAGACGGGTCAAGTGCAATGCTGATTCTGCAGAGATGCTACTAGAATCTGCCAAAACTCTCCTACTCCAGAATCGCAATTTAATGAGGAATCCCTTAGTCGCATGGGAACATTTTACCAAGACTTTTAGTGACACATTTTCTACTGATGTAGCCACCAAAAAGGGGCCTCAGGCAAGGAGACTACCAGAAAACCTTAACATTTCCCAAACTAAAAGACTGAAGTGCTCCATAAATCAAACCTAAGGAAACTTTGCAAGAAACCACAAGAGCCCACTCTGAAGCACAGACTGAGAGGACTCAAAGCCACCCTACCTAAAAAAGCTAAAATGGACTACAAAGAGGCAAGAAAATGAATCACTTCGGGCAAAGCTGCTACAAGACACAAAGATCAATGGCTGGCGAAAAATCAATACATTTCAACGCCCAACTCATCAAGGAATAAACTCTCACTTATCAGAGGAAACCTGGGCTAAGTTCTTGTACGAGCATTTCAACAGCCCCAACCAATGGGAGAAACAGGAAACGGTCTAGGCCAAACCAGGAACAGCTGGATATGTGGACCTTATACATAGCAATGACAGGACCAATGCAGGCAAAAAGACACTGGTTTGTGATGCTCCGCAAACTATAGTGGAGGAAGCTTTCAGCATCACGTCACAACAAATCAGGAGGCAAAAAGCTAAAGGGAGGTTGAAAGGCACCCCGGGCCCCAATGGGATTTTGCCCATTCTGTATAAGCAAGACTCCTTCTATTGGCCCAAACCCTGGCACCAGTCTTCAAGCAGATACTGATGGAGGAAACAATTTCGGAATCTTGGAAAGGATCAATAATCTCTCCTATTTACAAGCAGGGCAAGAACGGCAATGCAAAAAAACTACCGCCTTGTCGCCCTGATTGACAATGACGCTAAATATTATGCAGGGGTAATTCTGGAGGAACTTACATCTTGGGCTGCAGCCAAGACCAATATACCCATAAATCAAACTGGCTTCTGCAAGCATATGGGAACAACCACTAATATCATGGCCCTATTGCTACTGTTAGATGCTGCAAAGGAAGCTAAGCAATCATTATTCCTCTGCTTTATTGATTACTGGTCTGCATTTGATCATGTTGATCATGCAAGATTATGGCAGAAGCTGAACAATTGGAGTATTTCTCAAGCCCTCCTTAAACAGTTAGTCCTATTACACACGGACTCCTAGGTAAAAGTCAAGCTGGGACCCAAGATGTACCTCTTCAGGCAAATCACCACCACCAAAGGGCTAAAACAAGGGTGAGTCCTCGCCCCCACCTTGTTCAATCTCACTCATGGCTGACTTGTCCATGAAATTGGACAACTGTACAATGCATGCTCCGAAATTGGGAAAGATGACCCTATAATACCTTCTCTATGCAAATAATCTAGTTCTAATGAGCCGCACCCCAATTGGACGACAGCACATACTGGATGCCACATATAAATATTCACTGGAGAACGCCCTGCTGATTAACCAAGGAAAAACAAAAACTATGTCAATAAATTACACCAAAAAGAGAAGACTGCAATGGCACCTAGATGCACATCACCTGGAACCAGTGGCAGAACAAACATCTTGGAGTCATTTTCGACAACAAAGGATCTTATAAACCACAGAAAGAAATGCTGAGATGAAACAGCATCACTGCAACATTAGCCATGAGATCCCTGAAGAAGGTAGTGGCTGGCCCCACTTTATCCCCTCTACTACAGGCACTTCAAACAAAACTCCTCTCAACAACATACAGGAGTGAGACAATGCGAGGAAGAGATGCAACCCTCTTGGGTAACATCACTAGGTCATGCGGAACTATCTTCGGCCTCCCAAAGTATACTTCCCCCACACAAATAAGTTTCAAATTTGGCCTACAGAGACAGACCCTCGCTAGAAGGGGGGCGTTTATAAAAAGCTGGCACAAGATCAAAGGAGCCAAGCAGAATACACTAAACTTGCACCTCTGGCTGAATTGTCACTTCGAGAAAGATCACCAGCCAGAGCGTATCTCCATGACCCCGTAACGCAGTTAGGCATAAATGTCCTTTGCAAGATTCCAGCAACCCATACCAGCTTAAAAAAACTAGTCTTTAAAGCTACTAAAGCGATTTCTATAATAGAATATAAGTCTGAGCTGGAAAAAAGGTCACACGGCTGGTTTGTACTCAGCATCTATGTTGCCGCCATATTGCAACTTTGCCTGAGTACAGGGTTCAACCAATTAGTGAAGGAGAAATTTATAAGATACCGCTTGGGTATTCTACCTACTCTTCTTCACCAACCTCCCTGGAATCTGAACTTAGCGGTAACTGCTTGCCACCTATGTGGAACTGGAAGTGAAGACCTCCCACACATAATCTGTATTTGCACATGTTTATTGAAAGGTCGATGGACAATGCTCCGCCCTCTTTTTAACCAAAAAGGCATTCAAACTTGCAGACAAGCGGTGCTGGCCTGCTTTGACCCAACTGCCATGCAACTAAACTGTTGCTTCACAAGATTTCTCAACATAGTAGAAAAAGAGACTGGCTCAACTGCCGCCTTCTAATGGAAGAACAGGCGAGTATACTGATAAAACTGACAAAACCGACTAAACGCATCATCAGATCCACTGACTAGGACTTACTCCACCATGATGGATCTGCATAGGCCGCTATATTTGCCCTGAAACCCCTGCCATTTCTTTAATGCACCCAGCACTTTCAGCCAGAGAGATATAAAGTTTTTTTATTCTGCAATGACTGCACCAGCAACTAGCACTCATTACGCATATTTATAACCCACATTTTTAAAAGTCTAATTTACCTGGGGAAATTGTATTACCTATGTTAACGTCTTGATGCACTGTCATTTTAATCAGAAGATCTTTGCAGTTCTTTACTGAACTACAGAAAAAACATGGGACAATACATATTAGCCCCAGTGACCATGGCAACAAAAATAAACCTAGCATTTATCATTTGACAATTCCAGTGGCGTAGCTAGGCACTCTGCCGCCCGTGGCGGTCCCTGCCTTTTGCCGCCGCCGAGCGCCTAAGAGCAGGGGGGGGGGTGCTGGCGATAAATTTACCTGCCGCCCCCAAATCTCGTGCCGCCCGGGGCGTACCGCCCCCTCCGCCCCCCCTTGCTACGCCAGTGGACAATTCTTCACTCCCGAATTGAATTTAACTGGTCCAGCACTTAGCTGGAAATCAGTTTTTTTATATGTAATATCGTGGCCTTAAATTCACACTTGTGGTTTGATTGAAAAAGTTTTTTAACTGCACAACAAGTGCTATTTCTGCAGGGGAGGAATATAAACTAATGAAAGCAGCCAGCCAGACTTGCCGGTTACCCTGACAAAAGACATTTAACATAACGGTCTGTTTTGAACAGCGACAAGTATGACTCTGTGGTTTCAAACTGTCTAAAAATCCTAAATTTGATGCTAAGTACTGCACAAAGCACTTTAATTGGAACTTTTCCAACATATTGACAACTCCAAAGGCCTTTGACTATAAGCACTGTTCATTCTTCCCACTCAATTGTCCTTGAACCTTGCAAAGACAAAACTGCATTACGACATCCCATTGGTATTTGTTTTGTTTCTCCATTCTCAAAGCTATTAAGCATTTTATAATTTGAAGCTTAAACTCTGATGGCATGTAACTTATCTCTGTTTTCATTTCTTTTTAAACACTTTGTTTAATTTATGTTCAAGAATGTGCCCAATGTCATGTATATGCAGGGCTTCAAGGAGTAATCTCTCAACCAAGTCATTCACCTTTCCATTACTGTCTATACTAACATATATTTTGTGAGTGGCTATGTGACTGTGTGTATCTGTGTGTGTGTGGGTATGTGAGTGACTGTTTGGGGTGTGAGTGGGTGTGTGAGTGGATGGATGGGTAAAAAAGTAGATGTGTGAGTAGCTATGTAGGTACGTGAGTGGCTATGTGAGTGGCTGTATTGGTGAGTGAGTGGCTATGTAAGTGGCTGTATGGGTGAGTGAGTGGCTGTTTGAGTGAGTGGCTGTTTGGTTAAGTGAATTGGCATGTGAGTGGCTGTATTGGAGAGAGAGTGTCTGTGTGAATGGCTGTATGGGTGAGTGAGCAAATGTGTCAGAGGTTGTATGGATATGTGAATGGGTATGTAAGAGGTTGTATGAGTGTGTGAGTGAGTGTGTGAGTACTTTTTATGGGAGAGTGAGTGGCCGTGTTGAGAGACTGTATGGGTGAGTGAGTGGGTGTGTGAGTGGCTGTATGGGTAAATAAGTGGATGTGTGAGTAACTGTATGGGTGAGTGTGTGGCTGTGTGATTGGCTGTATGGGTGAGTGAGCAAATATGTGAGAGGTTATATGGATATGTGAATGGTTATGTAAGAGGTTGTATGGGTGTGTGAGTGAGTGTATGAGTGCTTTTATGGGTGAGTGAGTGGCTGTCTTGAGAGACTGTATGGGTGAGTGAGTGGGTGTGTAAGTGGCTGTATGAGTAAATAAGTGGATGTGTGAGTAGCTGTATGGGTGAGTGTGCAGCTGTGTGAGTGGCTGTATGGGTAAATAAGTAGATGAATGAGTAACTGTATGGGTGAGTGAGTGGTTGTCTGAGTGTCTGTATGGATGACTGAGTGGGTGAGTTAGTGGGTATATAGGTAGGTGAGTCTGTGTGTAAAAGTGCCTGTATGGGTGAGTGACTTCATGTGTGAGTGGCTCTATGGGTATATGAGTTGGTGTGTAAGTGATTGTATGGATGAGTGAGTGTGTGCATGAGTGGCTGTAAGTATGAATGACTGGATATATGAGTAGCTGTATGGGTAAGTGAGTAGATGTGTGAGTGAGTGGCTGCGTGCAGGGATGTATGGATGACTGAGTGGTTGTGTGAGTACTTGTATCGGTCTGTGAATGGGTATGTGAGTGGCTGTGTGGGTGTATGTATGAGAGGTTGTAGGTTGTATAGGGGTCTGAGTGGGTGTGTTAGTGTTTCTCTGGATGATGTCATCAGTGATGTCACTGACTATGTCATGAATGATAAAATATGTGACATCATAAGCAGTGCATTGTAGGGGAGTACATTATAGTTAGGTCATGGAACTATAACTGCTGAATTTCACTGGTTTTGTATGAGTGAAAACTGAGCCCACTATAGCGCCTCAGTAACTTTTGCTTTTTTCAGTGAATTTCTACTGTTTTTAGGTCGAGCCTAGCGGCAGCGTGCAGAAAACACGCAATTGATGGACGGAATGCAGAACAAATGAAAACATTCACCCCCAGTCAAGAGATCTGGGAAATCCATCATTCTTTTGCTCACCATGCCACCCCAGTTTAGACCTGGCCATATGCAAATCAGTCTTGACCCTGTGCCTCATGGGAACAGTCCAGCCCGAACTGCCAAGCTAGGTCCTCCCTGGACCGGAAACAAGCATCCTAGGACCGGTTTCGGGGTTTCACCCCTCTTCAGCCAGGAAAGCTTGATTCCAGTGGCACAGTGAGCCCAGGACCCACGTCTGGGCATACCTGGCGCACTTAGGGCGAGAAAGCAAAAGACACACAATTGATGGACGGAATGCAGAACAAATCAAACCATTAACCCCCAGTCAAGAGATCTGGGTTAAATCCATCATTCTTTTGCTCACCATGCCACCCCAGTTTAGACCTGGCCATATGCAAATCAGTCTTGACCCTGTGCCTCATGGGAACAGTCCAGCCTGAACTGCAAAGCCAGGTCCTCCCTGGACTGGAAACAAGCATCCTAGGACCGGTTTCAGGGTTTCACCCCTCTTCAGCCAGGATAGCTTGATTCCAGTGGCACAGTGAGCCCAGGACCCACGTCTAGGCATACCTGGCGCACTTAGGGCGAGAAAGCAAAAGACACACAGTTGACGGACGGAATGCAGAACAAATCAAAACATTCACCCCTAGTCAAGAGATCTGGGTTAAATCCATCATTCTTTTGCTCACCATGCCACCCCAGTTTAGACCTGGCCCTATGCAAATCAGTCTTGACCCTGTGCCTCATGGGAACAGTCCAGCCCGAACTGCCAAGCCAGGTCCTCCCTGGACCGGAAACAAGCATCCTCGGACCGGTTTCGGGGTTTCACCCCTCTTCAGCCAGGATAGCTTGATTCCAGTGGCACAGTGAGCCCAGGACCCACGTCTGGGCATACCTGGCGCACTTAGGGTGAGAAAGCAAAAGACACACAATTGATGGACGGAATGCAGAACAAATCAAAACATTCACCCCCAGTCAAGAGATCTGGGTTAAATCCATCATTCTTTTGCTCACCATGCCACCCCAGTTTAGACCTGGCATATGCAAATCAGTCTTGACCCTGTGCCTCATGGGAACAGTCCAGCCCGAACTGCCAAGCCAGGTCCTCCCTGGACCGGAAACAAGCATCCTAGGACCGGTTTCGGGGTTTCACCCCTCTTCAGCCAGGATAGCTTGATTCCAGTGGCACAGTAAGCCCAGGACCCACGTCTGGGCATACCTGGCGCACTTAGGGCGAGAAAGCAAAAGACACACAATTGATGGACAGAATGCAGAACAAATCAAAACATTCACCCCGAGTCAAGAGATCTGGGTTAAATCCATCATTCTTTTGCTCACCATGCCACCCCAGTTTAGACCTGGCCATATGCAAATCAGTCTTGACCCTGTGCCTCATGGGAACAGTCCAGCCCGAACTGCCAAGCCAGGTCCTCCCTGGACTAGAAACAAGCATCCTAGGACCGGTTTCGGGGTGTCACCCCTCTTCAGCCAGGATAGCTTGATTCCAGTGGCACAGTGAGCCCAGGACCCACGTCTGGGCATACCTGGCGCACTTAGGGCGAGAAAGCAAAAGACACACAATTGATGGACGGAATGCAGAACAAATCAAAACATTCACCCCCAGTCAAGAGATCTGGGTTAAATCCGTCATTCTTTTGCTCACCATGCCACCCCAGTTTAGACCTGGCCATATGCAAATCAGTCTTGACCCTGTGCCTCATGGGAACAGTCCAGCCCGAACTGCCAAGCCAGGTCCTCCTGGACCGGAAACAAGCATCCTAGGACCAGTTTTGGGGTTTCACCCCTCTTCAGCCAGGGTAGCTTGATTCCAGTGGCACAGTGAGCCCAGGACCCACGTCTGGGCATACCTGGCGCACTTAGGGAGAGAAAGCAAAAGACACACAATTGATGGACAGCTCGCTCTGCAAGATTCTGTAGTAAAGTATGGGAGAGATTATCTTTCGTAAATGCTGCTTTCGGATTCGTTAATAGGCTTGTTAGTTCCTCCTTAGTACGGCCTTGGCTTCATTTGTACCCTCCCATGGCGACTGGCCCTTTTACTTCAGTTGTTACACAGGACCTGTTATTTAGTCAGTAAGCACTCTTTACTTTATTGAGTTTCTAGTACAGCAGGCCAGACAAGCTCTGCTTCAGCTGAAACCGCTTGTGTATTTTTAAGCAGGACGGTCGCCCCGTAACACGGGCGCCTGCTTTTAATCACTTTAACCTGACATTATCTTGTGTCTTTTTCAACCCCCCAAGCAAAATGGATTTAGAAATGATTAGCGAATTAAGTCATGTGAATTCCAGGTAGCACATAATCCTGTGCTAATAGGCTGAAGCTGACAACATCACATCTGGGTAACATGTCATCTGTACTAAAGCCATCTGATTGGTTGTTTTTAAAAGCCTGTTTTATTAACAACAAAACCACCACTACCACCAATACCACCCCCACCAATACCACCACCTCCACCAATACCACCACATCCACCAATACCACCACCAATACCACCAACATCACCAATACCACCACAACCAACACCACCACCATCAACACCACCACCAATACCACCACCACCACCACCACCAATACCACCACCACCAATACCATCACCAATACCACCACAACCAATACCACCACCACCATCAATACAACCACCAACAACACTACCACCAATACCACCACCAATACCACAACCACCAATACCACCACCACCACCAACAATACCAACACCACCAATACCACTACCACCAAAACCACCACCAATACCACTGCCAATACCAATACCACCAACAACAATACCATCACCAATACCAATACCAATACCACCACCACCAATACCACCACCACAATACCACCACCACAATACCACCACCACCAAAACCACCACCACCAAAACCACCACCATTACCACCAACAATACCACCACTAATATCACCACCAACACTAATACCACCACCACCACCACCAATACCACCACCAATATCACCACCAATATCACCACCACCAATAGCACCACCACCAATACCAATACCACCACCAATACTATCACTACCACCAAAACCGCCACCAATACCACCTCCACCAATACCACCACCAATACCACCACTAATATCACCACCAACACTAATACCACCACCAATACCACAACCACCAATACCACCACCAATATCACCACCACCATCGATACCACGAATACCACCACCCCTACCACCACTAATACCACCACCACCAATATCACCACCACCAATCCCACCACCAATACCACCACCACCAATACCACTACCACCACCAATACCACTACCACCACCAATACTACCACCTACAATACAACTACCACCACCAATTCCAACACCACCAATACCACCACCACCACCAATACCACCACCACCACTGCCACCACCAATACCACCACCAGCACCACTACCACCACCAATACCACCACCACCAATACCACCGCCACCACCAATACCACCACCAACACCACCAATACAACCACCACCAATACTACTACCGCCACCACCACCAATACCACCACCGCTACCAATACCACCACCACGAATACCACCACCACCAATTCCACCACCAATACCACCACCACCAATACACCCACCACCACCAATACCACCACCACCACCAATATCACCACTTCCAATAAGACCACCACCACCAATCCCACCACCACCACCGCCGCCAATACCACCACCACCAATACCACCACCACCACCAATACCACCACCACCCCCTCCAATACCACTACCACCACCAATACCACCTCCACCAATACCAATCCCACCACCACCAAAACCACCACGAATACCACCAATACCACCACCAATATCAACACCACCACCACCAATATCATCAATACCACCACCACCAATACCACCCCACCACCAATACCACCACCAATATCACCACCACCTATACCATCACCAATATCACCACCACCAATACCACCATCACCACCAACACCACCACCACCACCAATACCACCACCAATATCACCACCACCTATACCATCACCAATATCACCACCACCAATACCACCACCACTACCAATACCACCACCACCAATACCACCACCACCAATACCACCACCACCAATACCAATACCACCACCAATACCAATACCACCACCACCAGTACCAATACCAATACCACTAGTACCAATACCACTACCATCACCACCACCAATACCACCACCACCAATACCACCACCAATACCACTACCATCACCACCATAAATACCACCACCAATACCACCATCAATACCACCAATACCACCAACACCAATACCACCAACACCACCACCAATACCACCACCACCAATACCACCACCAATACACCACTAATACCTCCACCACCAATACCACCACCACCAATACCATCACCAATACCACCACCACCAATACCACCACCACCAATACAACTGCCAATACCAATACCGCCAATACCACCACCACTAATACCAATACCACTACCACCAATACCGCCACCACTACCAATACCACCACCACCAATACCACCCCACCAATACCACCACCACCAAAACCACCACCAATATCACCACCAATATCACCACCAACACTAATACCACCACCACCACCAATACCACCACCAACACCACCACTACCAATATCCCCACCACCAATACCACCACCACCACCATCAATACCAATAGCACCACCACTACTACCACTACCAACAAAACTGCCACCAATACCACCACCACCAATACCATCACGAATACCGCCACTAACATCACCACCAACACTAATACCACCACCAATACCACCACCACCAATACCACCACCAATACCACCACTACCACCACTACCACCACCACCAATACCACCACCACCAATACCACCACCAATATCACCACCACCAATACCACCACCAATACCACCACCACAAATACCACCACCACTAATACAACTACCACCACCAATACCACTACCACCACCAATACTACAACCACCAATACCACTACCACCACCAATAACATCACCAACACCACTATCACCAATACCACTATCACCAATACCACCAACACCACCAATACCACCACCACCACCAATACCACCTCCATCATTACCACCACTATTACCAATACCACCAATACCACCACCACCACTACCACCACCAATACCACCACCACCACCACCAATAACACACCCACTAATACTACTACTGCCACTACCACCAATATCACCACCACTACCACCACCACCAATACCACCACCACCAATACCACCACCAATACCACCACCATCACCACCAATACCACCACTTCAAATACCACCACCACCACCAATACCACCACCAATACCACCATCCCTGCCAATATCACCCATACCACCACCACCACCAATACCACCACCACCAATAACACCACCATCAATACCACCACCACCACCACTAATAACACCACCACCAATACCACCACAACCAATACCACCACCACCACCAATACCACCACCACGACCACCAATACCAGTACCACCACCACCAATACCACCACCAACAATACCACCAATGCCAGCACCAATACCACCACCAGCAATACCACCACCACCAATACCACCACCACCAATACTACCGCGAATACCACCACCACCACAAATACCACCAATACTCCCACCAATACAACCACCACCACTACTACCACAACCAAAAATACCAAAACCACCACCACCAATACCACCACCACAATTACCACTACAACCACCAATACAACCACCATCACCACCAATACCACCACCACCACCAATACCACCACCAATATCACCACCACCTATACCATCACCAATATCACCACCACCACCAATACAACCACCACCAATACCAATACCACTGTCACCAGTACCAATACCAATACCACTAGTACCAATACCAATACCACCACCAATACCAATACCATCACCACCACCAATACCACCATCAATACCACCAATACCACCACCACCACTAATACCCCACCACCAATACCATCACCAATACCACCAATACCATCACCACCACCAATACCACCATCAATACCACCAGTACCACCACCAATACCCCACCACCAATACCACAACCACCAATACCAATACCACCGTCACCAATACCAATACCAGTACCACCACTACCATTACCAATACCACTAGTACCAATACCAATACTACCACCAATACCAATTTCATCACCACCACCAAAACCATCATCAATACCACCAATACCTCCACCACCACCACCAATACCACCAACACCACCACTAATACCATCACCACCACCAATACCACCACCAATACCAAAACCACCACCACCAATACCACCACCACCAATACAACCCCCACCACCAATACAACCACCAATACCACCATCACCACCAATACCACCACCAATATCACCACCACCTATACCATCACCAATATCACCACTACCACCAATACCACCACCACTTGCAATACCACCACCAATACCACCACCACCAATACCACCAATTCCAAAACCACCACCAATACCACTACCACCTATACCAATACCAATACCACTAGTACCAATACCAATACCACCCCAATACCAATACCATCACCAACACCAATACCACCATCAATACCACCACCACCACCAATACCCCACCACCAATACAATCACCACCACCAATACCACCATCAATACCACTAATACCACCACTAATACCCCACCACCAAAACCACCACCATTACCACCAACAATACCACCACTAATATCACCACCAACACTAATACCACCACCACCACCACCAATACCACCACCAATATCACCACCAATATCACCACCACCAATAGCACCACCACCAATACCAATACCACCACCAATACTATCACTACCACCAAAACCGCCACCAATACCACCTCCACCAATACCACCACCAATACCACCACTAATATCACCACCAACACTAATACCACCACCAATACCACAACCACCAATACCACCACCAATATCACCACCACCATCGATACCACGAATACCACCACCCCTACCACCACTAATACCACCACCACCAATATCACCACCACCAATCCCACCACCAATACCACCACCACCAATACCACTACCACCACCAATACCACTACCACCACCAATACTACCACCTACAATACAACTACCACCACCAATTCCAACACCACCAATACCACCACCACCACCAATACCACCACCACCACTGCCACCACCAATACCACCACCAGCACCACTACCACCACCAATACCACCTCCACCAATACCACCGCCACCACCAGTACCACCACCAACACCACCAATACAACCACCACCAATACTACTACCGCCACCACCACCAATACCACCACCGCTACCAATACCACCACCACGAATACCACCACCACCAATTCCACCACCAATACCACCACCACCAATACACCCACCACCACCAATACCACCACCACCACCAATATCACCACTTCCAATAAGACCACCACCACCAATCCCACCACCACCACCGCCGCCAATACCACCACCACCAATACCACCACCACCACCAATACCACCACCACCCCCTCCAATACCACTACCACCACCAATACCACCTCCACCAATACCAATCCCACCACCACCAAAACCACCACGAATACCACCACCACCAAATCCAACAATACTCCCACAAATACAACCACCACTACTACCACAACCACCACCAATACCACCAATACCACCACCAATATCAACACCACCACCACCACCAATATCATCAATACCACCACCACCAATACCACCCCACCACCAATACCACCACCAATATCACCACCACCTATACCATCACCAATATCACCACCACCAATACCACCATCACCACCAACACCACCACCACCACCAATACCACCACCAATATCACCACCACCTATACCATCACCAATATCACCACCACCAATACCACCACCACTACCAATACCACCACCACCAATACCACCACCACCAATACCACCAATACCACCACCACCAATACCAATACCACCACCAATACCAATACCACCACCACCAGTACCAATACCAATACCACTAGTACCAATACCACCACCAATACCACTACCATCACCACCACCAATACCACCACCACCAATACCACCACCAATACCACTACCATCACCACCATAAATACCACCACCAATACCACCATCAATACCACCAATACCACCAACACCAATACCACCAACACCACCACCAATACCACCACCACCAATACCACCACCAATACACCACTAATACCTCCACCACCAATACCACCACCACCAATACCATCACCAATACCACCACCACCAATACCACCACCACTCAATACAACTGCCAATACCAATACCGCCAATACCACCACCACTAATGCCAATACCACTACCACCAATGCACGCCACCACTACCAATACCACCACCACCAATACCACCCCACCAATGCCACCACCACCAGAACCACCACCAATATCACCACCAATATCACCACCAACACTAATACCACCACCACCACCAATACCACCACCAACACCACCACTACCAATATCCCCACCACCAATACCACCACCACCACCACCATCAATACCAATAGCACCACCACTACTACCACTACCAACAAAACTGCCACCAATACCACCACCACCAATACCATCACGAATACCGCCACTAACATCACCACCAACACTAATACCACCACCAATACCACCACCACCAATACCACCACCAATACCACCACTACCACCACTACCACCACCACCAATACCACCACCACCAATACCACCACCAATATCACCACCACCAATACCACCACCAATACCACCACCACAAATACCACCACCACTAATACAACTACCACCACCAATACCACTACCACCACCAATACTACAACCACCAATACCACTACCACCACCAATAACATCACCAACACCACTATCACCAATACCACTATCACCAATACCACCAACACCACCAATACCACCACCACCACCAATACCACCTCCATCATTACCACCACTATTACCAATACCACCACCACCACTACCACCACCAATACCACCACCACCACCACCAATAACACACCCACTAATACTACTACTGCCACTACCACCAATATCACCACCACTACCACCACCACCAATACCACCACCACCAATACCACCACCAATACCACCACCATCACCACCAATACCACCACTTCAAATACCACCACCACCACCAATACCACCACCAATACCACCATCCCTGCCAATATCACCCATACCACCACCACCACCAATACCACCACCACCAATAACACCACCATCAATACCACCACCACCACCACTAATAACACCACCACCAATACCACTACCACCACAACCAATACCACCACCACCACCAATACCACCACCACGACCACCAATACCAGTACCACCACCACCAATACCACCACCAACAATACCACCAATGCCAGCACCAATACCACCACCAGCAATACCACCACCACCAATACCACCACCACCAATACTACCGCGAATACCACCACCACCACAAATACCACCAATACTCCCACCAATACAACCACCACCACTACTACCACAACCAAAAATACCAAAACCACCACCACCAATACCACCACCACAATTACCACTACAACCACCAATACAACCACCATCACCACCAATACCACCACCACCACCAATACCACCACCAATATCACCACCACCTATACCATCACCAATATCACCACCACCACCAATACAACCACCACCAATACCAATACCACTGCCACCAGTACCAATACCAATACCACTAGTACCAATACCAATACCACCACCAATACCAATACCATCACCACCACCAATACCACCATCAATACCACCAATACCACGACCACCACTAATACCCCACCACCAATACCATCACCAATACCACCAATACCATCACCACCACCAATACCACCATCAATACCACCAGTGCCACCACCAATACCCCACCACCAATACCACAACCACCAATACCACCGTCACCAATACCAGTACCACCACTACCATTACCAATACCACTAGTACCAATACCAATATTCCCACCAATACCAATTTCATCACCACCACCAATACCATCATCAATACCACCAATACCTCCACCACCACCACCAATACCACCAACACCACCACTAATACCATCACCACCACCAATACCACCACCAATACCAAAACCACCACCACCAATACCACCACCACCAATACAACCCCCACCACCAATACAACCACCAATACCACCATCACCACCAATACCACCACCAATATCACCACCACCTATACCATCACCAATATCACCACTACCACCAATACCACCACCACTTGCAATACCACCACCAATACCACCACCACCAATACCACCAATTCCAAAACCACCACCAATACCACCACCACCTATACCAATACCAATACCACTAGTACCAATACCAATACCACCACCAATACCAATACCATCACCAACACCAATACCACCATCAATACCACCACCACCACCAATACCCCACCACCAATACAATCACCACCACCAATACCACCATCAATACCACTAATACCACCACCAATACCCCACCACCAATACCACCACCAATACCACAACCACCAATACCAATACCACCACCACCAATACCACCAACACCACCACTAATACCATCACCACCACCAATACCACCACCAATACCAAAACCACCACCACCAATACCACCACCACCAATACAACCCCAACCACCAATACAACCACCAATACCACCATCACCACCAATACCACCACCAATATCACCACCACCTATACCATCACCAATATCACCACTACCACCAATACCACCACCACTTGCAATACCACCACCAATACCACCACCACCAATACCACCAATTCCAAAACCACCACCAATACCACCACCACCTATACCAATACCAATACCACTAGTACCAATACCAATACCACCACCAATACCAATACCATCACCAACACCAATACCACCATCAATACCACCACCACCACCAATACCCCACCACCAATACAATCACCACCACCAATACCACCATCAATACCACTAATACCACCACCAATACCCCACCACCAATACCACCACCAATACCACAACCACCAAGAACAATACCACCACCACCAATACCAGTACCACCACTGCCAATACCAATACCATCACCAATGTCACCACCACCAATACCCATACCACCACCACAAATACCAATACCGCCACCACCAATACCAGTACCACCACCACCACCACCACCAATACCAGTACCACCACCACTAATACCAATGCCACCACCAATACCAATACCACCACCACCAATACCATCACCACCACCACCAACACCACCACCACCATTAACACCACGACCAATACCACCACCAATACCACAACCACCAATAGCAATACCACCACCACCAATACCAGTACCACCACTACCAATGCCAATACCATCACCAATGTCACCACCACCAATACCCATGCCGCCACCACAAATACCAATACCGCCACCACCAATACCAGTTCCACCACCACCAATACCAGTACCACCACCACTAATACCAATGCCACCACCAATACCAATACCACCAACAGCAATACCGTCACCACCACCACCAATACCACCAATAACACCATGACCAATACCGCCACCACCACCACCAATACCACCACCACCACCAATACCACCACCACCAACACCACCAATACCACCACCACCACCAATACCACCACCACCAATACTACTACTGCCACCACCACCAATACCACCACCACTACCAATACCACCACCACCAATACCACCACCACCAATACTACCACCAATACCACCACCAATACCACCACCAATACCACCACCATCAATACCACAACCACCACCAATACAACCGCTACCAATACCACCACCAATACCACCACCACCACCATCAATACCACAACCACCACCACCACCAATACCACCACCACCACCAACACCACCAATACCACCACAACTAATAACATCACCACCAATACCACAACCACTAATACCACCACCACCAATACCACTACCACCACCAATACCACCACCACCACCAATACTATAGCAAATGCCACCACCACCAATACCACCGCTACCAATACCACCACCAATACCACCACCAATCCCACCACCGTCAATACCACAACCAATACCACCACCACCACCAATACCACCACCACCACCAACACCACCAATACCACCACCACTAATAACATCACCACCAATACCACCACCACCACCACCACCACTAATACCACCACCACCAATACCACCACAACCAATACCACCACCACGACCACCAAAACCACTACAACCACCAATACCACCACCAATACCACCACCAATACTATAGCAAATACCACCACCACCAATACCACCAATACTCACACCAATACAGCCACCACCACTACTACCACAACAACCAATACCACCACCAATACCACCACCAATACCAAAACCACCACCACCAATACCACTACCACCAATACCACCCCACCACCAATACAACCACCAATACCACCATCACCACTAATACCACCACCACCACCAAAACCACCACCAATATCACCATCACCTATACAATCACCAATATCACCACCAATACCACCACCACTACCAATACCACCATCACTAATACCACCACCGCCAATACCACCAATACCACCACCACCAATACCAATACCACCATCAATACCAATACCACCACCACCAGTACCAATACCAATACCACTAGTACCAATACCACCACCAATACCAATACTATCACCACCCAATACCATCATCAATACCACCAATACCACCACCACCACCAATACCACCTACACCACCACTAATGCCACCACCACCAATACCCCACTAATACCACCACCAATACCACCACCAACAACAATACCACCACCACCAATACAATTACCAATACCAACACCACCAATACCACCACCACCAATACCACCATCAATACCACTGCCAATACCAATATCTCCACCACCAATACCACCACCACCAATACCACCACCACCAATACCACCACCACCAATACCACCACCACCAATACCACCCCACCAATACCACCACCACCAAAACCACCACCAATACCAGCACTAATAGCACCACCAACACTAATACCACCACCACCACTACCAATACCACCACCACCAATACCACCACCAATATCACCACCACCAATACCACCACCACCAATACCACCATGCCCAATACCACCACCAATACTACCACTACCACCAAATCCACCACCAATACCACCACCACCAATGCCACCACCAATACCACCACTAACATCACCACCAACACTAATACAACCACCAATACCACCACCAATATCACCATCACCATTGATACCACCACTACCACCACCACCAATACCACCACCAATAACACTACCAATATCACCACCACCAACATCATCACCAATACCACCACCAATACCACTACCACCACCAATACTACCACCACCAATACTACTACCACCACCAATACCAACACCACCAATACCACTACCACCAATACCACCACCACCACCAATACCACCACCACCAATACCACCGTCACCACCAATACCACCACCACCACCACCAACAATACCACCACCACTACCACCACCAATACCACCACTAATACCACCAACACCATCAATACCACCGCCACCACCAATACCACCACCACCAGTACTACTACCCGCACCACCACCAATACCAACACCACTACCAATACCACCACCAATACCACCACCAATACTACCACTTCTAATACCACCACCACCAATACCACCGCCACTACCACCAATACCACCACCACCACCAATACCACCACCACCAATACCAGTACCACCACCACTAATACCAATGCCACCACCAATACCAATACCACCAATACCACCACCACCAATACCGTCACCACCACCACCAATATCACCAATGCCATCACCACCCCTACCAATACCACGACCACCAATACCACCACCACCAATACCTCCACCACCAATACCAATACCACCACCAATACCAATACCACCAACACCAGTTCCAATACCAATACCACTAGTACCAATACCACCACCAATACCAATACCATCTTCACCACCAATACCCCCACCACCATTACCAATACCACCACCTCAGCGCCTCTCGTTTGCTAGAAATAACAGGGGCACTGTATCTGGCCGGAGCTGCAGCCAAGACCATCCCTCCCTCCCTCCATGCCTGCCATAAAGCACAGCCCGCCCAGCACCAGGAGGTGAAGCCAGGGCCCTACTACAGCTGGAGTGTTTTTTATTAGGCCAAAGATAGCAATGACATTACCCAATGCCACACTGCACACTCAATTCACGGAGAGGGCAGGAAATAGCCCCCCCTCCCGCTCTTCCTTTTGAGCCATGACCTAGTAACCACAGAGCAAATGTTGTTGGAGCGCTTTGTTAGTGTTTATAGATCAGATCATATGTAACTCCCACTTCACACTTTGTGTCTGTGTAATTTACAACACTTACACATCTTCTTCAATGCACTATTTATCACTACTTTGAAGACGTCACAGGCTAGTCTCTTCCTCTGATATTTACAATCTAACAAGCGGTCGAGAAGGCCCTTTATTGCAATGCAATAAGTCTCGCATTTGCAAGAGTTTAAGCTATTAGTATTGTAAATGACAATGCCTTTTATTTAGTTTTAAAACCCAAAACATAAATAAAAAGCATTGTCATTTACAATGCCAATAGCTCAAACTCACGTGAATGCGAGACCTATTGCATTGCAAATGTTTGTTTAAATTCTATTTCCGAACGACAACTTCCTGTAACCAATGTTCTTTTCAGTGAATTTCGATGTTTTTTAACATTTTATTTCCTAACTGTAACCTGTAACCTTTGAGAGTGGGTGGGTGAGCGGCTGTATAGGTAGGTTTGTGGATATGTGAGTCTCTAAGTGGGTGAGTGAATGGGTGCATGAATGTCTGAGTGGTTCTGGGAAGGGTTGTGTGATTTTCAGAGTGGGTCTGTGAGCGGGTCCATAAGTGTCTGAATGGGTCTGGGAATGAGTGCTTGAGTCTCTGAGTGGATCTGTGAGTGGGTGCATGCGTCTATGAGTGGGTCTGTGAATGGTAAACAGGCCTGGGTGTAAAATTCTTATCTGCTCAGAGAGTTTGCAAAATTGGGCAACTCTGCATTCCTTGAAGAATGCAGAGTTACTGATAAACTCCGCACACCGCACTCTGCAATGGAGCAGAATTTCTTTGTGCCATAGGTGAGCACGAACGAGCTTGAGTGACTGTGGCTGCAACCTGTAGTGTGCCAGGAGGCCTGGGCCCTTTGTACAATGGTTGACAAATGGGCGGGCCTCCGACTATGTCTCAGCATTCCAGATGTGAGGGACTTATTTGTGGCAACAACAGGGGATCTTGGCCCCAAACGACACTCAACAGCCAAGAGGACTTCATCTCACAACCAGTAGTGCACCAGGAAGCCCCTGTACAGAGTGGTTGAGAAAGGGAGCGGGCCCCCGACCACGTCTCGGCATTTCTGGCAGTGAGGCACTTACTTGTGGCAACATTAGGGGTTCTTGGCCCCCAACGATACTCAGCAGCCAAGAGGACTACATCCCCCAACCAGTAGTACACCAGGAGGCCCCTGTGCAGTGTGGTTGTGAAAGGGGGCAGGCCTCTAATTACGTCTCAGTAATCCCACTGTGGGACACTTACTTGGCACAACAATAGGGGCTCTTGGCCCAAAACGACCCTCAGAAGTCAAGGGGACTTCATCCCCCAACAAATAGTGTGCAGGAGGCCCCTGTGCAGAGTGGTTGTGAAAGGGGGCGGGCCTCTAATTACGTCTCAGTAATCCTGCTTGTTTCTCACCATTGTTCACCCTCTTTCTGAGTGTTTCACACCTTTTTTTGCCTCTTTCTGCTCAATGCAGACCATTATTTTGCCTCTTTCTGCTTGTTTCTCACCTTTATCATCCCTCTTTCTGCTAGTTTCTGGCCTCTATTCTGCCTCTTTCTACTTGTTTCTCACCTTTTCGTACCTCTTTCTGCTCGTTTCGGACCTTTATTTTGATTCTTTGTGCTCATTTCTCACGTTTATTTCCCCTCTCTCTGCTTGTTTCTCACCTTTATTCACCCTCTTTCTGCTTGTTTCTCACCTTTTTTTGCCTTTTTCTGCTCTTTTCTGATCTCTATTTTGCCTCTTTCTGCTCATTGCTTTCCTTTATTTTGCCTCTTTCTGCTCATTTCTGACCTATATTTTCCCTCTTTCTGCTTGTTTCGGACCTTAATTCTGCCCCTTTCTGCTAGTTTCTGACCTTTGTCTTGCCTTTTCTGCTCGTTTCTGAACTCTATTTTGCCTCTTTCAGCTCTTTTCTGATCTCTATTCTGCCTCTTTCTCCTCATTTTTCACCTTTATTTTCCCTCTTTCGGTTTGTTGCTGTCCTTTATTTTGCCTTTTTCTGCTTGTTGCGGCTTGTTGCTGACCTTTATTCTGCCTCTTTCTGGTCGTTTGTGAACTTTATTCTGCCTCTTTCTGCTCATTTCTCACCTTTATCCTGCTTCTTTCTGCTCGTTGCTGACCATTATTCTTCCTCTTTCTGCTCATTTCTGACCTTTATTCTGACTCATTCTGCTCCTTTCTGACCTTTAGTTTCCCTATTTCTCCTCTTTCCTTGGGACTGCGGGGGGGGGCATCAAGGCCCCCATGGTCCCAGCTAGCTGGCTCCCTTCTCCTGCGGGAGCCAGCATTGCTTTTGCAAGCAGGGAGCTGCTTGAAATAGCAGCTCTCTGCTTGCAGGAACAATGCTTTCATCTGTTTCACTGCATGCCTATTTGCATGCAGGGAAACAGATGAAAACTATGCTTTCTGCAAGTTGGAGCTGTTTGACAGCTCTGGCTTGCAGAAAACAGAGTTATGTGTGCTTTTGCTTGGTGGGACGGTCCTCCAGGGACCAAAAAAGCATTTTTTTAAAATAAATTTGTAGGGATTCGCAGTGGATCCGTGAATCCTGCTGAAACTTTTTTTAAACGAAGCACAGGCTTCCGTGCTTTGTTTCCTGTAGGCCCCTGGGTGTGCCAGGTCCCGGGGGCTATGAAAAATAGTGATGCGTGGGCCCGTGTGGGCCCCCGCAGCCCTTGGGATTGCCACCTCCCCAGGGCTATTTGTACAAAAATGTGTGGGGGGGCTCCAGCACCCCCCACGCAGCCCTAGGGACTGCCACCTCCCCAGGGCTCGGTTTGCAATAATGCGTGGGGGGGCTCTTACCCCCCACGCAGCCCCAGGGACCACCACCTCCCTGGGGCTATGTTAAAAAATAATGTGTGGGGGGCTCCAGCCCCCCTGCACAGCCCCGGGGACCACCACCTCCCCAGGACTATTTCAAAGATGGGAGGGGGGCCATGTGTCCCCACTCCTCGAGCCGTAAATGGCCCTGGGGACTGCCACCCCCCACGGCCGTCTCCAGCAATGTTCCGGGGTGCCCACCCCTGGTACATTGCAGTTTGCTATAGCAAACTCTGCTTTGCGAAGCAGAATTGCTTTTGGACAGAGGAAACTACATGTTTGCAGCTCCCTCTGCCCAAAAGCAATGCCGGCTCCCACAGGAGGCGGGGAGCTGGCAGAGAAAGTGGGGGCCTTGAGGCTCCCCCCAAGGTCCCACTCCCTTTTTTAACTTTTTTTAAAAATGACCAGACCCCGAGAGATGGGGTCTGGTCCGGGGCTGAAATCGGCCTGGGGGACCGGTGGCTGCTCGGCCTCCTTCCCTTAAACTTTTTTTTTTTTTTAAATTGGCCAGGCCTCAGGGGATGGGGCCCCCGGGGACCAAAAGGGTGAAAGGGAAGGGGGGGGCCACACTGCCCCCCTTCCTAAAATACAAAAAAAAGTAAGACGGCAACTCGCTGGAAGCCCCTCCCCCTTTCTCCACTACTCTGCAACTCATCTCCTGGCACGCCCTTGGTTGGGAGATGAAGTCCTCTTCGATGCTGAGGGTCCTTAGGGGCCAACTAGCCCACCTGTTACCTCCAGTAAGCCCCACACAGTGGGATTGCTGAGAGGTGGTCAGAGGCCACGCCCCTTTTTACACCACTCTGCAAACGCACCTCTTGGTGCACTGCTTGTGGGGCGATGATGTCCCCTTGTGTCCGGAGGAACTCAGGACTAAAGTGGACTTCATCACCCACTCCAAATTTCAGACTACCATTCTTGAAACCATTGACACACCAATACCAGTATGTACATATGCACTCACTGATTCATAGGTCTACATACACATCCACTCACTCATACAGGCACTGATATATCCACTCATACACCCATGCAGCCACTCATACACCGTCAGTCACCCATAGAGCTACTCACACACATAGTCACTCTCCCAAGAAGTCACTCACACTGCAACTTATTCACTCATTCAGTTGTGCACACACCACCTCACTTTTTCATACAGATACTAACACATACTAAATCTCCTATACAGTCAATGACACAAGCACACACTCACCCATATAGCCACTCTCACAATCACTCACTCACACATATAGTCACTTATATACTCAAACACTCACATATACTGCCTTTCACATATGCAGTTACTCACCCATATACCACTGAGACATCCATTCACTCACCGACACAGCCATATGCACACTCAGTCACCCATACAGCCCCTCGCAGATGCACTCATGAACCCATAACCCAGGGATTCACCCACTCTTTCTGCTCATTTCTGACCTTTATTCTGCCTCTTTCTGCTTCTTTCTGACCTGTAGTTTTCCTCGTTCTCCTCATTCCTTGGGACTGCGGGGGGGCATCAAGGCAATACAGGCGCTGCGTAGGTTCTTCCAGTCGCAGGCAGGTGAGGAGTCGATTCCTTCAGCCACAGAGCAGGGCTTGTGTCGAATTCGGAGCAAGGGTCTTAGTCGTCGGACACACGGTGCTCTGGACTCGGGCTGCAGCGGTTCTCCCAGCTGCGAACAAGCGCTGTGTCAATTTTTCGGCTGCACCGCTGTGATGCATTGGTTTTTCAACCGCATGGCAAGCTTGCCAAGGGAAAAATGGCGCTGAAGGGCGATGCATGTATTTTCAGCTCTTGAAGCAGCAAAACCACCTCCAAGGGCCCAGAACTGGAGTTGGCACCACTTGTCAGGTCATAACTCCCAGCAGATGAGTTCAGGGGAGCAGCAGATGAAGTCTTTGATGGCCCTGAGACTTCCAGCAGAAAGCAAGCACACAGAAGCCCTTGGAGAACTTAGAAAGTAGTACTCCAGAAAGCAAAGTCCAGTTCTTTAACTGTTCACAGACAGAAGCATCAACTGCAGTCCAACACAGCAAAGCAACACAGCAAAGAGGCAGTACTCCTCCTGACACCTCTTCAGCTCTTCTTCTTGGCAGTGTCCTCAGTATAGAAGTGTCCTAAAAATGTAGGGTTACAGGTTCATTACTTATACCGCTTTTTGCCTTTGAGGTAGGCATACTTTAAACAATAGTCTTTGTAGTGGACAGATCCTTCCTTGCCCTGTCCTGGCAACAGACACTCTACAGGGGGGTGGAGACAGCAATGTGAGAAAACAGGCACAGGACTATTTAGGTGTCAGTGACAACTTCTCCCACCACTCTAGCTCAGGAAGTCCCACCAGCCTGGTGATGAACAGTCAGGGTACACCTCAGCTCCCTTTGTCTGGCTGTCTAGAGTGAATACTCAAGCTTCCCAACTGTCAGTCTGAACGAGATATGGATTCCACAGGCAGGCAGAGACACAGGAGGGTTATGCAATAAAATGCCCACTTTCTAAAAGTGGCATTTTCAGGCACACAATTTAAAAACCACCTTCACAGAAAGATGTGTTTTTAAATCCTGAGTTCAGGAAACCCACCTCCAAATCTCTATCTTTTCCCAATTGAAAGTTACACTTGTAAGGTGTTACAAGGCAGTTCCAATGATAACCTACGGGAGAGATAGTCCTTACAATAGTGAAAAATGAAATTGGAAGTATTTCACTGTCAGGACAGGTAAAACATACCAGCACATGTCCTACCTTTCACAATCACTGCACCCTGCCCATGGGGCTACCTTGGGCCTACCTTAGGGGCGCCTTACATGTACTAAAAGGGAAGGTTTGGGCCTGCACTTGCCAGGCTGACATGGCAGTTTAAAACTGCACTTGTAGACACTGCAATGGCAGGCCTGAGACATGTTTGCGGGACTACTCATGTGGGTGACACAATCAGTGCTGCAGGCTCACTAGTAGCATTTGAGTTACAGGCCCTGGGCACACACAGTGCACTTTACTATGGACTTAACAGTAAATCAAATATGCCAATCATGGTTAACTAAATATAATCATAATTTACAGAGTGAGTACTTGAACTTTAGCACTGATCAGCAGTGGTAGAGTGCCCAGTGTTCAAATACCAGCTAAAACGATGTTCAGCATACAGTCAAAAATATAGGCGGTAGAGGCAAAAAGACATGGGAAACCACGCCAAGGATGGCAGTGCCTCTCCGTACCACTGATTACTTCCATCGCAGATCTGAGACATTGAATAATCTTGTTTGAGTCCCTGTGTGTACTAGGAAAATAACTTTCTTTGCAGTCCATGAAAGTAAATATGTGAGAAGAACAGAAGTAAATGACCGAAACACCAAAGTTTAAAACTGCAATGTTCTTTCATGATTTTTGAGACACTGGCAGCCAAACTGATTTTCACGTGTCTGAAAAGTATAGAAAATATCATGTAGTTCAAATTTCAGCTGCAAATATATTTGCTTTGCCTGGGGTCACGCTTTGAAACCAATCTAGCCGATTTGCTGAATGAAGGCTTTAGACAGGAGAATTAGTAATGGAGAAATGCTGACCCTCTGCACCAGAAACCAGTATGAACCAGACATATAGATTTTATTTGAACGTGGTCCTTCACAAGGAGTCAGTGCAAGCTTATTTATCCTGGAAGGGGACATGTAGTCCTACTGATGAAGGCCAGAGATCAGAGATTGTGAAGACGCTGCATTTTGTGTAACTAATTCCTAAGTAATCACGTTTAGAGTAGTCCAAGCGTGAAATTAATACTGCCAGTAATACAGGTGACTCTGCAAAAAGGACCACATTTTCAAAAATAATTCAAATAGTTGGTCACAAAGCTCAAAGATATGACCCCTATTTGGCTTATAATTCCAGTAGCATTGCTCGATGGCGCCACGGCCCGAGGAGCACCCTGGCAGTTTGAGTTCTGCCCCTGCCATCGACACAATCTGCCTTCCAGCATCCTCAACTCACAGTTTCAAATCCTCCCTCAGACATCGACATAGAAAATTAGACACAAGAAGGCAGGAGAATATAGTGTTTGTTGTGAGGCCCATACCATGATGGGATATATATGGGCATATCAGATAATACCATGACAGTAAACACCTCATCACATTATGTGCTGCCCAACTTCCCCTCTTCAAAAGAAACAATTGATGGACGGAATGCTGGACAATGCAAACATTCGCCCCCAGTCACAAGGATCTGGGTTAACTCCATCATTCTTTTGCTCACCACACCACCCCAGTTTAGACCCAGCCATATGCAAATCAGTCTTGATCCTGTTCCTTGTGGGAACAGTCCAGCCCGAACTGCCAAGTCAGGTCCTCCCTGGACCGGAAACAAGCATCCTGGGACCGGTTTCAGGGCATCACCCTTCATCAGCCAGGCTAGCTTGAATCCAGTGGTGTAGTGAGCACGGGACCCACGTCTGGGCATACCCTTCCCACTTAGGGCGACATATGCAAAAGAAACAATTGATGGACGGAATGCTGGACAACGCAAACATTCACCCCAGTCACAAGGATCTGGGTTAAATCCTTCATTCTTTTGCTCACCACACCACCCCAGTTTAGACCCAGCCATGTGCAAATCAGTGTCGACCCTGTTCCTTGTGGGAACAGTCCAGCCCGAATTGCCAAGCCAGGTCCTCCCTGGACCGGAAACAGGCATCCTGGGACCGGTTCCAGGGCATCACCCTTCATCAGCCAGGCTAGCTCGAATCCAGTGGTGTAGTGAGCACGGGACCCATGTCTGGGCATACCCTTCCCACTTAGGGCGACATATGCAAAAGAAACAATTGATGGACGGAATGCTGGACAATGCAAATATTCACCCCCAGTCACAAGGATCTGGATAAATCCATCATTCTTTTGCTCACCACACCACCCCAGTTTAGACCCAGCCATATGCAAATCAGTCTCGACCCTGTTCCTTGTGGGAACAGTCCAGTCCGAACTGCCAAGCCAGGTCCTCCCTGGACCGGAAACAGGCATCCTGGGACCGGTTTCAGGGCATCACCCTTCATCAGGCAGGCTAGCTTGAATCCAGTGGTGTAGTGAGCACGGGACCCATGTCTGGGCATACCCTTCCCACTTAGGGCGATATATGCAAAAGAAACAATTGTTGGACGGAATGCTGGACAATGCAAACATTTACCCCCAGTCACAAGGATCTGAGTTAAATCCATCATTCTTTTGCTCACCACACCGCCCCAGTTTAGACCCAGCCATATGCAAATCAGTCTTGACCCTGTTCCTTGTGGGAACAGTCCAGCCCCAACTGCCAAGCCAGGTCCTCACTGGACCGGAAACAAGCATCCTGGGACCGGTTTCTGAGCATCACCCTTATCAGCCAGGCTAGCTTGAATCCAGTGATGTAGTGAGCACGGTACCCACGTCTGGGCATACCCTTCCCACTTAGGGCGACATATGCAAAAGAAACAATTGATGGACGGAATGCTGGACAATGCAAACATTCACCCCCAGTCACAAGGATCTGGGTTAAATCCATCATTCTTTTGCTCACCACACCACCCCAGTTTAGACCCAGCCATATGCAAATCAGTCTTGACCCCCGGTCCTAGGATGCTTGTTTCCAGTCCAGGGAGGACCTGGCCTGGCAGTTCGGGCTGGACTGTTCCCATTGGGCACAGGGTCAAGACTGATTTGCATATGGCTGGGTTCAAACTGGAATGGCAAGGTGAGCAAAAAAACGATGGATTTAGGCCCAGATCTCTGTACTGGGGTGAATGTATGACATTGTTCTGCATTCTGTCCATCAATTGTTGTTTTTGTATTTGTCACCCTGAGTGGGACGGGTATGCCCAGACGTGGGTCCCGTGCTCTCCATGCCGCTGGAGTCAAGCTATCCTGGCTGATGAGGGGTGAAACCCTGAAACCGGTCCTAGGATGCTTATTTCCAGTCCAGGGAGGACCTGGCCTGGCAGTTCGGGCTGGACTGTTCCCATTGGGCACAGGGTCAAGACTGATTTGCATATGGCTGGGTTCAATCTGTAATGGCATGGTGAGCAAAAAACGATGGATTTAGGCCCAGATCTCTGTATTGGGGTGAATGTATGACATTGTTCTGCATTCTGTCCAGCAACTTCCCCTCTTCATCACATTTCACAAGTATTAAGATTTCCTATACTGTAGCGTATATTAACAATTCTCACTATACTTTACCATTGTATGATCACCAGATGCAATGGCGGACCTCTGGAACCGCACCTCCGACAGTTCCTTTTAATTAATAAATGGTTCACTTCATCCAAGGTATCAGCAGTTCTTTGATACCACTGCTAAGCAGAAACATGCAGAGATAGAGCACAGAATGGTGCACCCAATAACAAAAATTCCAATGTTCTATTTTGTGTTAATTTTCTCCTTTATTGAAATTTTGATATCTGTTCATAAAAACATCCAAGGTTAAAGCCAACGCGCTTCGTTCAACAAAATTGAACTTCATCAGGCCTACAAGTAGTACATAAAAAACACATATAAGACACACAACATACACTAAATGACAACATATTGACACACAAATACCACAACGCCATATAATAAGGACAAGAACATTAAAACAGTCAAGACCATCACACTGGAGTACTGGTAAAAGTGCTACATGAAATCTATGCACATGGGAGCCCCATGAGAAATGGGAGCCTCATATGACAGCATATTCTAACAAAGAGCTCATGATTCCCGGTTTGTGATCAGTATATACACCCGAATATCCTAGAAAGGAGTGTATAATTGACAGCACAAAAATGTTCCACGATTTTAAATTCTTTTCACTCAGTGAAAAAAGAACATTTAAAGAAACCTGTTGAGAAAATTATTTTTGAAACTGGACCTAGTTACATTGCAATTCATACATGGGAGATTGATTGCATCACACACCACTTGCCAACATGCCCTATTGGACAATTTTCAACACTTGCTTATAAATTACATCATATAACACATAACGAGGCAGCAGAATGCCCAGATGGAAACCGTTATTCAAAACTCAGCGTTCCCATTGTCTGTTGCAATTATCTCCGACTTAGCAGCGGATGCGGAACTGACTGACCTCCAGTCACTGGTCTAGAAACCGCAATTAGGTTGTGACCGCACAAGGTGGGATCGCAAACTTCCATTTTAAAATGGGAGCCTCTTCGGAGGTCTGAAACCGGCCGCAGAACAAGCTCCCTGTTAGACCCGGGATCCCTGGTTGGAGGAGGAAGGTACCTTAGGCCAAATACGGACCCCCAGTTCCATGTCAGGGAAAGAAAGGACCCCTTCTCAGATAGCCCCCGCTCACCCACTTGGTAGCTTGGCACGAGCAGCCAGGCTTATCTTCGAGGTAAATGTGTAAAGTATTTGCAACCACGCTCACAGCAACCCAATGATGACACCACAAATAGACTCCACACGAGTTTTATAAAAACGAGTATAAATTTTATATAAAAAGATATACGTTAACACCACACAATATAAATCCAACATATGCATATTTGTAATATTCTTCCTGGCCGGTTGTTAGGCCAGCCAGCTCTTGTAAGTTCTGACGATATTAATGAGCACTTCTACACATTCCACTGTAATCCTAATACCATGTTATGCAGTTCGTAATGCTAGAATCAGGCACTTGTGCAATGTAAAAATAATGCAATGCGTAACGCGACAATCAGGCACTTTGCAATGTAAGAATAATGCAATGCGTATCGCAACAATCAGGCACTTTGTAATGTAAAAATAATGCAATGCGTAATGCAACCACCAGGTACGTCGTTATGCAGAAATAAGGCAATGCGTAATACACTGATCAGGTAGTTCGTTATGCAGGAATAATGCAATGCGTAATACGCTAATCAGGTAGTTCGTTATGCAGAAACCATGCAATGCTTCATACGACAGTCAGGTAGTTCGTTTTGCAGAAATGATGCAATGTGTAATACGACAATCAGGTAGTTCGTTATGCTGAAATAAGATAATGCGTAATACACTCCGGCACCGATCACGGTGCCTTAGGCGGTCTATCCGCCACTACTTCTGACTCGCAGTCAGCCTCGGTTAACAGTTGCCCCCAACACGGGTATGGTATAACAGAAAATGTAGCTCCGCACTCCGGCCCGGTACTGCCACTCCCTTGGCAATACGGGCCGCGATATGAGCCGAAGCAGAGGCTCGCGCTGCTGAAATGAGAGAGAGGCCGAGAGCGTCTCCCTCCGTGCCCGCACCCCGCCCCAGGCATTGACACACGTTACCTGGGGGGCGCGAACCCACTCTCCTCTTCTCTCCTCTTCCAACGACTTGGGCCTCAGATGCAATCTTTGTGAATGGGCAACGGCGGGCTTGGGCCGGCGGCTCAGCTCCTCCAAGGCTGCCGGTCCGGGCCGCTACTGCTACGAAGATCTCAGGCTGCCACAGGGCACAAGCACACAGCGTCACTGAGACTCTCTTGAGCTTCAGGTGCACGATCACCGGGCACTCCACACGACGGTCTCAGGCTGCACGAAGAACACGCGCACAGCGTCGCTGAGACTCACTTTAACTTCGGGTGCAAGATAACAAGGCAATCCTCACGAAGGTCTCACGCTGCACAAAGCACATGCACACAGCGTCGATGACGCTCACTTGGACTCCGGGTGCACGATAACAAGGCAATCCTCACGAAGGTCTCACGCTGCACAAAGCACACGCACACAGCGTTGATGAGACTCACTTGGACTCCGGGAGTAGGATAACAAGGCAATCCTCACGAAGGTCTCACGCTGCACAAAGCACACGCACACAGCGTCGATCAGACTCACTTGGATTTCGGTGCACACGATAACTGGACAATCCTCACAAAGGGTTCAGGCTGCAAAAAGCACACGCACACAGTGTCGCTGATCCTCGCTTGGACTCCAGGTGCCCACGATCACAGGGCACATCTTACGAGGGTCTCAGGCTGCAACAAACACACGCACAGAGCGTCGCTGAGACTCTCCTGGAAACTTTTGTGTTCCTGAGTTTCTGCAACAGGGATCCAGCTCACCTCGGGCCCTTGGGGATAAGTTACTTCAGGACACAGCACAGCAAAGTCCTTTCAAGCAGGGGGACACAGCATACAGCAAAGTCCCTTTAGCCTTTCCTTGGTTAAAACAGCAAACTGCAGGCCAGCCCCAAAACACACAGCAAGGGTCAGTCCTATTCTTCAGTCTCTTCAGTTGTTTCTTCCTTGGCAAAGGTTCCTCTTGACCACGAAGTAGCTCCAGTCTTGTTCAATCTTGATCAAGCCATTCTCCAAAGTTCAGGGGCTTCAGCTCTCATAGTTCTACCCCTCAATGGCTTTGAAGTCTTTGTGTTCAGGGGCACTGACCCCTGTTCAAACCAGTTCTGGGTGCCTCCCTG
This sequence comes from Calotriton arnoldi, assembly GCA_963921515.1. NCBI lineage: Eukaryota > Metazoa > Chordata > Amphibia > Caudata > Salamandridae > Calotriton > Calotriton arnoldi. The sequence continues at coordinate 673,110 of CAWUFW010002047.1, forward strand.
CCAGTGGCACCTTTATTCCTTTGATTAGTGGGGGTCTGGATTCTCAATCACTCAGCAGGAGATGGGGCCATTGCTTTATGGCTGCAGCCCAGGCCTCTTCACCTCTAGGGGCTACTCCTCCCCCTACACTCCAGATGAAGTTCAGCCTGTTGCTGTCTCACCTCCTCCCCTGGGTCAAGACATTCCCCAGATCCTATCACTTTGAAATCCAGACAGTCAATCCACAACCAGGCAGAGAGACACAGAATTGTTCGAGCACAGAAACCCAGCCACTTCTAAAAGAGTGGCTTCTAAACACACAATGCAAAAACCACCTTCATAAAAAGATGTGTTATTACACTGTGAGTTCAGACATACTAAACGTCACCTCTCCATCTTAAGCCTTTAGGAAGATAGGCTGGAAAACATACTACACAGCCTCCCCATTCTGTACTATGTGCAAGATGGCCTTTCAACAGAGAAAAACGAAATGGAGATTATTTCACTGTCAGGACAGGGTAAACACCTTAGTACATGTCCTACCTTTAACATACACTGCACCCTGCCCAGGGGGTACCTTGGCCCTACCATAGGGGTGTCTGATGTGCATAGAAAGGGAAGGGTAAGGTCTGGCAAGTGGGTGCACTTGTCAGAATAACATGGCAGTTTAACAAACTGCGCGCAGGCACTGCAATGGCAGGCCTGAGTTCCATTTTCAAAGCTACTTGTGTGGGTGGCACAAATAGTGCTGCAGGCCCACTAGTAGCATTTGCATACCAGCCCTAGCACACATAGTGCACTTTACTAGGGACTTTACTAGTAAGGCAACCATACCAATCATGGACAACCAATTACCATGACACTTTATACAGGGAGCACTTGCACTTTGACACTGTTTAGCAGTGGCAAAGTGTCCAAAGCATCTAAGTTGGCAAAACAATGTCAGAGAAAAGGTCTAGGGGAAAAGCAAAACGTTTAGGGAACTTTAGCCAAAAGGACTTACTGGCACATGCATCAAGCTAGGATTTTGCGAGTCCTTAATAGCGAATATTAAGGATTCGCAATTAAGGATTCGCAAAATCCTATGCATGTAGGAATCACTATAATAATAGCGATTCCTTCACATTCCTTATTTGCGACTCGCAAATTGCGAGTCGCAAATAAGGAATGGCTTCCCATTCATTCCTATGGTCCTACAGGCCCATAGGAATGAATGGGAAATTGTAGCGCTATTTGCGAGTACCAATAGGTACTCGCAAATTGAGCATGCAATTTCAAGGGTGCAGGGGTGTCAAAAGGACACCCTGTTGCACCCCTGAAATTGATCCGTGCACATATGTTGCGCACACACATGTCCCAAGGACATGTGTGTGTGTAACTTTCAACTTTGAAAAATGCACTTTAGTGCATTTCTCAAAGTTTTGCAATTTACCATGAAGTTCATCTTCATGGTAAATTGCGCCCCTAGTAGCGAAATCGCTAATTTTTTACTTTGTTGCATTGCATTTAAGGAATCTCAATTTGCGATTCCTTAAATGCAATCGCAATTTAAGTAATCGCAATTTTGCGATTCCTTAAATTGCGATTTTTGCATTTGGGATGATGCATCCCAAATGCAAAAATACAGGTCGCAAAGGGGCAGATTCTGCGAATCTGCCCGTTTGCGACCCGATTTTCGGATGATGCATGGGGCCCCAAGTCCCACACTCCCATTGTAGAAGTTTTGCACATACCTCACGGTGCCTGCCACACGGTGCAGGGATGTGAAGGGGGGCTCCTATGGGGCCACAACCGTAGGCCACGGAGGGATGGGGGTCCTGCTAGGGGCCCCCAAAGTTGCTTTCCGACAGCCTTTCCATGTCGGAAAGGCCAACATGGAAAGGCTGTCAGAAACCAACATTAGAATCCTGACGGCGGAAACGCCGTCCTCAAGAAATTATGAGTGGTTTCCGAGTCCGTCGGAACCGAGTCAGATTGACCGGCAGGTTTACACTGTAATTCGACAGTCAGAAAGTAAACCTACCATATAAGTCGGTAATTGTCAAGTACCACGTAATCCACGGAAGCAGAATGATGCTGTCTCCCAATGCCCTCTTACCGGTACTTCCCGTCAAATTGCACAACGAGCTTTACCAGCACGGGGGAAAGGGGAATGGAAAGAAAGAAGTGACACCTCCAGGACCTCTGACACCCTCTCTCACGATAGAACCTTCTATCAGACGTTTGGTATTTTGGAAAGATACTGGTTCCAGGAGGGAGAGTTCCTAATGCACACAGGGAAGAAAGAATACAGTACCTAGATCACTTCTTATTATAACTACACCTTATAACATCATTAACATTACTCTCTCTCAACCCCCCCCTGTTATGCTAGTACTCAATTTCCTAAAAGTGTCTAATTGTAAGGTTCTTCTCTTCTATAATAATACTGCATCCAATAAGAATTTTATGAGAATTGGATACAGAATCAATTGAGTTTTCATGTTTGATTTACAGTTTAAATTCACACAGTCAATACCCTCCTTGTAGTGTTTCTGCCTTGCCTTCTGAAGAGATCCTTTGACTGATGCAGGAAACTGTTCGTAGCAAGCGCGCAAAAAGGACCAAGGGAGGGAAAGAAGGAAGGAAAGGAGAAGCGCACAGGAAGGAATAGGCTGGCAACAGTGGAAGCAAACGCTCAGGCTGAGTAGCTGCGGCAGTTCACCACGAGACTGTAGATAAAGTAATGAAGAGAACGTCTTACTTTCGGTTGAAGTCCGTGAGCCCACACAAGGTTACAGCTTCCCTTACTTCGATATGGGCAGATCCAAGGTTGCTGGAAAGGAGCTGAGCAGTCTGCCAAAATGCCGCAACAGAGAAGGAGGAAACTTCTTAATGCGGCGGGACTGGAAACAGAAACAAAAAATATCGCCACCAGTAGGGAAAAGACGAGCAGGCTATAAGTGCCAAGTTAGGCAGTCTCTGCAGTATACTGCTCTACGGAGTTCTAAGACAAACTACCGAAATAGCGCTGTGTCAAAAGAAATGCAATCTGACTCTGAGGATAACCCAGCAGAAAACCGTAGTTTCCAGACAAATGGAGTACATTAATAACTCCCATAGTAGCGCTAAACTCCTGAAGGCTTCCGTTCACTCCGTAACAAGGATTAGCGGAGTAACGGCAAAAACGAACTTCTCTGAAGAAAAACCAAATTGAAGTGCGCAGTAGAACGCGCGCTTCAGCGTCAAATCATGAAATGAAATGAATGAAATAAAATTCGTACTTGTAAAGCGCACTTATACCCCCAAAGAGGTGTCCTGGCGCTGTACGCATACCACTGTGGAACCCTTCCTGGCTTTTCCCTGTGAAATGTCCACTCCTGGGCACCCCCAGGGTGAAGCCAGGCATCCCAGCGCTGTTGGGGCCATTGTGGAGATTAAGCAAGCTATTGCCCAGAGTTGCAGAGTGGGACCCATGATTAGAATAGGCACCGAGGCGAGAATTATCAGGTCTGAGGAAATTGAGCCCAAGACCCGCTGAGGCGGGAATTGAACCCTGGTCCCGGGCCAGATCTCTGCATCAGGGTCTGCCGCTCTAACCATTGAGCCACACATCATCCCAAACCTCGCGAGATCTAAAGTCTAATCTAGTAATGGAGAAACATGGTGGCCATTTTAAAGTGTCTGTTACTTGATGCTTTCTCTACAAATCTCTCCAGATATTCACCAGAGAGGGTTTCACAAGCACCTTGTTTCTTGATTTCTTGCCCTTATTTTTTCTACTTATCATAAGGGAGATTACGATGATTTGGTTCCTGACAGTACCCCCTCTCAAAGGCTGATTTATCGGGCCAGGTTTGAGAGGAAATTGTGAGTGAAATCTTTTCTTTAATCTAGGGGCATAAACATCTTCTGAGGATTCCCAGGATCTGTCTTCTGGCCCATACCCCTTCCAATCAATGAGATAGTAAAGTTTGCCTTTGCTTCTTTTAGAGTCTAAAATACCCTTGACCTCATATTCTAGATGCCCATTCGCCAGTAAAGGAGCAGGGGGTTTAGTTAACCTAGTATTGGGGGCAGCATTCTTGAGTAGTGACACATGAAAAATGGGATGAATATTTATATTGCCAGGCAATTTCAACTGGACAGTGACTGGTCCTAATACCTTTTCTATGGAATAAGGTCCTACGAACCAGGGTTGAAACTTACGATTCCCTTTCAAATGAAGATGTTTAGAGGATAACCATACTTGATCACCTATTTGATATTCTGGTGCTAAATTCCTATGTTTGTCTGCCTGTCTCTTGTGGTCTTCCTTAGCTTTCACTAAATTAGCCTCTGCTGACTTGTGTACAAGAGTGAACTCCCTCATTAAGGTTTTAACTGCAGGCACTCCAACATCTTCATGACAAATAAAGGGATTTGGATGTCTGCCATAGTTTAAGAAAAATGGGGAGTACCAAGTGGAAACATTTTTAGCATTGTTAAAAGCAAATTCTGCCATCCATAACAACTCCGACCATTCGCCCTCCTGATCCAGAAGGAACAACCGCAGATATTGTTTCAATTCCTGGTTCGCTCTTTCAGTTTGACCATCCGTTTCAGGATGATAACTGGTCGAGTGTGCCTGATTTCGACTCCTAGACTTTTTGTTGTGAATGCTTTTCAAAAATGGGATACAAACTGAGAACCCCTGTCTGAAATAACCTTTTTTGGGATACCATGGATCTTAACAATGTGTTCGCTAAACTGCTTTGCTAATTTTGGAGCTGAAGGAATCTCTTTTAAAGGAATAAAGTGTCCCATCTTGGTAAATGTGTCTACAAAAACTAAAATTGTATTGAACCCACGACTAGATGGAAGTTCTACAATCAGGTCCATGGTGACTGTGTGCCAGGGATGGGGGGGGGTTTGGCAATGGCTGTAAAAGACCGGGCGGAGCCTGTCTAACAGATTTTCCCCGGGCACAAAGTTCACAAGTTGCTATATATTGTTTGATATGAGAATTCATAGCAGGCCACCAAAAATAACGTTCAACCAGGTCAAGAGTTTTGAGTAAACCTTTATGGCCAGCCACAGGCTGATCATGACACTCATGTAGCGCTTTTTCTTGCATTTCTTTAGTAGGTAGATACAAGGCTCCATGGCTATAGGGTAACTGATTTACGACTTCTCTTCCTTCTCCTTGTGCCGACCAAGCCAACATATCTTCTAATGTCATACTTTTTTGAACTTCCTCCTTGAAATCAACCAAAGAATTGGTACCAATGATCTTTGATTCAGGAATAATGGGTTGACTAGCTACAGGATGTTCTTGAGCTTCAGTTTGAATTCTGGACAAAGCATCTGCTTTTCCATTCTTATTGCCTGGACGATATGTGATGACAAAATCGAAGTCAGCAAAATAAAGAGACCAGCGTAATTGTAGAGGCGTCAAAGTCTTTGCTGTTTTCAGGAACAGAACATTCTTATGGTCAGAGAATACAGTGACAGTATGCTTGGCTCCTAATAAATAGTGCCTCCATTCTTCAAAAGCATCTTTAACCGCTAATAACTCCTTCTCTGCGATGGTGTAATTTATCTCTGCTGCGGTCAACTTCCTAGATCAATACGCCACTGGGTGTAATTGTCCGGTATCCTTATGGCGTTGTGAAAGTACCCCACCAATCGCTTGATCTGAAGCGTCAGCTTCCACGAAGAAAGGCTCTGCAGGATCTGCATGTAACAGAATTGGGGCTGATGTAAAACATTTCTTCAAATATACAAACGCTTGCTCAGCTTCTTCCGTCCACAAAAATTTCACACCTTTCTTAAGCAGCTTGGTCATGGGAATGATCTTTTGCGAAAATCCTTGAATGAATCGCCGATAAAAATTGGCAAAACCAAGAAACCTTTGTACTTCCTTTACATCTTTGGGTGATGGCCAATTGATTACTGATTGAACTTTTTTGAGATCCATGGTAACTTCCTCAGGAGACAAAACAAATCCTAAAAACTCAACAGTTTGTACGCTGAACGCACATTTTTCCAGTTTCACAAAAAGCTGATGAAGACAAAGTCGTTCGAGGACCAGCTTTACATGAGTAGTGTGTTCTTGAGGGTCTTTGGAAAATATTAAAATGTCATCCAAATAGACCACTGCGATTTTATCAAACAAATCCCCCATGATGTCATTGATAAAATGTTGGAACGCAGCCGGGGCGTTGCAGAGGCCGAACGGCATTACCTGATATTCAAATAGGCCGAATTTTGTCCGGAAAGCAGTCTTCCATTTGTGGCCTTCTTTCACATGAATGAGGTGATAAGCTCCCCGGAGATCCAGTTTGGTAAAGATCTGAGCTTCTTTCAGTTGATCCAATAAAACAGAAATTAAAGGTAACGGGTAGCGATTTTTGATGGTCACCCAATTCAGCGCCCTATAATCAATACAAGTTCTTAAAGATTCTTCTTTCTTTGGGATGAAAAACAAAGGGGAAGAGACCAGGGATTAGGAAGGCCGAATGAATCCGTTTGACAAATAACGGTCCAATAATTCCTTAAGATACTTGTTTTCAGCCTCCGTCAACGCGTAGATTCTACTACAAGGAAGTACCGCTCCAGGTTCCAGATCAATGGTGCAATCATAAGTGCGGTGAGGAGGTAATTTCTCCGCCTCTTGTTCGATGAAGACTTCTGCGTAGTCTTGGTATTCTGTGGGAATTTCCGTAGAATCAATCATACATATGAATTCTCCACCAAACGATAGCAAGGAAGCCTGAGAAGGTCCAGTATCTTTATCTGGGTCATGATAGCAGTGTTCAGAACAATAGGTAGAGTTAATCTCAACTGTACGGTTTTCCCAATCAATAGTTGGATTGTGCACTGACAACCATGGAAGACCCAATATCAACTGGAATTGTGGGCCATCGATAAGGTTGAATTGTAAGCATTCATGATGGCCATCTGCTTGAGTCAATTTCAATGGTTCTGTGTGAGTGGAGATAGGACTGGAGGAGAGATTCGTCCCGTCGATTGACCGAACTGATTCACTTCTTTCTTTAGGGAAGGCCTTTATTCCAATCTTTTGGGCATATTTGATGTCACAGAAGTTACCAGTAGCTCCTGAATCAATCATGATAGCAACCCCTTTGATTTCTTGGTCCCAAAACTTGAGAGTCATGTGTAACATCAGATGCGGTGCCAGTGTCTGTAATGTATTCATAATATGATGAGATGGTGGAGTCGCCTTGCCTTCTTGCTCGACCAGAGCGACTCTGCCTACTGATGGTTTAGGGCGTTTCCCTTAACCGGAAATTTTGGTCTCAGGACATTCTTTTACAAAATGTCCTGAGCCACCACAATACAAGCATAACTTCTTAATTCTGCGTTGTTCTTTTTATTCTTTGCTCAATGGACCTCTTACAGCTCCGATTTGCATTGGCTCCACTTCAGAAGATCCCCCAGGCATTCTTCCTCCTTCTGGTTTAGCTCTATCAAATCGAGGGAACTTCATCTTGAAATCTTTCTTTTTCTTTCCTTTGCGTTCAGACCAACGGAAGTCTATTTCCAACACTAAATCCACTAAAGCAGATAGCTCAGTGGGGCGATTGGGAATCTGAGCCAAAGTGTCCTTTATTTCATCACATAGACCACGGTAAAACAAGGCTGCCCTTTTCTCTTCAGGCCAGTTGGTCTCTACAATCAATTTGTTAAATTGAGTTAAATACGTGACTAGATCTCTATTGCCTTGGCGCAACTCCAACAGCTCATTGTCAGTGGCCTGAGAAATCTTTCTTCTATCAAAGATTCGCAGAAATTCAGTTTTGAAACGCTCGAAGTCATAAAGGAAGGGATCATCTCTTGCTACCAGTGGCATTGCCCAATTGGCTGCATCCCCACTCAAGTAAGATAAAAAAAAAAGGCTACCCGGGACTGGGCATCAGGAAATAAAGCCGGTCTACACATAAAATGTAGAGAATATTGTGTTAAAAAAAATTGGGCCTTTTGAGGGTCCCCACTAAACCTTTCCGGAGGAGCTAACGGAATGAGTGGAGATACTGAATGCACTACTTGAGTTACAGTTCGGGGATTGGATTCTGATGTGGTGTGAGCTGGGGATGGCTGGGAAACAGGTATGGCTCCAGAACCTAAGTCATTCATTTTTTGTGTTAACAACATTGTCTCCTGACGGGATGCTAAAATGTCTTGTTTCAAATTTTTCTTTTCTTCTCTTACGGCCCCTAGCTCTCTCTGGATGGCTTCTAACATCTCACCTAACGATTTCAGACTAAACCCTTCTGCCATTCTGCTTGGGTGGAATTAAAACGTGGGCACTTCAATCTGTCAAGTACCTCATAATCCACGGAAGCAGAATGATGCTGGCTCCCAATGCCCTCTTACCGGTACTTCCCGTCAAAGTGCACAACGAGCTTTACCAGCACGGGGGAAAGGGGAATGAGAAGAAAGAAGAGACACCTCCAGGAACTCTGACACCCTATCCCACGATAGAACCTTCTATCAGACGTTTGGTAGTTTGGAAAGATACTGATTCCAGGAGGGAGAGTTCCTAATGGACACAAGGAAGAAAGAATACGGGGGGCATATTAGCAAGACCGGCGATAAAATTATCGCCGTTTTAGCGGCAGGAAACTGCCGCTAAAACGGCGATAATGGGCTTGCTAATATGCGTTATAGAATTCCAATAGAAGCCCAGGTTAGATGTCCTGCACATCTAACCTGGGCTTCTATTGGAATTCTATAACACATATTAGCAAGCCCATTATCGCCGTTTTAGGGGCAGTTTCCTGCCGCTAAAACGGCGATAATTTTATCGCCGGTCTTGCTAATATGCCCCACAGTACCTAGATCACTTCTTATTATAACTACACCTTATAACATCATTAACATTACTCTCTCTCAACCCCCCCCCCCCTGTTATGCTAGTACTCAATTTCCTAATAGGGTCTAATTGGAAGGTGCTTCTCTTATATAATAATACTGCATCCAATAAGAATTTTATGAGAATTGGATACAGAATCAATTGAGTTTTCATGTTTGATTTACAGTTTAAATTCACACAGTCAATACGCTCCTTGTAGTGTTGCTGTCTTGCCTTCTGAAGAGATCCTTTGACTGATGCAGGAAACTGTTCGTAGCAAGCATGCAAAAAGGACCAAGGGAGGGAAAGAAGGAAGGAAAGGAAAGGAGAAGCGCACAGGAAGGGATAGGCTGGCAACATTGGAAGCAAACGCTCAGGCTGAGGAGATGCGGCAGTTCACCACGAGACTGTAGATAAAGTAATGAAGAGAACGTCTTACTTTCGGTTGAAGTCCGTGAGCCCACACAAGGTTACAGCTTCCCTTACTTCGATATGGGCAGATCCAAGGTTGCTGGAAAGGAGCTGAGCAGTCTGCCAAAATGCCGCAACAGAGAAGGAGGAAACTTCTCAATGCGGCGGGACTGGAAACAGAAACAAAAAATATCGCCACCAGTAGGGAAAAGACGAGCAGGCTATGAGTGGCAAGTTAGGCAGTCTCAGCAGTATACTGCTCTACGGAGTTCTAAGACAAACTCCCAAAATAGTGCTGTGCCAAAAGAAATGCAATCTGACTCTGAGGATAACCCAGCAGAAAACTGTAGTTTCCAGACGAATGGAGTACATTAATAACTCCCGTAGTAGCGCTAATCTCCTGAAGGCTTCTGTTCACTCCGTAACAAGGATTAGCGGAGTAACGGCGAAAACGAACTTCTCTGAAGAAAAACCAAATTGAAGTGCGCAGTAGAACGCGCGCTTCAGCGTCAAATCATCCCAAACCTCACGAGATCTAAAGTCTAATCTAGTAATGCAGAAACATGGTGGCCATTTTAAAGTGTCTGTTACTTGATGCTTTCCCTACAAATCTCTCCAGATATTCACCAAAGAGGGTTTCATAAGCACCTTGTTTCTTGATTTCTTGCCCATATTTTTTCTACTCATGATAAGGGAGATCACGCTGATTTGGTTCCTGACAGTAATACTCTGACGAGCGTTCGAAGGCTTACCGACCGACATCGTAATGAGGCCCTTTATGTGTTAATGAAATAGTATAGCAAGGTTCTATGCCTCAAGCACAAGAGGCTAGTGCAACATTTATAGAAGAGTTGTGTGGGGATGTTTCCATTTTTGGGGGATTCCCAATATGTCCCCAGCCAATATCATGTCTATACCAAAATAATTATAAATCATAGTGTTTCCTCAATCAACATAATTCCATTTTTACCCATTTTGTTGATCAGCATACCTTATCTCTATATGTAAGACAAATGTCTCCCTCTATCAATGGTTTCACGAGAAGTCCCATCCGGATGATGTCCACCTCATTTATCTTGTGGCACAGTAGTCATCCATTTTAAGGTGGGGTTAAAATATTGCCCAACCGCAACACCTGAGGGAGTTGAAAAAAGTATAACCTTCAATTTAGTTCTCCATGGCATCATAATTGTAGTAGCTCTGTCTGATGTCCGCCACATGCCCCAAACATCTCGGAAATCTATTTAATACCAAACGTATTTATGAGTAACACAGTGACAAGCACATCAAAGATTTACAAAGATATTGCTGCGTGATGCAGCATTACACAGTGTAACACAGTGATCTCAATGCATTAGAAAGCTACGTATGGTCAACGCATGAGCAAGCAATGAAGCAGGGCCATAAATATAAACAGATATCCAACCTGACACACTCAGACAAGCTCATTTCAGCCATGGAGTTATTTATAATGCAACTGGGTGCTGGTCTGCATCAACGACAGCTACAGCGAAGGAGAAAGGAGCAGATATTCAGACAACGAATCACCCTCATAGATCTCAGGATGGAGGAGGTGATTCACTTATACAGACTCAAGAAGAGGAGTATCCTGGAGTTGCTGGAGTAGATTGCCAAAACTCTATTAACAGCGACAGGCTGGTCCAATGCAATACCACCATATGTGAAATTGACGACAGTACTCCACATGTTGGGCTCTGGATCCTTTCAAAAGACATCTGCCATGTTGGTTGGGATATCTCAGGGTGCCATTTCCACATTTATGCCATCTGCACTGGATGAAATCATCAAGATAATTCCACAATACCTGTATTTCTCGAAAACCAGCCAAGAATACTTCAGCATCAAACAAAGCTTCTATGAAATTGCTGGTCTTCCGTATGTGTTGACCCATACAGTCAATCACATATCCAATCACACACCAATACAGCCACTTAGACATCAACCACCAGACTGATACAAACATTCGCACAACCAGTCACTCCCCCATACATTCACTGAGACACATAATCACTCACCTATACAGTCAGTCACTCACCTACTGAATCATCCATACACTCATACGCACACTTATTCACCAATACACATTGGTATGTATATTTAACACTATATCACATTAAATGAAGGGGAATGAGGGAAGACTCCTACCTCGACCTCCTCTATTAAACACAAAACGCACCAGAGAAGTAGGAGTATGAAGAAAATCCTGCATAGGTTTTAGGTTTAAGTGGCAAACATTCTTTGTTTGAAAAACTGCCCCCACCCACAATTTTGTGGCATGCTTCATCATAAGGCTTGCTAGACACACCCTGCACAGTCTAACGCCCGGGGTGGAGAAATGGGAGGGGATAGACAATACAAACATACGATTGTGAGGATCAAAAAGAAAAAGTGAATGCAGAACATGAAGTTTAAAACTGACTCGGAGATATCCCTGCTAATACTTTATTTCTGGACTACCTGGTCAGGATTAAAAAGAGAGAACATAGGATGGTGGTGATATGGCTGGTTAGTAGCCCTTCACCCCTCCTATATGCATGTCTGTCAACATGTTTCAGCTGCTTCTTGTGTCTTTTACGGCTTTTGTCAGGACCAACAGGTCCTCTTTACTAACCCTCCTTACATACCTGTCTTTTGTGGTACGAGGACAAACCTTCTCAGGTCTCAAAGGGTGCTTAGTCACACTGCAGTAATATCTGTGGGTGTAAGTATTGTAAATGATATTAAATCCTAATAGATAATGAATTATATGATACTAGCAGACAAGCATGCATCCATCATTTCACATATGCAAGTATTGAAGCCACTTAATCATACCTAAAGAGCGAACAGAAACCTAATGTGCATTTATTTTAGGTAACCCATTTTTTCTTTTTTTCGCCGTGCAATTATATAATTCTACTAACATTCTGTGTGTTCTGTATAGCTTCTATGTCTGTTCAGAGAGATTTGCCGAACAACACCCTGAGATGGAACACTGTAAAGAATCAGAAGTAAATTGTCTTGCCGAGTTTCACTGATGTTGAAGCTCAAAATGGCATAGGAGCGGTGGCGGCTCACTGTAGTCAAACACTAATAATATTGGAAGATAGTGTAGATAGTTATGATAATAGTAACCCCATGTAGAGCCCAACTTATTCTTCTTATTTAAAAAATAGGGAAAATCTCCCGGTGGGCCAATTCCTCCACCTCCAGATGAATTGTTTCAACACAGGGGATTTTAAGAAGGAATCAAATGAACTATCAAAAAAGCTTGGAGATAGGAACTAACCAGAGAAGGTTATTAGAAGGGCACAGAAGAGAGCATCCAACTGCAACAGAGATGCCCTCTTGGAGAAAATAGAAGAACAGACAAGCAGACAGGCGGGGTGAAGGGCCACTAACCAGCCCTATCACCACCATCCTATGTTCTCTCTTTTTTATCCTGACCGGATAGTCTAGGAATAAAGTATTAGCAGGGATATCCCCGAGTCAGTTTTAAACTTCATATTTTGCATTTACTTTTTTCTTTTTGATCCTCACAATTGTATGTTTGTATTGTCTTCCCCCTCCCTTTTGCTCCACCCCGGGCGTTGGTCTGCGCAGGGGTGTGTCTAGCAAGCCCCATGATAAAGCATGCCACAAAATGTGGGTGAGGGCAGTTTTTCAAACAAAGAATGTTTGCCACTTAAACCTAAAACCTGTTGCGTGATTTTCTTCATACTCCTACTTCTCTGGTGTCTTTTATGTGTATTTAACACTCATAAACGTTCTAAAAACACTCACTGTCACTGGATGATGTCATCAGTGATGTCATTTGAGACGTCATCAGTGATGTCATCAGTGATGTCACTGACCATGTCATGAGTAATGTAATATGTGAAGTCATAAGCAGTGCATTGCGGGGGCACGAGTTATAGTTAGCTCAGATAACTATAACTGCTGAATTTCACTGGTTTTGTACTAGTGAAATGTGACCCTAACTATAAAGTCCCTGTAACCTTTGTTCTCAGTGAATTTATATATATATATATATATATATATATACATATATATTTATTCATAAATATAAGCCTTGTTTCGCTAACTGGTGAAGTTTTAAGAGCTGGACAGACATATATTGAGTATATATTTATTTATTTATTTATTTATTTATTTATTTATTTATTCAATGTGCTGCTATTTCCATGATATTTTATCTTGTTTGCTCTACTTTGCACTTAAAGAGATGTATGCATACCCCTGGTGAACCAACATTATAATACCACTACGTGGTATAGATGTGTCTTCAGACATATGAATGAATTTTTTTTTTACATGTTTATGAAAGAGAGAAAAAAAGCTGTTGCATAGCAAAACGTCACTAATTTGCACTTTAAATGTTGTAACCGCTCCCTCAGCAGTGTCATGTGATCAAGGCCCCACGCGGGCTGAAACACGTTATGGCGGCGGTGGTGTTGGGCATGAAATAAACTACAAATGCACCATCATTTGGGTTCGCTTCGTCTGTTCAACAAATCCTTACCTTGGTAAAGAGACAAATCTATCGCAAGTATTTTTCGAGTTTACTTCCTCGAAAATAGCGAAACCCCTCCTTCGATTCCGGGCCGTACGGCAGGAAGCAGCAATTCTGAGTTTCTTGGAATCCTCAAGTCTCCGAGTAGGAGTAGCCGTGGTTGCCCCGGGACGGCGGAAGTGTACCTACCGTGCAGTGGAGCTGTGTGGTGGAGTTGTGGTCGGAGGTCGGCTGACCGGAGGACCCGTGCTTTGCCGGATACGTCTTGCTGGGGTAGGAGCCCGCTGAGTGTCCCGTGAAGGAGTGTGCAGGTACTGGACGCCGCTATTCAATCGGCGTCAAGGTCCGAGCTAACATTTTAAAGCCCATTAATTATCACCATGTCCGCAGACACGTTGAGGAGTCGGTAGGAGGCAGCAAGCGGCATGTTCGACGATTCCCCATCTGGGGAACGTGTACAAAGTTCCACAACCAGCAGTCCGCCTGATTCACAGCCAAAGATCAAAGAACTGTTTAAAAACTTGGAAAAAGCAAGCAAAGTGGAGCAGGCGAAGTGGTGGGAGCATCGCTCTCTCACCCGGTACTTGGAGGTTGGCAGGATACCGCGGGGTCTGCGTATAATGCTCGCGCCGAGCTATGAGAACCCAGACCCCCGCATGCTATCGGAATGGGCCGAATGCAACCTGGAGTCCTCTCGGCGTTTGGTGGAAATCCTTGTCAAATACGCCGAGAGTGATCGGGTTGCATTACAAAGCAAAATTGATGCCCTCACTGTGGAGATTGATATGATTCCGATCACTCCAAGCACCGCCAAATATCGGGATGACATGACAGCACGCTTGCTCCGTGAGGAGGAAGTAATAAAGAAAAGGAAAGCCTATAAATTCCAACGAGACAGGTTGGATTATGAACACGGGCAAATATTTACTTTTGCAAGGAAATACGATAATGTGAAAGCGACTAAGAAAATGACACCAAGTCCCACAACATCATTACAAACAGTTAACAATGACATACCACCTGCATCGTCACTTTCAGATTTGAGCTCGAACATTGATAGTGAGTCGGATAATGATCAACAACGAGCACAGCTCTTGGGGTTTCGAAAGTTCACACTGGCACAAGAATTAGATTGCATGCGCCAGGATCGGAGGCAGACTCTACGTTCTGGTGCTCGAAATGCAAATATCAGCAAAGCATCAACAGGAAGCGGGGTGCAAGGCGGCGACGCAACAAACAACACAAACGTGAGTACAAAGCCACCCAACAGAAAACCACGAAAGCAATGGAGGCGCAAATAGATTCATTAACTGATACCTGTGATTCACAAATGGTAATCAACTTAACCAAAATATCGTTGAGTGAAAAGGAAACGAACATTTTAGCACTTGGTTTATCTTTCAGTGCCAAAAGTAATTTTGATTATGCGGGTACCAGAATAGACATGTACAAATACGTGCGTAAGTTGAAACTTCGTAAGTTTCACATGTTACATAAATCAGCACGGTCAGTACCACCCATAGTACACAATATGAGTCCGCCCTTACTTACAGCTGGTGATGCAGAGTTATTGCAGGACCTACTACAAATGAAAGGTGAGGACGGCACTGATACTGTAACTTTATCTGCTAATCAGGGCACTGGATATAAAGTTAGTACAGCACCCACTAACTTCAAACCCAAGTCAACGTTCTGCCCTATCATGTTGAAAGATAATATTGATGTCTTTCACGACAAAGTTGCTCAAGAACTGAGGTTATTGCACCAAAAGCAAGTTAACATTAACAAGAGGCACTACTATCGTGACTTTGCTTACCATCAACTTATTAAAAACTCCAAAATAATGTGAATGTCATTATCCGCCAATCGGACAAAGGAGGTAACGTCGTGTTGTGGCCAAGGGAAATGTATATGGAGGAGGCACTTGGTCAACTCAATGACAGGGATTGCTACAAAAGATCTACAATGGCAGAGGTCAAAATGGCTTGGAACTTGTTTTATACTAACTTGCTGGCGTGGAAAAGCACTGGTCTATTAACTTTGGATGAGTTAAAATTTTTAAAGAAGGACCACCCGGTGATGCCCATTGTTTACTTTATACCCAAAATCCATAAGAACAATGTGAAGCCACCTGGGCGCCCCATAATCTCAGCTTGCAATAGCATTATGGAGAATGCCAGCAAGTATGTTGACTTTTTCTTACAGGACCATGTAAAGAATCTTCCTTATTTTATTCTTGATAATGGTGATCTGTTACAAAAATTAGAGGGTATGATCTGGCAACCTGATTATCTGCTGATATCGCTTGACGTATCTTCCCTGTATACAAGTATCCATCATAGGGATGGATTAAAAGCCATTGAATATTACTTAAATACGAGACCTTTGTGCTTCCTCGATCACAACAGGATGTTGTTATCCATGATTAATATGTGCCTTGAAAATAACTTCTTTTTGTTTTCCAACCAAGTGTTCCAGCAGGTGAGAGGTGTGGCCATGGGGGCTTGTTTCTCCCCTAGTTAAGCCTGTCTGCATATGGGGCACTGGGAGGAACAGGTCCTCATGCCCACCTACCCTGAAATTATGTCTGACAATGTCATTAAATGGTTCAGGTATATTGATGACCTTATGATAATCTGGAAAGGATCTGAATGTGAGGCTTTACAATTCATTGAAAAACTTAATAACAACAATCTTAACCTTAGTTTCACTGGTCAGATCAGTAATAGGTCAATATGCTTTCTAGATGTAGAAATTAACATCCAACATAATCAACTTCACACCAGAATGTACAGGAAACCAACTGCTGGTAATGCTATATTACATGCCTCTAGCCATCACCCTGCACATTTAATCAGTAGCATTCCCTATGGGGAAATGCTACGAATAAGAAGAATTTGCAGCACTGATAATGATTGCCGAATTGCACAGAAAGATTGTAGAGACAGGTTTTTAAGAAGAGGCTATCTCCCAGAAGTGGTCGACATAGCCATACTCAAAGCAAATGAACATGGCAGACCACTGGCATTAGCAGGAAAAACCAAACTGGTACAAAACGAACAGACCAAGACTAGATTGATTCTAACCTATAACAATCAGCACAAAACAATTCGCAAGATTGTAAACAAAAATTGGGCATTAATCAAAAGTGATCCGATATTGGGGACCCATTTGTCACGATCACCTAGCATTACATACAGGAAGGCCCGCTCGATGAGCAACTGCCTGGTGAAAAGCAGCCCTGAGGTTAGAACTAACACTTCCTGGCTCAATAGCAGCAAGGGTTTCATCAAGTGTTCTGTTTGTAAAGCCTGCAGAAATGGAGTTAGTAAGACCGAATACATGACGCCTCTTAGCAATAGACCTGTCCACATCCAGAAAAACTTACCTGCAAAACTGAATTTGCAGTATATGTGCTGGAGTGTCCCTGTGGCCTGCGCTATGTGGGAAGCACGAAGCTGCAGGTCCACAAGAGGATACTCCAGCACATACGTGCTATTAACAATGGCGATGCTACATATCCTGTTGCTAGACATTTTGATGAATCACATGCTAAAAATTCTGCTGATCTAAAGTACTTTGTAATTGACATGGTTCCACCACTGAGAAGAGGTGGGGATCGTGAATCATTGTTACGCAAATTAGAAACAAGGTACATTTTAGAAATGGACTGCAAAACACCGAATGGATTAAACTCCAGTGAAGACTTTTACACTCATCTTTAATAAGTCATTATGATTAAGATTTGACATTCATGCTGCTGCCGACCTACCTGATAACAATGTTTTTAATGTTTTTGTTTGAGAATTCATTTTCATTGTACTGTTTTGTTGTTCACATTTTTTTACATGGTGTTTGCACTTTAGATTGTGATATGATTTTGCATATTTTGCACTGACTTTGTCTCATTTTTTAAGCTGACATGGATTTTTTGCAATTGCCCATTTGGGCTCTATCTTTTTAACATCTTAAACTCATGGGTATATCACATATGCAAATATTAAACTTATATGCTTTTTGAATGATGCTGCTATATATGAGAAAAAGTTTTACATTGGTTTTACTTTTTTTAGCCTCATTTTATTCATAAATATAAGCCTTGTTTCGCTAACTGGTGAAGTTTTAAGAGCTGGACAGACATATATTGAGTATATATTTATTTATTTATTTATTTATTCAATGTGCTGCTATTTCCATGATATTTTATCTTGTTTGCTCTACTTTGCACTTTAAGAGATGTATGCATACCCCTGGTGAACCAACATTATAATACCACTACGCGGTATAGATGTGTCTTCAGACATATGAATGAAAAGATTTTTTTCCATGTCTATGAAAGAGAGAAAAAAAGCTGTTGCATAGCAAAACGTCACTAATTTGCACTTTAAATGTTGTAACCGCTCCCTCAGCAGTGTCATTTGATCAAGGCCCCACGCGGGCTGAAACGCGTTATGGCGGCGGTGGTGTTGGGCATGAAATAAACTACAATTGCACCATCATTTGGGTTCGCTTCATCTTTTCAACAAATCCTTACCTTGGTAAAGAGACGAATCTATCGCATATATATATATATATATATATTAGCGCTACACAGACGAACAACACCAAATGTATACATTAATATGCATGTGGTATTGTCAGCATAGGACTGACTCCTCAAATCCATTTCCTTCTCCCTTCTTTAATGTATGGGGACACTCACCAAGGTATCCGTGCGTCACACTTCAGCCAAGGCTGTGCCGAGCCCTTAATCACCAGGACCTACTACTGATGTGACTGTAATTTGCCCGCTTTACGGGGCTTCAGCAATTAGTGCATGTAGCATTGCTGGAACGTGCATTCGCCTCCTTAAAGTGCCCATGACGTTGCACCTGTTTGCATACTGGGCTAACAAACTGGAATCTCAGGGCCTGTTGCAGGGATTCTGCACATACACAGAACTATGCGCAGGAAAACAGGACCTCAGTGAATAGGGGTGTACCAACCTACCACATTAGTACCCAAAATCCCAATACCGACTAGCTATAGTGTCTCATTCGTTCTCCTCCAAATATCACGAAGCTACAAATGATTAGACAACCCAGAACACAACACTCCGACTCTCTCAGGAATCGCGGGAGCAAGACGTACTCTTTCGCTCACTCACTCATACTTGTCCACAATAAGAATTGTCAGAGTCACTAAAATAGTTCAAAATTTTATTTTAACTATCGTGCTCTACAATACAATATATGAGCCACTACCAGCAGCAGAATGCATAAACTCAGCACAGTTAGCATTGTTACAATTCCATAGAATACAAAGGGAGTAGTCATTATATAAAGACTGTGGAATAAGGATTCTCAGACCTAACCACCCTCCCCTTGGTAAGAAGAAGTTTATTTTATATAAAGGAAGATCTCTGGGCTTTGACAGCAGACCCTATACCTTAAAGCCTGGATGTAAGGTTTACATCATAGGAACAGCCGAGCTCTTCTCCATGGAACGGCTTTCTCCAAGTGTGTTAAAACAACATGCAACAACGTAATATCAAAGCACGAGTCTTCAGTACTGCAACTGTGTGCAGCATGTTATGTCTAGGTGCTAGGGACTGACCAGAACAGAATAACAAGGGGCATTGTTTATCGACCTTGCACATCGTGTAAACTCCAGGAAAGGCAGAGACCGCGAAAAGCAACCCCTTCCCATGTGAAAGGCACAAACAAAGTCTTGCAAAAACAAAGTCATGTAGTAGCGTGCGCAAAAGCAGCATCATGGCAGCGAAGCTCATGTCAACTTAGCAATGTCGATAATGTGCCTATAAACCATATAACAGGCCAGATTTTCAAAGATTTTCTATTGGATTTGCATCACTTCTTTGGCGCACAACCGACACAAAGGGGTCGATTCCGATTCGGGCCGGAAATCTCTCCGACCGAGCCGGACCCGGAGAGATTTCCGACCGAATCGGACCCGTGCAGTCCGACCGAACGAGTCCGATGCATTCGTATGCCACCGGACACAAGTCGGTCGGACTCCCATTGAACTCAATGGGAGCCGGTCGTACAACGCGTACGCGGGCTCCCATTGCCTCAATGGGTGCGAGGCGGACAAGGGCGCCCCCTACAGCGAGTACGCCGCGAAGCGCTTCGCGGCGTACACGCACAGGTAGGGGGGACCCATGGGTCCCCCTGTGTGCGCCTCGCACGGGTACGCGTACAGGGGGTCCGACACGGACCCCCAAAGTACGGCTCCGACAGCGAGTACGAGTCGGACGGCGCGAGTCGGTCGGAGCGGTCGAGGTGCGCATCGTACTTACCCGGCCGGAAAACGTCTCCATTGCGCGGTGCGAATCGGGTCCGAGCGAGTCGGTCGGAGCGGTACGATCCGGGTACGAGTCGGTCGGAGCGGTCGGGTCGCCCGGAAGAGTCGGTCGGCGAATTCGCATCGTACTCGCTCGGCCGGACCCGCGTACGATTCGGTCGGGAAAAAGGGCTCCGAATCGGATCCGGTAAAGCCGAATCCTATTCGGAGCCCTACCGGCCGAGATCGGAATCGGCCCCAAAATTGTTTGTGGCATTTACAAGGCAATGCAAATCCTTTTTTGCGTTGCTTAGTATCAAAAAGGTAACACAATGCAGCCTATTGCGATGCCTTGCGTTACTTTACGTAAGGTAGGCATTCCATTTGTGATGCAGCTATCCTTACACTTCACTTGCTACTCTACGTTGCGTAAACACTTTCAAAATAAGCCCCTCAATGTAAAACAAAGAAAAGCTTTAGGTTAGAATGCAGCGCTATGACTCATAGAATAGAAGGAAGAAAGGGGCATATTACCAAGGAAGTGGCAGAGAGAGGCGTTAGCCGTCTTGGCTTAACGCCTCTCTCCACCACTTCGGAAACGCGAGGCTGCACCATATTAACAAGGAAATGGTGCAGCCTGGCGTTTCCCCCTGTGATGGCGCTAAGTTACACAACTTAGTGCCAGCGCAGGCACCCTTGCACCAGGGTGCAAGGGTGTCTGCGAGCAGGGAGGTTTGTTTATGTGTAGGAAGGAGTTCCTTCCTGCACATAAACAAATGTAAAATGCCATTTTGTAACTTTCATGTGCGCTGCTTCGTGCAGCACACATGGAAGTTACAAAATGGCATTTTGAAAAACGGTTTGTTCATGTACAGGAAGGGTCACTTTCCTGTACATGAACAAACCATGGCATTTTGCTTTTTCCATGTGTGCTGCACAAGGCAGCACACATGGAAAAAGCAAAAACAAGGAGAAATAAAGCATTTCTCCTCGTTTCGCCACCTTAAGACCGGGATTTTTCTGGTCTTAAGTTCGGCGCTGCCACCTATTATCGACAAACTTGATAATAAGTGGCAGCGTCGACTTCAATGGGTGTTGCGGTGGAACGCCCATCGCAACACCCACTGCACGCCCCCTTTCACTCTAAGTTTAGCGTGAAAGGGGCCCTATTATCAAGGCAGCGTTAAGCCACTTAACGTGGCTTTAAGCCACGTTAAGTGGCTTAACGCTGCCTTGATAATAGGGCGCTGACCCTATCGCCACCACAGCGTCACAAAAAGTGACGTTGTGGTGGCGATAGGGGCTTGATAATATGCCCTTAAGTATCTTGTTCGCCCATGGTGCATTCCTTTTTCCCAACATTCCTCCTTCCCCATGCAGTGACGAAGTCAGTGTGTCATAGCCCGAGTGCAATAAAGAAAATGGCCCCCTGGCGCCCGTTGGAACTGTGAAATAAAACAATAATCAGGGATCAATGGCCTCGCGGCTCCGGGGCCACTGCGACTGCTGCATCAATGGAAGCCACACCCTTGACCGCATGCAAAGACATCATCAATGCGTTCATTAATGCAGCCTGATGGGGTGTCTTCTAACACAGCTGCTGCTTTTGCATATCGTCATGATATCAAGGCAGGGTTCTACCGAAGAGGAAGAATGGTCGGTATAAAAATTTAAAGAATTTGAGACTGGCTGATGCATCTGACAGAAATGGAGTAAAAGACTTGGGTCACTCACATGGCAGACCTGAACCAGCCCCAACCCAGCCAAGCTGAGTTTCGCTCGCTTGGGAATTTTACGGTGTGGCAATTTAGTACTACTCTCATTAATCATCCTTATGTAAAACAATTTGTTCTCACATCTAGAATCGATACTTTCACACATTTCTCAGCATACAGCAGCCAGTTATTTAGAAGAACTTGCAAATAAGGGCAAAGTCTGCAACATTCCTGATTTAGGTTCTTAGCAATAGTGCTTGAAACTAAGCAGGGGAACACCCATCTCTGGCTAGAGAGTCAGCTAGGGTTTTCAGATTAATCCATGTCAGTAGTACTCCATGATTCCAGGTGGGAATTTTCATTTAACAAAGCAATCAATGTATTCCTTTCATTGTTGGAATGACCCACCTCATAATGATTTGCAAAAGGAAAGCACGACATTGCATCATGACGCAATCTGGCAACACCAGCTGTTTGCGCTGGAATACAAGGGTGGCAGATTTACTTTTCTTTCACGCAACACAACGCAGCAAGGCAACTTGCTGCTCTGCGTTGCGTGAAAGGGAGATAGCAGAAGAGTGCTATATCTACTAAGATATGGAGCACATCTACTCTCCCCTGGCAACGGTGCACTGTGTGCTTCCTAGCGCCGACACAAGCACCCTTGTACCATGGTGCAAGAATGCCTGCGTTATGGGCAGGATTTTTTTAGTGCAGTAAGGAATACCTTCCTGCACAAAAACAATTGCACAAAAACAATCCTTAGAGGCATATTTCTCTTTCTATGTGTACTGCGGATACAGCACATAGGAAATGAGGGAGTACCGAGAAGAAATGTAGATATTTCGCCACGTGATGCCTCTGTTGGGTAGGCTCACCATTTTGGCGCAAACCTAGGTTTACAAGGGAACACCCATGCTCCACCCATGTAATGACACCTGATGTAAAGTAAGGCAAGGCTGTGCTTTACTCTACATAGGGTTACTTTGTATTTAGTAAACCACGCAGGGCAAAGCAAAGTGGCTTTCCACAGGTTATTAAATGACAACAATTATTTTGTGTTAGGGCTAGCCACAAAAGTTGCACAACAAAATCAGAGTAAATCTGGACCTAGATGCATTGTACCTGGTCTCCATGGAAACATAACTAAAAATGGCACATTGGAATCCTGAGCACACCATTGAAGACAATTGCATGGCAGAAGGCCGCTATTTGCTGGTATGGACCTTCTGCTTCAATAACCCATTGTTTTCTGTTTCTCCCTGTTTCATTTTTAACAATGACTCCTCAGAGGGTGGGAAAGTCTAACAACATTGCATCTCTTTTGCAGCAAAACGTCTAATGCTCTGAAAACACAAGCACGTTTGATAGCAGGTGCATGCATCGTAAGCTGCTATCTTACTGCTCTAACAATTACCCTAAAATGAGTGCTTCATTAAAGTATAAAATAATCACAACCCTGCACTCTAAAGACCATCTGTAAAAGTTTAGAAGGGGTCTCAGTGCCCTAAGCATGGCGTTGTTGATCTCGGCTCAAAGAATTGCAGTCACTGCCAATTGCAATGTCTTTTTAATGACACAAACACCTGCTCAATTAGAACTGGACACAGACCAACACGCTTCAAACCGGTCACCGTACAGACGCCAGATGGACAGATATTTGGTCCTTACGGTGGGCTGGTTTTATCTGGTGCCTAGGAAGGAGGCGAGCTCTCTTACATTGTCTCTCTGGAATGTTGTTGTCTGAAGTCCAACAAGCTCAGTGATTGTCTATGTTTACAGCTGTGCATTTTAAATCCCTTTCGGTCTGTAATACTGAGAAGCTGGGATTCCGAAACTAATTAACTCAAGAGCTAGGGTTCTCCTCCTAGGTTATTTTTAACAGGCAATTTAATACAACATCTGGCCAGTAATACTGGCCAAGACATGGCCTGTATAAAACGTTGCTTTACAGGGGTCATTATGGAATGTCCTTATTTCCATGTACCAAGCAAGGGGCAATGCACAAATGTTTTTACCTATCACTCCGCATGCACTGCCAGTCTCTGTGTGTCCAACAGCATGTGCGACTTCACGCCACTAAGAAGTATAGTATCCATCTTCCACATTCCCAGTCTTAGATAAAGCCAACTCCACATTCCCAGCAACACGTGCGGCTAGTCACCAGAAACATCGATGAACAACCTCTGCACGCATCTGCCTAGATATATACATTTATTCTAATGATGCCTACTCTCAGGTAATAGCACTCCCCACAGGTCCAGAAACAAATACTGACAGCCTACATATAACCCGTAGGAGTACATGCCAGCCTTCCTGTTCTGGATTACAGGTAATATCAGCCTCCACATTACCAGAAACCAGTAATGTCAGTCTTCAGGTGCATGACAACAATGATAATTAGCAAAGCCAATAGGTGCGGATTAAATAAGGGAATACAAGCAAGCAGCAGGTATTCTTGCATGTGTTTCATGTGTTAGCTCTTTAAAACGGTTCACTGACACAACATCGATGTCACAAATATCGATGAAAAAATATAGACTACAAAAATATCGACTCCCTATACTTAAACAGGTAAGTAAAAAAATATCAACTAAAAAATATCGATGTAAAAAATATAGTTGTACAAAATATCGATTTTTATATATATAAAAAATAAAATAAATATATTTATTAATAAAATTAATTTTTACAAAATAAATTTAATTTAATATACATTTTAACAAAATAAAACAATAAACTGTTAAAAAAAGTTAAACACACAAACATAATAGTTTATACATATATATATATATATTTACTTTAAAACAATCAATAAACTATTAATTTTAATTTACTTTATAAATTTAAAATTATATATAAAATTACAAATATATATCAATAATGTAAAATATAATAAAAAAACATTCTATTATAAATTAAAACACTAAGGGGCCCATTACGATACCCGGCGTAAATAAATCCGCCAGGCATGGAATCGGCAAAATACCGCCCGCATACACCGTCTGAACACCGACCACGCCATTACGATAACACAAACCGAAAACCGCCATCGGCGAAAAACCACACTAAATACCGCCCGCCATCGTCCGAGTCGGAGTCAAACCGCCCGCCACGGACGGAAACACGCCCGACAACACAAAACCGCCCGCCCTCACGGCCGACACACCGCACGTGAAATTACGATCGCACCGCCATGAGCGCGGGAAAACCACAAATAAACCGCCCGCCAGCGCAAACAACGCCGATGCCAATCGACACGGCAGAAACCATGGCGCCCACGTCCCTGCACAGAAACCATCCGCTCACAAAACCAATAGCACACAACATGGCCAATAACTCCACACAGCAAGGCACGCACAAATACACAAGCACAGTACACATCCCGAAAACACCCCCCGGACAAACAAAAAATACAAAGGCCAGAACCCCAGACACAACACACCTGAAAACAACAGACCATGAGGACACACCCACATAGGTGAGTACAAAAGCAGCACTCCCACAGACCACAACCCCTTGCTACATTGCAAACCAGAGAGGAGAGGAGAGGACACAGTGACACAGCAAGGACAGCAGCACACCACAGAAACGCACACATCACAACCACCACCATCACCAAACACCGGCACCACAAACCCCCTGCACATTACACAACACACACCGCACCAGCACCACAAACACCATGGCACCACATAGAATGCCCAAGTTCACGCCCATGGAGCTGACGGTCATGGTCGACGAGATCATCAAGGTGCACCCACAAATCTATGGGAACATGGTCCAGCACACACCACTAGCCACCAGAAACAGAATGTGGAACCGGATCGTAGACCAGGTCAATGCAGTCGGGACCCTGCCCAGGAACAGAGGAGAAATAAACAAACGGTGGAATGACGTCAAGAGCCTGGTCAAGAAGAAGGAGGGCAAAAACAGAGAGCTGGCTGCCGTCACTGGCGGAGGGAATCCCGCGCTCTTTAAGACCTTCAAAGCGTGGGAGGAGAAGGTGCGAGTCGTAATCCATCCGGAGATCCTCGCCGGATTAGCAGGGGGAGTGGAGGCTGGTAAGTACAAACTAATGTATACCAGCACACCGCTATGTACTCACATGCACTACCACCATGCCACAGCTCCCAGGGACAAACACCCCCATGTCCAGCACACAATACACAACACATCACACACACATGCAACAGACACCACCACACACAGCCCAAACAGAACAACTGCAAGATGCGTGGGGACATGTGTACACTCAGCCAGCCACGTAACCACCAACAGGTCCCCAAATATGCCAGAAGCGCCACAACGAGCACCCACCACACCCATGTGTCTGCCACAGCTGCACCAACCGACAAGTAACAGGTAAGTGGCAGGAACACAAAGTGCAGTGGGTGGGACGGTGGACAGCCCAAGTACAACACACACCAGGCCCCAGTCCCACAGCACAGCAAGGAGGAGCATCCCCACACCCCACACCCACATGTCAGCCACCGCAGTGCTACAACGACAGCCGAAAGGCAGACATCACGGTCCACAGCAATCGGTGTCAGTGGGTATCCAGCCACCCCACGACCCACAACACCCTCCCACCCCCACAGACCTGCAACATGGAGCACCCCCGCTTAGAGCCATGTGGCATCCAGTACAGTGCACGCACGAACAACTTGCAGGTGGGAAACTGGACAGGGCTGGATTACTGGAGGCATGAGGACCATAACACGACCAACACATGGGACATGTCACGTAGCAGACGAACACGCAGCACCGCCCACCGTCACGAACAAGTGAACAATGTGCACACGGACATGAACAACAGACTCACACCCCACATGACCCATCACAGACATAGCAACACCCAAGGAGCCACGTCTGCATGCACAAGCCACACTGAATATAGTCCCACACGGCAGCCACTGTGCAACCCATCACACACAACCGAAACACCATTGAAGTCCAGTTCATGTAGCCCCTACTGCCTGTCAACCATACACCCCACAACTACGCCTATGTAAGACAAACAACACTAGACGCAACAGAGCGGAACAACAGAAATGCACACGAACACCACTGAACCCATCAAACACACAGACACACCATGCACATACAACATACCATCCATCCCATCCGTCAGCCCCAGTCCCATGAAAGGCATGTCATCCGCACAGCTGCCACACATACAGCAGTCACGCTAAGACACATGCCCATGACCAACCATGTGCCAGAAGTCAATTAAGCGCACGACACACTGTGAGCAACAACACACAACATGGGACACCCCCCCGAGCACTGCAGTGATGCACATGGCACAGGGCAGCACGCACACCAAGGAGATGGGACAACTGCAATACGTTGGCTGGCACACAACCAACACTCACTCATAACGATGCGTCCAATGCCATGTCCAGTAATCACAACAGACAGCAAATATGCAGGCCAAGTCAGGCATGCACACACCTCAGACCATGCACTGTCATGCTGCCACAACACATGTCACGTTCGGCACCCATGGCTTACAGCATGTACCCCAAAAGCATCTTCCCTCCCAAATGTGAATCTGGGGCATGGCCCCCATGTTGCCATATGCGTTCCTAAGCGTTCCATATGAACCCCAAAAGCAAAGTACAAACCAGACCCAGGATGGGCCAGGAGCCCGCATACACCAGAGTCACAATGAGTAGGGGCACAGCAACACACCCATCGGCATGGCCAATCCGTCCCATGCCACATGTGCACAGCACACAGTCCCATTGCCTAGCACACACAACTACAGATGCCACAGCCACACACTCGCCTCCGGGAAACCCATGTACGAGAGTGCACGAACTGCCAATGTCAGACGACAAATACATACTTCGCCAGGTGCAACACAATAACAAATCTCATTCTCTCCACAGGTGACGAACTGCCGGATGCTGGGGATGGAGACAGCAGCCAGCACAGCCAGCCCACAAGCCCCCAACGAGGACACACGGATCTGGAGGATCTGTCCTCCTCTTCGGACACGGACCACCAAGCAGGCACATCTGGTGTGGCAGGGCCCAGCCGCTCCCC
Source organism: Calotriton arnoldi (assembly GCA_963921515.1). NCBI lineage: Eukaryota > Metazoa > Chordata > Amphibia > Caudata > Salamandridae > Calotriton > Calotriton arnoldi. The sequence goes on from CAWUFW010002047.1 coordinate 700,900, forward strand.
AGGACCCCTCCTACCCACCAACCCATCATCCAGGGCTGCTGAACATTCCCAGCCCCCTGCTGCCACTGTCGTTGCGGCCACACCCACGGTCATTGCGGCCACACCCACGGTCATTGCGGCCACTACCACTGCCGCAACCGCCACCATCGCCGCACCGACCACCACCGCCACCACCACCACCACGTCTTCGCTGGCACCAGCCCCAGCGCAGGTGGTGGCCCGGCCGACTGGATCCACCCTGGGAGCCACAGCGAGGACCGTGGTGTGCAATGTGGCTAGTGGGCAGGCCGGTGGCAGCAGGACTGGTAGGAGGAGCAGGGTCAGGGAAACGCCAGCCTCCCCTGGGAGCCATGCCCTGCCTCAAATGGCCAGAGTCCTTGGGGCCTATGAGGAGGCCCAAGAACAATGGGTCAGGTCTGCTACAGACACGCGGGAGGTGCTGGGGGTGCTGAGGTCCATGGACGCCCATATGGGCCAATTCGTGTCCCGTATGGACCAACTCGTGGACCTCATGGGCCAGCTGGTGGTGGCGGTGGGGTCACAGGCAAGGCCAGCAACACCACCTCCGCCACCACCTGCTAGGGCGCAGGGTCGGCCAGCAGTGTCCACTTCCCCTGCGTCCACAGCCAGTGAGCACACCTCACCCACCACCAGCAGGTCGCCACCACACACCCCCTCCCAAACGTGGAAGGGGCCGTCCGAAGAGGAAACAGGTCTCCCGGGAGGACTTCGCACGCTCCAGTCGCAAGTGAGGCAGCCAGCCAGCCTTCCGCCAGCCTTCCTTGACCAGCCACTGCATTGACTTGCTCTACGATCCCACTCCACACAGCCAGCTGGATGGCATGTGTGTGTTGGACTATGGACATAGAACCAGTGGGTACACCCTGCGCTTCACGCAGCCATGACCGACAGCTCATTGTCACTGCACGCACCACTTTTGTCATCACCTTACACACAATCACATGTCACAGTTTGTAATAAATGCACCTTTTTCACTAACTGCTGTTTGTGCCCTGTGTTTTATTTGTACGGAATACAACGGCCACCTTGGGCGGAAAGGCACCTGATGCGTGGCATGGCAATGGAATCCGGAGGGCCTGTAGGGACCTAGGGGTGGGAGACAGAACAGGAGCACATTCAATGAGTGTGTCACACACCCATCACACAGTACATGTCAACAACTACAAGCAATGTACACACATCGCACAGAGCAATAGGGCACAATGCCACAGTCACCAACAGTGGCATACTACCCTGGCCATGGAGCGTTGACACACTGCACGCAGTGAACATACGGCCACCCTGACACAGCACACACACACCTGCACAGATACAGACACATCATCCGTCGTACATGGACACTCACCGTCAAGTGAAGTAGCGGGCGATGAGCTGCTGGCGCACATTCCCAGCTTCCTCCTCTCCGCTGTCCACCTCACTCGAGCTGTCCTGGTCTGTGGGCTGGGGCCCTGGTTGATCTCCGTCATCCACAATGAGGGGGATCTGCTTCCGAATGGCCAGATTGTGCAGCATGCAGCACGCCACCACTATCTGGCACACCTTCTGTGGGGAGTACGCCAGTGCACCCCCGGTGCGGTCCAGGCACCTGAACCTGGACTTGAGGAGGCCAAAGGTACGCTCGACCACACGTCTGGTCCTCCCATGTGCCTCATTGTATCGATCGTCTGCTGGGGTGCGAGGATTCCTCAATGGACTGAGCAGCCATGCCCCATTCGGATACGCAGAGTCACCTGGGTGTGAGGGACACAGAGAACCGTTGCTATTCCAACTGGACAGGGGACAGCATCGCACAACCAGCACGCTACACCACTCCACATACTCACCGACAATACAGCCACGATCCAGTTGCAGATTGGCCATCAGTCGTGGCAAGATGCTGTTGCGCATTATGTGTGCGTCATGTGCCGAGCCTGGAAACTTGGCACACACGTGGGTGATCACCATGTCCGCAAGGCACACCACTTGCACATTCAGGGAGTGCGTGTGCTTCCTGTTGCGGTACAGGTGCTCAGTGGCCTGTGGTGGAACAAGGCCAACATGTGTGCAGTCAATGGCTCCCACGACGTGTGGGATTCTGCCAAGGGCATAGAATGCACCCTTCACTGCCGCCAATTCACGAGCCCTGGGGAAGCGGATGTACCTGTTCCGGTACAGCATCATGGCTGCCAGTACATCCCTCAGCACCTTGCTGAACATGGGCTGGGACATCCCTCCTCCACTGCCCACTGTGTGCTGGAATGACCCAGTGGCGAAGAAATGCATGGCGGCCATCACCTTAGCCGTGGGGGTGACAGCAGTCGGATACACCCTGCGGGGACGGAGATGGGGCTCTAACATGGCACACAGTCGATGCAGGCTTGGCCTGTCCAGCCAAAACTTCCTGATCACCTCTGTATCGTCCATGTCCGCCAGCAATTGGTATGGGCGGTCAATGTTCGGTCTCCGCCTGGGGAAAATGGCAGAGGACACATGTCAAAGCAACACGACACATAGCAATTTCGCATACACATCACTGACATGACTGAGCAAGCACATGAGCCACAGCCCAGCTGTCAAGCTGGGACGGCACGGCCACAATACACTTACACAGGTCTCCCAACAATGGCAATGGCAAGTGAGACATACCACTGCCATGTGCATGCACATGGGGATCTAGGCCCCAATGACTTGCGGGGCGTGCTGATGGGGACTGACTGCATATTCGTCAAGCGGCAACGCCACGGCAACATGAGTGTCTGCTGAGCATGGAACTGCTTCCGAGGCTGGATGAGTATGGCACACGACGACGACGATGTGGGCACGGGCTGAGCGGCCAATACAAGTGGGACCTGTGGCACGAGGGGATATGAGACAGTAGTAGGTGTCAGCACTGCACCCTATGTACAGCACTGTACGGATCACAGCTCCCGAAACATTGACTGGTGTCCACATTGACAGCCCCATGCCAAGACGGCTGTGTGCTTGCAGTCACACGTCACAGGTGAGAGGTTACATTGCACGTGCCAGGTGGCAGACGTACATAGTGGGAGCTGGCATGTGTGTGCATGTGTCTCCTGTTCAGGATCCACCAGATGGGCGCTGACTCTGTACTGACCATTGGACACAGCATGTTCCGTGGAAGGCTTGTGTGTGTGGGATGGTGGCACTGGATGTGCCTCCGTTGGGTGGGGGGCCATGCACAGGGCGGGTACGTCGATGATTGCGCATTGTTGGTCACGGTGGGTGCACCAACTAAGATGTGTTGCCCTGTGTTCAATTCCTATGTCCGCATGATGATGGACTGTGGATGTGGGCAGACTACACATTGGTCGATGTGCTGTCTATATGCATGTGCCTTCACACCAGGCACAGCTGCCCCTGCACATTTGACCCCTGCTGGACTCGCTGCTGGGTCTGTGGAGCTGATGCACGTTCTGCGCGTGGGGCGGACAGCTCTCCTCACTTCCCTCATTGCGCATGTCATGTCTTTGCCGCAGGTGACATGGATCATGGAGGGCCCACATGTACGCGTGGGTAGGCTACACATGATTGTTCACTGGTCGCCACCCCCAGTCAGTGTTTCGAATGGGAAGGTTGTCGTGCTGGTGGTATGTTCGATGTGGCGGATGGGCGGGCCTAGGTGCGGGCTTACATTCCGGACATGGGGGGTAGTCGGATTGGCGACTAGTTGCAGTACACACGGGACACGTCTCTTCCTTTCCACATCTGGGTCATCCCTTGTACTAACTGACAGTGATACAGTCATCTTCGCCCCAGCCCTCATGTCCTCCCCTCGCCCCCCAATATGCATGCTCACCTGCGAGGCTAGCGCTTGCACAGGCAGCCCCAAGCTCGCACCAGAGAGGGCAAGGAGTGTATGTGTGGGTCCAGGGTATGATGTGTGGCGGGACGCCGTCCACCTGCGTGGTGCCCCAAATGGAGACCCGGCCTGCATGGACTATGCATCACAGTCTTCGCCTTCCGGATCCGCCACCTGCGACACCCAGTGGCTGTGGCTGCCCTTGCGGCCATGCCGCGTCCGTCTGTGGCTGATGGCCCACACATTCACTCTTTGGCCTCTCTGGGGAGGGCTCGGGGGTGGTGGCGCACGCGCTTGCACTTAGTCGCAATGGCATGTGGCGTGGTTGGTATGATGGGCAATGGATGGGATGGTGTGAGCCACCTCCCGTGACGTCAGTGCTGCTCGTGCTGTGGTGCGTCCCCCTACACTTCCATGTGACTTGTGCCATGCTAGACGTTGAGGTTCTATTGCCTGCGTGATATGACCAGGAGGAGCGCGAGGAGACCTCTCACACACCATGCTCCACTGCCATCCCGTGCCCTGTATCGCCTGTGCGGATTGACTATGTTGGGGTTACACCTGGTCGACTGGGGCTGTGTGTGCCTTGTCAAGGGGCATGGCGGGCGCACAACAGGATCCAGCTTGTCCACAGAGGGTGGGCTGAGGTGGGCCTGGTACTGCTTTGTACGTGTGCCCGGCTGCTGTGCACACACGTGTTCACTCCCCCCCCGACAGGTGTCCTCTCACAATGCCCAGGGAAGCGGTGGTGTACTGTTCATGAGCCCTCCCAACACGGCGTGCTCCAACTTGGCATGTGCGCATCTACCCGTCGCACCCACCCACCTGAGCACTGCGTCCATACGACTTCACACGACACATGTGTGTCTTCCACAGTAGTGCTACTCATTTGCGTTGACATCCAATACCAGTGGACTACATGGTCATGTCACGACTGCCGTGTACTTCACATACTCTCATCCTCTCTCATTCGTACTTGTGAAATGAGTCAGCGGAGACAGTTTTGGTTTCAAACATTATATTGAGTCTTCTGTCCTCTGTGATGCAGTATAGTGGACACTACTGGCAGCGGAATACATGTTGAGGATATACTGAGCATGATAACAAATGGGATAGGGTGTGGGGTTACATCTGCTTGGCCAAGGCTGTGCTAATGTACATTTACGTATAGCTGCGGAGCTGCGGACTTTGACACAGACGGTATACATGTAGCCTACCAGACCGCTCGGCATCATGGGCACAGTCCATCTCAGTTCCATGTGACAGGTTTGCTGCGGTTGTTCCTCATGCACGCGTGCATGTGAGATGACATCAGGGCATGTGCTTGCGTGCATGCAGCGGCGTGCCACTTGTTGTTGCACTGTGGTGGTTACTGGACATGTCACAGTCACTGGGGTCGTGTTGTTGATGTATGCACTTGTCGTCCATGCAAAGGTCCTGGTATGGGATTCCCGGGGCGGGGGTGGGAGGGGTGCAGCACCCACAGACTCCAGGCGACCTATTCATGTCCACTGAGCGGTGTGTGTGTCCATGTGCGCTGGATCCATGTTGTGTCCTGGTTGTTCGTGCAGTTCCGTCCATGTGGGTGCGATGCACAGAGCCCATGCCACTGCCTCCCACGATGCATGCGGTGTTCCTGGATGTGATGGGGAACAGTGTGCATGTCCCGGTCATATCCGATGTCATGGCGATGTCGTTGATGGTGTGGTTACAGTTGCCGGTCGTTTGGTATGGCTGTTGTGGTGGTGACTGGCCAGTCCGTGCGGAAGCTGAGCATGGGTGCGGGGTTGGACTTCATAGGTCAGTCGGGGAACCTGCGTTGTGGTCCGACGTATTTACAGGTTGTCAGGTATGCGATGCCGTCCAGCAGGGCTTCCATGTCATTGGTGGTGTACATGTTTGCCAGCCAATGAAGCGGATGGTGGCTGTCAAGGTGTTGTTCGTAGGTTGTCCCTTGGAGGACCATGATGGGGCATGCTGGGTGACATTCGATGTAGCTGTTCTCGATGATCCGTCGTGTGGAGGCACAGTGGTTCCATTTCAGTGCGCGTGCGATGTTGGCCACATACGCCATGCCCCCATAGGCAGAGCAGGCCCTGTCGTGTGCGTCCAGAGGGAGGAGTAGTGGTAGCAGGTCCGCCTTCAGACATGCCGGGTTGGAGAGGCATATCTCGACGGGATGCTGGTAGGGACACCTCCGACAGTAGAAGACGGGCATGACGCAGCTGAACAATGTGATGCGGTAAGTCAGTCGGTAACTTACGTTCAGCAGGGACAGGAGATCGCATCCCAATGTATGGCACAGGTTGGTTTTGTACAGCTTGAGCTGTTCGGCGTAGTTGGGTAGGTGTGTTGCGGTTGCCATTTCGCAGCGGTTCGTAGAGGTGGCGTGCTCCGGCTGTGTGTGCAGTCTGCAATGTGCACGCTCCGGGGTTGCTGTGAGCTCTGTGTAGTCGTGGGGAGACAGGACTTGTGTTCTGTTGGCTTGTTTGGAGGACACGGGCCCTCTTCCCACATGCTTCTCAGACAGTTCAAGGTCGGTGCTGTGTGACTCCTTCCAATTAACTTGCATGTGGCCGACATGGGGGAGTGTTTTCTTCTTTCTTCCCCGTCCGTTGTGTGCTTCTGTGATATGCGCTATCTGCCCTGTGGTCGGTCTCCTCGGCATGCCTGTGTTGGTCTATTCTTGGACAATGGCTGTATTCACCGGCTTCTGTCGTAGGGCTGTGGTTTCGGTGTTGGAATGGAAGGTCATTCAGTGCTGTCTGCTCTCCCTTGTGTGGGCGGCAGCCTGCCTTTCCGCTCTGCGTTGGGCCTTGTGTGTGGATGTAATTCTTGGGCCACCTGTTGTCGGTCCCCGGGCTCTTTGGTGTTCCGTTTCATGTGTCTTGTTCATATGTGCAGGGTGGTATGGGTTTTTCAGTGTGGTACTGGCGTTCCTCTTCCCGAAGGGGCCCTGCTTCTCCTAGTTGGTGTTGCCGCCGCTGTGTGCTTCGCCATGTTTGTTACACTGGGGTGTGTCCTGCTGTTGCGTGACTTCACTGACATGTGTGCGTCGGTTGTGTGGCGTTGGGTGTTGTCCGTGAATTGGGCGTTGGGGACATGTCTGTGGCCGGCCTGTCACGTGTCATGTGCGTTCGGGGTGGGGCTGATGTGTGTGCTGCTTGGTTGTGTCCCTGTGTCTGTGTGCGACGCATGCATGGCGCTGCGGTTGGCCTCTGCGTTGTGCGCATGTGTGGCGGCGTCATCGGCGCTTTGTGGCCGTGACGGGGTGGTTGGTTCCTAGTCCCAGGTGGTGTGTACACATGTGTTCCGCGATGTTAGGATTTGGCCTGTGTGTCATATGTGGATGCAATGGTGGATGTGTAGTGTACACGCGCTGGGGGGGGTTGTCCGCTTTTTCCGCCCTTGCACTGTGTGCGCTGTTTGCGTGCACTTGTTGTGTGTGTGCCTACCTGCGTCTCCGCGGTACGTTGCGTCCTTGGTGGTGCATCAGCAGAAGCATGGGAAGGGCCTGCAGTGCTGGATTCATGCTCGGGATGCCGCTTCTTCGTTTTCCGTGCTCTGCGTCCGTGTTACCGCCTCTCTTTCACGTGCGGTGTCTCTTAGCCGTGGGAGCCGTTTGTTTGCGGCATCGTAATTTATACGCCGGGCGGGACGTGTTTCGTCGGACGGTGTGTGTCAGTTGTGCTGCGCCGCTACGTGTACGGGCGCACTTTGATGGCGGACGGTGTTGCTGGCTTGCCGGCGGTGTTTGGCCTACTTTACGCATCGTAATTGGACGGGCGTGTGGACTGCTGCGTGCCGGCGGTAACTGGTGGTTTTTGCATCCGCCAGCACGGCGGTTGTGCTTCCGCCCGCCATCGTAATGAGCCCCTAAACTATTTAAAAATATTTAAACTTTAATTTCCCAATACAGTCAGTGTAACAGTAGGGAAAGTGTTGGATAGTGTAGGGGTAAAAATTACTATTCCCACTTCAGTGAGTGCAACAGTAGGGAAAGTGTTATATAAAGTGAAGGGATAAAATTTACTATTCACACTCCAGTTAGTTCAAAAAGAAAAAGAAAAAAATATATTAAAAAAATTAAACAAAATAACAAAATAAATTAGTAAATAAATATATAAATAAATATGTTAAAATAAAAATACAAATATATTTAATATTAAAAATACAAAACCATATTATATTGTTAATTACATATGACAAATACCTTCAAATGTTATATAAAATAAAATAAAAAAGAAACTTCAAACAAATAAAACATTTTAACTAGAAAATATTTACAAAAAGAAACATTAATTATAACATAATTTTTTTTCATTTTATTTCCTACCCTTAACACATCACAACACACATGTAAATTTAAAAAAATGTACTTCCATAAATAACATAATTAATTACCAATTAAAGAAATATTATTAATTGAAAAAAGTAAAACTAATAAAAATGAATTAACTTCCCACACTTTAACCCTATAATCCCCAAAACACACACCTAAATTAAACTTTAAAATAATTAATTACACAATTAAAACTTATTTTCAAATAAAAAACTATTACTATTAAACAACTAATTATAAAGTAAGTAAAATGTATTTAATACCCACCCTTTACCCCTTTAAAATTAAAAATCACACACACAAAAATAGACAATTACCCAAAATAAATACCAATTAATTAATTTGTAATAATTAACAACTATTTATTAAATAATTAAACACAAATTACTTCCCAACCTTTACCACAATAAACCTAACAACAAACACCTAAAAGTAATTACACAATTTCGATATTTAATTTACAATTAATTAATTAATGTTAATTAACATCGATTTTTTAATTAATTAAACATAAAGTACTTCCAGCCCTTTACCCCTATAAACCCCACAACATGCACCTAAAATTAACTACATAATTGCCATAATTAATATAAAAAAATTGATTAATATCAATTAACAAATAATTATTAATTAAAAAATAATAAATCACTTCCCACCCTATACCCATATTAACCCCACAACCCACACCTAAAATTAATTACACAATTCCCATAATTAATTTTCAATAAATTAATTATCAATTATCAACTAATCAATTAATCAAAAATAAATTACTTCCCACCCTTTACCCCTATAAACACCAAAACGCATACCTAAAATTAATCACACAATTGCCATAATTAATTCCCAATTAATTAATTGATATTAATTAACAATCATTTATTAAATAATTTATAATAAATTACTTTACACAATTAACACTATAACATCTCAATTAAATAAAAATTAATAAATAAAAAATAATCATTAATTTAATATAACTAAATTACTTCCCACCCTATTCTCCTATAAACCCACAACCCGCTACAGAACTAAAAAACGCAAAATTCAATTAAAATAATATTAATAACTACAAAAAATGTAACACATATATTAAAAAATATAAACAATTATTATACAAAAAAATACATCATATACATTTAAAATTTATACTAAAAACATAACACTAATTAAACAATCAATATTTTAAACAACTATATTTTTGCAAATGATATTTGACACTTCGATATTTTTAAAATCGATATTTCTTACCTTAAACCAATATTCTTGACCACCATATACTTGCTGTCGATATTTGTCACTCACGATATTTAGGACTTGATATTTCTATAGGTGAACATTAAAAACTCAATATTTTGTCTGCACACCCTTTAACACCTTGGGGCCGATTCCGATCTGGGTCGGAAAGCTCTCCGACCGAGCCGGATCCGGAGAGATTTCCGACCGAGCCGAACTCCCCCAGTCCGACCGAGCGAATACGATGCAGCCGTATGCTATCCTACTCGATTCGGTCGGACTCCCATTGAAGTCAATGGGAGCCGGTCGTACAACGCGTACACGGGCTCCCATTGACTGAATGGGCACACCGCGAACAGGGGGGCCCCCTACAGTGGGTACGCGTTGGTGCGTCTCGCACCGTACATGCATGTGTGTTCGACTCGTGCGGCTACGCGTGCAGGGGGGTCCGACACGGACCCCCCAAGTCCGGCTCCGGGTGCTTTTGCGAGCCGGATGCTCCGACTCGATCCGGCTGTCCGACGCGTGCATCGTACTCGCTCGGTCGGGAAACGTCTCCATTGCGTGGTGCGAGCCGTGTCCGTACGAGTCGGTCGGAGCGGTTCGGACCCGGGAACGAGTCGGTTGGCGATTTCGCGTGCGCTCGCATCGTACTTGCTCGCTGGGACGACTGTACGAATCGGTCGGAAAAAAGGCCTCCGAATCGGATCCGGTAAAGCTGAATCCGATTCGGAGCCCTACCGGCCGAGATCGGAATTGGCCCCCTTGTCTATTGTCATTGGTGGTAATGGTGCTGGTAATGGCAATGGCGGTATTGGTGGCAGCAATCAATGTGGTAGTGGCATTAATCACAACGTGCTAATGGTGATTGTGGTAATGGTGGTGATAATGGCAATCGGGTAGTGATAAAGGTGGTGACAATGGTGGCAGTAAATGTAGTAAATGTGGTAGTGGTGTGGTGTTAACGGCAACCTGCTAATGGTAGCGGTGGCAATAGTGGCAGTTTTGATGCTAATATTGGTGGTGGTAATGGTGGTGGTAATGTTAATGGGATAGTGCTAACGGTGGTGTCAATGGTGGCAGTAAACGTGATGGTGGTGAGGATGATCATGGTGGTGGTATTCGTGGTGCTCTAGTAATGGTTGCAGTTGTGGTGGGGGTAATGGTAGTGGTGGCAGTAATGGAGGTAGTAATGGTGGAGGTGGTAATAGTAATTGTGGAAATCAACTGCAACAATATTCTACAAATGGCCATTAACAGCTAATGCCAGTATTTTTATAGCCAGTCCCCGCAATCCCACCAAATGAAGTTGCAGCCCCCTCCTTCCCAGAAACAAACATAGTCATCCATTTTATGCCCACATGGAGAGCATCATGTATGTTCAGCCACCGCATGCCAAGTATGTCTGCCAGCTTCTGTTTGCACAGCAACATGTCTGGGTGTCCTCCGCATGCTGAACAACAGGTAAGGATAGGACTCCACATGTAATTCAACAAGTAATGCCAGCTCTACATGCACAGCAGCAGTTAATACCAGCATCTAGTTGCTCAGCACAGTAAATCTCAGTATCTGCATACTCCGCTGCCTCCACGTGCTCATCAATAGGAAAAGCATCCTCTAAATGGTCACAGACATGTAGTGCCGCTTACATGAGCCACATCGCAGATAATATCAGCCTTTACATGCGCAGGACACCTAATGCCAACATCCACATGGCCAGTAACACTTCGTATAATAATATGATTAATATGAATGCTACTAATAATAATATTGACATAGCAACATATGTAGACATTTCGACATTTTCCAGCAGAACACAAATATCACAGTATTTGATTAAGCCATGAAATACAATCTTATCACCAGAATTTAATAAGTGACTAAAAGTTAGTTGATTAAAATTCTGTATTATGGATTTAAAACACGACATCTCTAACTGTGAGTGAAGGCTAAACAAAAATCATATGCCCTAGTAACAACCAGTGCGCCTTTTCTCACGGTGCCCAGTCACTGCTAATAGCAGCAATAGCAGCACGTGATTACATCTAATAAGCATCAATCTTTTCATTTGCATGGCCATTTCAATATTTCACACTGGTAAGATAGGGCTTACCCTTACACATTTGATAATACGTCTGATGAATGTTGTTGCAGTTCAGGCTCCAGAGGTCTGATCGAGTCACCAGACTATTAGTTGAAGCCTTCGCCGATTCTTAAACATAATAAGTGTCATATTGCAATCCTTAAATCCTTTTGAATATTTAATGTGCATAATAATTTCACACAAAGCACACGTTAAGGAATAGAGTGACCCTTGAAGCTGCAGGAAATAGCTTTATATAGATTATAAATCAAGAGAATCAGATTTAGCACGACTTAACTTAACTAACCTCTTAGGGTAAATGAATGATAATGCAGTCATTCAAATGAATCTAAAGATAAATTGTAATCGGCATAATTCTGTGCTATTTTGAATCCCTAATAATTTCCTCAATAGAGGTCCGCCCACCAAACTATGGGGCAGATTTACAAGGAAGTGCCGCAGCGCGGCAATGCAGGCCCTTTGGTTGCGCCACGCTGCGGCACTTCCAAACCACAGGAATGCGACATATTTACAATAATGGTGCAAGGATGCCTGCGTCATGGGGAGATTGTTTTTGTGCAGGAAGGGGCACCTTTCTCCACAAAAACAATCACTACAGGCATTTTCCTCTTTCAATGCGTGCTAAAGAATGCAGCATGCATTGGAAGAGAAAAAAACGAGGCGAAATGAAAACATTTCTCCTCGTTGCGCCTCGCTACGCCTTCCCTTGGGAGGCGTAGCATTCAGACGCATTTCCAGATTTACGATTCCTTGCAAATCTGGAAATGTGTCTGGTTCCATGGGTGTTGCGTGGGAACACACACCGCAACACCCATGGAACGCCCCTATCATGCAAGGTGCTGCGTGTAAAGGGGCGATATTTACAAGGACAGGAAAAGCCATGCAGGGTGGCTTTTCCTGTCCTTGTAAATATGGAGCAGTAAAATACGCCACAAGTACGTCACAAAAAGTGACATACTGGTGGCGCAGGGGGCTTGTAAATCTGCCCCTATATGTCGCCATAGGTAACAAAACAGGGGCTTCATAAGTAGGACAGATGTTAACTTGATATTAAACGACTCATTAAGTGGTTGCAATGAATGGCCGCCATGTTATAGTCCTGTAGGGCATTCAAAATAGTACTGTCTGATTCCTCATTTGAATCATCCAGCGGATCCCCCGCTTCAGGCAATTGTCAGAATTAATACCCATATAGTTAAAACTAAAAGCCTTCTCTGATTCAAGTGGTGCGCAAGCAACAAACCAACTATCTCTAATGGTGCTCTTCCCATAGGTCATGCCTTTACTCTCAGGGTTATCAATTTTGTGCTTATCTCTTCGAATAACGTGACATAGGGAGTCATTTATGGGATTTTGGCGTAAGGCAGCGCAGCAAGGCACAATGCTGCGCCGCCCTACGCCAAAGTGAAAGGGCAGGAATGCACTGTATTTAAGGAATATGGTGCTGATGGAGTGGAAATCTCATTTCAATCATAGGGGTGCATTATAATCAGTTGTAGAGCGCACCCGCATAGAATAATCCATTGTATTAACATGAAGTGCTAGAAATGTGAAATGTGTTAACATGAATATGTGAATTATTTTAGGCCAGTGATAAGTGTTGAGGAGAATTAACAGAAAATGAATGTATCTAGTAGAAACCGTTAATATGAAGAACTCATGTTGTGAAATTGAGAATTATTCATGGATTAATTGTGCTTATTAATTATGACATTTCAATGTAGGTAAATGCATCAGTTGAAATCGCATTAATGTTTATGTGAATTCGTAAAGCTTATATGGTGCTTTCTTTCATATGTTAGGTGAAATTGTAGGCCTGAAATGCAAGTCCCTGACCACTCTCGCTTTAGAATTAATAGTTGAATTTCATGTGTGCTGTGGAATCTGATCTTTCTCACATTTTGTATTGCAGGTGTAGAAGTGCTCTTTTAGGTAGCATAATGTCTTTGTTTTACTGGCTCAGCAAGGAGGGAAGAAGTTACAATCATGTGACTTGGGCCGATAAAGGAAGGACGTTACGATTCACACAGGAGAAGGTCTGGAAACCAAGGACAAATTGTTGCGCGAAAGGTACACGGACGACATAATGGAAAAGTACATTCAGGACTGTACCAGAGTGGATGGCGTGATGCAAGATGCATGTTGGGAATGTTCCCTGTAGATAATTGAGTGCTGCAACTAGGGAAATAGCCCACTTCTTTTTTGCTTTCATGGAGGGAGCATCTTAGAGCGAACTCTTGCGATGATGGCTTTATGTTACGTGACCCACTGATGGTGGAGATACTTCTTAGGAAGACTCCACACACTGACACTTTTTATCCAGTGGCTCCCCACTGCTTTTAAGCAGTGCAAAGAAGAAGCATAAAATGATAATAACTTTAGGTTATTATCATTTTATGGTTCGTGCTGCTTTGCAGGCGGGCGGGCGGGTGGACGGGGCTGCTCTGCTCTCTGAGCAGGGCAGGGGAGGAGTGGTTTCCCCACTCCTAAGTTCGCAATGACTGTTTGGTCGGCCCTCTTGGGCTGTCTAAAATAGTCATGCGCACTTTCGCCATTCTCCTTGCAGGCTGCATTGCAGCCTGCGTGGAGAATAAGCCCAGGCCCCCATTCCCTGGTTGAGCGTCGAACCAGGATGCTCAAAACTAATCTCAACGCTGCATTGCAGCGTTGTGATTGTTCAGCAGAGCCTGGGTGCCTTAGTGTTAGAGTGGGGATAGAATTAATGCTTTTCACTCACCAACCCTCGATGCAGGGAAATTTGGACCCATGCTTCCTGATTTTCTGCATTCTACTTCTTGAATTGATTGCTTTGATCATGCTGCGCTGTCTAAATTGGATGGACAGATTTGGCTTCATGCTAATTCCTTTGTATTTCTATACCCTCATGTTGAGGTGTCTCTACATCCAGTTGTTTTTGGCTTTGTAATTAACTAACCTTACGTAGTTGTTCGTGGGTTATTATGTAACAAAGAGAATTATTGGCTAATTGACTGCTTGTTAACGGTTTTTCTCCCCTTTACACTTTCATGCTGCAGCCCTTTCAGTGCATTCCTGTCCTTTCTTCCTGCCCTGGTGTCATTTGGGCAGGCTAGCGTCAACTTAGGCACCCTTGCACCATAGTGCCTCTGTTGAATGCAGGATTGTTTTTGTGCAGAAAGGTGCACCTTCTTGCACAAAAACAATCCTAAGAGGCGATTTTCCTCTTTCTATGTGTGCTGCACAAAGCAGCACACATGAAAAGAGGAAAATACAAGGAGAAATAAACATATTTCTCCTCGTTATGCTTCACCTTGAGAGGGGAATGGATTTGACGCTTCCCCAGGTTTACATCACTTTGTAAATCTGGGGCAGCATCAAATTCCATGGGTATTGCATGGGAAAACCCTCCGCAACGCCCATGGAACGCCTCCTGGGCGCAGAGTAAGGTGACACAGCGATTTGCGCTGTGCCGCCTTACTCGTGATTTATGAGGCCACTCAAAGTCATGCGTGGCTTCGTAAATCGAGATGAGAGCCCTGTGTCACTCGTGCACCACTTTATGTGGTGCAAAAGTAATGCAGGGCTCTCATAAATAAGCCCCATAGTATCCAAAGAATATTGTATTCCAAGCTCAGTTTGGCCACACAAAAGCAGGTTGTCCACATAGTACAATACTCAATTTCAGCCCACCCTATCTCAGAGGGGCAACCGGGGAAGCAAGTGTGCAAATATATGGCCAGATTTAAATTTTGGCAGATGGGTTAGTCCAACACAATATAATAAACTCCAAATAAGGCGGACAAGATCTCTGTCATGTTTGTGACAGAGTAACACATCTGCCAAACTCTATATCAGCTTTTTAGTTGCATACTATTCAAATTACTCATATAAATATTAAACAGTAGAGAAGTGAGAACTGGCATGCTTGATACCAGAATGTATAATAACCATGGAAGTTATCACAGAAGAGTCAGCTTTGGGGGTGGGTGCTGTGAAAACATACTCAAATTATGTTCTATTATGCTCATATACACTCAAGAGAAATGCTAGTATATATAACAACAAATTTTGTATTCACTGTTAAGCATATAAGAATGTTATTTCTATATGTTTAAAGCTTCCTATGGCATTGCATTAGTTGAAAACCTTTCCGGGCCTTAGCAGGCCCAGGAACCATAATGCCCCAAATTGAGCATTGAATATTTTTAGATAATAAAACCTTGGTTTTCTAACCTGACAAGAGAAGATGGATTTTGTGAGAAGAATAGACTTAGTATATGTGGATATGAATTATATCTCCCCTTCAAGGCTGTCCTGTTCTTCCTTGACAGGAACATCCTGACACCTGCACACTGGATAAGTTTCTGCTGAAAACAACAAATTTCTGACACACGGGTCATACTACATTGGCTTGTACGGAGAGAAATCTTTTGTATATATACTAGGGCAATATTATATGTGTATTAATGCAAAGCTCCAACTGAACAATTTCTAGCAAGAACCCTGGTCAGTTGAAATGACAATTCTCTTTTGGATCTGGCGTTAGCCAAGACCTTTTGATTTTACTAAAATTACATGTGAAAGGGGTTTTTAGCCAACTCTCCTTATCTGAGCACTACAGCATACCGCATGGGGCAATGGGTTAGCATACTTCAGCCACTGGTTAACTTCACCTGAGTGACTGCATTTTTCTCTTTCACAATTAGCACACCCACACACAAGGTAGTTTTCTAAAGTGCCAGTGTTTTTGTTTTTACTTTAAAATTACTTCAGGGTTGCCTTCATGTTTAGAGCCTGAGGTTTCTACCAGATGTGAGCACAGGCCACATTCTATTCTTTATCAGTCCCTATCTCCTGCCAATGTTGGCGTAAAATCCTTTTGAAGTGTAATTTGTTTATTCGACTGCTGGTATTTCACAGCCTAACAAATTGTGTCCATTTGAAACTGTTCTGTATTAAGTTATCCTCTTTTTTTTACTATGCATGCAGTACACAATCCGAAAACTTTAATATTATACATGTTTTTATACATATTTCCTTCTTTATTTCCTTCCTTCTTGCTTTCTTTCTTTCATTCATTCATTCTTCATTCTTTATTTGTTTGCTTCCTTCTTTCTTGCTTCCTTTCTCTCTTTCCTTTCTTTCTTTCTTTCTTTCCCTTTTTCTTTCCTTCTTTGTATCTTTCTTTCTTGCCTCCATTGTTTGTTTATTGCCTTTTTCTCTTCTTTTTTTCTTTCTTTCTTCAAATAAATAAATAAATAAATAAATGTCTTCCTGTCTTTGTTTGTTTCTTTCTATGATACTTTATTTATTTATTTCTTTTCCTTTCCTTCCTTTTTTCGTTCTTTCATTCTTTCATTCTTCCCTTTTTCATTCTTTCTTTACCACTGTCTTGTTTTCTTTCATTCTTCCCTATTTTGTTCTTTCTTTCCCACTGTCTTGTTTTCTTTCTTTCTTTCTTTTTTTCTTTCCTTTTTTGTTCTTTCTTTCTTTCTCAAAGACAAGAGGCTGGCAGCCAATGACAGAAGGATTGGCTTTTTTAGATCTGTTTTAGGGGTTTTCAGTCACACTTCATCCATTTGTGTATGATTGTATCATTCACATTTTTTGCCATCCCACTGAAGCATGCATCAAGGGGCAATGCATCAGCCCACTTCAGCCATTGGCTGACTTCACTATGAGTTACCGCATGCTTCCCTTTCACAATGAGCTCATCACACACAAAGTAGTTCCCTTCAGTGCAAAGAAATACTATAGCAATGTGTGCTTTTTGAAACCCAAAAAGATTTTTGCCTTTAGTCATATTTTTTTAGATTGACAAACACTCGGCAGGTTCCATTACAATAAACCTTTGCAAAAACCTTCAGAAAACAAAACAAGAATTGCTACAAGGCTGGCTGACAACGCCAGACCTATTGGCTTTGCCAGTGCTTGCTTCTTTATTGCCTACTATCTTGGACTTTAGGCTTCTTAACATGTTGTGTTTTATTACAGAAACAGTACTCAAGTAAAAAAAGTGCATGAACAGCAAAATGTGTATTAGACCTCACCGAGAACCCAATAGTGCATGCCTTTTCAGAGTAATTTGCAATGTAGGTGGTGAAACAGAGAAGGGAGTTGTGTAGAGAGTTTGTTGCGGCCCTTCACATATGTGAGTTTTTCATTTTACTTTGTCAACTTACCTATCAACAGGTAATGCGTCTTCAACATGCACATCAAAAGGTAATGGCAGTCTAAACATCAGTGCTTAATTTGTGCCAGTGCTTTCCGGTGCTAAGCACCAGCACTTATTTCTCAGGGCCGGGTCTACTACACGGGCGGCTGCCTCACTATTAATAAATAAAAGAAAAACCCACGGAGTTGCTTTCATGAAAGGCTCTGTGGTGGTGCTTAGTTTCAGGCAGCACATAACCTGAAACTTGTTTTTTAGCACTGTAAAAGTGGATGCAGCTGCGCATATGTGAGCCTGGGCGAGAGTGTACTCGCCCTAGAGGCACAAGGCAGTGTTGTGGCATCAGGAGGGTGACAAAACTGGATCCCTTGTAGACCCCTGGTTCTTGGCCCTTCCGAGGCCCCTGCTGTGCTACGTTCTCCAGCACTCTTAGGCCCTCCTCAGGCCTTGGCTGCCCGAGCTCTGCTCCTTTCTCTGGGGCCGCCATGGCAGCTGGGGTGGGGCGGTGGCTCCCACCTGACACTCCGGGGCTGCTTTCACTTTCAGTTACGGGCGTGGCCTCCACTTTGAGGCACGGAGTACTGCGAGCTGCAAGGCTGTGCGGAGGAGCCCTGGACCCGACCCCCGGGACCAGCCAGCCTTCTCCCCAAAGAGGCTGAAACTCAACCGGAGCTGAAGGCACAGGTGCTGTGGCCGATGCCCGAGGCCCACAGGGGGCACTACATGACCCTAGTGCTGAGTGAGGCGCTACAGAGGTTGAATGACCTGGAGGCCGTGGATGCTGATGGTGAGTTGAGGGGGTGAACCACTGCACTGACTGGGGGTCTGGGGTAAGAGAGGGGAACCTTTGTTTACAAGCATTAGTTAAGTGGGGGTGGGCAGGGTTGTCATTTAGGGGTGGGGGGGCAGTGGGGGTCACCTAGCTCTAGCTGCTAATGTGTGCTCCCGCCAGAGCCACAAAAGTGCCAGAGAACGGAACCCAGTTGTGTAGAAATACACTGCTTACATTAAAAACCATAGGAGAGAATATCTGTAACAAAAGGTTGTTTTGTTTCAGAAATGGTTGTCGCAAACAACATTTTAGACGTAAACTATTCTCACCAAAACCGCTGTCATCTGCCGAAGAGAACAATTTTGCAAAGTGCAAAAGTTGTCAGATTTCCGGCAGCAGTCACATTGTTTGTCAAAATTGTCATGAATACACAAAAGTGGGCTGCCCCTTGAATCAATTCCTATGTTTATCTACAGAGTTCTATAGAGATGCACTACCAGTGGGGGCATCTCATAAAAAGTTACGGACTGGCCTCACACACATGGAGCGTTTAGGGTAGAAATACAGGGTAAGAGTTGGTTTACAACCACTTTTTAACGGTGTGAGTACACGTTGCACCTGCCACGTGTCTCATAAAGACCACTTCACACCACCACGCGCGCTATAGGTATGACGCGGGATGGATGATGTTTATAAACTATTTGTTTACATACTCACACGGTTTGGTTTGTATGTTTTGTTTTTGTTTTTCCTTTCTCTACAGAGTTACTCTCAGTGGTACTATACCAAGAGGGAAGTATCCACCTACATAGTGTTTTTTTAACCCTCCCCTGATCTAGCGACAGGATTTTCCTTCCATTTTTCACTAGTTAAAAGGAAGTGAACACATAGGGTATATAACCCCCCTTTCACCCCCCCTTTTTAGGTCCTGAAGAATGCTACGTACCCTTCGGGGACACCTCAGCAGAAACATGTCGACCGCATTTCAATCGGTGAAGGGAGAATAATATCCCATACCACCGTTCACTTAGTTTTTAACCACCATACATTTACCATTTGAATAAAGCATAGCACATGGACTAATGTAATGGTTTTTAAATCACTTATCACTCCCCCACGGCCATCACTTAGATTTAGAAGTGCATCCCTGTCTCCAGGTGTATGCCCGCCCTCTATCAAACCAAGTTTTTAGAGGGCGAGGACAGCCGATGATGAAGCATGACACCGGGCGGTGTGTGAGGCCAGTCCGTAACTTTTTATGAGATGCCCCCACTGGTAGTGCATCTCTATAGAACTCTGTAGATAAACATAGGAATTGATTCAAGGGGCAGCCCACTTTTGTGTATTCATGAGATAGTGGAGGCTGGCTCGCCCTTTGGCCCCGTGCCTCTGGTTCCCACCCTTAGCAACATTGCTGGGGTTAGTGTGTGTGGACTATAAAAATTGTCAAACATAAATAAAGGCAGAGCCCGAAAAGCTGCTCGCTCTGGACAATGTAACAACAGTTTAACCAGTATTAAAATTGAAAAAACGTTACTCCTTGAAGCCATAAATTGGGGTGGTCAAGGTGTGGCAACGAAAACGGGGTAGCTTCAAAAAGCATCCTGACTGGTCAATTCATACATTTATTTTATTTTTAATCTTTTTCCACAAAGGAATTGGCAAGAAAATGAAATGTGACAGTGAATGTGAGCACCATTAATTCTATCACAGCAGCCCCCTTGCATAGATGGTCACAGGTCTTTCAGCTTCTATGAGTCAAAGCACGCTAACTGAGAGGAACTGACGCCCATAGGTCTCGCGTATGTGGGATCTATTGGCTTTGTCAATGTTTTTTTAGTGGTGTGTTGCATTGTGGTGTGGTATGCAATGGCCTGTCATTCCATAGTGTTGTATGGTATGGCCTGTCATTCTATAGTATAATATGTGAGCAGTGTGCCTGTATGAGTGCAGGTTGACTTGTGTGCCTGTTTGAGTGCAGGGTGAGTAATGTGCCTGTATCACTGCAGGGTGAGTGGTGTGCTTGTATGAGTGCAGGGTGAGTGGTGTGCCTGCATGTGTTCAGGGTGAGTGGTGTGCCTGCATGAGTTCAGGGTGAGTGGTGTGCCTGTATGAGTGCAGGCTGCCTCGTGTGCCTGTGTGAGTGCAGGGTGTGTGATGTGCCTGTATGACTGCAGGCTGAGTGGTGTGCCTGTACGCAGGCTGAGTGGTGTGCCTGCATGAGTGTAGGGTGAGCGGTGTGCCTGTATGTGTGAATGGTGAGCAGTGTGCCTGTATGTGTGAAGGGTGAGCAGTGCGCCTGTATGTGTGCAGGGTGAGCAGTGTGCCTGCATGAATGCATGGTGAGCTGTATGAGAGCAGGGTGAGCACTGTGCCTGTATGAGTGCAGGGTGAGCGGTTTGCCTGAATGTGTGCAGGGTGAGTGGTGTGTGTGTGTATGTGTGCAGGGTGAGGGTTGTGTGTGTGTATGTGTGCAGGGTGAGGGGTGTACCTGTATGAGTACAGGGTGAGCACTGTGCTTGTATGAGTGCAGGGTGAACATTGTGCCTGTATGAGTGCATGGTGAGCAGATGCCTGTATGTGTGCAGGGTGAGCAGTGTGCCTGTATGAGTGCATGGTGAGCTGTATGATTGCAGGCTGAGCACTGTACCTCTATGTGTGCAGGGTGAGTGGTGTGCCTGCATGAGTGCATTGTGAGTGGTGTGCGTGTATGAGTGCAGGGTGAGCACTGTGCCTGTATGAGTGCAGGGTGAGCGGTGTGCCTGTATGAGTGCAGGGTGAGCAGTGTGCCTGTATGAGTGCAGGGGGAGCACTCTGCCTGTATGAGTGCAGGGGGAGCACTGTGCCTGTATGAGTGCAGGGGAAGCGATGCACCTGTATGACTGCAGGCTGAGCGGTGCACCTGTATGAGTGCAGGGTGAGGACTGTGCCTGTATGAGTGCAGGGTGAGGACTGTGTCTGTATGAGTGCAGGGTGAGGACTGTGTCTGTTTGAGTGCAGGGTGAACAGTGTGCCTGTATGAGTGCAGGGTGAGCGGTTTTCCTATGTGTGTGCAGAGTGAGTGGTTTGCCTGTATGTGTGCAGGGTGAGTGGTGTGCCTGTATGAGTGCAGGATGAGTGGTGTGTGGGTATGTGTGCAGGGTGAGGGGTGTACCTGTATGAGTGCAGGGTGAGCACTGTGCCTGTATGAGTGCAGGGTGAGCACTGTGCCTGAATGAGTGCAGGGTGAGCACTGTGCCTGTATGAATGCAGGGTGAGCTGTGTGCCTGTATAAGTGCAGGGTGAGCGGTGTGCCTGTATGAGTGCAGGGGGAGCACTGTGCCTGTATGAGTGCAGGGGGAGCACTGCGCCTGTATAAGTGCTGAGTGAGCGGTGTGCCTGTATAAGTGCTGGGTGAGCAGTGTGCCTGTATGAGTGCAGGGTTAGGACTGTGCCTTTCTGAGTGCAGGGTGATGACTGTGCCTTTCTGAGTGCAGGGTGAGGACTGTGCCTGTATGAGTGCAGGGTGAACAGTGTGCCTGTATGTGTGCATGGTGAGCGGTTTGCCTATATGTGTGCAGGGTGAGTGGTATGCCTGTATGAGTGCAGGGTGAGGGGTGTGCCTGTATGAGTGCAGGGTGAGGGGTGTACCTGTATGAGTGCAGGGTGAGGGGTGTGCCTGTATGAGTGCAGGGTGAGCACTGTGCCTGTATGAGTGCAGGGTGAGCACTGTGCCTGTATGAGTGCCGGATGAGGGGTGTACCTGCATGAGTGCAGGGTGAGGGGTGTGCCTGTATGAGTGCAGGGTGAGCACTGTGCCTGTATGAGTGCAGGGTGAGTGGTTTGCCTGTATGGCATGCAGGGTGAGTGGTGTGCGTGTATGTGTGCAGGGTGAGGGGTGTACCTGTATGAGTGCAGGGTGAAGGGTATGCCTGTATGAGTGCAGGGTGAGCGGTTTTCCTATGTGTGTGCAGAGTGAGTGGTTTGCCTGTATGTGTGCAGGGTGAGTGGTGTGCCTGTATGAGTGCAGGATGAGTGGTGTGTGGGTATGTGTGCAGGGTGAGGGGTGTACCTGTATGAGTGCAGGGTGAGCACTGTGCCTGTATGAGTGCAGGGTGAGCACTGTGCCTGAATGAGTGCAGGGTGAGCACTGTGCATGTATGAATGCAGGGTGAGCTGTGTGCCTGTATAAGTGCAGGGTGAGCGGTGTGCCTGTGTGAGTGCAGGGGGAGCACTGTGCCTGTATGAGTGTAGGGGGAGCACTGCGCCTGTATACGTGCTGAGTGAGCGGTGTGCCTGTATAAGTGCTGGGTGAGCAGTGTGCCTGTATGAGTGCAGGGTTAGGACTGTGCCCTTCTGAGTGCAGGGTGAGGACTGTGCCTTTCTGAGTGCAGGGTGAGGACTGTGCCTGTATGAGTGCAGGGTGAACAGTGTGCCTGTATGTGTGCAGGGTGAGCGGTTTGCCTATGTATGTGCAGGGTGAGTGGTATGCCTGTATGAGTGCAGGGTGAGGGGTGTGCCTGTATGAGTGCAGGGTGAGGGGTGTGCCTGTAGGAGTGCAGGGTGAGGGGTGTGCCTGTATGAGTGCAGGGTGAGGGGTGTGCCTGTATGAGTGCTGGGTGAGCACTGTGCCTGTATGAGTGCAGGGTGAGGGGTGTGCCTGTATGAGTGCAGGGTGAGCACTGTGCCTGTATGAGTGCAGGGTGAGGGGTGTACCTGTATGAGTGCAGGGTGAGGGGTGTGCCTGTATGAGTGCAGGGTGAGCACTGTGCCTGTATGAGTGCAGGGTGAGTGGTTTGCCTGTATGGCGTGCAGGGTGAGTGGTGTGCGTTTATGTGTGCAGGGTGAGGGGTGTACCTGTATGAGTGCAGGGTGAGGGGTGTGCCTGTATGAGTGCAGGGTGAGCGGTTTGCCTGTATGTGTGCAGGGTGAGTGGTGTGCGTGTATGTGTGCAGGGTGAGCGGTGTGCCTGTATGAGTGCAGGGTGAGCGGTGTGCCTGTATGAGTGCACGGGGAGTCCTGTGCCTGTATGAGTGCAGGGCGAGCAGTGTGCCTGTATAAGTGCAGGGCGAGCAGTGTGCCTATATGAGTGCAGGGTGAGCGGTTTGCCTGTATGTGTGCAGGGTGAGTGGTGTGCCTGTATGTGTGCAGGGTGAGGGGTGTGCCTGTATGAGTGCACTGGGAGCCCTGTGCCTGTATAAGTGCAGGGTGAGCGGTGTGCCTGTATAAGTGCAGGGTGAGCGGTGTGCCTGTATAAGTGCAGGGGAAGCACTGTGCCTGTAAGAGTGCAGGGGGAGTGATGCACCTGTATGAGTGCAGGGTGAGGACTGTGCCTTTCTGAGTGCGAGGTGAGGACTGTGCCTTTCTGAGTGAAGGGTGAGGACTGTGCCTTTCTGAGTGCAGGGTGAGGACTGTGCCTTTCTGAGTGCAGGGTGAGGGCTGTGCCTTTATGAGTGAAGGATGAGCCCTGTGCTTGTATGAGTGCAGGGTGAGCGATGTTCCTTCAAGACTGCAGGGTGAGCACTGTGCCTGTATGAGTGCAGGGTGAGCACATGGCCTGTGTGATTACAGGGTGAGTGATCCAAACAGAAGCCTGCAAAGATGGACATTTCTGACTCGGGTATGTGCAGTTTACAGACCTCCTTTATTTGCGCTGTAATGCCTGAGTGATTTGCACCTCTGAAAAGTACCATTTTCAGATACCACAGCATTACATACTGTGCATATTAAGGGTCTGCATTGTATACTCTAGACATATTTTTGACATTGCATTTTACATGAGCCTATGTTATATGCACATTTTGGAGACCTTATATACGCATAGGTTTTAGATGTCTATATTGGGCATATGACAGGATTGAATGATGTGCGTAAATCAGTTACAGGTCATGCATATGCCAGAGAGGTGCATAATGTGCATCTAGCAGGGTCCAATAAATTCTTCATGTGATAGATGCCTTCATATTGGGCTTGATCCTCTGAACTCTATCATGTCATATATCCTTTGAAAACAAAATGTACACATATTAGTGGTGAATTCGCCAAATTATCAGAGCAAAAGAATTGAGAAGTGTGTAAGGTGTGGTCAGGTCTTTTACTACTAGACTGGTCCGGGGCAGTTTAGAGTGTTATTTGAAGATCAAGCCTGGGGAGACACAAAATACAACAGAAGTAGATAGTCATTTCAGCATAACCTTGGAGTCGGGACTTTCATGGTCAGAAAGGTTCATTGTGTTTGGTTCCAAAGGTCATGACATCAGGGGCCATAAGTATCAAAAAAGAGTTTTGCGATTCTCAAATTGCGATTTTTAGCGAATCGCAATTAGAGAATCGCAAAATGCAATGTATGTAGGATCTGCTAAAATTTTTTCGAATCCTACATATTCCTTATTTGCGAATCGCAAATTGAGATTCGCAAATAAGGAATACCTTCCCATTCATTCCTATGGGCTAAGAGGCCCATAGGAATGAATGGGAAGACATTCTTAATTTGCGATTACCAATTAGAGAATCGCAAATTGAGAATGCAATTTCAAGGTTGCAAGGGTGCCAAAAGGACACCCTGTTGCACCACTGAAATATGCATGTGTGCACATTTTGCGCACATACATGCCCTAAGGGAATGTATGTGCGACATATGGCCCTTTAAAAAATCTAAAAAGTGCTTTTTTAATGAAGATCGCAAATTACCAGCAACTTGAAGTTGGTGGTAATTTGCAATTCCTTAAGGCCAAATAGCAAATTTCTGGTGCTTCCAGAATTGCATTTAAGGAATCGCAATTTGCAATTCCTTAATTGCATTCGCAAAATAGAGAATCGCAAATTTTGCGATTCTCTATTTTGCGATGGCCTTTTGGGATGGTACATCCCAAAATGCTTTTTCCCATTCGCAAACGGGCAGATTCTGAGAATCTGCCCGTTTGCAAACGGGAAAAAGGCTTGATACATATGGCCCCTAGTCTCTTTTTGTGGTGTTGCCTTGATTTTATTAAGCTATCTTTTCCAAGGAGCTGGAAAACCAACACGTGTTTCAAGTCAACCATCATATTACCAAGGTAGGAATTCAGTTCGGTATTACATCTGGCTTTCAGTGCCAGTTGAGGATGTGGGTGGAGCCAATTGAATAAGTGGGTGAAGCCAGTAAAGGTTTCTCTCTATGCATGTTTCTCAATTGCTTAGTATCACAGTCTTTCATTCTCACCTTCTCTCTCTTATTCAGTATCTCTCTTCAACTTTCTATCTCCTTGCTGCTCTTTCTCTCCCTCTCTCGCTTTCTCAATCTTACTATTTCAATAACTATCTTGCTCTTTCTCTTTATTTCTTTTTCTCACTCTGTCTTTCTGTTGCTTTTTTCTCTTTCTGTCAATTGCATGTTCTCCTTGAAATCTCTCTTTCTTTTCCGTTGCAGTTTTCAGTCTGTCTCTACCTACCTGTTTGTTTAATTCTGTGTGTCTTTCCCTTGTCTCGCTATCTCTCTCTGTCACCCTATCTTTGTCCACTTCTCTAATTCTCAAATTTTTCCTCTCAATTCTACTTTTCAAGACATCTGTATCTTCCTAGTTTCACTGTCTCATTCAGTCTCTCTATCTTTCTCTCTCAAACTATCTCTCCCCCTCTCTTTGTCTCAGTTAGGATTGCCTTTGCTCCAAGTTTCCATTTCTTTCTTGGTATCTCTCTTTCTCTTAAACAGTCTTCTCATTTCTTGCTCTATCCCTCTTTCTGTCAGCCTTTCCCTCTCTCATGTCCCCTCTAGTTGTCTCTTTCTGTCACTTGCACTCCCTCAGTCTCTGTCTAGTTGTCCTTTTCACTCGCTCTCTCTCTCTCTTAGTTTCTCTCTGTCCATCTTTTACTTGCTTAGTCTCTATCTTCCTCGCTCCTTTACATTGCCTGTCCCAGTGTCTCTCCCTCATTCTCACTTTCTTTTTCTCTTAGCTCCTGCCTAGGAGTTGGTATAGCTCATGTAATTTTCTGTGACAAAATTACAGCAAAATTACGTGGAATTATGCAAAGACCATAACCCTGTATTTAGCTCTATTTTTTTTAGTGCAGACAGCACCTTTGTTTCCATAACAGACCTGAGGATGCATTTGTCGCTCAGAAAATAGTACTAAATACAACAGGAAGAGGTGCAGCTAGCTGCCACTCGCACTCTGTTCCTGTGCTCTTGGGTAGAAATGACTGCCTGAAATGACACAAAGTTACACAAACAGGTGTAATAGCTTAGTTTTCAGAAATTTCATGCCAAAAGAGTAACGTGAAATAACAAAGATCACTTTGACTACTCTGACGTAATTAAAATTGTGTCCAGGTCTACTCCTGTCACTATCTCACTCTGTCTCTCTCTGTCCCAGTCTCTCTTGATCTCTTGCATCCTCATTTTTTTGTCTCGCTCTTCACTCTGTCATTTTCTCTGTCTGACACTTTCTTTTGCTGTTTCTCTATTTCTCTCTTCATACTCAGTTTCTCACTTTTTGTGCCTACACTCTTCCCCACCACCCCACACTGGTAGGTTCACTAAGGGTAGAAGTTAGAATTGGAGACAGGTCATGCACATGTGGTCCAGTCCTAGCTAACATGTCTTTTGGTTGGAAAAGCCCTCTTCATGGTTAAAGACATGTACTTCTTCCCTGAGTGCACAACTGTACTGTTGTCTGGATCCCTAATGCTGATTTTATGTCATAGGCAAACACGGATCATGCATGTGTGCCATGATATAGGCTTGTCTCATGGGTTGCAGTCTTATTGGACTGGCAGAGGTGCCCAAAGCGCTATCCTCATAGTGGTGGAAGGCTAACGCCATCACCAGAAGTTAAGCAGCACGAGCGCAGTGCCGGCAGAATACCGTGGAGTGATCAGTGGTAGTGAACAGTACCTTTTTACCCTGTATCACTGGAGTGAGGCCTGATTAAGAATGTTTTCATGTTTGAAAATTACCTTTTCCTACAGATGAATGGCACTTTAATGGGAGCTGCTTTGCCCCACATTTTGTGATCCTGTTTATTGATGACCTTGAGTCTCAAATTAATTTGGCCCAATCCAATCCCTTCCGTGACCACATTCTGTTGTGGAAATGGTACATAGATGATATTTTCATGACTTGGTAGGGATCCCCCACAATGTAGCAAGACTTCCATCATTGACTGAATCAGAATTCCTACAGTCTCAGATACAATTTACAACATAGTGGCAGTGATTTATCATTTTGTAGACCTCACAGTGAAGGTTGAAGATGAAAAATTACACACAGCCCTGTTCCGTAAGCCCGCTGGGAGAAACACATTACTGGAATATTCTAGTTATCACCCCAGGTCCTTAAAAGACTCTTTATACTACAGCCAATTTTTAAGGATGCAATGTAATTGTAAACTATTTTTTTTTTTTTAAGGAGGTTTAAACATTGGTAGATAGACTACTAAATAGGGGTTACCCCAAACAACTGATCAGACGATTCCTTAAAAGAGCATGGTACTGCCTCGAGGGAGTCTCTATTGGTAACAAAATCTAATTAAAAACCTTAAAGAATGATATGCATTACAACGCTTTCTTCAATCTCCAACATTATTATGAGAAATTTCAAGAAGCACTAGCATGTACTAAAGCATGCGATTTGGCATTGGAGACACCGATGTTTGCCTTTAAAAAAGGAAAAAACTTGAAAGACGATATTGTCCAGGCAGCATAACCAAGAAACGATCCCCCTACACCATTGTTGGCCTTTGGGGACTCCCTCAATTGTTGAGACACTATAAATGCGGCCACTCTAGTGCCTTTCCTTTAACATTGAGGGTAAGGAGTTCTTGCATGTCGATAAGAGGACTGTTTTGAAGAATTTTCTAACTGCAATACCATCAATGTAGTATATGCTATTCTCTGCCCATGTGGACATGACTATATTGGCCAGATGACACAGAAAATTAAGATTAGAATCTGTCAACATTGTAGTAGACTTCGATGCAACGTCCTTTCTGCTCCGCTTGTTAAGCACCTTTTGGCAATGCACCACACAGAAAATCACCTACATTGGCAGGTGATTTCCATCCTCTCAACATCTCTTAGATGAGGTGACATCAATCAAATTCTAAACAAGGAAGAACTGAACTAGATGCTTAGACTACAATGAAGTCTGGACTCAACAGGATGGAAGACTGGACTACACTACTCTAAATCCTGTTGCACTAAGTCTGTACCTGCTCTCCTTTTTCACATTAAGGCTGTACATTCCTGCCATGCTCTGGGAAGACTTTACTTTTCTTGATGCCTTTGTATTCAATCATTCAACCACATGAAAATGACATCCCACTTTTTCTAGTAACTCCCTCTTTTTTTGTATTATGCTCTTTATTGTTCTCTCTATTTTTGTATCTGCTCCCTCTCTAGCGACTCTACACCAATAATGAAGTTTCTATTAAATCCCTGTTGATTTAATTTCGTCCTCCACTGTTTTTTTATATGGCCCCTATTGTTAAAATTTCCCCGATTCCTCCATTAAACTAGAATTACTGCCTCAACTTTTTCCCCCAACCTTGCCTCTGTAAGTCTAAGATATCCGCCGCTCTAGGTCTGTGGTATCAGAGCACAGTCCTCTTTCTTTGTTTACCGTTTATCATGGCCGCCGCTATTTAACCACTCGACTTTGCCACTTTCACTCATTGTTGGTTTGGGAGACGGTCCACTGTGACCGTGCGCCTCCCAGCACTGCGGTTGGCTGCAGCTTTATTTTATTTCACTCTGCCTCTCCTCCTGCTTGGCAGCCGGTTCAGGTATGTTACCTTCCTTTAGGGGGTCTTTTATTCACAGCTGCACCCTGCCCCCCATGCTTTGCCTTGATCAGTGACTGAGATAGTTTTGCCCACATCATTCTGCCCATATTCATGCTGCCCATTTCAGACCAGCACTTCAACTGAGCCAAAACACTCTAATGATTCAGGTAATGTTATGTCTATGCACCTGAGATTCCCCCTCTATGGCAGTAATTTAATATGCCCATTACTTCTACCCCTCTTTTCTTCATAGATCTCCCACAACATTTTCTTGTCAGCCCCAGCATGTATTTGATGATTTTGTTCCATGATCTCAAGTTAGTGGTTGTATATTACGACTGTTAATGGTATATAATGTTCCTATTTATATATTATTTTATTCATGTTTCCTTTTTTTAGCTTTAGCCCTCCCTTCGTTTTCCCTTCCCAATTACATGTAGCATCTTTTCATGCTCATATATATTAGGAGTCCTGATGATGATTCGGTCATATATAGGATCGAAACACTATCGATTAGGCGAACCCAATAAAATGTGTATCTTAACTTGTTCTCTGGGTCATCTATTAAGAAGGATTTGTGATACAAAACTAATTCTCTATATCAAGAGTGTGTCACTCTTCTGAGCACCGAGCAAAGACACTTTTGCACCTCACTGTACAGTTTGATATATTTTTGGATGAAAATTTGTAAGTATGTACCATTATATGATCATTAAAAATAATTAGTGTTTGATTTAAATGACATTCATAAGGGACCAATTTTTCTCTTCTATGCTAACCTATGGGACCAGCACCCCCAAAACATCTACTCCTGGCTGTGGGCCTACAAGTGTGTGCAATGTGTGCTATCACAAATTGTACAGATTTACCAATGGATGCTATTGGCTCTATAAGCTATAGCCGAATGTTTCGAAAATATGTTTACATTAATTCAAGGTGAAGGGCGCATCGCAGCATTTTATACAGCCACTAGATAAACACAGTTGCCATATTCGGACCTGATAACTCTGCAGCTGTAGAAACGCACTTCTTTTGTTTCAGATCGTGCAATTTAATGTTGGCGATGCGGGCTCGGTCCACGTTAAAGCCCGTCTTCCATAGCAATGGTGACAATTCTTTTTGAGTGTATTTCTGGTTTTCAGTTTCCGCCTCCGTAGAATCTGCTGCTTCATGCATCCTGAAGCCAAGGCATAATCAGCAAGAGAGCTAGTCAATAGCAAATTAGCTTGTTGCAAGATTCTTTTCAGCGTCCTCCCAAAGAAATTCCAGAAAAAGCTTTAGCTCGTACAGAATGCCGCAGTTATGCCAGGAAAAGCCAAGGGCATGGTGCGAAGCCAGCCTGGAGCTGCACTGGTTTCCTGTAGTGGCAGACGTTCATTTCAGCGAAGTGTGCCTTGTTTGGAACTTTACACTGAAGCCAGGACCTACCTGTTCCAAAACAGCAGATGTGTTATCAGAAGGTGTGTAAGATCTGCAGACCAAGTTTATCTTGTGTCCCCCAATTTCTAGTTGCAGCTTATGCCTAGATGGAGCCATCTGCGTCTGGCCCTCAGATTGATTTAAATGGGAATCCTCTTTCACAAAAGCTAAAACACCGTTTATTTGGCAGGTCTACCGTTCCCTCAGTTCTCTCCTTATATTTGAGAGCCTGTACATTGCTTGGAGATCAATGGACCACGATTCCCAGGCTACATTCCTTGTGCGGTGAGTAATCTAGAGCCAGGTCCAGGACAACGGTTCCTTACATATGGTACCTGGATCGTCTTTAGCTCTTCAGGTACTAACGAAAAAAACGTGCATTGTTAAGTTTGAATATAGACTTTAGAAGAGACGTTTTTTTACTTGATTCATGCTGAGAAACAGTGGTATTGGCAGTTTTTATATTTGGCGATGCAGGCTTTGATATGTCTTCATGCACAATGCTGGCAAGCCCTCTTTACACGCTACTTGTTACCACGCTTCTTTACTCATATTCATCTTGGCCCTATTTTAAAAGTGACATGTTTTTCTAATGTGTTGTAATGCTTGTAAAAAAAGAGTAAAGCACAGTTCTCCCCACCCATGTTCTATTGAAGCAGAGATATATGTGTACGTGTGTGTGTGTTTATGTGACTCTATGCCTAAGAGAGATACCATCATGCTATTATTTTCCCTTCATGAGCGTTCTACAACCCCACTACCTCCATTATAGTCTTTGCAGGGCCCTATATCGGTCAAAAGCAACCCATATGTCTGTTTGTCTCCCAAAATCACTCACACTCTCTCTATTGAGTTGCATATACACACCAGGTACACAATGTCCACTGAGCTAAACGGGATTCAGCCTCTTCCTCTTAATCAGCTCGAGATGCTGCAATTTATGTCTCTGGGCATGAATTTGACCATAGTGCTGCCACGCATTTTGCTTCGGAAGTGGGAGCAGGGGGTGAACAGTAGGGGGACAGCAGGATAACATGGCATGGCCAGCTGGCCCAGGATGTGATTATTATTATTTTTTAATTATTTTTTTCTGTCCACATCACCTTGGAGCTAGTTTTACACACTCAAATGTATGCTCCAAACACAGTCCGGTTGCGCTCACTTTCCATCCAAGCCACCTTTTTGGTGGACACTCGGAAAAGGCTACCAGGCTAGATACTAGGCCTGGGCGGTGAACTCCACTCTGTCCGCAAAGTTTGCGTAGATTTTCGCACTCCGCAGAGCTCGCGGAGTTCCGAAAAAACTCCGCTCCACTTAGCAGCGTGGAGTTTTTTCCTTGCACTCGCTAATGGGAAGTTGGAGAGCGCAAACCAGGAAAATCTAATGCTAGACCACTTCCCAGCAAGATTTCTCAATGCAGGCGGTCTCAGATGGTCACTACCGCTTGCATTGAGAAACCTTCGGTTTGCATTGAGGAAGCTGCCACTCGAACTTCTGCTTGAGTGGCAGAAAGAAGCAGCGCCCTCTTGCGTTGTGCAGAATGTTGTTCATGCTTATTTTACAGCACAGGACAAACACCCGGCACTAAAAATGTTTCCATTTTAGTACCCAACACTTTCCCAAAGTTGGTTTAGATTGGAGTAGGAATAGTAAATGTCACCCCTTTAGTCTCCAACACTTTCCACAAGTTGGTTTAGATTTGAGTTGGAATAGTAAATTCCACCCCTTTAGTGTATAAGAATTTTTTTAAATTTAGTATAATAAACAGATTTCACACATATTTTAAATTTTTTATAATTTTCAATTTATTACACAGTATTACATTTTAACAAATATACTTTTAAGTAAAAATATAAGTAATTACAACGCGACATAAAAAATAATTTTTATTTTTTTACTGTGAAAAAATAAAAGTAGATTATTTTTAATATATATTTGTATAATATACATTTGCAATTGTTATTTTTCATTGCTTACAAATTTAATACATTTATTAACTTTTTTAAATTATATTTTTTTACATTATTTTAACATTTTTATTAGTATATTAAATAATTGTTTATAGTTTATACTAATATTTAATTAAAAATCATTACAATTTTTGAAAACATTTTTTTACAACATCGTTTAGCAAGATAATATTTAAAATATATATTTCTTATAAATCAATTTTTTTATTATTATTGTAGCATTATTTTATTAGTATATATTAAAAAGTTGAATACATTTTATACTAATATTTAATTTGCACATTAGACATTTTATAACATGTTTTAGAACATTGACAAGTTTAACATTTAAAAAAATGTATTACAATTTTTTTTTAACATTTATGAAACATTTATACTATATTTCCCATTGATTTCTTTGGGGAGATAGTTTTTTAAAAGTTTTATTTGGGCCATTTTCTTTTATTAGTGTAATTTTGGGTCATTTTTCCAGGAACCAAGTTGCGGTTAGTCACGGAACAGGTAAGTCTTTTTCTAATTAATGTTTAAGGGTTTGGAGGGCAGGGGGATTTAGGATGCATGTTTGAAAGTTGGGTATTGTGTTTTAGTGTGTTTTGTACATTAAGGGTCCGATTCTGATCTCGCTCGGAAGGGCTCCTGACGGCATCCTCCAGGAGGTAGTCCGAGTCGCGAGTGCGATTTCCGACTGACTTGTCCCGCCGTACGAGCGAGCAAGTACGATGTTAATATTGCCTCGCGCTCCGAGCGACTCGTACCCATCAGCGAAGCCCTCTGGACGACTACAACATGGCCGACTCCTGCAGCGCAATGGGTCCGATTTCCGAGCGACCAAGTACGATACGCGCGTCGAGCTGCCGGATCGACTCGGATCCTCAGACTCGAAAAAGCTTATTGAAGCGG
Source organism: Calotriton arnoldi (assembly GCA_963921515.1). Lineage (NCBI taxonomy): Eukaryota > Metazoa > Chordata > Amphibia > Caudata > Salamandridae > Calotriton > Calotriton arnoldi. The sequence continues at coordinate 734,353 of CAWUFW010002047.1, forward strand.
AATTCGGGGGGCCGTAGCGGGCCCCCCTTCACACGTAGCTCTACGACTCAGTCACAGGGGGGACCCAAGGGTCCCCCCTACACATGCATGTATGGTGCGGGGGTCACCGCCGCGTCCCTATGACAGGGGGGGCGCCCTTTTCTGCGAAATACTTTTTTCTCAATGGAAGCCTATGTACGCAATGTACAACAGGCTCTCATTGACTTCAATGGGGCTCCGAGCGACTCGAGTCCGTCAGCGTATACTTTCATCGTACTCGGGCGTTCGAAGCCCAGGAGCACGAGTTGTTCAGAATGCTCTACGGGACCAAGTCGGCCGTAGGACTTTCCGAGCGAGATCGGAATCAGACCCTTAGATGTGCTTTCGATAGTGTTTTTGCACTTCATTGTCGTTTTGCGTTTTTTTAAAAATGTGATGTAAATGTATGAATGTTTTATGTTACATTATTTGATGTTATGTATATTTTGATGATTAAGGGCCTGATTATGAGTACGGCAGTCCCAAGACCTCTGTACTCGCAGTGGCGGCCAGACCACCGCTACCTCGGTGGACCAACCGCCAGATTACAAGTGCGATGGTCAAACTGCAACCAGCCCAATACATGAACGCCTCCTCCGCCAGGATCTGACCTGCCATGAGAAGTTCGGCGTAAAGGCTTGGAGGGGGCCCAAAACAGGGGCCCCAGCCATATTCGCCCATTGGGCATTGTGGCTTGGGGCACAGATTTTGCCCCACCTATGCCTGCCCTGTTGTGCGTGCACTGTGTGCCATGCACGATATGGTGCATAGTAACAGTGCGCACATAACAGTGCAGGCGCTGCAATGCAGCGGCATTGACTTCAGGCTCACTCTGTGAGCCGAAGCATGCTGCCGCAGCAAGACTGCTGCCAGCACACCACCTGGCCGGCGGTCAACTTGGAATACAGCAGTCGGGAAGCTGCAGGCTTGGCGGCGTTCTCCTGACCGCTGCAACGGGGATCTGGCGGTTGGACTACCAATCTTGTAATCGGCCCCTAAATGTTGTGTATTTTTTATATTTGGGACTGTGATCTATTATGCAGGTGGGTTTTAAATGTTTATTTTACAAGTGTGTATTCCCAAACTATATAGGATTTTGTAGTTTACATTTTTTTTTTTTTTTAAGGAAATCTGTTTTGGTTTATTATAAACTGATGGCTTTTACTTAGATTTCCTTTTAGATCCAGTTTCCTGTAGTGATTATTTTTTTCTAAATACTTTTTAGTTTTTTTCATGGAACCTACAAATTTTGGCTTTTCTGGAGAACTATTTGCTTTTGAACTTGTATCTTTTTTGTGGATTCCTATTTTTTATTTTGTGGGAATGGAAAAAGATCAGCAGCTGCAAAGCTGTAGGTTTTTTTAAAAACTTATTTTGTGGGGGTAAAAATGTGATATATTGTTTATGCTATATGTATGTTATTAATAGTGCAATTGTTTTGAATATGTGTTGCATGTATTTGATGTTATTTATTGGAATTTTTTACGTTGGTTGGTGGATTATTGTTATTTTTTTAGATTTATTATATATATTGTATTATATCAGTGTTTAATAATTTGGGGATTTTACAAATATGTTTCACTGACCTAATATATTTATGATCTTATTTTAAAAAATTACAAGGTTGTGATTTGGTGACTTATAGTTTGTTGTAGTTTTTGGGAGGTTTATATTTAATTTATAATTGCCTTTCACTATCATTTCCAAGGTCCGGATCACGAATTTGGCGGTCCGACCACCGCTGTGGCGTCGGCGTCAGATTCACCGCCGCACCGTTGGTGGTCCGACCGCCCCATTAATATGCATGCGGTTACATAGATTTTTTTTTTTTTTTTAAACATATCTTTATTAGTTTTTCCTTTGTCAGATACAAACAGAAGAGTGCAAATTAAAGATGCAGAACAACAGTTATTCATCAGCAGTATTGATCATGCAGTATGAGCTGTCAATAAGCAATTATTATAAGCATATTTAAAACTGACACTGGTATCTTTATTCCTGTGTCTACATCCTGCAAAGTATGTGTATCCTGCTGCCTCCGTCCACAGCAAAGGCGTCAAAACCTGCGCATAATCACCAACAAAGACTAAACTATCAATAAACCAAAACTAATAAGAAACACCATCGAAAGCTATAGTCAGCTGTGTTGTCATGCTAACGTCTAAATGAGAACTAGTGCCAGTGCGTTGCTACTGGCGCGAACAGATTATTGAATCTAGCCTAGCAATGTGCCTGCGCATTACTCAGTTGCAATATGTAATGCCTCCTTGTGCCGTGTGGCGCAGAGGGAGGGGAGGGAGGGGGCTTTCTTACTGCGCTGTGTCCCCATCTATGTCACTGGGAGGCGGTGAATCCTGTCCCTCAGGGTCCAACTGCATGAGAGCCTTGAGCAGGTTGTCCCAGGCTTGTGCGATCGGGTATTTGCGTAGCCCGGCTGTTTCCTCCCTGTGCAGTGTGGTGCTCTCTGCTCGTGCCCAAACTATAAGGGATCGTTTCCAGCTGCGCTGCACTGGAGGGTCATGGTGTTTCCACCTCTTCGTGATGAGGCGTTTTGCCGTTATCAACCCCAGATCTCTAAACCTGGAGAGCACCTTGTTGCTCTTTGTCCGTGGGTACAGCCCCAGCACACAGGCCTCCCAGCAGGGCCGCAGGGATGACCCGGTGCACTTTGTTAATGTCTCTATGACTGCGTGCCAGTACAGTTGAAGCGAGGGACAGGACCATAACATATGTAATAGGTCAGCGCCCATTAACATACATCCAGGGCAGGCAGAGGTGGTGAGAGTGAAGTATTCATTCAGCTTGTCCGGGGAAAGGTACGCTCTGTGTAGTATATACATCTGAATAAGTTTAAATCTGGAGTTGCGTGGTATGTAGGTGGAACTGGCAATTATTGTATCCCACTCTCTGTCCGTCCATGGGCGCCCCCTGTCCGCAGCCCACCTCTCACGAAGTCTCAATAATGGCTTCTGCGTGTGTGTAAGGAGTGCCTCCACTAACCAATGCACCATGTGTGAACCTTCCCCCATGACGTGGAGGTACTGGATAACCAGGTGTGTTTGTGGCTCCGCAGTCAAGTCTCCCCAGGCGGCCGATAAAGACCTTATTATAGCAGCATGTAAAAGAAACTGGCCCGCAGGGATATCGTTTTCTAGAGCCAGAGTTTCAAATGTTAAGAGGGTGCCTTCCGCATACAAATCGCCCGTTGCGTCAAGACCTGCCTCATGCCAGGTCTGCAGTTCCATTTCCGTTATCCCACCTGTGCCTCTAGGAGTGCCTATTAATGGTAGTTGCGGGGCATAAGGCGGCGTTTCGCGGGTCAGGTAAAGGCTTCTCCTATAGCATCGGCAGGCCAATGCAATATAAATCTGTGACGGGCATGAGATTCGAGTAAGGGGGTGAAATAAATGGCATAGCTGTGATCGTGGCCACGGTGGTGTCCTTGCAGCAGTGTCTTCCAGTCCCTTCCCGCTCATCCATTTCGTCAACCATTGTAGCTGAGACGCTAGATAGTAAAGTTCCATGTTCGGAACTGCCAGGCCACCACTACTTGTGGGTGCATATAATTTGCTCAAAGCTATTCTTGGTCTGCCGGTGTTCCAGATTAGATCCCGGAGGATACCTTCTAGGGTGCGAAGAATTCGAACAGGCACATACACCGGGAGATTTGAGAAATAGTATAGCAGTCGTGGTAATATAATCATTTTGGTTAGGGTGACCCGGCTCATCACATTTAAGGGCAGTGTCTTCCAGAAACGCACCTGCGCTCTGATCGCGGTTATGGCCCTCATGAGATTGCCATCTAATATATCAGCGGGGGATCTATACACATAGATACCAAGGTATCTGAACATGGACTGGTGCCAGGTCAAGGGGGCTCCATTTATGTCGACAGGTGTTTCGGCCGTAGTGTCGGTAAAGGAGTATACGCCCGATTCTGACCAGTTCACTTTAAGACCTGACATTTTTTCAAAGTGCTGAAAAATGTCCGCTATGATTGGAGGAAGATCATGCAGATCTCTGATGTATAATAGCAGGTCGTCAGCGTACAGCGAAACTACATGTAGGCCATCTCCCAATGGTATACCCCAATTATCTCCACTGTCTCGCAGTGACGTTGCCAATGGCTCCATTGCAAGAGAAAAAAGCAATGGAGATAGTGGGCACCCTTGTCTCGTCCCCCGGCGTATTCTCAAAGCGCCAGATATCAACTTGCCAGTCTTAACCCTTACTGTAGGGCGTTGGTAAAGGAGATGCACCATGCGGATGTAGTTTTCTCCTAAGTCATATTTACGCAGTACCGCGGCAAGGTAAGGCCATTCTAAGGAGTCAAAAGCCTTCTCTAAATCCAGAACCAGGCAGCCGGATCGAGGCCATTCACTTGGAGCATATGTTTGTATCCGAAACAGTCTCCGTATGTTAAGGGATGTGCTTCTCGTGGGAACAAATCCGTTTTGGTCGGGGTGTATTAAGGAACGTACTAAGGGGGCCAGACGTTTAGCTAATATGGATGCAAATATTTTGTAGTCTGTATTAAGGAGCGCTAGTGGGCGATATGAGCCAAGGAGTTCAGGGTCTCTGCCCGGCTTAGGCAGGGAGACAAGTGTCGCCTCATTTTGTGTGGTTGTAAGTGTAGAATCCTCAACAGCAGCTTCATATATTCTGAGCAGGTGCGGGATAATGAGGTCCGAATAGGCTTTGTAGAACTCCGCCGGTAGGCCGTCAGGGCCCGGCGATTTGTCATTGGAGAGGGAAAATATGCTGTCTCTAATTTCCTCTTGTGAAAGGGCTTCATTTAGCTCTTCTTGCTGCGTGGGGGTGAGTTGCAATAGGGTAATGTCTGCAAGAAAGGACTGTATTTCAGCAGGAGTGACCTGTATGCGGGATTTGTACAACATGTCATAATAAGATGTAAATTCATCATGGATGGCCGTCTGCGCGTATATCGTTGTGCCCTGTAGTGTACGCAGAGATGTGACCGGTGAGGTCTCCAGTTCCTGCCGAATCAGCCATGTGAGGAGTCTGCCCGCCTTGTCGCCCTGGTGATGAGTCTTCGCAGAGTGTGCTGCATAATTTAGGCAGCGCAATCTATCTAATAACTGAGCGTGCACTTCACGTTCCCCTGACATAGCGTCTCCATCTACCACGTGTCCCTCCCGTTCCAATTCAGCTAACCTATGTTCTGCGCGTAATAGGTCTTGTTCTAATTGCTTGCGCATTCCCACCTGCGTGTGGAGACAGTGTCCCCTTACTACCACTTTAAAGGCGTCCCATTCGAAGTGAGGCGTTGAGGCTGTGCCAGTATTTTCATCGAAATAATGATCAATGGCGGTGGCCAGGGAGGCCCGGTAGGGGGCGTCAAGTAAAGTGTCGGGCTGTAATCTCCAGACTGGAACCGGTGGTCTACTTTGCTCCCACTCGAAGTCTAAGGTGTGGGGGTTGTGGTCCGAGTGGGTCCGTCCCAAATAACTGGCCAGAGTTATATATGGCAGGAGAGTGTTGGAAATCATGAAGCGGTCTAATCGCACATGCAGCCCATGCGCACCCGAATAGTAGGAGTACACCTTGTCCGTAGGATATTGGTGCCTCCATGCATCTGTCAGGCGCCAGTGAGTCGCCCAGTCTTGCAGTGCTCTCATTGCGGTAGTGATGTTCGTGCCGGTCAGGGGGGGAAATGAGCGATCTAATGCTATATCTAGGACACTGTTATAATCTCCTCCCAGGAACATAGGGGTGTCATGCCAGGGCGCCAGTACCTGTGAGATGGTATCTAAGAATGATCCTTGTTCTGTGTTTGGCGCGTATAAGGAGGCTATCACTATTGGTCTGCCGTCTAGTACACCTATGCGGTTACATAGATGAAAGACAAGCATGGTCCCACCTACGACAACAGAAAATCTTGACTGCGGCAGGATAGGCCAATGCATCTCTCAGAGGGAGGACCTCCAATGTTACCACCAGCCCAATTATGATGTGGCTATTAGCCGGCATGAATGTGGCAGTCCAACTACCACAACTGGCACCAAAGGAGGTATATAAGGCTGAAATTCACCTGTACTCAGCCTTGCATGTCCTGTGCTGCCATGGAGCCGATCGTACACATCCTGCCGCTGCTGTACCTGCTTGATGATGTCCAAAGATGACACAGTCGGGGACGCTGCAAATAGATGCCCTACCAGAGACCTGGCAAGGGGTTTGGGGTCCCTGGGCCAAACACATTTTGTGTGCCCATGTTTTGAATTGTTTTCAATGTATGACCCAATTTAAGCTCTATGGTGCCCTCTTTCGCCAGGTTACTGACACTGCACAGGCACACTCTACACAAATAGAAATGTGTTTACATCCCATCATCAGTGATAGTGATGTGTGCATTAAATTGTGTCATGCAACAGCACCTCCTCATCAATAACACACCTATTAATCTCTGTGACATCCTCACAGTCCCCACCTCTTACCCCCTGTTGTGATATCAAAGTTATATCTGTATGGAGGTTTCATGAAACTGAAACACACCTTCTCTGCTACATCTGTGTATTGGATTCTCACACACAGCCCACATTAAAGGGTAATGTCAGGTAAATGGGATCACAAATAATCAGTGTGAAAAGCATTCAAGGGCACAATGTAAACCCTCTCCTCAGAATAGGTATGCCTCTACCAGGGGGAACCCTGAAATGCTGGGGCCCTGGGCCACAGTCCACTTTGCACTTGCCTTAAAACCTCTATGTGCAGGGGACCTGTGGATTGAAGTCTATCAGGGACAGCCAATGGTATAACCAAGTGCCATGCATGTGTAGGAAATATGTACATGCAAGTCATGAGAGCACAAATAGCACTAACAGCATTAGTCACACATTTAGATAAAGTAGGTGTAAGGTACACTCATGAAAATGGACACATGTCCATACAAAAGTCTACCAAGGTATGACAATTTAACACACTCCATGTGTGTATAAACAAATATCTAACTTGAACACAACAAATACATATCCAACCTACATCATGGGGAGAAGTGCAACTTAAATGATGTTGACATTGGCCAGGCCAAGCTGAAATACTTACCATATTATATAACACCCAAATCAATGTCACTCCCAATTGGATTTCATCCAACATATCCATCCATTCAACATTTCCCCTTGTAATGTGTAACTCCAGCACTGGTCCAAGGTTAGATCATACTAACCATTTCAACTGGATCTGCAATCATGGATGAAACTAACACACCTGTACTCACATATCACTAACTAGCCAATAATATCAAATAATAAGAAAAGTAATGGCAGGACTAATGTCTTCCAAACTAAGCAAGTTTGTACATGCCAAGTTAAAAAAAAGGCCAATGGCCAGTCCTTTTGTTCTAACTATGCCACAGCAAGCTGCTGTGCCAATAAACTTGCTCTTACTGATTCTTCCAGGGAACCACCTCACGAAGGCGCATCCATTTGGCATGGCAGCCACCTTAAAGATGGTACTTGGGAGGGGGAGGTCAGTTTAGGGAAGGGTGGGTTTGGTTTTGTAAGGGGTTTCGTGGACTTCTTAACGGTATGGCTGGGTTTAGTGGGGTGGGAATCTCGTTTTTCAGGGGTAAATTTGGATGTGGAAGGGATGGATTAGGCTTTGGGAGAGGATGTTTTGACTTTGGTAAGGAGCAGATTTCACAGGGATAATGGCAAGGGCAATTAATGCACTTTCACTGGGAAAATGGACAGGATGTTCGGGAGGGAGTTGGGTTTGGGAGGTAGAGTGAGTGGAAGTAAGAGGTGAGTTTGCTGTATCTTCTGTGTGTTTTGTAGGTGTCTGTTGAGTGGGTGACTATGAGTGTTTGCGTTTTTTGGGTGTGTGTGATGTGGATGCACTGGTTATGCTGTGTGTTGTGGATGGGTTTGTTGATGTTGGTGTGGTGGCTGTGGGAATGCTGGTGGCTGGGGATGGGACTGTGGGTGTTGGTGTGGTGGTTGTGGGAATGCTGGTGGGTGGGTATGGGTCTAAGGGGGTTGGTGTGGTGGCTGTGTGAATGCTAGTGGTTGGGGATGGGTCTGTGGGTGTCAGTGTTGGTGTGGTGTCTGCGGGAATGATGGTGGTTGGGGATGCATCTGTGGCTGTAGGTGTTGTATCTTGGAGGGAGGGTGGTGGTGAGGGGGTGAGTGTCTGGTAAGTGGTTGCATGCCTGAATTTTTTCTACTGTTTTTGTGTGGTGCTTGGGTCTGATTAGGTGTGTGCGTGCGGATGTGTGAGTGTGCTTGGGACAGGCAAGGAAATAGAGAAGTTGCTTGTGGAAGGGGCAGGAGGTGGGGTAGAAGGTTGGGATGGGTGAACTGCTGCCATGAGGGAGGAGGCCAGAGCCTGAAAAGATCTCTGTAGGCCAGACATAGCACAGTGGATGCCTTCCAGGTAGGCCACCATCTGTGTCAGCTGGCTGCCTTGCCCCGGATGGCTTTCAGGAGTGCAGTCTGACCCACAGAGATGTTTCTCAGGAGGTCAATAGCCTCCTCACTCAGGGCAGTGAGGCTAACAGGGGCAGGGGCTGATATGCCTGGAGCGAAGGAGAAAGGTCCCCTCTTAGGAGAGTGGGCCCAGCTACCTGTTCAGGGAACAGCAGGGAGGGTGGCAATGAAACTGGGAGTGGTGGACAAGAATGAAGGTGGAACTAATCCTGTGGGGTCCGCCACCACTCAATGGTGTCCACTGGAGGATGATTTAGGTGATGAAGAACTTGTACTTGTGTCCTCCGTGGTACTCTTCACACCCTCCTGGTCATTGGGTCCCTCTGTGGCTGTGCTGTCACTTCCGAAACCACTGTGACCAGATGTGTCCCCAACGACGTTTGCCCCTTCTCCTTCACGTGCCCTGGATGACTCTGAAATGACATGTAAAATAGGCTTATTGTAACCGCGTTTCCACACCTGACCATCACATATCAGCAGAAAACATTTATGAAGTGCACTTATCACACCAGCTTCATGGTTCACTATATAGGATTCAAAATTAGCATGAGCACATGCATGCATGCAACATGATCTCCGAACAGTTGGTTCAACTTATGTTTTAACCCCAGACAGCTTTGTTGGACTTGTCTACACTGCATCCTTCTGTCCATACTAGGATAGTTGATCACCTTGTATACTTTGGCACTTGTATACCACAGTAAAAAGATGTTACCAAATATGATGGATACAAATATTTACATTTACATAATGTTCACACAAGGCCCAGATTTCAACAAATATTCACTTTCCTCCTAACACCCTATGAGGTCATGAAGGTCAAGTTTAAGACCAATGTATCATTAAAATGTATTGTAGCAGAAATCATGTCACAAGCAAATGCTCATTGCACACTAATAACACTTTTGACTTGAAACGTCATCATATGTCCACTATCTGAAAAGTTTAATGAAAGCTATACTGAAGTAGTTTAGCTATGTACTACATGTAGCAAAGAAAGGTAGCTTTGAAACTTTGACGGCCAAAGGTTCGAGAGATAGATGCTCCAAATTCACACAGCATAAGACTTCATATAGCCATATGAACATCCCCAAGCCTGCTTGGCGCAGGTGATAACGCCATTCATAGATTGCATTCCCACAAGCCAATACATCTTTGAAGGTTATTGGGCGTCAGTGAATATCTATGACAGGATGATGTGGGATCACTTAAGTCCTAATGAGATGGCACATCACAGTACGCTTTGGTATAGCAAAATCAACTTTCCTTGTAACAATGAGTGTAGACACTCACATATGATCTCTACAGTTCGACATTTCACTCCCTGATGCATGTCGCCAGTCATGCATCAGGCAATGAAGATGGAAAACTATAGGCCCATATCCCATCTACCTTTCCCGACTAAAATTCCTGAGAAATCATTGAACGAGGAGATGCTAGCTTTTTTGGATGCTAACCTGCTGCTCGACCCTTCACAGTACGGCTTCAGGGCAAATCACTGCACTGAATCAGCCTTGGTAGCAGCTTCTGAGGAACTAAGAATGGCAATTGACAAGGGCGGAAAGGCGGCACTGATTTTATTGGATCTTTCTGCCGCTTTTGACACGGTTCACCATTCACTGCTCATAAAACATCTCCATCTGCTAGATTTCAGAAATTCGTCTCTGACTTTGCTGAGCTCATTTCTGAGTACAGGCAGCAACAGGTGGAGTTGGGGGATGCGAGTTCGTCGCCTTTCTCCCTACCTTGTGGTGTTCCCCAGGGGTCTTCCCTCAGCCCCACGTTATTTAATGTTTATGTCAGCCCTCTCATTAAGTTCATTGAAAGCTATGGTTTAGCCGTGTTCTCCTACGCCGATGACACTCAGATAGTGGTTTCTATCTCATCGGATGTAAACAAGGAGACAAGAAACTTTTGTAATTGCATGTCCCAAGTGGCACTTTGGATGCAGAATAATTGTCTGAAATTGAATACATACAAAACAGAGATGCTGCTTTTTGGAAAGGAGACTATATTCTGGAATGACTTATGGTGGCTGTTGAGCCTAGGCACTTTACCAGCTCCGATCGAAGAAAGTAAGAAATCTGGGAGTCATTTTTGATATAGAATTATCTTTTTCGGAGCAAATAAACTCAATTACCTCTTCTGGCTTTTTTGTGTTGAAGATTCTGAATTTTTATTTTTCCATTTATTCCCCTTGACCTGCAAAAAACAGGGATAACAGCTCTTATTTTCTGAAAGCTGGATTACTGTAATGCTCTGTATTTAGTTGCCCAGAAATGTGTGGTAAAGAAACTGCAGGTTTTGCGAAATGCAGCGGCGAGACTGCCGCTCAAAATCCCTAAAGTTATTTCCGTATCTCAATCATTGCAGAGTCTTCACTGGCTCCTAGTGAGAAAAAAGATTGTTTTTAAGGCTATGTGCATGATCTACAAGGCCCTCCATCGGACTGGCCCTAAGTACTTGCAGGATCGTTTCTCCTGGTACAAGCCAAGCAGGAACCTTAGATCCAGCTCCTCACGCTTTTTTATCATTCCCAGATCAAACAAAGCAAGATGGGGGGTAGGGATTTTTCCATTTGCGCAGGAAGATGGTGGAATTCATTACCTCTCATGCTGCACTGTCAATCTTCCCTGATGCAATTTAGGAAGCAGCTGAAAATGTGGCTGTTTACCAAAGCTGTTGAATAAGCTGCTGCTAGAGTAATTTTTGTGTTTTAATGACTTACTTGCTCCGTTGTCCAGCCATTTTTCAGCGCTAAGACACCTACGGGTATTCGTGCGCTTTATAAAATTAATTTCATTCATTCATTCACTAAGTCATTCTATCGACTTCCATTTAGTTATCTTCATTCAGATTAATCCAACAGTTGCAGCTCACCTGAGTGGAACTGGAAGTGGGACCTCGCTTTTGAAGTTGTGATGCCTTGGTTGTTATTGCTTCATCTATACTCAGGTAAGACAACTAGTATGCATGAAATTGAACTAGTTAACGTAGTAAGTAACTAACTGCTACTAATGTTTATCTAGGTTGTTGTAGACAATATAGGTCATCATGGCAGCATTACCTCTAATGATCAAGATAGTTAAAGAAGTATAACTCTATAACTAAGCGCTAAGTGCAAAGTAAAAGTAAAACAAACTACTTCTTTTCACAAATTTATATTGAATAAAATAGTTTTCCCCTTATATATTTACAAAGAAACATATCCTCTCCACCCAAACAACATGCCCACCCCTCTCCCCAAACAAAACTGACCCAACATCAAAAAGTCAAAATGTCCAAGGAAAAAGTAACTCCAGTCCCAACTCCCTTCCCACCCTCTCCACCCAGCCTCAACAATCAACAAGTCCCTTCCACCAAAACATAATTTAAAAAATGAGCTAGAAGAGGGCATTACGGATGTCGGTCCGGAGCTGATCCTGGCTCAGCTCCATCGTGGTGAGCTGGCCTTTGATGGTGTTCAGCCACTACATGATGCGGCGCAGCAATGACCTGTTGTCAGTGTGGTAGGGGGTGGCAGCAGTGGAGGCTGAGGGGAGCCGGCTGCACTTGGGCCTGGCTGAGGGGTGTTTGTTTCCTCCTCCTCCTCCTCTTGCAGGACCAACAGCCACTGGTACTCTTGCTGGATACGCTCCAGCCTCTGCCGTCGCAAATGGGCCACTATCTCCTGCCTGTTGGGTGGTCTAGTTGGACCAGCAAGAACAGCTATAATGAGAAAAACAAAAAAGACAAATTGTAAATAATGCTCTGTGTAAACAATTGTTTTAAATTACAGGGTGGCACAGTAGCAGTACATTGATGGTCCCCTAGGGCCATTGGAATTTGATGTGATTATGATTGTGAGTGTCTCAAGGCCAATTGTATATTTTACACACACATGCCTCGCTTAAAAAAGCACCGACTGTGGGGCAGAAAAGTATTAAAGGGCAGAATAACATCACGGTATAAAAAAACAGTGATTTTATTATTTTTTTCTTCTAAATGCTTTTCAAGTAACTATAAACAGGCACTTTGAGTTGAAAAATAAATTACCATTCATTAATAAGTACGGCATTATGCACTATATGGAGGACAAGTTGTGTGTTGTGCTAAAATAACGAAGCCATGCTCATTGCTAGCCAGCATGTTGTGTAGTTTGCTACTGCCACAGCTGAGGCACCTGTAATTGACAATTATCTATTTTTAATTCCAATGGCCCTGCTCTTCTCCAAATATATTTCTCTTTCTACCCTAACTATAAAGAGGCAGATGAAATATAAATAAGATACTATGACACACACCTCACGTATGAAATGCGGATATTAATATCCTGTCTCACGTATGTAGACGTTGGGGAAAATGAATTTGATGGACTGCACTACAGGGAAAGGAACAGATTATATAGATTGTATTTGGCACATTCATCACTGTGTTTCACCTACATCAAACATGACATCAAATCATGCACTAAATCCCACTTTACTCTCTGGCCTCGTCCACCACCACATATATCCAACAAAAGAATTCACTGGGCAGTAAGCAAGGAAAGGTAACTTGATGATTTACTTTACTGCAGGGTGTAGGGTAGAGGGGTTAGATAAGTAGGGTAGAGCTATTTTAATATAGAATAGAGGGGCCACTACACTGATCATCGATTTGTCATCTTTGGCTTATTCAGTAACTGTACAATTTAAATGGAAAAATCTGAACAAGCGTAAAATAAATCTGTTATGGGAAACCATGAAAAATATTCTGGAATCACTTCATTTCACATGGTTATAAAATGAAATGTGGGACATGCCAAGAATGGATTTTCAAGTTTGGTAGGTTAGGACGGAAGAACTTAGGAAAAAATAAAGGGGTGAAGTACTAAGAGGTGACTGAGTGGGCAAAGAGAAACAACACACCTTGTGTGTTCTGATCGCAATGCAGCGAAAACATTGTAAAAGCTGCATTAACTGAAGAAGACGCACATTGCACAGCCAACACTGCAGTCACGAATTGACCTAAACTGCACTTCGGTCATAGGTGGCAAAAATGCCATGGGCAGGGAGGGGGATGATGAATGATGGGTGGGATACATCTGGCTCACTTAACAAATACTGTGAGTCAAGGAGTAGAACAAAGAATAAAAAATACCCCCACTTAGAACCATAGCTTTGAATGATAACCCTACATAAATCAAGCAAGCAAAGTAGGTGAGCAGCATGTTCCTCATGAGAACAGCTGCCTTGCTTATTTCTTTTTTATTCTTTTTTGATGAGAAGAGCTGCCTTGCTTATTCATCCAAACAATCAAAATATTCATTCATCCTTTCATTCTAATTCACTCATAGCCCCATGATTAAGCTTTACTTTCCCTCACCCAGTCGTTCACCTAAATTTCCAATCCATTATCCATCAACTCAATAGCCACCCTTTCTTCAAACCATCTTTTCACTCATCCACCCACGCAGCTTCACACCCACCCACTCTTTCACTCATGTACCATTTCCTTTCCTGTAACATTCCGCTCTTTCATGCCTCCCTCAAGCCATCAATGTTCATTATGTGAGATGTTGCTAATTTGCAAACAGAAGAGGTCATAATAATAACCCAACCACTGCTGTGGCTAGTAAAGTTGGGAGGGGGTTCACTTCACGGTCATATGTTGATGAAGACACCCTGGCACTAGCTAGTGAGTATAGTAATTGTAAGAAATTATGTGACTTACCAGTGCTTGTCCCGGCTGCTGCTTCTCCCCCTCCAACTGACTTGTCTCCTCCTGCAGTGGCACTGGAGCCGGCATCATCGATGTTCTATTTGGCTACAATAAAACATTATACATAATTTAAATGCCAGATACTCAACCCTAAATGCAACTGCAATTAAGCATTACAGTTCAGTTAGCACTGCAGTATCTTCCAAATATCACTCTGGGCATTTGATTGGTTGGTTCACAAAGTTAGACAAGCCAGGTGTGGAATAATGGTCAATGAAAGACATGGTTTTGGTTTGTAAATGCAATGGGAGCGGGACTTCATACTTTTTTCCAACCATGCTGCACTGTCATGGGAAACTGCTCGTATACTGTAATTAAAAATGAATGAGACAGCAGCGCACTACATTGGGGGGCAGGGGAAATGATGACCAAGGCCACTCTTTCATGAACTCAACTGTGTTAGAGCATGAGCAGGAAAAGAAAGCCCTTGAAACAATCATACATGGTGAATTTTATTTATAAATCTAGCTTACTTGGGCCTGCAATCTGAATCTTCACGATAGACAGCACCATCACTCCAATATTCCATCCTATGAAGTCCACAACAATCATAAAAGGACGTACTAGGGTCAGCAGAAGCCTCAGCAGCTTCGCTGGTGTTCGGCGCCAGCTGACCAGCTTCTTCCAGACCCTCAACAACGTCCATCTTCTTGCCCTTGGGTGCTGATGTAAGAACTTATGAAGATAACAAAAATAGATTAATGATTCAGTTAATAATCTCTACAAATTGTTTTATGACAAGCAAACGCGGTCACATTGTACTTATCTAAAACAGATCACCTATCGTACTACTAGTTTTGACCAGAGTCTATCGACTATTGTTGAGTTGACCATGCTAATCCTGAAATCCCTGTTCCAAATTTCCTTAACAAAAACTACATTTGGAACTAATGCACTGCAGTGACTGATCTTTGATTCTATTCCCATTTTTCAACCCCTTGATGTACCAACTCAGTCTCCCTTTTTTGCAATGCAAAGATGCATACTACACATTGGTATGAAATAAATTAACTTGGAACTGTACAAGCTACATAAACAAAGTCACAGAGAGAATGCCCTACTCACTGATTCGCTATAGTGACAGGAGAACAGTCTTAATTAATCAGCCAAAGCGAGCACCATGATGTGTACGATTAGGTAACGCTGAGCAACTGCATAGCAGAAACTAGAAACTGTATCACACAATAATATACCAGCGTAACTTAAACGTTACTTACCTCTGAGTGTGAGCAGCATGCTATTTGGAAAACAAATGCACCCAGCATAGAGGGGAGGTGGTGCTGTACAAAAAAAACTAGTGCTGCCACCGCCTCTCCAAAGATCGCCCGGGGCTGCACATCTGGGTGGCAGTACCACCCGCAAGGAAGCTGTCCCTTTGCCATGGTGCTGGCTGGGGTAGATGAAAAGAAGGAAAAGGAAGGGAAAGGAAAGAATAAATAAGGAAGTAAGGAGAAATAATAATTAAAATATAAAAAGTCAATGAAAAACATGGAAAAATTTCCCAAAAACGTAAAATAAACAAACACAAAGACACACATTAAAATAAAAAATAAAAATGAGGGGCAGATAAGTTTTAAAGGAGGAGGATTGCAGAGATTAAAGAGAGATTAAGGTTTAGGGCCTGCACCATAACAGAGAGCAGAAAAACAATATGTCCACGCCCATGCGGACAATGTGGTGCAGTTTGTGCACGATTTAGAACGCAAGAACGCACTTGAGAACTGCGTAGTACCGTTCACACGCGATTTGGAGTTCAAGGATGTACACCGCTTTCCTATTGCAATGTGAACAGGCGTGCCAGCAAACTCTGCCAGCTAGCGGAACTCTGCGTAGCTTGGCGGATTTTTTTTCCACTCTGCTTTGTTTCACATATCAGAACTGTGCAAACTCCGCCTAGGTATAGTACAGATAACTTTATAGTCAGGCCCATTGACTTAATGCATTCCTGCCATAGAGCCTGGTACCACAGTATAGAATACATAATAAGACTAGGGTCACAATAAAAGGGCTGGCATGTGTGTCACTGAGCGCTTCCTCTCTGGGGATGTGTGGACATGTGGACTACTTAATCGGATATCATACTAAGTCTGATTGAGTTTGTGTGGTATGTGCTGCCATCAAAGGACACACCTTTTGCCATATGTTGCACTGTTACAGGGATGACAATCAACATACCATTGTATGTCTTGGATGATTGGATTGAATGTAACAAAGCAGGTGATTCACATAAAATATCTTCAGAAATGACCAACTATCTACACTGTTAATGTGTCACATGTGCATTAGGCCTGTACAGTACAAGCACGACTTATGGAAAAGTGACAACTGACCTGTGGGAGTAAGAGGTCGGTCATAAGTAAATGACACACATTGACAAAGTGGGTGAATCGAAAGAAGTATTAGGTCAGGGGGTTACCTCAGTTACCATTTCACATGCAGGTCTTGTAAAAACAAACAGGGCTACTATTGGTTCAGAAAACTCATTTTGAGAACATCCAAGGATCTGCAGGTCTACAGGGAGATTACTCTGTGCATCAGTTGTATCGCCACAGTAACTCAGCCCCATCCTGGGACGTGGCCATCAAATACGTGACCTCAAGGTTGTGTGGCACTCTGAAGGGGTCTGTGAGGTATAGCTAGCTCCCAGGGAATAGTTTGGTGAAGCCTGATGCGGTGTAAGTGATATGTCGGACTGTATACATAGCTAACATCTTCCTCACCTGCTTCTAACAGTATACAGGCACAACCCCTGCTGTAAAGCCCATACATTTCTTTGCACATTTACCATTATCTGAATGACCCATATATCATAGGTACCAGGAAATGTTTACATGCATAGATATGTGCATGCAACACATGTAAGATATAGGGCTTTTCATACATCACACACACTATGGTGATGTTAAGTCAACAAAGTACAGTGCCCATTACATGATTGTCCTATGTAGGGACCACTAAATTTGACACAATTATTACCTGATGTCACTCTGAGACTCCCAATGCACATTGTAGCCTAAGGGAATGGAAATAATGAAGTTGAACAGAGTTAAAAATGTATTATAGATAGTCACCTGCTCCTCTAGTGAGCCACAGAGCTGGCCATACAGGGGAAGAACCTCTTCAACCAGGGTCTCCAGTTCCTTTTGAGAGAAGATACAGGCCCTCTTACCTGCTTGGCCTGGCATGATTGCTCCCAGAGGTGGAAACCGCATCTAAAGTGAAGGAAATATTGAAAGCAGCAGTGTCAGGAGGCAAGTGAGTTATTTTTCAAACCCCGGCGTTCATGTACGCCATCTAGACAGTCATCAGAGTAGATGCACTCAGCCATTGGGCCAAGACTGTCACAAACACCGTTAGCCTATGGTTGTGTCCTCCGTGGATGAAACTGCCCATCGCACGGTCGACTTCAAGCCGGTGGCAGCACATTCCAAATGTCCTATATGAGAGGTCAGGCATCCACCATGTTAGCTGTTGTAACTACAGTATTTATGACTGTTAAGTGCATCACCACCACTCCAAATGAGGGCTAACATGTTTACATTTAGACTACTCCATTGTCATGTAATTTCCAGCACACATGAGGAGAAGGGTCAAGACTGATTTGCATACGGCTGGGTCCAAACTGGGGTGGGATGGTGAGCAAAAGAATGATGGATTCACCCCAGATCTCTTGACTGTGGGTGAGTGTTTGAAAATTTTCAGCACTCCATCCATCATCTTATTGCATTTGTTATGTTCGCCCTAAGCAGCCAAAGTTATGCCCAGATGTGGGCCCCTTGTTGGCTGTGCCACTGGACTGAAGCTAACCTGGCTGATGAGGGGTGATATCCTGAAACCGGTCCCAGGATACTTGTTTCTGGTCCAGTGAGGACCTGGCCAGGCAGTTTGGGCTGGACTGTACCCATTATGAGCAGGGTCAAGACTGATTTGCATATGGCAGGGTCCAAGCTGGGGTGGCATGGTGTGCAAAAGAATGATGGATTCAGCCCAGATCTGTTGACTGGGGCGAGTGTTTGAAAAGTTTCAGCACTCCATGTATCCTCTTGTGTTTGCCATGTTTGCCATAAGTGGCCAAGGGTATGGCCAAAAGGGGGTCTCTTGTTCGCTGAGCCACTGGATTCAAGCTAGCCTGGCTGATGAGGGGTGATACCCTGAAACCGGTCCCCAGAGGCTTGTTTCTGGTCCAGGGAGGACCTGGCCTGGCAGTTTGGGCTGGACTGTTCCCATGAGGAGCAGGGTCCAGACTGATTTACATATGGCTGGTTCCAAACTGGGGCGGTATGGGGAGCAAAAAATGAATTTAACACAGATCTCTTGACTGGGGATGAGTGTTTGAAAAGTTTCAGCACTCTGCCCATCCTCTTGTTGTGTTTGCTATGTTCACCCTAAGTGGCCAAGGGTATTCCCATTCCTGGGTGCCTTGTTCCCTGTGCCAATTGATTGTAGCTAGCCTGGTTGATGAGGGGTGATACCCCAAAACCAGTCCCAGGATGCTTGTTTCCGGTTCACAGTGGACCTGGCCAGGCAGTTCGGGCTGGACTGTTCCCATGAGGAGCAGGGTCAAAATGTATTTGCATATGGCTGGGTCCAAACTGGGGTGACATGGTGAGCAAAAGAACAATGGATTCAATCCATATCTCTTGACTGGGAGTGAGTGAATGAAAGTTTCAGCACTCCATTCATCATCTTGTTGTGGTTGCACTGTTCGCCCTAAGTGGCCAAGGGTATTCCCAAACGTCCTTTTCTTGCTGTGCCACTGGATTCAAGCTAGCTTGGCTGATAAAAGGGGATACCCCGACACCGGTCACAGGATGCTTGTTTCTAGTCCAGGGAGGACCTGGCCTGGCAGTTCGGGCTGGACTGTTCCCATGAGGTGCAGGGTCAAGACTAATTTGCATTTGGCAGGGTCCAAACTGGTGGTGTGGTGAGCAAAACAACAATGCATTCAACCCAGAGCACTAGACTGGGGGTGAGTATTTGAAAGGTTTCAGCACTCCGTCCATCATCTTGTTGTGTTCACTATTCCCAGCACACTAATCATATGTGTAGTGCTTTACTGGGCATAAATGCAAAATGTGCGCAGTGCACTGTACACCGCTGGTGTCGTTTTTTGACCTCGATTCATCAGTATTGTGCTAATATCACATTTCTGTATATATATTGTGCACATTTATGTTACAGACACATATGAAGGCCACAATGGGGATTATTAGTGAATGTTGTACAGTAGAGAATAGTTATGTGAATTAAGTGTAATGTTGTCCGAATCAGTGATGTCTTGTCACATTACTTTTGGTTAACCCTACAGATATGTGGCTCTGGCACTGTGATAAATGCTCTACATTGTCTCAACTCCACACATAAGTACCCTGGGAGAGAGAGGAGATGACAGGCTCCAATGTGCCGCCCATTGTCAGACCTTCAGACTATGGAAGAAAGGCATGTAATCAAAATGTTTTGTTTAAACAGGTAAACAATACAGGATTAATGTCATAAGTTGGAGCCTGATCTCTTTCTGCAAAACACGAATCCCACATGTATTCCATCTATAGTGAGACTTGTGGCAGTATTTCATTTTCTGGCCACAGGTTCCTTCCAGAACACTGTGGCCATATTTAGTGGTATATCACAACCAGTGTTCAGTGGTATACTACGAGAAGTGCTTTCAGCAATGATGAAACGCATTGACAGCTATATCCAGTTTCTCAGACGTGAGGATTTAGCAAATTTGAAGGGGGATTCTTTTGGATTTGGTCTCATCCCACATGTGGTTGGAGCCATTGATGGCACCCATATTGCTTTAGTGCCACCACATGTGAGGGAACAAGTGTACCGTAACAGGAAGCAATTCCATTCTAACAACGTGCAAGTTGTCTGTTTACCGGATCTCAAACGTCTGTCTCCAGTTCCCAGGATCAGCCCACGATACCTTCATACTACAGAACAGTCCCATACCACAGCTGATGTCACAACTACCACTGGAGAGGGCCTAGCTTGTTGGTAAGTATGATCTGTCCTATCTTTGTTTGGGTAATGTCAGGTTGTATCATCATAAAGTTTGTAACTTATTGTTGCACTTATGTCTGTCTTCCATCTAGGAGGGGAAGTCTGCTTCAGTGAAACCCATGGAAGAACACGGCGGATAGTGGAGCGGGCTTTTGGGCTCCAGAAGGCCAGATTCATATGTCTGGACAAGACGGGGAAGCCCTCCTCTACTCACCCAGGAAGGTGTGTCAAATCACTGTGGCCTGCTTCATCCTCCACAGCCTTGTGATGGAATACACCTTATATTACACAGGGTGGAGACCTTGAAGTGCCACCGGGTGAGAATCCTGAAATGCCGAATTATGATGCTAGTGGTGAAGAGGAAGGAGCTGACTTACATCAAGATCTCATTGATAACGTCTTCTCATGAGTGGAAGTATGTTGTGAGATATCATGACTTAGGCAATTAAATCGACTCTTGTTGTGATGATGTGAGGAGGATGTGAGGGTAAAATATTAGGAATCTAAAGCTCTGGTAAAATCTGATAAAGTGTTTGTGGAGGAAGGTTTTGACACATGCTTGCTTTTTTAGTGTTGCTTTGTTTAGCTTAGGATTTTGTCATAGACTGTGTACTCCAAATGTCGACTATAATAATTGTGTCATATGTATAGATTCATAGCTGATTTCTTTGTTTTGGTCTGTTTTCGGTACTTTCACCATGGCATCTTCATTTGGACATTTCAGAGTTGTGACATTAGCAGGTATATGATGCTGTTTAGACATTTGAAGTGGACATGGATTTGGTTGTACAAATCCTGTTCCAAGACAGCATGCACCGAGATAGGATGGAAGTTAAGAGGAATCAATTGGATTTGTCCAGTGTCATGTCGTGGTTCTAATGCAATGTGTGTGCCATCATGTGCTCCAACATAATGTTGTTGTGTGGCCTAATCATGCCCTTTACATTGGCTAAATCCTCATTGAGTATGAACTGTTTGTGGCTGTTGATGTGTCTCCTTATTGTAGGCCAAAGTGCTTGTGGCACATCACTGGCATTTGTTTGTGACTTTCCACCAGATGCTGCAACACTGGATTGGAATGAACCTGTGATCAGAAACTGTTGTACTGCCATGTGTCTGTTTAATGGCTTAAATGATGTGGGATCCCTTTTGTGAGGTAGGCAATATTGCTCCAGCTGATGACCTGAACCAATTTAATTTTGCCTATTCAACAGGAAATAGTCTGCTGTATCCCCTCCTTCCGTGTTGTTCAGGTCTGCACCTGAAAATTTCGATAACTGACACTGAATATTTTAGTCATGTGTGATTTGCTATGTTTCTAATATCATGTCAGCCTATGATAGGACCAATGGAATAAAGAAATTATAAGACCAGACACTTGTATGTAAGTGTTGGTGTGACTGTGTTACTGAGTTAAACATTGTTTAGATTCAACATATCCATGATTACACAAGTAGCTTGTTTTGGCACCGTAAAGTTCACATAGGACTACATATATACGTTGCTAGATGTGAGAGATACTACAATGTGCAAAACCAAACAGGAAAAACCCCTGTGACAATGAAGTAGGCTAGTGCTATCATTTTTTTGATTTTGAAAGCGAATTTGCTGTTAGTGGAGTTTTCTACACTTAGGGCCTCATTACAAATTTGGCAGTCCCAGACCGCTGTACCCGCAGTGGCAGTTCGACTGCCGCAGCGCTGGCAGTCCAACTGCCATATTAAGAGACATGCGGTTCCATAGACAAAAGACTGCTGTGGTACCACCGCAACCACCTGGCAAATCCGTACGTGGAGGCTTTGGAATAGGCCAATGAGTTTGTCGGAGGCTCGGACCACCAGTGTAACCGCCGACCCAATTATGAGGTGCCTTACAAACAGCGTGACCAAGCACATCTGAGCAGGCGGAAAGCGTGGTATATAAGTTCTAAACTCACCCATACTCACCTCTACAAGTCCTGTGCCATCATGGAGCAGATCGTACATGTCCTGCCACTGCTGTACCTGCTTGATCACATCCAAAACCCAAACCATCGTGTATGCAATTGACGGTAAGTCATACTTCTACCTGCTTCCATAGACTCCTCAGCAAAATGATGTTCCGCCATGTACCAGGTAAGGGTGCTGGGGTGGCTTGGTCAAACATATTTACTGGGACCCTGTGTGGGATTATTTTAAATATATAACCCAAATACATCTCCATGATGCCCTCCTTCCCCAAATCACTGTTACAGCATGTTGCAAAGTCATCATGTGTGCCCTGTGTACCCCCATTTTTTGCTGACTGGTACTGGTGGTAACTGACTCTGACTGTCCCTGGGTTCAGTCTAACCAGGCCTAGGACCAGTTATATGTTGAATACACAGTGAAAATCACACATGCATTAGGGTACACTATGTATTCTGGTACACTTACTTTGTTACGACCTACCCTATAAGTCCCTAGTAGATATTCGGGCAGGGTGATTAAAACTACCTATAAGTCCCTAGTATATAATAGGGCATCGCAGTTTAGAGGCCAGCAGCCCTTTCTGAACTTGCATGTGTGCAGTGCTAAGCACTTGAGGTCATTTTAAAAGCAGCCCTGCATTACAGCACTGTTTTTAAAGGTAAATTGACTGCAAACTCGACTTTGGTGGTAGGGCCACTTAACAAGTGATAATCTACATTATTTGTACGTATTCGGTAACCCCAGGGTCTCCCCTAGGTGTCCCAGGGGTGGGGGCCATGTAATTATAAGCAGGGTCCCTATATAAGATGTTTTATATGCCCTGGGGATAGAGAAATTGCACATTTCATTTTTCCCATTGTAGATGCCTAGCCAAATAGGATAACATTGCAATAGTTTATGAACACATACATATTGCTAGGAATTGAATAAACATCATTCAAAGACTTAGGAGAATGGTATTGATAAATCCAATGATATGGACCCGGGCTATCTGTTGAAAAAGCTCCAGGTTGTCCAAAATACGGCAGCCAGACTTCTTCTGGGCATTTCCGCCAGGAATAGCGTGCGCCATCCTTTGTGCTCACTACACTGGCTCCCCATGACTGAAAGAGTAAAATTCAAATTGCTGGTTCTGGCCCATCGTGCTCTTCATGGCAGTGGCCCTTCCTACTTGCAGAAACGCTTCTCCTTTTATGTTCCATCTCGACCTCTGCGATCTATGTCCCTACATTTCGCCCAGGTCCCTCGTTTTAAATACCAGAGGCTAGGAGGCAGCTCTTTTTCTCGGAAGGCTGCTGTTGCTTGGAATGCCCTTCCTCTTGCCTTACGTAATATGCAGGACCCAGTGGCTTTCAAGAAGAACTTGAAAACACACCTCTTTGTTTAAAGTCCATTTCCTCACCCCGCAAGGCACCACGCCGGGACACTCGTGAGTATCTGTGCGCGTTACAAATTTATGTAACATAACATAACATGCCATTGTTGAATATATTCTAAATTGTACAGAAAATAAGTTATGAGACTCTCTTGTCTGTAAGCCAAAATTCAGCCTTCCTGCAGTCTTCCCTGATTGGACAGAGTTAACAGGATTAGCCAGGGTGCTTTGATGAAGTGATAAGTGACTCACCAGGGGAAAGGCTATCTACTGGAGAGGGCTCTGCTTCATAGGAAGAGCATGGGGAAGGGTTGGAAAGCATGAGGTTTCCATGGAGGAACTGGAAAGGCAGGGCATGCCAGGTCTGCCTACCCCCATCACCTCTGGCCCAACCAGATAGCAGGCTTAAAGAATGAATCTGCAGATGTTAGGGGTTGGAGAGCTATGGAAATGCGCCACACTGAGAGTTGGTTTAGTTAGCTCTTTATGATCTGCTGAGATTTCAGCCTTGATGAATTTTGGAGGAATAGTGCTTTCTGGGAGAAGATTATGCCACACTTTAGAGGATGTGGTCATGCTTTGGGGTGTTGCCTTGCACCTCATTGGACAGGGGTACTCCCTTGCTTGATCCCAGAGGTGCAGAGCCTCTCAGATCTGCTGCTTGAAACTAAGAGTAGAAAAAGGATTGCCATGTTTGAAAGTTAATTTGCACCATCAGGCCCTGCATTCTGACTGACTATGCCTGCTGCACAATCTGGAAGTACAGCCCTGAGGAGGTACTGTGCTTCAGAAGGATTAAAGAGTGGACTCCCTTCAAGCTACAGGTTAACAGAGTTAACCTGCATCAACTCTACCAAGAGTTCCCTGCCTGGCGCGCATCCAGTGGACTTTTAAGTGTTTTGGCCAGGTGTATTGTGGGATTTGTGGTCCCAAACTTTCAAGGACCATCTTGAAGCATTCAGACCCCTGTATTGTTCTTTTGGACTCTCAGGATGAACTTCAGTAAGAATTTCCAGAACTATGGGAATGTTTGAAGCAACTTTGGAAAAAAGCTCCATAAGGTGACTAAGTGCTAGAAACTGTTCATTCTTTAAAAATTCAAATCTCTGGTCTTCTATATTGGATTCTAGTAGTTTTGGTGTCATTTTAAAGATAAAAATATTTCCTATTTTTATAAATAGGTGTGAGATTTTTATTGAGTGTTGTTGTGTGTTACTTATTTACTGAACTGGAGTTTTTTAAGGCTTTACGTTCCTGTCTCCTAAGTTAAGCCAGCCTGCTCGCAGCCAAGCTCGCAAGGCTTGAGCATGTGAATAATTTAGTGATACCTATACATGACCCTCTGTTGGGTTGGTAGCCTTATTACCACTACCAATAACCCACCTTCCAACACTGCACATGCATATTGCACACAAATGGACATCTCATAATCAGTGATAGTGATGTGTGCATTAAATTGTGTCACACAACAGCACCTCCTCATCAATATAACACCTATTACTTTCTGACACACTCACATTGCACACATCCCAGGTCCCGTTTTGATGTCAAAGATACATCTGTATGGATGTTTCATCAAAGTTAAACACACATTTTCTTCTGCAACTTTGTATTAGACTCTCACACATCACCCACATGAAAAGGCAATGTCAGTAAATGGGATTTAAAAAAAATCAGTGTGAGACGAATTCTAAGGGCATAATGAAAACACTCTCTGCAGAATATGTGTGCCTCTATCACGGGGAGCCCTGAAAGGCTGGGGCTCTGGTGCACAATACATTTTGCACATGGCTGAAAAGCTCAATGTGCACAGGACCTGTGAATTGAAGTATATCAGGGACAACCAATAGCATAACCAAGTGCTATGCATGTGTAGGTAATGTGTAACTGCAAGTCATGAACAACTTTTGTCACACAACTAGATAAAGTAGGTGTAAGGTACACACTGGAAAATGGACAAATTTCCATACAAAACTCCTCAAAGGTATGAAAATGTAACAACTTTATGTGTGGATAAACAAATATCTAACTTGAACACTTCAAAAATATCCAACCTACATCATAGGGAGAAGTGCAAACTAAATGATGCTGACAGTGATCAGGCAATCTGAAATACTTAACACAAAACATGTCACCCAATGCAATGTCTGCCCCATTTGGTTTTCATCCCACATAGACATCCATCCAACCATTCCCCTTGTCCTGTGTGACTCCAGCACTGGGTCCATGGCCACATCATACTAAACACATCAACAGGATCAGCAATCAGGGGTGAAACAAACATAACTGCAATCACATATCACTAACTATACAATAATATCAAGTCATCAGAAAAGTAATGACATGACCAATGTCTTCAAAACTAGGATAAGGTTTAATGAATGTAATTTTGTGAACTATAATGTCCAACAAAGGCCAGTTGCTGGTCCATGTACAATTCATGTGCCACAGCACAATGCTGTGCCAACAAACTTGCTCTTTCTGACACTGCCAGGGAACTTCCCCACAAAGGGGCCCCCACTGGCCGTAGCAGGTACTTCGAAGATAGTACTTGGGAGGTGGGGGTGGGGGTGGGGGTGCGGTTTAGTGGGGTGAATTCAGTTTTGTGAAGGGTTTTGGTTTTTTTTGGTTTTGGGCTGGGTTCAGTGGCATGGGGATCCAGTTTCGCTGGGGTGGAGTGGGATGTGGAAGGGTTGGGTTGGGCTTTGGGAGTATTTTTATTTTATTATTGTTTTTATGCTGGCTTAAGTGTGGTGGGGATGTGGAAGGGATGGGTTAGGTTGGGCTTTGGGAAGGTTTTTTTGTTTTTAGGCTGGGTTCAGTGGGATGGGGATCCAGTGTCTCAGGGGTGGAGTAGAATGTGGAAGGGATGGGTAGGGTTTTTGGAGGGGTTTTTGAGGCTTTGGGAGGGGTGGGCTCTGGTGTCACAGGGTGAAGGGCAAGGGCAAACAACACATCTTCATGGGGAAAATGGGTAGGATGTTTGGGATGGAGTTCGGTTTGGGAGGTAGAGCAAGTGGAAGTGTGAGCTGTGTGTGCTGTCTGAAACGTGTTGAGTGACTGAGTGTTTTTGTTTTTTGCCTGTGTGTACTGTGGACATGTTGGGTGTTGTGGAGGGGTCTGCATCTTCTGCTGTGGTGCCTGGGGTACGGTTGTGGGTGTGGAGGGGTCTGTGTCTGTTACTGTGGTGCCTGGGGGTATGCTGGGGGTGGTGAGCGGGGTGAGTGTCTGCTGAGTGCTTGCATGTTTGTGTTTTTTTATGTTTTGTATTTGTGTGTGGTGCTTATGTCTGTTAAAGTGTGTGCTACTTAGGCGTGCATGTTCTTGGGATAGGAATGTGAATAGAGAATTTGGATTGGGAAGGGGCAGGAGGTGAGGTGGAAGGTTGGGATGGGTAGAAGGCTGCCATGAGGGAGGAAGCCAGAGCCTGAAAAGATCTTTGTAGGCCAGACATTAGTGTTAATGCCTTCCAGGTAGGACACCATCTGTGTAAGCTGTTTGTCTTGCCCCTGGATGGCATTCAGGACCGCTTTCTGACCCACAGAGATGGTCCTCAGGAGGTCAATAGCCTCTGTACTCAAGGCAGCAGGGCTAACAGGGGCAGCAGCTGAGGTGCCTGAAGCGAAGGAGACAGGGGAGCAGGGCTGGCCACTTGTTGGGGGACAACACAGAGGGTGGGCAAGAATGAAGGTGGAACTAATCTTGTGGGGTCTGCCACCACTCAGGATTGTCCACCGGAGGGTGACTCTGATGATGACAAGCATGAGCTGATGTCCCCCATGGCATTCCTCACACCTGGTCACTGGGTCCCTCCGTGTCTGAGGTCTCACGTCTGGAACGACTGTGACCAGCTGTGCTCCCACTGATGTTGGCCCCTTCTCCTTCACTTGCCTTGGATGTATTTGACACATAACATGGGTTTATTGCAATTTCATTTCCACACTTGACCATCACAAATAAAGAGAAAACATTGATGAAGTGCACATATCACACCAGCTTCATTGTTCACTCTATAGGCTTTACATTTAGCATGAGCATATGCATGCATGATACATAGCCTCAAACAGATGGGTCCACTCGTATCATTACCCCAGACAGGCCCAAATGCATTGATGGAGTTGGCTATACTCCATCCTTATGTCCATACTAGGATAGTTGATCACCTTGCATACTTTGACACTTGTATCATTCCATTGTAAAACTGATGTAACCAAACAGGATGGATACAATTTTGAGATTTACACAATGCTCACACAGATCTACCTATCCTTCGTAACACATAATGATGTCATGAAGTTCAAGTTAAACACCGATTTACCATCAATTAGTGCTGTGGCAGAAATCATGTCCATGCAAATGCTCATTGCACACTGATGAGACTTTGGACTCCAAATTACATAAGATGTCCACTTCCTGAAAAGTCTAATGAAAGCTGTACAGAAGTAGTGTAGCTATGTATCACATGCAGCATATGATGTTGCCTAAAACACTGAGGTCCAAACATTTGGGAGATAGTTACTCTAATTTCACAAAGCACAAATCTTCATATAGCCATATGAACATCCCCAATCCTTTTTGGTACAGGTGAAAGCAAAATTCATAGATTGTATACCTACAAGCCAATACACCTTTGATGGTTTTGGGTGTCCCTGGATATTTATGGCATGAAGATGTGGGATCACTAGAGTCCCAACGGGCTGCCACATCACAGCACTCTTTGGTATTGCAAACTCATATTGCCTTCTAAGGATCAGTGTAGACACTCGCATATTATCTCTACAGTTACTGAATGACTGTGGTGAAACACTATTGCAGATGAACCACCAACTTGCAAATGCACGTTGCTCAACATGTAGGCACTAATGCAGAGGGCACCAATGATGTTTGCACACTCATTTTACTATATTACCAGTATTTACCAATGGGAACTGGTGTACAGTCACTGCATGTACTGCTCACTCCCTGTCATGTCACATGTAATAAGGCCACCATCATATGAAATACATGTGTTAGGGAACATCACTCCTCACACAAGGAAGACAAGTTGCCTGTGTGGTGAAATTGTCTCCCAGAGCAACTAAAACATGAGATGATTCACCACTTCACTCAGCCAAGTGTCTGCTCAAAAAAGAAACTTGGATGTGGACAGGACTCTGCTGTGTTCTTGGTCAGAAATACAATAGGCAAAACAGAGCACCAGGCACCTACTACCACCTACACAAAGAATGACTCATCTTGTGTGTGGCACATGGACCACCACCAATATTGTTTGGAAAATGCCTGACTGTTACACACAAAGTGGACAAAGTAACATGTATTACTCTGTCCGGGACTCACTCCTTGTAGCTGCTGTTGGGCCCTCAACTGCCCATCAAGCTCCAGGTAGGCCACCGCCAGTATGTGGGCCATTGGGGGGGTCAGGGTCTGGCACATGCCCCTTCCATGTTGGGAGGACTTCGACAGCTGTACCTCGACGATCTTCCGGGTCAAGCGCCTCAGGTCCTCCCACCTCTTCCTGCAATGGACGCTACACTGGTTGAAGACTGCCAGGGTCTGCACCTTACGAGTGATGGCTCTCCAAATAGCTTTTTCTAATGGGCGTTGATCTGTATGGATGTAATAGGTGTTGAAACAGATTGTAACTGGCAGTTTTAGGATATCTGTATGGTTGGTACACCTTATGTTGACAACTAGCACAAACATTCCTCAAGAGTCAACACAATACAAGTGTAAATGTCACAGGCACTACTAAAGCATGAATACACACTTTTGAGGTCATCTGCTGAATCACTTCAACCCTGGTCATGACCTACACTGACTGAGCCAGCCCACTAACATCATGTAGCCCAGGACCATCCTACATGGAAGGTGATGTGAGGTACCATGACACACAACGCACCATTTTTACCTTCTGAAAGGTGCATGACTGTACAGACACCTTTACTGCCAGGCCCATTGACTTGAAGCAGATGGTCCATAGAGCCACGTACCATAGTGTACACAACTTCCTAAGACTTGGATTACAATGAAAGGGCTGGAATGTGTGTCACTGAGAGCATCCTCTCTGGGGGATGTGCGTACATGTGCACTACTTGTTAGGATATCATACTACGTCAGAATAAGTTTGTGTTAGTATGTGCACACCTTTTGCCATATGTGGCTCTGTAACAGGGATGACATTCAACATACCATTGTATCTGTTGTGTAAGTAGATTTATTGTGACAAAGCTGAGAAATTACATTTCAAAGTCTGTTCAAAAGTTCAACTATCTACACTATTCATGTGTCAGATGTGTAATAGGTCTGCACAGTGGAAGCATGACTTTTGGAAAAGTTACAACAGACCTGTGCGAGTAAGGTAATAATAGGTTTATTATGCATGATTAATAAAAACCTGTTAATCCAAAGCTGCAAAGAGACATTGTGGCATCCAAAGAGTACATCTGTGCCACAGTACTTGATCCATGGTACAAAAAAATACTGGCCACTTTCATTCCTTTTTCTGTAATGGATGTTTCACTATACAAGACTTGGATGGTTGATCAAGCAAGAGACCTTGAAGAAGAACATCTAGAAATTAAAGTCCTTGGTAGAAGTTCTGGTGTTCAGCCTTCAACTGCCAGAGATATCAGTGTTGTTGTCTCAGAGCAGCCAACATCAGCAACAAGAACCCCGGAAACAACAAATACAGGAGCAGAAGAAACAGACCCAACCTCTGCATTGGCTTTATTTCAAGTCTCATGGCTTAAGTCAAGTGCAGAGGCCATTCTGGATGACCCAAATGAGGTCTACATGGATCAAAATCCATTGATCTATTGGTATGGGAAGATGTGCCAATAGCCAGAGCCCAGCAGGCTGGCAATAAGGTATCTGGCTTGTCCGGACGCCAGTGTGTCTGCTGTATGTGTGCTCAGTGCAGCTGGTGCAGTTGTCACAGTGAGATGGACGAGTCTCTCACCTCAAATTTTGGAGAGATTGACCAAAATGAACCAACACTTCACACCACACAATTATACTGTTCCTGAAATACCACAGGATGAGGAGGAGGAGGATGAGATTGATTTGTCAAACTTTAATGTGTTAGCTGACCAACTTCTTGGTGAACCACCTGAGTTTGAGGACGAACTCTACTTCCCTGCCTGAGTAGGCCACCATAGAACTGTTTAAATATTTATCATCAAACTGCTTAGTGCTTTCCAAAAAAAGCAAGCATTTGCAATGCAATCGGTCTCACATTTGGGAGAGTTAGAGCTATTGGCGTTGTAAATAACAATGTCTTTTTCCCATGTGTCTTGGCTAGGAGTGGAGTGGATGTATGTGGTTTGGAGTGGAATTATGTGGTTTGAATTTGAATTGTTAATTGTGGAATTGTGTGGAGTGGAGTGGAATTATGAGGCATGGTGAATAGATAGGGGTGAGAGCTGCACAGAATAGATAGAAAGGGATATGTACTTTGTGCATGAAGTGGTGAATAAACTCCATACAGAGGAGCAGAAAGAGTGTGTGAAGAAGAGAAAGAAGGGGAGAGCAGGCCACAGACTCATAAAGAGGGTACACCTGTGTACACAGAAGACACCCCAAAAAGGGGAGGAGAGCATGGGTTTGAGGGACGGAAATCTTGGAAAGGAACAGGAAAAAAAACATGCTCAAAGACCTGGAGTGAACCAATGTGAGAGAGGCAGGAAGAGTGTGTGAGAGATGTGAGAGGTATGGGAGATTACGAGAGAGAGAGAGAGAGAGAGAGAGAGGGACAGATGAGTGGGAGGGGTACCCAAAGGGGAGGCAAGAGGTAGACCAGTGCAGAGCGTGAGGAGGTACAGGAAGGTAGCATGTGATGCTTAAAAGCCAGTCTTTCCTTCGGTGTATTGCACAATGTAACTGAGTGCTGCTGAATCAGAGGGCTACATTGTACAGCCCCTTTAATCTCGGGGTAGGAGCATGCATTTGACTGTTGGGAGTTAAAAACAAGAAGACATGTACAATTGAATGACACTATTAAAAAAAAGAATAAACAGAATAATATTCTTTTGAAGTTCTTTAGTACTGATGTAATATTGTTATACTTTAAGAGTGAGGAAATTAATGTGTATGCAGATAAAGGCGAACCCAATCCTCAAAAAGCAGTTGGAGGTGAAATTGCAAGGAAACACCATAGAGTATGGAATCACATAAATGCGAAATGGAAAGAGAGCTTTGCCCTGCTTGATCCAACAAAGGTTGTTGCTGAAACGAGATCCAGAGTAAATGAAAATAAATTAAAGGAGTAACGAGATTCACCTGTGAAAAACAGATGGTGAAACTCCCAGTACTGAAGGCTATAAAAAGTTGTTATTAGTTGCCAACGGGTGAAATGGTGTACAAACCCAGGAACAGCGTACGTGGTCGCATACACAAAAAATAAAGTTGAAAGTGTTTGCTGCCATTTATTGCATGCTTTAAACACGAAAATGGCGCATGTGAACTGCTAAACAAACATGTACCCAAGGCCAACCAAACAAAACCTAATGCCACTTGAACAACCAAGTATAGAAAACACTCTCCAAACTTTGTCTACTAGAGAGGAGTTTGTTTGATCAAACTCCTGAATTCCATTGTAGGCCTGAGTGTTGTAACTAAACTAAAATACAATAATAAAAACTGAAACTACAGTGCTTGAATAATATTAGAATTCTCTCCTGCACCATGCGAACGTTACCGAATAATCTTGGCCCTTCATGTTTGTGCTCTCAAGATGTTAGAAGTGTTACTATCGCTTTATAATCCCTTCTTCCCCCAAGAGGAAGTATATAAAAACACACCTTATATTAAGACCTTGTT
The DNA here is from genome assembly GCA_963921515.1 of Calotriton arnoldi. Taxonomy (NCBI): domain Eukaryota; kingdom Metazoa; phylum Chordata; class Amphibia; order Caudata; family Salamandridae; genus Calotriton; species Calotriton arnoldi. The sequence goes on from CAWUFW010002047.1 coordinate 766,707, forward strand.
TTTTTTTTTTAACCACACATGGATGTTTGAGTGTCCACAGCAGCGGCAGTCCTGTGGGTGGTGTTGAATAATACCTTTTTTTTTTTTTAAATGTGCAGCCCCCTCGGGTGCCAAGCAAGCACCTCAGGAGCCAGGCACCGCAGCCAAAACTGAAAGCCTGCACAGGAAGCTTTCTGTTGTCCGAACACACAGAACACAGGGGGAGGAGATATGTACAGACGGAGGCTGGTGTTGATGCCTCAGAGCAGCTATGTAAGGACTAATAGAGAGGGAGGGTGAGCACAGGGAGAGTGGAGGAAACATGCAGAGGACCAGAAAAATAAGCACGATGAACGTAACAAGTTGAGACAAGAATTGATACTTTTGCCAAAGGGGCGGGGGCTGCATGGTATTGTACAAACACAGGGCTACCTCTGTCTATGCTGCTCCCACCCCTCTGGGTGGTAGGGCACCCAGCTAATTACCTGCTGGTTGAGGTCAAGGAAAGCGGCCTGACACCCGCTGGCTGCCAGATGCACATGGGGGCTGCCCTAGGCCGTCCCCGGCAGAGTTCACAGCTCTGCCCTGCCCTGCTCTGATCATAGGTTCACTGCTCTCCGGCACAGAGCAGTTTCTTCATCCCAGTTAGTTAATGTGCCGGGTTACAGTGACACCACAGGTTACATGTTCACACTTATTAATAAAAATAGAGGTGGGTGAGCAACGCCATGTAGAACAAAAGAAAGGCGTGGCCACCGTAACTAAAGATAAAGTGTGCGTGCTCCACTGCAACAATTACAAAAAGAGTTTTCCCCAACAACAGAGGAAGGCTGCAAGCAGAAGAAAACTGTAGTTGGGCGGTGCTCCTCTACGAAAAACAGAAGTGAGGTATCACTGACTGAACCACTTAGGAGACAGCAAAGAAGAGGGACACTGGACTGAATCAATGGTGAGCAGAAGGCAGGAGCAAAGTCCTTTATTCAATACAAGAGGTCTTCCAGACAGTGCATGCGTGCTGCCTAGGCTCGACCTGAAGAAAATTATATAGCTAGAGGAACATTATACAACTTGTTTGTCTCTAACTTATGCGGCCCCACCATTTTTAGGCACATGACTGACTGGATTGGAGGTGGTGTTAAAAAAATAGAGAAACTTCTCAAAAACAAGGGGACAGGGTTTAAGCAACCAAACAATAAGAAGGATTCCCCTTGCTGAATTAGTAAAACAATGAATACACTCGCTCAATCACCACAGTCAAACTTGTTTGACACCACAGTCCCCTTGCTGAATTAATAAAACAATGAATACACTCACTCAATCACCACAGTCAAACTTGTTTGATACCACAGGAATTTTGAAAAGCACATAGATCATTTATTTATAAATTCATAAAAAATGACATCCAATAAAAAGCATTATTGCATGACACATTCAAAGTACCAGATTAACAAAGGTCATATAAAAGACAAATATAACATAATGGTGTGTACTTCCCGCTGATCCATATGACATGCGCATTGGTGGACAACATAGACTTTGGGTGAGGTGCCTAGACTGATTCCAAGCACCCCATAGTATATGTTGGCCTAGAGACCAGTTAGCTCAAAGTGCCACCATAAGCCCCCCCAACCCAAACAAGGAGCAAATGGTTTCTTGCAACCACTGAACATGATAACCCTGACCAGGATCGTGGTAACAGATCTACAAGCTTTTTGCTCAGTCACTCGTGCACTCTTGTTCTCAGAGAAATATTAACCCCGGGCGTAGCGGGGCTACGCGGAGGGCCACAGAGTTGAGAACAAACTCCGTGGAACTCCGTGGAGCTCCGCTACGCCACCCGCCTCCCACCCCCTATTAACAATTGCTTAAAACTGAAATAAAACTTCTTTTCTCGGGCTGCTCTCCTCCTCTTCATCGCCTTCTCTGGGCAAACTGCTCATGAACACGCGCCCGCGCATGCGCAGTTTCCTTAGAGATGGCAATGAAGAGGAGGAGAGCAGCCCGGGGATGCCGCAGCCAAGGTAAGTGGTTTTTATTTACTTTAAAGGTAGTTTTATTTCAGTTTTGAGCAATTGTTAATAGGGGGGTGGGAGGCGGGGGCTGCCAACTCCGCTCCGCCACGGAGTGTGTGGAGATTTGCCTACTCCGCGTTCTCCGCGGAACGCGGAGTAGGCAAATCTCTGCATACTCCGTGGGCGTAGCGGAGGTCCCTGCCCGGGGTTAAGAAATTTACAAAGAATACACATTGGGACATTTTAAATAGATTTATTGAACCAACGTTATTCTTGTATAGAATACATGTGCTGTGATAATCAGTAGACAGAAGCAGATGAAAGTGATTACATGTACCAAAAGACTGAACAGCAGCTATAGTTACACCATGGTGCTAAAACATTGTATATATGCAGGTATATAATACAAGGTAGTAATCAGGTGTACTCCTACTATGCAATCCCTACTCTGTGTATGTCTCAAGTGAATGTAGGTGTAGAACCAAGAATCCCCCCACAGGATAATCCAACCCCATTACCAGTCAGGAAAGAATGTCGGACCCCATCTTGGTCACGACTTGGACATTCCTCAAGGAGATGTCGGACAGCTGCTTGGCAAAGCCTCAGCATGCAGGGACCCTTGGTGCCAGATGAAGTGTCTCCTCTATCAACCACCGGAAATGCTTCCTTATTTATAATAAAAAAGCATCCTTGCGATGTACACGCAGATTAGCATTTGTTGTGGATATGCAGATAGCCCTGTCACCCTGTGAATGAAGATAGAACAACATTTGTACATTGTGCGTAAAGGCTTTGTACTCAGTGTTCGAGGCATCATGATTATGTTGTGCAAAGCCAGATGTATAAGCAAAGCAGTTTTAGAGAAACTAATCCAACATTGTCACGCATGTTGTTAGATTTGAAAATCCCATTCTCGTTATATACTTGTTTTACACTATATTAGGTTAGCAGTGTGCGGCTAAATGAGACACCATTCGTATTCATGTCATGTAACCCACTGAGTTATCCATGCAATGTGCGAGCTTCAGTTAGCAAGTGCGACTCCATTTTGTATTTCGTAATCCCAATTAGGCTGTGTCTGTACCAGGCCTCACTATTCGTATTGCTTGCCTCAGCAGAACGTTGTATTCAGTATTATTTTCTCTTTTGCTCAAGGTTGCCTTCTGACTTACTAATGAATAGGCCATTTTGCCCTCGCATACCTATCTTTGTGTGTAGCTCTGCTCCCACGTTAGGAGACGCCGAAACCCAGCACGGCAACCTTGAGATAGTGATAACATGTACCCATCTGGTAGGTGGTAGCCCATCCCTCTGTGCCTCCTTTGTTCATGTTCGGCCTAAGCCGGTAACTTTCCATTGTGGGCGTGGTTAGGATGCCCTTGGGAGGAATGATTATGCGTTGCCGACTGTTGGGGGGCCAGTCCCTCGTCAGACATCTTAGGGTGGAGGTCAGATTGGACTCCTCTGCAGAGTATTGGTAATAAACGATTGTTTTGTATTCTCTACTGTCTGACCGACTCTTCATTTTGGGGAAGGCTATAAGGTGGTTGTAGGAAACCCGGGTGACCCTTTTCGGGTCACTTCCTTCAATGTGAATATGTGCAAAAGGTCAAAGCAACAATGTTATCATGCAGAAAAGAGGACACTGTAGGAAAATATGCAGCATTGCTACATGGACCTAACTCAGGGACATAGCACCCACTCCTCATACTAAGGGTCGACCTAAAAAGATATCTAAAAAGGCAGCAGGCCATATAAAATGTAAGCTAAAATGTCTAAAAACACTTTTAAAATCATCTAAAAGCAAGCTTCCCTTTAAAATACTCATAAAAGCCATTAAACGTCATTATTCTGTTTGAAACCCCAAGCACTCAGAAAGCCACAAGGCCTAGAATAAAAACAGAAAAAAAAATGTTTTCGATTCATTTTGCTTAAAAAACAGAGCAAAATCGTGAAATGAAATAGGACCTTGGATCACTCAGAATCCTCAGAGGACGTGGATCTCGGCGCCCTGGTTCAACAAAAACTTAATTATAACTAACAAAAAGTGTTAACTCATAGAGCGTAGGTGAAGGAAAGACTACTGCCCTATTAGAAGAGCCAACTACAAAAATGAGTTCAAACAATACCATGCGCTCATTAGGAAAATGCGTTGTGACTTTTATACTGAAAAAAAGAAAGTGCTAATAATTCCTCCAAAGAACTTTTCTCTATTCTTAAACCCCTGTCCTCACTTGAACATACAATGGCCCAGGCACCAACATCTCTTCAGAATTGTAAAAACATTGTCAACTTTTTTGCAACTAAAGTAGCATAACTTTGTGAGACCGTTCCGTCAGAAGCGCGTTGCTGTATAAATCCTGATATTTCTCCTGAAGATATTTTCGGGGGGTATGCCCTCAGTGAATTTAGGACGCCTGTGCTGGAAGATCTGAAGGGCATGGCCATGAATATTAAATCTGGATCTCCTCTCGATCCAGCTCTGCCTAAAATTTTGATGCAAGGAATCAACATCATTCTCCCCTATGTTCAACAGTTAATAGCTCTATCTTTTAGCTTAGGTGAAATCCACGGAAATGGAAGCAAGCGATAGTACTTCCCTTACAGAAAAACCTTCAGTGGATCCAATGCTGCTAGAAAATGTACGCCCTATCTCGTTGCTACCGCTCTTTGCAAAAATTGCAAAAGTCGTGAACAACCAACTTGTAAATTATATCAATGAGAATGATCTATTTCATCCTTCACAATCTGGTTTCAGAGCTTCTCACTCCACGGAGTCAGCCCTACTCCTTGCAACTGAAGCTCTAAGGAAATGTGCTGACAAAGGACAAACTGCGGCGCTGGTCCTATTGGACCTTAGTGCAGCGTTCGGCACAGTATCACACAACCTACTTCTCAAAAGACTAAGTCACTGCCGGATTAGGGGCTCATCTCTATGCTGGATGACCTCTTTCCTCACATCTCGGAGCTTTCAAGTTGCCAAGCACCCGCACATGTCAGCGAGTATCCCTCTTAAGCAAGGGGTCCCACAAAGCTCAATACTGAGTCCTACTTTATTCAATCTTTATATAGGCCCCTTGCAGAAATAGTGGAAAAATACCTTGTAACAATCGTGTCGTATGCAGACGATATGCAACTTATTGTTACCTTGTCTCAGGACTCGCAAAGGCTGCAACCCAGTTCTCTCTATGTTTAGAGGAGCTAGCATCATGGATGTCTAATCATTGCCTAAAACTTAATGGCAATAAAACTGAAATAATGATAGTCCGGAAAGCACCCTCTGTATGGTCATCGGCGTGGTGGGCTGAGGCCTTGGGGCAAACCCCAGTCCCAATAGCAGAAAATAAATATCTGGGGGTTTGGTTTGATCCCAAACTCATATTTGAGAGCCAAATCAGGAAGGTAGCTGGGAAATACTTCAGGACTCTGAAAGTCCTAAGGAGACATCTAGATCTACTACCGTTTGCTACCAGAAAAACCATTGTTCACGCTCTGGTTACATCTCAGATACATTATGGTAATATTCTCTATCAGGGAGTGTACAAAAAAGGTCTAACCTTGCTGCAATGTATTGAAAATGCTGCTGCATGCCTAGTCCTGAACATCCCAAGAAGAGCATCTACCTCCAAGGCTCTGTCTACTCTCCACTGGCTTCCAGTGGAAAAGAGGATCACCATTAAGGCCATGTGCTATTGCCACAGGATTCTGTGGAATAAGGGCCCAAGCTATATTCGCTCAATGATAACTTCCTATACACCAGCACACAATTTAAGATCTTCAGGAGCCTACTTGGTTATGGTGCCAACAATTCAAAAAGTTAGGATGGGAGCGCAATCTTTTGGCTACCTTGCAGCCAAAAGGTGGAATACTCTGCCTTTGATGGTGAGAGCCGAAACCCAGTGAAAGCACTTTCCGCAAGGGATTAAAGACCTGGTTGTTCTTATCCTTAAATTAGAATATCTTTGGCCGTTATCTATGCCCTTTTCTGTCGAGCCCAGGTATAGCTTCTCTTGTTGCTCATTTCTTGGGAGTCCTACTCCTAGCACGAGGACACACCGGCGGTGTAACCAAGTGCTTTACAAATGGTAAAAAATCAAATAGTTCTTATCAAACGGAAAAGCAAATTGTTTATGTGTTCCGAGTGGCAGACGCAACATTACTGTTGTTAGCAACCTCAGACGATGTTCAAAGAGGCACACCTCAAAGCAGTTTTATGGAACAAAGGCAGTTCCATCCAGTTCCCACAGCAGCCGCCAAGGGAGGGAATACATCCTGTTAGCGTTCTGTAGAGCCAATATCCAGTTCACTAGGAGCCAAAGCATCCAGGTTGTCTCGAAGAATGCGTTCAGCATCAAAGGAATACACTGGGGACAACTGTAGCCATGGGCCTTCATAGGGTACATTAGTAGGTCAATGTCCAATGGCACAACCAATTACGATCCGAGGCAGAAATCCAATACGTATTCATGCCTGCAAATCAATCAGCGGAATACAGGTTGTACGCAGTGAGGGCAAACAGACCAGAATGACAAGAACCAATGCTCATTCAGTTCTCGAAGCCAAGGTGTGCCGAAGCAGTGTATCATGTGCTCACGGCGTAGCAGCACAGCCAGTACTGTCTCCATTCCGGTTTGAACTGGGATGTCCATTGTGGAGCAGAGCAAGAGGAAGACCTCCTAAAATTCTTCCTAGTACGGAGTGTATAAATGATGGTATAACTCCAAAAACTGTCTGAGAGGTGGTGACTAAACCAGAGCCAATACATTTAAAAAAGTGTGCTATTCCCTTTTTTATTAGACATGTTAAAGATACGGTGGACCATCTCCCCAAAATGCAGTGAGAAGTTAGTAAGAAGTAGGGTCTGTATCCCGGACAAGGTCCTCGCAACCTGGAGATCAAACGTCTATCTGGCTGATGGTAAGGCCATGTCTTTTTGAAAAAAGATGGCTTTCAGTTTGCTTAGGAAATCAAAGCGTATGTCAGAAACATTTATCAAAGGTCACAGCGTTTTTTTTTCCGTTGCCTCCCTAACTTTGCGGGCTGGTGGAAACAAGACTTGTGTGCAGCAGGTAACTATGGAATTGACCGTCACAAGATAAGCGATGCCCGGTTTCATTCCACAGCAGCCTTGATCATTCAGCATCAAATAACTGAGAGTAGCTTGAAAACTGGCCGTATCATGGCAGCCAGAAAACCCTTCAGATAACAGGACAAGTTTGCAATCAACGCTATATAAGCCCTGTGAAGTGAAATGTCCTTGCAAACCAAGGAGCTGCTTAAAGCATTCTCACAGTCAGAACCACTAAGCAAAATTCTGTTTCCCCATTCCTGCACCTAAACTTTAAAGGCAATTCAGAGTATTCATGCACAAATCCTTCTCTCGGTGCTTCATATCTGCCTACTTGGTGATGTTGTAGACAATATTGGAACTGGAATGTCGTGACTGGTAGGGTAATGTACCCATGGATTATCCAATCTATGGAAGGTGTTTCGGAAACAGTGAAAGGTAGTTGTTCTAATTTTTCAATGTGCAATATATTTTACTTTTTATTTTTATACATACCCAACCCCCCGACCCACCACCCTTATCAGTGCCAGCCACCACTTCCTATGTCTTTTAATCAGACCTGCCCATCAATAGCGCTGCTTCAGTAACAAAACTGTAGCAGTAGTCCCAACATGTGCTGAACCCAGACCCTCATGTGCCGCTAGTATTAACCCCAATCTGTGATCAGTTTTTGGAATAACTCTATACCCCACTACTGGAATTTGAGCATACAGTATATTTTGTGCATCTAACTTGTAGGAGTACTTCAGTGGAAAGCCTTTTGGCAGGTGTGTATCTTTGCACACAGCGCTGACATCCACCATGATGTCTCTGTCTATTCTTGTACTTGAAAGTGTGATTTCAGTAACAACAGCAGTATGAACTGTTGCCTTAGCAGCTTAATCAGTCATGGAATTCCCTGCAACGTGACCGCAAACACGTTGATGACTCAACGTGTGTTTTACATGAGCCCATGGCAAGCACTCTTTCAGCTTTGCCACCTGTTCCCAAAGCATCTTGTGCTTGATTGTGCAACCCTTGGAATCTCGAAAAACATTCTGGTCCCAGTAATAAAGGTATTCATTAAATGACTGTGCACAATATTATGAATCACATACTATAAGTGTGGAGAATCCATGATCCGTATTCTGCAGTGCCAGAATCAGGGTTTGAGTTCTGCCAGCTGCGCTGTACAGTCCCTTAGGGATTGTGTGTGTGTTTTATCAGGATGGAACTTGCCATCATGCATGCACCCCTTTACGTTTGTGCACGCTGCAGATTATTGGTGTTCAGTCCCTAGGGCAGGCTGGGCAGACCCATCAGTGTAGATTATGTAATCATATCGATCTAGAGGCATTGTTTCATTTGGCAGAGGAGATTCTTGTTCATACTTCAAAAATGTTTGTGTTTGTAGGGTAGAATCAAATCTGTAATCTATGCCTGTTGCAGTGAGAGAGTTAGCCCATTGTTTTCATCGTTGGTGTAAAGCTTTGGCATTTGGAACGATTGCTCTGGTAACGGCCTCTAAGGTCGGTACCCAGGTTACAACAATTGTGTGTATACCCTGAGCTAGTTTTCTCTCTCTCACTACAGCAGTCTGTACCACTGTGAGTATTTTCTTAGTGGGAGCAAAATGCATTTTAGCATTTGTGTACAAATGTGATTTGTACACAATTGGTACTGTATCACCTTCGTTGAATGTGATGTATGTATACCCGGTTGGTCCAGCATCTACGCGGATCACCAGGTTGGTCGTGTTTACACGTGTGTGTAAATGTTTGGAAGCTATCATGTCAGCTTGTACGGAACATAAAATGTTTGTATATTCCTGTGTCCAATGTATTATTGAAAAGTCAGGTCTAATTAAATCGTAGAATGGTTTTACCCTTTCTGGTAATCCAAAATGTAAGTTCTGCCAACATTTTTAAATCCTAAAATGGATTGTAGTCTTTTCAGAGTCGTGGGAGGTTGGAGCAATGCACATTATTCAAAATAATGTGTCGCCAGGCTTTTGCCTTCATTTGACATTTAGTATCTCAAAAATAGGACATTGAGATGGGCTATTTTCAATTTTTTTAAATAAAATTTGTAGCCCAAGTGAGCAAACCACAGAATTATGCGGACTACTCTGTCCATTTTTCATCATCCGTTCAATATATGTCATCTACGCAGGATGATGCCTCCTTATCAAAAGTTTTAAGTAACTCCGTCACTCTGGCTGAAAACAGCCCAGGGCTATTCTTACACCCTTGAGGCAAACAAAAAAATTGCCTCTATGAGCCTAGTGCTGAAAATGCTGTCAAATATCTGCTTCCAGGTGCTATATTTTGGCAGAAGAATACATTTGAGTTATCTAGTGTTGTTTTGTATTTTGTTCACACAATGGTATTCATTAGTGCAACATTGTGTGCATTTTGTACTGCAAATGTGCGAGTAGATGTGTTTAAATATCTGTAGTCTAGTACTGGACAGTATGAATTGTCTGGCTTCATTACAGGAAACTACAGGTTATTCATTGATGAGGTGCAATTTTCTATTACATCTTGGTATTCAAATTGTTCTAGGATTTCCCTAACTTGTTTTTTAGCTTCATGTTTTATAGGGTATTGTCTCTGTGGTTGAGGAGTCAATTTCAATGGGATCTCATGATGAGGTGACTCATCATCCCACCCAAAATGAATTTGGTATAAGGCAGAAGGTAGCAGTAACACCCACTCCTTGCCGTAAGAATGTTTAACTGATTCTGAAACAAGGTCGGAGAAAGCAGGTAAAATGATTGTTTCCCTGTTTGGGCATTATATTATGAACTCAGGTGGCCAGTCCTTTTCAGCCAAAAGCGTGTCGTAACCATACATCAAGTTCTCCCAAAAAAGAGCCTTGGTGTTTCTGGGTATGTGCCTCTCCAATTGGAGTGTAATTTTGTATAAAGGATGGGTAACACTTACCCTAGTATCAGGTGTTTCCACTGTGATATGCTCACTCAGCTCTACTGCCGCCAGATAATCCATCAGGTTCAAGGGAGTTATTGTGACTTCTGCCACTCTGTCCAGCATCGTCACTGCCCATTCCCTGTTCAGAAGCAGAATCCTCAGGAGCCTGGGTATGACTTATTTTAATCCCAGCTTCTTTCTTCTTTTTGAATTGAGATTTGTTATTCTTTTGTTGTTCTTCTTTATTAATGATGTAGTCAGACGAGCGCTGCGATTCCTTCTTTGGCTTCACGTGCTCTTCCGATCTGTGCTCTCTGACTGCCCATCTCTCTCCGAATGTGTATCGGCTGACTCCTGAAAGGAACGAGAGGAACCTGTATCAGTATCCTGATACCTGTCAGGATTTCTAATGTTATAACGGTTTCTAAGATTGTATCCTTTTCAGTGGCTGCCTGCTGAGGAGACCCACCCTGTGATGTTTGTTTGTATTTATTATTTGTTTATTATCCCACTTGTTCTCTGTTGAAGAGTCAGATGCTTGCTTAGGTTTCCCTTGTCTGGCTCCAAAATTATCTCTAGCATCGGTTTCTTCGATAATGTTAGGTAATTCAGCTGCTTTTGTGCAGAAGTGAAATCCCTAAAGAGTTGGCATATAGCTAACGCAGCTGCCTCCCCTTTTATGTTGCTCAACATAATGGTGGATACTTCAGCAAAATTGCCCATCAGTTTCATCCCTAAGTCCATGGCAGGTGCTACACTATTCTCATTTATAATCTGCTTGAATACATCAGGTAAAACAGCCAGTGAAGGGGTATCATGTGTTCTGGCATAAACGGCAGCAAAGACTGTACCCCAAGTGGCGCAGTCTTCCACTGGGGGAGCCATCCCCATTGGCAAGCAAATAGTCAGTATTCTGTGTTTTTCCTGTGGGCCTGTATGGGGAAATACTGCTTCAAGCTGGCTTGTTTTTTGGCGAGAAAGCAAAAGACACACAATTGATGGAAGGAATGCAGAACAAATCAAAACATTCACCCCCAGTCAAGAGATCTGGGTTAAATCCATCATTCTTTTGCACACCATGCCACCCCAGTTTAGACCTGGCCATATGCAAATCAGTCTTGACCCTGTGCCTCATGGGAACAGTCCAGCCCGAACTGCCAAGCCAGGTCCTCCCTGGACCGGAAACAAGCATCCTAGGACCGGTTTCGGGTTTCACCCTCTTCAGCCAGGATAGCTTGATTCCAGTGGCACAGTGAGCCCAGGACCCACGTCTGGGCATTCCTGGCGCACTTAGGGCGAGAAAGCAAAAGACACACAATTGATGGAAGGAATGCAGAACAAATCAAAACATTCACCCCCAGTCAAGAGATCTGGGTTAAATCCATCATTCTTTTGCTGACCATGCCACCCCAGTTTAGACCTGGCCATATGAAAATCAGTCTTGACCCTGTGCCTCATGGGAACAGTCCAGCCCGAACTGCCAAGCCAGGTCCTCCCTGGACCGGAAGCAAGCATCCTAGGACCGGTTTCGGGGTTTCACCCCTCTTCAGCCAGGATAGCTTGATTCCAGTGGCACAGTGAGCCCAGGACCCACGTCTGGGCATACCTGGCGCACTTAGGGCGAGAAAGCAAAAGACCCACAATTGATGGAAGGAATGCAGAACAAATCAAAACATTCACCCCCAGTCAAGAGATCTGGGTTAAATCCATCATTCTTTTGCTCACCATGCCACCCCAGTTTAGACCTGGCCATATGCAAATCAGTCTTGACCCTGTGCCTCATGGGAACAGTCCAGCCCGAACTGCCAAGCCAGGTCCTCCCTGGACCGGAAAAAAGCATCCTAGGACCGGTTTCGGGGTTTCACCCCTCTTCAGCCAGGATAGCTTGATTCCAGTGGCACAGTGAGCCCAGGACCCACGTCTGGGCATACCTGGCGCACTTAGGGCGAGAAAGCAAAAGACACATAATTGATGGAAGGAATGCAGAACAAATCAAAACATTCACCCCCAGTCAAGAGATCTGGGTTAAATCCATCATTCTTTTGCTCACCATGCCACCCCAGTTTAGACCTGGCCATATGCAAATCAGTCTTGACCCTGTGCCTCATGGGAACAGTCCAGCCCGAACTGCCAAGCCAGGTCCTCCCTGGACCAGAAACAAGCATCCTAGGACAGGTTTTGGGGTTTCACCCCTCTTCAGCCAGGATAGCTTGATTCCAGTGGCACAGTGAGCCCAGGTCCCACGTCTGGGCATACCTGGCGCACTTAGGGCGAGAAAGCAAAAGACACACAATTGATGGAAGGAATGCAGAACAAATCAAAACATTCACCCCCAGTAAAGAGATCTGGGTTAAATCCATCATTCTTTTGCTCACCATGCCACCCCAGTTTAGACCTGGCCATATGCAAATCAGTCTTGACCCTGTGCCTCATGGGAACAGTCCAGCCCGAACTGCCAAGCCAGGTCCTCCCTGGACCGGAAACAAGCATCCTAGGACCGGTTTCGGGGTTTCACCCCTCTTCAGCCAGGATAGCTTGATTCCAGTGGCACAGTGAGCCCAGGACCCACGTCTGGGCATACCTGGCGCACTTAGGGCGAGAAAGCAAAAGACACACAATTGATGGAAGGAATGCAGAACAAATCAAAACATTCACCCCCAGTCAAGAGATCCGGGTTAAATCCATCATTCTTTTGCTCACCATGCCACCCCAGTTTAGACCTGGCCATATGCAAATCAGTCTTGACCCTGTGCCTCATGGGAACAGTCCAGCCCGAACTGCCAAGCCAGGTCCTCCCTGGACCGGAAACAAGCATCCTAAGACCGGCTTCGGGGTTTCACCCCTCTTCAGCCAGGATAGCTTGATTCCAGTGGCACAGTGAGCCCAGGACCCACGTCTGGGCATACCTGGCGCACTTAGGGCGAGAAAGCAAAAGACACACAATTGATGGAAGGAATGCAGAACAAATCAAAACATTCACCGCCAGTCAAGAGATCTGGGTTAAATCCATCATTCTTTTGCTCACCATGCCACCCCAGTTTAGACCTGGCCATATGCAAATCAGTCTTGACCCTGTGCCTCATGGGAACAGTCCAGCCCGAACTCCCAAGCCAGGTCCTCCCTGGACCGGAAACAAGCATCCTAGGACCGGTTTCGGGGTTTCACTCCTCTTCAGCCAGGATAGCTTGATTCCAGTGGCACAGTGAGCCCAGGACCCACGTCTGGGCATACATGGCGCACTTAGGACGAGAAAGCAAAAGACACACAATTGATGGAAGGAATGCAGAACAAATCAAAACATTCACCCCCAGTCAAGAGATCTGGGTTAAATCCATCATTCTTTTGCTCACCATGCCACCCCAGTTTAGTCCTGGCCATATGCAAATCAGTCTTGACCCTGTGCCTCATGGGAACAGTCCAGCCCGAACTGCCAAGCCAGGTCCTCCCTGGACCGGAAACAAGCATCCTAAGACCGGTTTCGGGGTTTCACCCCTCTTCAGCCAGGATAGCTTGATTCCAGTGGCACAGTGAGCCCAGGACCCACGTCTGGGCATACCTGGCGCACTTAGGGCGAGAAAGCAAAAGACACACAATTGATGGAAGGAATGCAGAACAAATCAAAACATTCACCCCCAGTCAAGAGATCTGGGTTAAATCCATCATTCTTTTGCTCACCATGCCACCCCAGTTTAGACGTGGCCATATGCAAATCAGTCTTGACCCTGTACCTCATGGGAACAGTCCAGCCCGAACTGCCAAGCCAGTTCCTCCCTGGACCGGAAACAAGCATCCTAGGACCGGTTTCGGGGTTTCACCCCTCTTCAGCCAGGATAGCTTGATTCCAGTGGCACAGTGAGCCCAGGATCCACGTCTGGGCATACCTGGCGCACTTAGGGCGAGAAAGCAAAAGACACACAATTGATGGAAGGAATGCAGAACAAATCAAAACATTCACCCCCAGTCAAGAGATCTGGGTTAAATCCATCATTCTTTTGCTCACCATGCCACCCCAGTTTAGACCTGGCCATATGCAAATCAGTCTTGACCCTGTGCCTCATGGGAACAGTCCAGCCCGAACTGCCAAGCCAGGTGCTCACTACGCCACTGGAGTCAAGCTATCCTGGCTGATGAGGGCTGAAAGCCCGAAACCGGTCCTAGGATGCTTGATACCGGTTCAGGGAAGACATGGCTTGGCAGTTCGGTCTGGACTGTTCCCATGAGGCACAGGGTCAAGACTGATTTGCATATGGCTATGTCTGAACTGGGGTGGCGTGGTGAAGCAAAATAACGATGGATTAAACCCAGATCTGTGACTGGGGGTGAATGTTTGCCAATGTGCAACATTCCGTCCATCATCTTGTGTGTTTTGCATTTTGCCCTAAGTGGGAAGGGTATGCCCAGACGTGGGTCCCGTGCTCACTACGCCACTGGAGTCAAGCTTTCCTGGCTGATGAGGGCTGAAAGCCCGAAACCGGTCCTAGGATGCTTGATTCCAGTCCAGGGAAGACATGGCTTGGCAGTTCGGTCTGGACTGTTCCCATGAGGCGCAGGGTCAAGACTGATTTGCATATGGCTATGTCTGAACTGGGGTGGCGTGGTGAAGCAAAATAACAATGGATTAAACCCAGATCTGTGACTGGGGGTGAATGTTTGCCAATGTGCAACATTCCGTCCATCATCTTGTGTGTTTTGCATTTTGCCCTAAGTGGGAAGGGTATGCCCAGACGTGGGTCCCGTGCTCACTACGCCACTGGAGTCAAGCTTTCCTGGCTGATGAGGGCTGAAAGCCCGAAACCGGTCCTAGGATGCTTGATACCGGTCCAGGGAAGACCTGGCTTGGCAGTTCGGTCTGGACTGTTCCCATGAGGCACAGGGTCAAGACTGATTTGCATATGGTTATGTCTGAACTGGGGTGGCGTGGTGAAGCAAAATAACGATGGATTAAACCCAGATCTGTGACTGGGGGTGAATGTTTGCCAATGTGCAACATTCCGTCCATCATCTTGTGTGTTTTGGGCTCCCCAGAACAGAATCTGCTCCCGACTGGTGGGAATCTTTCCCATAACGACATTCAGTGTTTGTGGGCTGATACCCCTAGAGGCCAATTGTGGTGGTGCGGCTTGAGCAGTTCATGCAGGGTTAACTGTTAATGTTCGCATTATGAACTCTGTAAGATTTCTGTAAATTTTTACCAAATCTCTGTATAGTGGTCACATTTCTGCTGCAGTTAAATTAGCAGTGTCTGTATGCGGCTAAGACCGGCCATCTCGCTCCTTCTTTGCTGAGCGAATTGAGTCTCACGTTTTCTGTAGCATGTGGGAGGGTGCCTTTAAACAAATTTATATGCTCTTGCTAAGAGAGAGTAATTTCTAATTCTTCATTTGGAGTGTGTTCCTCCGGTGTTTAATTCTCAAAGTAGGCATGAAGCATTTGTGTACAATCATTTACAGCTGAGAATTTAAGCCATGAATTGAATTCCTCTGTCTTGAATGCTTCAGGTGCCTCAATCACAAAGGTAACATCTCCACCTGTAGCCGGGAGACCACAGTTTAGTAATTTGAGAGTAACTGCATGTCTGCACTTCTCTACTATGTTTAATTCCCCTTCTACTTCTTCATCAGTCAATGTTTTAAATTATTTGGAAGAAATTAGTACATTTATTTATGGAGATAGGGTAACACAATGTGGGACGTTTTTATCCTACAAGCTCGAACAACCTACAGCTAATACATAGGGTATACCTACTCAGCTGAGGTGGGTTTCCCTACCACCATGGATGTCTCCAGTTTGAAGGTGAGTAGGAGTCTCTGAGAAGTCACGATTGAACTACTCAGACGATCTCTAAAATAAGAACCCAACCAACGTTGGCGGCACCATGTCGTGTAGTTCCCACTGATCCATAGGATTTGCGCTTTTGTGGACAACATAGACTTTGGGTGATGTGCCTAGACTGATTCCAAACACCCCCATAGTATATGTTGGCCTAGAGGCCAGCTAGCTCAGAGTGCACCCGTAAACCCCCTAACGCAAACAAGTAACAAATGGTTTCTGGCAACCACTGAACATGACAACCCTGACCCCTCAAGGATCATGGTAACAGATCTAGAACCTTTTCGCTCAGTTACTTGGGCACTCTTGTTCTCAGAGAAATAGGCAGAAAATACACAATGGGACGTTTTCAATATATATTCTTGTATAGAATACATGTGCTGCGATAATCAGTTGACAGAAGCAGATGAAAGTGATTACAGGCACAAAAAGAGTAAATAGAAGATATAGTTCCACAATGGCCCTAGGACAGTGTATATATGCAGCCATATTATAGAAGGTATGAATCAGGCATACTCCTACTATGCAATCCCTACTGTCTAGAGTGCATGTAGGTGTAGAACCAAGAATTCCCCTATCGGATGATCCAACCCCATTAACTGGCAGGAAAGAATGTAGGACCCATCTTGGTCAGGAATTGGACACCCCTCATGGAGATGTCAGACAGCTGCTTGGCAAAGCCTCAGTATGCAGGGACCCTCGGTGTCAGCTGAAGTGCCTCCTCTGTCAACCCCCGGAAATGCTTCCTTATTTATAATAAAAAGCATCCTTGTGATGTACATGCAGATTAGCATTTGTTGTGGATATGTAGATAGCCCTGTCGCCCCATGGATGAAGATAGAACAACATTTGTACATTGTGCGTAAAGGCCTTGTACTCAGTGTCCGAGGCATCATGATAATGTTGTGGAAAGCCAGATGAATAAGCAAAGCAGTTTCAGAGAAACTAATCCAACATTGTCACACATGTAAATATTTGCAAAAGGGCACAGCAACAATGTTATTGTGCAGAAAAGAGGACAATGTAAGAAAATGTGCAGCGTTGCTACATGGGCCTAACTGGGTCACATAACAATAACATTAGGAAAAGGGGGAGAATTTTAAAAACTCCTATCAATTTCTCAATGAGAAGATACACTCACACTTAGGGTGTCGCTGGATATGTTCAATGACATATTCAAATTGTCCATGCACTGTGGGTCGTTTTTGTGCGTTCTATTAACTCGTTTCGATGGTTTTAAATCATGTGTACTGCGTACCACCTTCCCCAGGACAAATATTTTAAATGACTGCTCCAAACTGAATATCTTCCTACTTTGTATGAACACATTCAATCTATGGTGATGCTGTGGGTGGCAACCCCTCAATCACTCTCGAGAAGGAATTCTTAAACCTTGATAGATTAGTATGGGTGTGTCCGTAAAAACAAATCACACTCCATGGCGCAGTGATATAGAGTATCTGCTCGACATCAGTTGTCTCAAAAAAGTTGACAGCAATAGAATTAATTAAACTGTGTAAAAGGCAGCCCCACTGTCATTAAATCTGCGTTGCTTAAAATGTTTGAAATCAACCGGGTATGCTCACTGCCTTCGTTTTAAACCCATGCCACACCATATGAGAGGCGGCCACGTAGTCATTCATTCTGCATTGCTTACAATCTTTAAGTGTTGTATATTTGTCTTTTATGTGTTCTTTGTTAATGTGGTACATTGATAGTGTCAAGGTATAATGGTTTTTATTGGATGTAATTTTAGAGAATTTATAATTAAATGTTTTATGTGCTTCTCAAAATTCCTGCGGTATCAAACAAGTTTGATTGTGGTGATAGAGTGTGAGTATATTCATTGTTTTATTAATTCAGCAAGGGGAATCCTTCCTATTGATCAGATTGGATTTAGAAGAGTGTGCAGTGAAGAAGCCTCCCATTCCCTTCAAGGACATTGGAGACAATGCCTGCCTCCATCCCATGCCTATCCTTCTTTTTTTCATCCCCTAGAATGGCTGCCCCAGTGAAGATCATTCGATTTACAAGACTGCTAAATTCCAATGTGTTGCTTGTTGCATCAAAGAGGAGATACATTTGTGTACCACCTTGATTGAATTGGAACAGGCAACAATTGCACCAATTAGTGATATATTATTGAGTGATTTTAAGTGATGATTGCTGATTCATGTGGTGGCAGACAGTGAGTAAGGGTATTCAATCAATTTGTAAACTTGATTTCAATGATTTGCAATGTTTGGGGCCTGATGGGTGATCATTTTCCTGAAGGTGAGTGGTCCTTTCACACTTAGCAATATTTACTTGCAGGGTCCACTCCTTTTTCTGGTTCACTTTAGATAACAAACACAAATCTACACAAAATGCTCAAATTTGTTTCTCTTCTTGTTCTTCAACAGCAATACACTACAGGTATATTGGTCGGGATGGAGTTGGACTGATTCATTACTCGGAGTCAGGATGAGGATGGAAGGACTCAGGGCGGGACTACCTCATCAGTAAGAAGAAGGAAGTTATTGACTTCAAAGGGAAACCTGCATGATGTTGACTCTGATGCCTACTCAGCTCTGTGGACTGGAGAGGGGTACGTTGATTTGGGAAATGTTGCTGAGTGTTTGGGCTGGCTCAAATGTGAAGCTCCTCTTACATGGTTGTGGTCAGGGGGCCTGTTGCTTGTAAATAGAAACAGACTGATGATGCCAAATCCTCATCACATGAATCATGTGCTCAGCTAAATGTTATGATGACAGTTGTGAGATTGCTCAGCCTGGTATATGCAGGTACTTGCTGTGAGAAAGTGCCCTCTTTCTGCATGGTTGCCCCCACTTTTTGCTGAATTGCTAATGTGCTTTGACTGAGTGTGCCCTGTGCTCCTGCTAATCAGGTACCCAGGGCCTATGTTCTTTCCCTAAAACTGCATTGAAGCCTAAACCCAATTGGCATCTCTGGCCACAGGTCAGCCCCTGCTAAATGGTACCACAGGTATCCAGGGCACTGTGACCAGAGAAGGCCTCTAAGGGCTGCAACACTTATTGTGCCACCCTTAGAGGTCCTGTACCCTTACACACACACTGCCTTTGCAGGCTGCGTGTTTTGGAGCAGAACAAAGTGAAGAGTCGACATGGCACACATCTCTGTGTGCCATGCCTACAACCCACTGCCCTGGCATAGATCAGTCACCCCTCTAGCTGGGTGCACTATACCAGTGGTGAGGGTACAGGTGCATGAGCCCTGTACCCCTACAGTGTCTAAGTCCATTCTTAGACATTGTAAGTGCAGTGCTGCCATTAAGAGTATATGGTGCTGGGAGTTTGTCATTACGAACTCCACAACACCATAATGGATACACTGAAAACTGAGAAGTTTGGTATCAAACTTCTCAGCACATTAAACCCACACTGATGCCAGTGTGGGATTTAATGAAAAATGCACACAGAGGGCATCTTAGAGATGCCCCCAAACTAACCCACCTCTAGTGTCCAGGCTGAGTGGCTGCTTTCAGCTGCCACCACCAGACATGTTTCTGGACCCCTGGGTCGAGAGCCTGCTACTCTCTGGGGCCTGAAACAATGCACATCCTGGGACGAGGTGCCAAGCCTCCTCCCCCAGGATGGGCAGGGTTCATGAAGGGGAAGATTCAAAGGCTTGCCGCCTTGTGAGCTTCCCCAGGCCACTTGCTGCTCTCAGCAACTGGTCCCCACTGGTTCTGACCCCCCACTTTGGGCGGGAGAACCGGCGGGAAAAACAAGTGGGGAAGAGAGGTGTGACCACCTCTGCCAACTCCACCCCTCAGGTGGGGGAGGCGAGGTGAAGCACAACTCTCAGTCCACGCCATCTTGAAGATGGGGGGACTCAGCCAACCAGGGACAGGCTCATGCACCCCTCCCACTGGAGGGTGTCACAATAGTGAGTGTACCCACCCCAGGGAAGGGGCCCATTCATCCCTGCCTTTTTACCTACCTGTAACGCCCCTAAATCTAGTATTTAGGGGCACCCCTGAACCTTGCTTCCTCAGACAAGAACCTGCAACAAGAAAAAGAAGGACCGAACAGCCGTACAGCAGCTAACAAGAGGAAGGCGCCCACTGTCTTGGCCCCAGCCCTACCGGCCTGTCTCCCCCTCGAACCTGCTCCGGCAAAATCCCGGTGTGTCCTGCAGTCAGCAACCTCGAAAACTCCGGAGGACCTGACTGCCTTCAACTACAAAGACTCTGTCTCCCATGAACAGCGGATTTGTTCATCTGCAACCTCTGGCTCCGGCCGGACACCGCGGATCCGCCCCACTCTGCACCCGCCGTCCACGGCCCGAGCTCGAGTGGACAAACACCACGAGGAGGTCACCCCGGCGATCCTGACCCAAGATCCGGCGACCCCTGACCTGCCTCAAGCCTCGAGCCGACGCCTCAATCAATCAATCAATCAGGGGTTTATAAAGCGCGCTACTCACCCATGAGGGTCTCAAGGTGCTGGGGGGGGGCGGGTGCAGCTACGGATCAGTCAAAGAGCCAGGTCTTGAGGCTCTTCCTGAAGGTGTGCAGAGTGGGGGAGTGTCTGATGTTGACTGGGAGCTCGTTCCAGGTCTTTGCTGCGACGTAGGAGAAGGCTCTTCCACCTACCTGCAGCCTAAATCCAGAAGGTCCCACCAACCGCGACCAGGAGCTGGTAAGAAGATCCGACCCCAAAAGGCACCCCGAGCCTGCAGTTCCTTTGCAAACTGGAGGTTCCCCATTGAAACCAACAGGGCGCCCAACGTCGAAACAGCACCCTGCACCCGGCTGCCCTAGTGCCGCTGAGGGTGCACCTTTGGTGCTACTTTGTTTCCCCATTTGCCCTGAGCTAAAGTCCAGGAGCTTTGCTCCCACACCCAAGTGGCCTGCTTGCTAGCAGCCACCAACCGGAGGCCCCCTATCCCCCATTGGATAACATTGGGCCTCAGCACTCTGCACCCGGCCGACCTAGTGCCGCTGAGGGTGTAACGAGAGTGCATCCTTGACCCAGGGGGAACCCTTGTTCTAACCACACAAGCTCAACTCCAAAGACCAATTACTTACCTGGTAACCGTTAACTTCATTTCTCTCCATAGGAACCTATTGACTGTTTTTCTGTGAAAACTTTTCTAAGCGTGGAGTTAATTTGTATGGAAACCTGAGAGGCGCGCAGCGGCGGCGACGCAAGATGGCCGCCCTTTGAGGAGCTCCGCGACATCGAGCTACTCTCCTCATAAAAAGGCTTCACTTTACCCAGCTTAAAAACGATGACTTCTTGAATCGGAAGTTGCCGGGAGTGCTGAGGCAAGTTTTCAGACCTGGAAACAGTCTGCTTGTTACCTTTTTTATTCATTCCTCCTTTTTGCCTCAGTTCTCCCTCATATCGCGGCCGCCATTTTGCATTTTCTTTTTTCACACGCATCTCGTCCCTGCAACAATGTCTGTTTGAAATTCGTTTTGGGACGATGGGAAACTTTCTCTATCAAGGCACACTGCTCTTTAGCAGCTAACCATCCTACTTTCTACATTTTTTTCGAGGCATCACGCTGCTTATGGTAATGTGTGCAATCCTGTCATGATGGTGTGCTGTATACACTTGTAACCTCCACCTCCGGCATATTTGGATTTTCCTCCTTCTTTTTCACCATATGCTACTTCTAACTACTTTTGCCGGGCATTTTTGTCACGCCCTCATTCGGAATATCAATGCCATTTTTTGTCATTGGGTATTGTGGTTACGAATTTATACACTTTGAGAGAACCACTTTTTTCTCTAGTCTCTGTGGCCAATCACTCCTCAAATATGGATACCTCGCTTCCTACCAAGTCCCACGGAGCATCTGATTCCAACATTAATAGTCGCAAGGACTCTTCCAGTAACGCTAATAAACGTGTCAAGAAAGATCCGTCTTCTCCAATAAAATCACCTCTACTGTTGACTTTGAAGGACATCATGGATGAATTACGCAATATTCGACCTTTTCTGACGGAAACCACTGCGACACTCCAAAGGATTGAGGCAAAATGGTCTGGCCTAGACTCACGGCTCTCAGACGTCGAGCAAAAGATAAGTGATGCACAAGACGTTGTTGCCAAAGTAGATACTCTTTCTCGTGAGGTGGAGCATCTGAAGAAAACTACAGAGGACTTGGAAAATCGGAATAGGCGCAACAACCTACGTGTCTATGGTATTCGGGAGGGCTCCGAAGGTTCAGATATGATATCCTTTTTGAAGATTCATAATCCCCAGATAGTTGGCTTGCCGAAATCCACCGACCTCAACCTTCAAAGAGCTCACAGGATCGGCCCCCAAAATTCTTCCTCCTCTAGTAAACCACGAGGAATCATCGCTTACTTTCCGTTATACTCTGATCTCATGGCGACTCTTTCTGCAGCTCGACAACACAAGCAGATGCTCTGGTCAGGTCAAAAAATCTTTTTCAGCCAGGATGTTTCCAAACCTACTGCCAATCGCCGCAAGGAGTTTCTCGACCTCAGACCGTCTCTGCGCTCCATGAATGCTCGATATGGACTTATTCATCCCTGCTTCTTCAAAGTTACTTACAAAGACAGAACTTTTTCTTTTGAAGATCCAGCTGATCTTCGGAAATTTATTCATGCTCACAGGGGAGAAGCTATGGAATTGAGCAAAACTTGAATGTTTTCTTATATTTTCTGTCTTGTATTCCACAGGCTTCCCCTTCGATTCCTGTTGGGTGATGATGTTCGTATCCGCGTTGTTCATTTGTTTTGTTTTGCATGCTCCATTCACTATGTTATCCCCTTCACTGTTTGATAAGTTCCTCTCTTTCTCGTATGTTTACGTTCATGACTATTGTTTTCCGTAAATTTTTGTGGTTCTTATAATGTTACCTTCTTTGTTGTCCCCTTAGGGTTGCTTCTGTTCTTCTCGTCCCCCCCCCACCTGCTTCGTTGTCATTGTTCGGTAAGTTCCCTTCCTTTATGTACGTTTATCTTCACGATTACAGTTTACTGAAAATGTTGTTGTGGTTACTATATTTACTCTTCTCGGTGTCCCTCTCTTGGGGTTGCCTCTGTTCTACTCGTCCCCCCCCACCTACTTTAATGTCTCTCTCTTCTGTGGTCACTATGACTGAAGCTTTGCAGCTTCTTGTCATCTTCTTTCTGGCTATCCCTCTGAGGAGACTGTGTTCCCCCTACTCTCTCTCTCTCCCTTTCCCTTTTTTCCTTTCCTTACTTCTTTCTCCTTCTTCCTGTACCTCGATGCATCTTTTTTATGCTATCATATTCCTTCTTTTCAATTTCTATTTTCCATTATTTTCCTCCCTACATTTGTTCTTCTCCTTTTCAAATTTATCTCCATTCAGGATTTGCACTATTTAATGTTACTTAGTCTTCTGTATTTCACTTATTATACTTTTTTTAAGTTTAATATCTCTAAGAGCTTAATTTGGAATACGTTTTTTCGATGAGTGGTTTACGTATTATATCTTGGAATGTTAAAGGGATCCGTAATCCAATTAAAAAACAATGTGTATTATCTCACCTTGCCAAATTGAAATGCCAAGTAGCGTTATTGTAAGAAACACATCTTAAAGAACAGGATTTATCTTCTTTATGTAAACTATGGGTTGGTGATGTCTTTAGTTCCCCAGCAGTCTCTAACAAGAATGGTGTTGTAATACTGTTTCACAAATCATAAAATGTTTGTCTGCAAAATGAGATCAAGGACACTAATGGTAGATGGCTTTTACTAAATGTTAAAGTTAATGATACTCACTTCTCTATTTGTAATGTATATGGTCCTAATGGCATTGATTTAGTATTCTGGAATGATTTTTCCACTCTCCTCTCTTCTCACGCCTCTGATAACCTGATTGTGGGTGGGGATTGTAACCAACTCATGGACCCCTTCTTAGACTGTAAATCCCAAACCAAATGTATTCCTAATAATATGCAGAAGTCTTTTCACAAAGCAATTACAGCTAGAGGGTTGTCGAAGCATGGAGAATTTCCCATCCTGATGTCCTGGAATTTTCCTTCTTCTCCCCCGCTCATAGGTTTCATTCCCGAATTGATTACATATTTCTCACCCAATCATCTCTTCAATTCATGACGAATGCTGAGATTGGCTCCATTCTTATCTCTGATCATGCCCCGGTCATATTAGATATGGGTTATCCCTCACACCCACCTATCTCACGCAGATGGCGTTTTAATAATGCCCTTCTGCTGGACACTCAGTTTATTGAACAATTCACACAGTTTATGCAAGGGTTTTTTAATAACAACCTTTCCTCTGTATCACAATTTCACCTTATCTGGGACATTTTTAAAGCCACTGCTAGAGGATTTATAATAGGTTTTGTTTCCCGAAAAAGAAGAAGGCACGAACTGTCCTAAAACCTTGTCTAATCTCATTAAGGCTAAAATGCAATATAATAAACTATCCTGGGATAACGCCTGTAACAATCTTCTCAAATTTAATGCAAAAATGTACGGTGGCCGGAACAAAGCTGGCAAATCCCTAGCCAATTATCTTAAAATTAAAAAATAAAAGTCCAAGGTCGTTGCTATTACAGATAGCACAGGAGTTAGACACATTACAGATACTAAAATACTCGAATGTTTCACCGAATACTACACCTCTCTCTATACTCCTGAATCAGTCCCTACTACTGATCAAATTGATTCTTTCTTTAAATCCATTCCCAAGTCCCCTGACAACCATGCGGATCTTACATCTCTTGACAGCCCTATTTCGGAGCAAGAAATTATTAATGCTATTATTCACCTTCCCGAAGATAAAACACCCGGTCCAGATGGTTTTACTGTACGTTTTTTTCTTCATTTCAAGCAATTCCTAGTCCCTCATTTGCTATCCCTCATAAATCACTTCTCGTCTTCCGGTATCTCACAGGGTTCTTTCACTCAAGCGATGTTGTGTTTGATCCCTAAGAAGTTCAAAGACCTCTCTCATTGTAAAAATTACAGACCCATTTCCTTAATCAACACGGATTGTAAGATTTTTGCCAAATTATTAGCCCTTCGTATTAATTCGATAATCCCGGACTTAATTAATATATATCAATCAGGGTTTGTTAAAGGACGGTCTATTACAGATAATTCAAGGACTCTCCTCAATATTATCCATCTAGCCTCTAAGATGAACTCACTGGTTGCTGCAATCGCGTTAGATGCTGAAAAAGCATTCAACAGAGTAAATTGGGACTTCATTTTTGGAGCCTTGAAATGGCATGGTTTTAGCCCCCATTCTTAGATACATCCAGCTTCTATATTCTGCCCCCTCTACTTCCATCTGGGTTAATGGTTGTCAGTCCAAATATTTTCCACTCCACAGAGGAACTAGACAAGGATGCCCTCTATCCCCTCTTTTATTTATTCTCGCTCTAGAACCTTTTTTTGAAAAACTTCGTCGCTCCCCCATTATACGGGTTTTCAGTTTAAACACATACATATTAAGTTCACTGCTTATGCAGATGACATTTTATTATACCTATCTAATCCCAACACCTCTTTGCCCACATTTTTCTCCTTGCTTAAGGAATATTCT
Source organism: Calotriton arnoldi (assembly GCA_963921515.1). NCBI lineage: Eukaryota > Metazoa > Chordata > Amphibia > Caudata > Salamandridae > Calotriton > Calotriton arnoldi. The sequence continues at coordinate 792,049 of CAWUFW010002047.1, forward strand.
CTAGTCTCTGGTTATAAACGTAATCTTGACAAGTCTGAGGTATTGCCACTGAATAAGCATTGCTTTTCTCACATGTTTCAAGACACAGGTTTCAGGTGGAACCCCAAGAATATTAAATGCTTAGGCATCCTCTATACTAATAATATAAAATATACTATTAAAATTAATCTTGCGGACATACTTAAAAAACTTTCTGCTCTCACAGATAGCTGGTCTCCTCTATTCTTGACTTGGTGGGGCAGACTTGCTACAATCAAAATGATGCTGCTCCCGATCATCAACTTCGCTCTCTCTATGCTCCCAGTCACTCTCCCACTCTCTTTTTTTAACACTATTAACCAATCCCTGACCAACTTTTTATGGAATAACCGTAAAACTAGGATTTCACTCACTCGACTTCAGCAACCTAAGGAATTTGGAGGGGTTAATTTTCCTAAACTTAGATGCTATCATTCTGCATTTACCCTGAAACAAGTTTGGACTTTTTTATCTGACTCCTAACACGCACCTTCAACGGCCTGGAGCTCTCTGGAACAATCCCAATATGCACCATTCTCCTTTGCTGTGGCCACTAGATTATCCCAACCCCCTAGACGCTTTTCATCGCCCATTTTTTCACACTCGTCTGCAGTTGCTACCTCTTTGTTTAAAGCACATTTTTCTCACTCGGGTAACTTTATACTTACTCCTGTCTGGTATAATAAACACTTAAAGATTAAAAACAGAGCTCTTTTTTGGAAAGAATGGATCGATAAAGGCATTATTACATTGGAACACTTGATGATCAACGGGTCTCCTATGGATTTCATGGAGATCCAACATAAATACGACATATCTCTTTTATATGCTCCTCAGTATCCTCTCCTTAGATCATCCATTATTCATTTCCAATCCCAAAATGTTCCCTTGCCCTCTTCCAATCAGATATCCACTCTCTTACTTGACTTCTCAACTCAGTTTAAAGCCTCCCACATTTACAAGATTTTGTCTCTTCCCTCTGTTCCTAGAACCAAATCCAGTACTGAACTTCTCTGGGAAAAAGATCTGGCACATGAATTCTCGTTTCAAACCTGGGGCTCCATTTGGGCAAAAATCCACACCTCCGCACGCTCAGCGAGCACTACGCAGACTCTATATTATTTCTATAATAGGCTCTTTCTTACCCCCACAGATCTTCACAAGTTCAGGATAATGGACGATATGAAATGCTGGTCTTGCCCGCATGTTAATAGTGATTTACTTCATATGTTTTTTTCTCTGCCCTATGGTCAAGAGTTTATGGTTACTTGTCTGGAAGAAGTTGAATAACATTTTATCTACCAATGTTTCCTTTGATAGTGTACATGTTTTTCTGGGATGTTCCTCTACCATATGGAATGCCCAGGGCAGCGTGGGCAAATTTGTTGATTTGTTTATAGCTATACTTTTCAGATTATTACATCCAATTGGAAGGACTCTACAAAAATTTCGTACCAAGCTTGGTGGAACCTGCTATGTCATCATCATAGACTAGATCGTGCATATGCCACCTCTACGCCCTTATTGATCAAAAAGGACTTGCTATGGTTACCACTCACCACATTTCTTTCCAGGTCGCCCGTTTGATTTAACTTGTATGTACTGCGCCATGAACCTTTTAGATAATATTATGTTCATAATTTCCCTTTACTGTTACTTTTACTTCACATTCTAGCTGCCGCTCATTACTTTCCCTTATCTTTCTTTTCTCCCCCCCTTTTTTCTCTCTTTCCTTCCTTCTTTTTTCCTCCTTTCCTTCTTAAACACTAAGGGGCCGATTCCGATTCGGGTCGGACAGCTCAAAAAGAGCCGTCCAGACGCTTACCTCCCGACCGACCCGTCCCGGGAGCTGGTCAGTCCTGCCGATCAAGTACGATGCGTGCATGTGCTGAAAACTCGACCGACACGAACTCGCCAAATAAATACTCAATTCACCCTACGACCCGGTCCCGTAAACGCAGAATCGACTCGCACGGGGGCTAGGTCAGAGCTGTTTCCGGCCGGACAAGTACGATGCGCACTTCCTATGCGCCGAGCGAGTCGACACGTACGGCACGTCACAGCATCCAGAAAAGCTGCATGAAAGGAACGATTCGCGCCACAACACGATCCCCGGACACGAGACGTACAAGCCTGCAACTGGGACGAAACGAACCAACGACCAGTGCAGACGAGACGGTGTCGACATGAATCCCATCGCACAGGCCATACCGATCCTCTACATCCATGGACTGATCCGGAACAGACGCCAACGACGGAGACGGTAAGAGACACCCCCCAAACAAACAGCCGACACGTACCAGTAAACCTGTGACAAATACCCAGGCCCCCCTTGCCCATCACCCCCACCCATAGGGGGCCTCTTGCCTGTCACCACTACCACCCCCACCCATAGGGGGCCTCTTTGCTGGGACTACTCACACCCCCACCCATAGGGGGCCTCTTGCCTGCCACCACTTCCACCCCCACCCATAGGGGCCTCTTGGCTGGGACTACTCACACCCCCACCCATAGGGGGCCTCTTGCCTGTCACCACTCACACCCCCACCCATAGGGGGCCTCTTTGCTGGGACTACTCACACCCCCACCCATAGGGGGCCTCTTGGCTGTGACTACTCACACCCCCACCCATAGGGGGCCTCTTGGCTGGGACTACTCACACCCCCACCCATAGGGGGCCTCTTGCCTGTCACCACTCACACCCCCACCCATAGGGGGCCTCTTGGCTGGGACTACTCACACCCCCACCCATAGGGGACCTCTTGCCTGTCACCACTCACACCCCCACCCATAGGGGGCCTCTTGGCTGGGACTACTCACACCCCCACCCATAGGGGGCCTCTTGCCTGTCACCACTTCCACCCCCACCCATAGGGGGCCTCTTGGCTGGGACTACTCACACCCCCACCCATAGGGGGCCTCTTGCCTGTCACCACTTCCACCCCCACCCATAGGGGGCCTCTTGGCTGGGACTACTCACACCCCCACCCATAGGGGGCCTCTTGGCTGGGACTACTCACACCCCCACCCATAGGGGGCCTATTGCCTGTCACCACCACCAATAGTGAACTGTGTGAGTACCACTACCAATGCCCACACACATAGGATGGGTGATGTGTAACACATACCCCATACCCCAACATAAGGACTACAAACCAAAGGATATCCACAACAACCTCATGACCACAACATGTAGTCTGTGTACAATACCCACCACAGTGAACATGAACAATGTAACTCACAACACGTGTCTGCAATACCATAGTGTGGCTAACACAAGCCAAGCCTCACATGAGCACTGCAGTAATGTCCCCAACACCCATCACTTGAGTGTACAAAAGGTAACTGTGTGGTACTAAACAGCAGCATATGTAGAGCACTGTGCTAATGGGGTCTCAACCCCCATCAGCACAGTGACATGAAGGTGAGTGTGGGGATCACACATGCAGCATATGTAGAGCACTGTGCCAATGGGGTCTCAACCCCCATCAGCACAGTGACATGAAGGTGAGTGTGGGATCACACATGCAGCATATAGAGCACTGTGCCAATGGGGTCTCAACCCCCATCAGCACAGTGACATGAAGGTGAGTGTGGGGATCACACATGCAGCATATGTAGAGCACTGTGCCAATGGGGTCTCAACCCCCATCAGCACAGTGACATGAAGGTGAGTGTGGGGACCACACATGCAGCATATGTAGAGCACTGTGCCAATGGGGTCTCAACCCCCATCAGCACAGTGACATGAAGGTGAGTGTGGGGATCACACATGCAGCATATGTAGAGCACTGTGCCAATGGGGTCTCAACCCCCATCAGCACAGTGACATGAGGGGACTCCACTCCTGTGGAAGGAAAGCTGTGCCATATGTTGTCCATGCAGGCCACCAGCATGTCAGCAGTATACTTTGTCACACAGCTAACATATACCACACATTGGTGGCCCTGGTAACAGCAGCCTGGGCACGGGAGGGTCCCCTGAGTCAACTGCACAGAGTCAACACACATGTAGATGAAGTAGCACTGAGGACACAGATGAGTCCATCCACATAGATGCATACACTTGCATGTCCATTGGAGATGGCCACACAGTCAGTGAAATGGGCCAATTGAACCATGCTAAGGCCAACAGGTGTGCATGTGTGTAAGACACTGATGAGACATTGCTAACAAAAGATAGATAACACATTTCCAAAGACCATAATCATGACCCCGTCGGATTGCTGCAAAGGATGACATGGATACACACCCCAACAGGACATACCCCCCATGGGCCACATGGTCTCCAGCACAGTGACACTACATTTCCCAGCCATGGAATACACCATCACTGGAGCAAGGGCATGTCAAGTATCAACAACATCATGTACATCTGAAGCAAAACCACTAGTGAACAAAAAGGAGCTTTTATTCAGACGAGTTATTTGTGTAATGGAAAATCATGAAGGCCTATGGCCAGTCCATAAACAGACCCAACAGGGTCAAGTGTCCAAATGCCACATTTGGCATGCCTGCACTGCCAACGGAAGGGGACATACCCCTGGGAGGGGCATACATAGAGGCCAGCCAGGCACCGCAGGTACAGGATCATGGGTCTACAGAAACAGGCAGGGAAGGACTGGTGGGTGCAGGAGCGGCAGCTGCAGCGGAGGAGTCTGACAGGGTGGGTGCCGGCACGACTTGGGGGCACAAGTCAGGATCAGTGGGTGCCGGCACAACTGGGGGGCACAAGTCAGGAGCAGTGGGTGCCGGCACAACTGCAGTGGGCAGGTCAGAGGGAGTGGACACGGAACCCACTGCAGTGCCCAAGTCAGACCGGGAGGGCAGAGACTCCACTGCAGTGCCCATCCCCAGGGGAGCAGGAAGTGGATCCGGTGATGTGGGCAGGACGGAGGGGGAGGGCACGCCCTCCACAGCAGTGCCACACACAGGCTGAGTGGGGTGTGGGGTGCTGGAAGAGCAAGAGGCAGGTGGGGAAGGCCTGAGCATCTTGGGGATGCGGTAGCGATGGGTGGGTGAACCTGGGGCAGGGTGTGGTGGTGGGACCTGTGGAGTGGGAGCCTGGGGGATGGCGGGTGGAGACTGTCTGGTGGAGTGTTGGGCCAGTGGTGGGGTCTTGCTCTTCCGTGTGCGGGGGGACCTGCGGCGTGGTGTCTCAGCCTGCCTGCGCCTGGGGAAGGGTGTCTGGGGGCGAGGGACACCCCCCTCTGTGTGGCCGGACGCCCTCTTCCCCTTGTGTGCTGGTGTGGATGGATCAGTGGGGAAGAGTCCGAGGTCGACCAGGAAGAGCCTCTTTGCAGCTGGGGATGCAGTTGAGGCAGTGGAAGGGGCCGTGGAAGGGGCTGTGGAGGGTGAGGCATCGGAGGACTGCGGAGTGCCTGTGGATGCATGTGTGTGTGTGTCTGACCCATCCCCGGTGAGTGTATTATCAGTCCCCTGAGTATGCGTGCGTGCATGTTTAGACTTTGGCTTGGGGGTGTGTGTAGTGCCTGGGTCTGTTGTGTGCAATGATGGTGCAGGTGTGTGTGTGAGTTGGACAGGTAGGGTGCTGGGAGTAGGGGATGGGGCAGGGGCAGGAGGGGGAGGGACTGCTGGAGGAGGGACACTGCTGCCGTCAGTGAGGAGGCCATGCCCTGACTGGTCCTCTGTAGGGCAGACATGGATGATGACATGCCCTCCATGTACGACACCAGCTGGTTCAACAGACCCGTGTGCACATGGAAGACACGCAGCATGGATGACTGCCCCACATGGATCTGCCGCAGCAGGTCAACAGACTCCTCACTCAGGGCTGCAGGGGACACAGGGGTAGGGGTGCGGTGCCTGACTGGAAGGAGACATGCCCATGAATACGGGCGCCTCCACGGACCTTAGATGTGGGAGCCATGGGGAGGGCAGTGATGGTGGGGGCGGGGACAACCTCAACAAGTGTTGGATGGTGGCTGCTGCCACCCGCCTCCACAAGGAAGTCCCCGTCACTGCTGCTGTGGTCCTCAGCTGCGGTGGTGTTTGCCGAGGAGCCCACAGACTCACTCCCTCGCCCTCCGTGCCACTGGGTCCCTCCGACTCCTCAAATTCCGACCCAGTCTGGCTCTCTGGCTCCCCCTGGTCCGTGGAGCGGTCTCCCTCTGTGTCCGTGTCTGTATCTGCACAGGGAAAATAGAATGAAAACACATTAGTCATCTGCACTAACCACACACACCACAGAAAGTACAGCACATCAGTGGCCAAGTGCGGGCATCAATCAGTTGAACTTTGCTAGGAGTGCTCACACAGATTTGCATAGGCCAATGGTTAGTCTGAGAGTCGAGCATGGCATTCACATCCCTCCTGCCCTTGCACCCATCTGTCTTGCGCATGTAGGATCCCTACACCCCACTGCAGACACATGCACCACCTACCCATCACTTGACAAGACCTGAAAATACCTAGTGGTCTGTCAACATGCACACATCACATCTGCTGAGAATGGACCTGTACATTTGCCTGGACGTAGGGATGGCCAGTGTTGCATCTGAGAGGCTGGGGCTGAGTACATGCACCAGACATCCTGATCCCCGCAAGTCCTGCATACCTTGGCACAATGGAGTGCATGTTGCACATGACACACTCCTGCTGGATCACCCCTAGGTAGTGTAGTCCCATGGCTCAGCCATGCCTGTGAGATCATACATCACAGTCTCCAGTCACAGGGGGCAGGGCAGCCCTACAACAACTGTCACCACTGTGTCACATTCCCAAGACATGGGGCCTGCAAACTCTGTAGCTGACAACTACACATTACCATCCACAGTAACAACAGCGTCTGGATTCTGATGTGCCCACCCCAGATCCATTGGACGCATGAGAGACATGGGATAGGGCACTCTGAAGCTGAGCAACTCGCACGCTGCTGTGAATGACACCCAGCTGCTGGAACTACCCGGTTGCAGGCACCATTGTGCACGGTCAAGTCATCACATCCATACATGTCACAGAGGTATTGTCTCACATGGGCACATCTCAGATTGCATGCTGACCCCAAACCCATGTACACACCAGTGGGCCTGACAACGGTGCCACAGCACAATGACACAGGGGCAGACACCTGAGGGAACTGTTCACCTGGCACAAAGTGCCAACCGAGACACGGGAGTGGGAGTACAGACTGTAGCATGCCCTGGACTAGCCATGACTGTCCTGCTCCACGTGGAACAGGTGATAGCCATGGACAGTAGGCAGGTGGCTGTGCATATGTGACACACTTGAGGTACATGCTCCAGAGGCCCCAACAGTTTACCAAACCAGCAGCATGGGTGTGTGCCGAATGCCCCAGGCACATGTGGTGAGCCCGAGCTGTCAATTGGCCACATGACAGGAGTACATGCAGATAAATACCAGGACCCTGGCATGTACTGTACAATGGTCCCACCCTTGAAGCACAACACTGAGTCCCCTGAAGCAATGCTGGCCCACATCCCATGCACCTTCACATGTAAGGGCACAGTTCCCACGTGACACTATGCCCAGACAGAAACAGCAACACCTGGCAAACAGATGAGAAGGGGGCAAGTCACCAGAGAGGGACATGGGTCCTGGACTAACTGAACAATGTACTGTTGAGGTGTTACCAGGCCAGAGGGGGCACATAGCATGTCAGACACAGCACACAGTGCAGTCATGTACTCACCCCCTCCTTGCTGCTGTCTGGCCTTCAGCTGCCCATCCAGGTCCGGGAAGACCACCGCCAGGATCCGGAGCATGTGGGGGTCAGGGTCCGGTGTCCGCCCCTCCTGCGTGGAGGCGACAGCTTCAGCTGGACCCGTGCGATCCTCCGGGTCCAGCCCCGAAGGTCCTGCCACCTCTTCTGGCAGTTGCGGATCCTGCGCCTGTAGACCCCCACGGATCTCACCGCCCGGACGATGCTCCTCCAGATATCATGCTTCTTCTGGGCAGCAACCTGTGAGGATGACAAAGTGCAGAGGACATTACTACACTGGCAACATATTAGTGCAACACACAGGCAGTCACACATGTGGGCATCAGCAAGGCTAATGAGGTACACAGGTGGTGCAACTATGGTTGAGGGACCGGTGTCCAGCACTCACAGCTTTGAGACATGGCCTGGGAAGGGGACCTAGTGACAATACACCTTGCACTGCACTGCAACTGTGCAGTACATGTGGGTGCCCCATTTGTGGCAAGAGCAGTAGTCAGTGGGCAACCAAGCCACTGGTGTACACACTAATGCTGCTGCTGGTCAGACCAGTAGCACAATTAGCAAAGCAGTGGACAGCACACTCACCTGCTCCCCTGGTTTCCCATAGAGCTTGGTGTACTGCGGCAGGAGCCCGTCCAGCAGGGCCTGGTTCTCCTCCTCACTGAAGGCTGGGGCCCTCTCCACAGTACGTGCCATCATTGAAGCCAGAGGAAGCAGAGACAGCAGCAGTGATGATCTTGATGTGCTCCAGTAGCATGTGGTGCAGGCAAGTGGGTTCTCTGGGGGCCAGGCAGCCTTATATCTGTGCTGTGGAGGCATGTCTGCCCTGGGGTACAAAGGGATAGGTCCAAAAGCTTGCATCCTATGAATTTGGCCAATCCATGGGATAGCACGACTCGTACACGCCTTCAGCATCATTTAAAACATCACCTCCGTGACACACTGGCAATTGCAACAATGTTGTACGACTCCAACTGAATTTCCTGCACACGCCTCGTTCAAATTTCAGATCCGCGTCCATCACCATGACAGCTCATGGCCAATGAGGGTGCAGGGCCCGGCAAATGACTGTACTACGCGGATTTTGAATGGCAACACACACCCGTCTCCATCAGATTCAATGGGCAAGACGTGCGCGCGGCTCGGCCATAAACGACGGACGCATCACACGCGTCCGTCGCCATTGCAATGTGTGTCCCTGACATGCGCGCGGCTCGGTCATGCACGACCGACGCGTCACACGCGTCCATCGCCATTGCAATGTGTGTCCCTGACATGCGCGCGGCTCGGTCATGCACGACCGACGCGTCACACGCGTCCGTCGCCATTGCAATGTGTGTCCCTGACATGCGCGCGGCTCGGTCATGCACGACCGACGCGTCACACGCGTCCGTCGCCATTGCAATGTGTGTCCCTGACATGCACGCGGCTCGGTCATGCACGACCGACGCGTCACACGCGTCCGTCGCCATTGCAATGTGTGTCCCTGACATGCGCGCGGCTCGGTCATGCACGACCGACGCGTCACACGCGTCCGTCGCCATTGCAATGTGTGTCCCTGACATGCGCGCGGCTCGGTCATGCACGACCGACGCGTCACACGCGTCCGTCGCCATTGCAATGTGTGTCCCTGACATGCGCGCGGCTCGGTCATGCACGACCGACGCGTCACACGCGTCCGTCGCCATTGCAATGTGTGTCCCTGACATGCGCGCGGCTCGGTCATGCACGACCGACGCGTCACACGCGTCCATCGCCATTGCAATGTGTGTCCCTGACATGCGCGCGGCTCGGTCATGCACGACCGACGCGTCACACGCGTCCGTCGCCATTGCAATGTGTGTCCCTGACATGCGCGCGGCTCGGTCATGCACGACCGACGCGTCACACGCGTCCGTCACCATTGAAATGTATGTCCCTGACATGCGCACGGCTCGGTCCGATCAAGTTATTTGGGTTTTGGGGACATTGAACGTGTCGGTCAGCCTTGCTGTCAATTCCTGACAGATGACATCCTCTGTCACTAGCTAGGGACTATGGGGCACACCAATGGCACCACTGCCTGTGCCACAGTGTGTCCCCAGTCATGTATGGCTGCCTCTTATGTGTGTGTCTGGGGGCACGGATGTGTTTGGTCATGTGCCACTTGTTGACAAGCACTCCCAGGCTGGACCCGGATGTGGGTGGACACATACATGTGTGGTGTGCCCATTGCCACAGGGGGGTGCAGCAATGCAGTACAGGACATTGGCAATGGACACAGTCCCAGCCAGGATGTGCGTGTGTGTCGTGTCACATGTACCCTGTCTCATCAGTGTTAGTAGCTTCAACGCAGGGTGAACCAGTGTCGACATTGTGATGTCCATACACTATCTGTGTGCATGTGGTGTGATCCAATGTGAGCTGATCCACACATCACATTGGTTTGTACATGCACAGTGTTGTTGTGTGGGGGTGGCACAGACACCTACATATGTCCACTTGTGGCGACAGGGCACATGGACTGTGGCTAACATGCTTGTTGTGTGTAATGTCAACGATACGTCACATCATGGCTGTGTAACTGTCAGTCAGGGAGCTGTGATGTGGAGAAAATATCTGTCCTCACTAGTCACTGTGGGCTTTGTGTGGTAGGTGGCAACAGGGCAGATGTACTGTGCTAGGGCCCATTGCTTTGTCATGGCACAACAGGGGCCCTGTCATGTGCACATCTTGGGCTTCAATGTGCGTTGATGCCATGTATGGGACATTAGTGTCTGTAACCTGTGGCAACCACCTCAGCTCATTGTGTTATGTGTTTGTTTATGATGGGCTGTGTTGCTGTGGCTTTGTGACATTGCTGGAGGGTGTGCCTTCATCCTTTGTTTCTGTCTGTACTGCAGGGCCCCAAATGTACCTAGGCCATTCCCGGACCTGGCAACGATGGTGGAACGTGAGTCCATCAGAAAGTACCGTTTCACCAGGGCAGTGATTGAGGAGTTGGCAGGGCAGTTGGGCCCACACCTGCAACCTGGCCGGCCATACCCGACGGCACTGACCCCCAAGTGAAGGTGATGGCAGCCCTTCATTTCTTTGCGACGGGTACCTTCCAGTACACTGTGTCTTCTGGTGGAGGGATGTCGCAGACAATGTTCAGTGGGGTGCTTCGGGATGTGTTGGAGGCCATGTTACATTTCCTGGACCTGTACATCTATTTCCCCACACCCCAACGACTTGCAGACATAAAGGGTGACTTCTATGCCCTGGGGAGGATGCCAAATGTCATAGGCTCCATTGACGGGACACATGTGGCTTTGGTGCCACCACAGGCACATGAGCTGCCATACAGGAACCGCAAGCATTTCCACTCCATCAATGCTCTGGTGGTTTGTTTGGCGGACATGACAATCTCCCATGTGTGTGCCCGTTTCCCTGGGTCTGCGCATGATGCCTATGTGATGAGGAGTAGTCGTGTCCCTAGACTGATGTCACGGATGCAGAATCTACGTGCCTGGCTTGTTGGTGTGTACTGACTTTTCCTCATTGTGTGTGCCTGCCAATTGTGTGCTACCTGTTTTTCTCCAACTCCTCTAATGTGCATGTGTCTGTATGTAGGTGACTCTGGATATCCCAACATGCCATGGTTGCTGACACCCCTGAGGAACCCTGTGACACCAGCCGAGATGTGCTACAACCAGGCACATGGTCGTAGCAGGAGGGTGATAGAGCGGACATTTGGACTCCTGAAGAGCCGCTTCAGGTGTTTAGACAAGACAGGAGGTGCCCTCCCGTATGCCCCTGCTAAGGTGTGCCGGATCATCATCGTAGCATGCATGCTGCACAATCTGGCAGTGCGAAGGGAGTTGCCCCTCATCCAGGATGACAATGACCAACACCCGCCACCTGTGGAGGATCCTGGCCTGGGCCAGGATGCCAGTAGCGATGATGAGGCTGCGGAGGATGTCCGCACACAGCTCATCAACAACTTCTTCTCCTGAATGTGAGTATACAGTGATGTGTTGTAAATGTGTTGTGTGTGCATGTTTTGTGTGTGTGGTGCACCTTGCATGTGGCTGTGTGCTACTTGTGTGGATGCCTGCTGTGATGTGTCCATCCAGTTTACCTGTACTCCCCACCAGTTGTGTGATGATTAGTATTTTGGGGTGGTGTAGTCTGTGATTTGTGTTTGCCATGTGTGTTGCAGTTGTATGGCGTCATGCAGTGTTAACAATTGTGTTTCTGTCTGTCCTTCACAGGGTACTGTGGCTGTTGTTTGGTGTACAGAGACCCCTGATGCCCATGCTCCACTGCCAGGATGGAGTCGTTAGTGTCCCGACGAGTGATGTGCCAGGCACCCCAGGACTTCCATAGTTATCCACTTGGTGACCGTGTGCCCACTGTCAGGTGTTGCTAGCTTGCATGTGTGTAATAAGGGACATGTGGCAATTGCCTGACAATAAACTGTGCTGCACCTTCTGATGTGTGTTGCTTGTGCCTACACATCAGACTGACATTGACGTACTGCACTTGTGGGCCTGTCACCACTGACTCAGGTTGGCTGTGTAGTTTGTGCATACCACAGGCTTGCTTGTCAACATTGATGTTGGCAATGAATTGGTTGGACGTGGTGGGCATGTGTAAAGTAGACCTGGTGGTGTGTCTCCCACATATGTGGCACATTGGCCTGACTGACATGACAGTGTACTCATCACAGTACAGGTTTGCATGCACAGTGTTCTTCAGCACATCCAGATCTACATGCCACTGGCAACCTCTCAATCACCACAGAGTCACGTCTTGTGTTTAGGTGAATTTATTAGCACATAAGTGGGGATGGTGCTCAGGATTGGGAGTGTTGTCCGTTGGCTTTAGAATCCAAAGTTCACAGATAACAAGTTAGGAGTGTTGGTAGATGAAATGTCTAGAGTACAGTCCACAGTCATTAAGCACATTGTTCCAACTCAGACCCTCCATGTCATGTGAGGGAGTACGATGTCGTACAACAAGGTGAACGGTTTGCACACAAAGGTCACTGTCCAGAACAGGTGTTGGTTTCCTGGGGGATGTGCATGGGCATCTTCGTCTCACTTGTTCCTCACCGGACGACCCCTCTTCTTCTTCTCAGGGGAGTCTCACCTGCAGGCTGCTGCCGTGCACGGGGGCTTCCACCAGACCCCCTCACTCCCTGTGGCAGTGGCAGATGTTGTTGCCCGAGATGTAGTCGTCGCACAGGGAGGTGGGCTCAAGTTGGTGCTGATCTGGCGGAGGCAGGTCAACATTTCCCGGTGCACCACTGCTATATCTTCCATGGTATCCCACTTGGACTCCATATTTGACAGGTGTGTTTCAACACGGGACATGTGGGAGTCCAAGCGGGCATGGTGGGCAGCCTGCTGTTCTTTGATGTCCGTGAGGATCCCCACTACCTGGCTGAACCCTCCGGTGCTCTCCTGGTACGCATCCATGATGCGTTCCAGGTGGGTGTCATCCTGCAGACCCGCACCCTCAGTGGAGCCTCTGCTCGGCCTCCCACCCCTCCCACCACCCCTCGCCACACGGCCAGCACCTGTGGTGTTCCGCACAGGTGTCACAGGGGGACCTTGGATGTTGTTGCTGTTGTCAGGTGCCCTGGTGCCCTGTGACTCTGTGCCGTCTGATGGTTCGGTGGGTCTGTCCATGTTGGCAGGGGTGGCTTGCGGTGTATCAGCAGTTGCAGGGGTGGTTTCAAGGGGGGCAGGTGAATGTTGCCGAGGGGCTGCATGAGGGCCGAGACCGGAGGGGCCAGCTTGGGTGTCGTCCGACGAGGTGTGAGACTGTGCGCCACCGGAGCCAGGTGGGTCCACCGGAGCCTGGGACAGGGACTCTTCCTCGTCTGTGGTTGAGTCCACATCTGCCCCTGTGTTTGGAAGGAAGACACAATGTTAGTGATGTATTCATGGACATCAATGGTTCATACACATGACATTGGCCACTGTGGTTGGTGTTGCATGCCTGTCCATTGCATCATCCTACTTTGTCACTGCGGGAGATTTCCATTAGTGTGGTGCATTCACCTGACACCCTGAGGCACTTTGGTTGTCAAGTCTAGCTGTCTGCCTGCCTGGCATCTTAATTGCACGCTGGATTGTACTGTGCCATTCCTGCACTGGTGCTGACACATGCCTGACACAGGTGTTTCATCCCTGTCAACATTTGTGCTTTGACGCTGGCATCCTTGCAAAGGCACCTAGTTTGGGATCTCTGTTTGGGGCATGTGTGATGCCAGTTTGTGTCAGTCAATGTGCATCACATTAGTGTGTCTGCACAACCTGGTCACAGTCCAGCATGCCCGGGTTGTCCTGATGTTCTCTTCTGTGTTGTCTGTGTCCCCAGTCCACATCCCATTTCACACAGGTGATGGTGTCACTGTTGCTAATGGAGTTGTGTGTGAGTTTTGTGTTTGCACACATGCTTTGTGATGTCAATGTCCTCCATGGTGGTATGGACTGTTCGCTGCGGCTGTCTTTCTTTACTAGAGTCGTGACCAGAGGTGTGTGTTCGGTTGCTTCAGCTGTGACTTGCATGCCTGCTCCAGTGCAGCCCATGTTAGTCCTTGTGTCCCCAGTGTCCATGTCAGTGAGTGCTGTGTGGTGTGGATGATGCCTACAATACTGGACAATGTCTGCGTTTCATGTGGCTGACAACGGGTGTTTGAGTGTATGTCAGCATGCTACAGTGTGAGGGATGTTGGTAGGTCCATTGTAGTCAGTCAGGTGTCCCCTGTCACTGCTGTGTATGTGAGTTGCTGTGTGTTTGGGTCTCTGTGGTAGGTCTGCATTTCTGCACTTGTCAACTACAATCCGCGCTTACCTGTCCAGGCCAGAGGGGGACCCTGGGACACTGCATCCCCGGAAGTTGAGTGCAAAGGTACATTTGCAATAGCTGGCAGTGTGACTGTGATTGGGTTGGTCGATGCGTGTGTGTGACTAGCAGCCTACTCATACATTGTATCCATGTGTCAGCCATCTTGCCCTGCTCTTTGGTTTGGCAGTGTGTGTTCCCAGGGCTGCTGTTAGTTTTTGCTGGATAGATGTGATTTGCAGCTGCCTCAATGGTTTTCAGTGTCATTGCAGTACCTCCTCCTCCTCCAGGGGCCAGGCAATTCACACAGAGACATGCTTCAATGTCGGTGAGTGTGGGTTGATGTTGAGGTTGTGAGTCAGTGGTGTAGTGGTGGTTGTACACAAGTGGCAACAGTCCCTGTACGTCACACAGCAGTAGCCAGTATGGTGGGTCTTGGGTGTTGTTTGCATGAAGTGTGGGTAAATGCCTTCTCCCAGGTGAGTTGTGTGGAGTTTGTGTTGAGGGGTGTGTGACAGCACATGGTGGTGGGCATGGTCAGAGCTGGCAGTGCTTCTCCCTCCATGGCCAGATGGGCCACTATTGTGTATGCTTCCCTTGCAGGGAGTGGCAGTTGACTTTCAGGATGTCAGGCATCAGGGTCCTGCATTTGGTATGTGCACATAGCCCATCAGGGCCTTGTGCTCCCCACAGCAGGACCCAGTGTCAGCCATCTTGAGGGTACATTGTTGTTGGTCCATTTGTGAGGGGGGCTATTGGCTGTGACTACAACTCCCATCATGCTTTTGGCTACACTGACTTCCCCAACATCCCCGAGCTTCCTTCCTGTGGGTCAGGTTCCCTGTGAGGTGGTGTGACAGTGGTGGCAGACTGTGTGGCAGTGTCTGTTGGGGTTTTGTGGCACTGAGTTGCTCTGATGTTTGCTAGGTTTGTACACGTGATGACATAGTTCAATGTTGGTATGAGATAGCAGGTGTTGTGTTGCTGTGCCAGGCATATGGCTGTAGGGATGACTTTGTTTGTGTCACTGTGGCTTTGTTGACGGAAGTTGTTTTGCCTGTCCCCTTGACGGTGACATGTGTACATGGCCCCACAATCTTGAGTCTCTTATTTGTGTACTCACCAGGCTCTGGGATGTCAGTCAGACCATGTATGCTCTCCGGTGGTAAGATGGCCTGCACCTTCTCCTCCCAGGACCGGAAGTAAACGGGTTTGGCAGGGGGCCG
This sequence comes from Calotriton arnoldi, assembly GCA_963921515.1. NCBI lineage: Eukaryota > Metazoa > Chordata > Amphibia > Caudata > Salamandridae > Calotriton > Calotriton arnoldi. The sequence continues at coordinate 807,813 of CAWUFW010002047.1, forward strand.
CTGCCGGTGTGCTTGCTGAGCTTATGGTCCTTCTCCAGCAGCTTCTTGACCCTCCTGCGCACGTCATACCACCAGTTCTGGCAGTCGTCCTTTGTGCGCAAACAAGGTGCTTGTGCGTTCACCTTGTTGACGATTCTCTCCCACATCTTGGCCTTCTGGGACATGGGGGTCTTCTGTACCAATGTGCCAAACAAATGTGGCTCTACTCTGATGATTTCATCTACCAACACTGTCAACTCACTATCTGTGAACTTTGGATTCTTCTTGGGGGGCATGGTGGTGGTGGTGGTGGTGTCGAGGGTGGTGGGTTGGTGGTGGTGGTTGTGGTGAGGGGGGGTGGATGTGGGAGTTGGGGTAGTGGTGTTGGGGTGGGGGTGGTGGTAGTGGTGAGGGGGGGTGGATGGGGGAGTTGTGGTAGTGGTGTTGGGGGGGTGGGGGGGTGGTGGTGGTGGTGGTGGTGGTAGTAGTGGTGAGTGGGGTGGATGGGGGGGTTGGGGTACTGGTGTTGGGGGTGGTGGTGGTGGTAGTGGTGAGGGGGGTGGATGGGGGAGTTGTGGTTGTGGTGTTGGGGGGGTGGGGGGGTGGGTTGGTGTTGGTGAGGGGTGAGTGGATGGGGGGTTTGGGGTAGTGGGGGGTGGTGTTGGTGGTGAGGGTGGGGTGGATGGGGGGGTTTGGGGTCGTGGTGGGGTGGTGGTGGTGGTGATTGGTGTGTGTGTGTGTGAGGGTGCAAGTGAGGTTTGTGGGTGTGTGTGTGTGAATGCTGTTGGTGAGATGGCAATGGTGTGTGTCAGCAGAGTTGTGTGTGTGGAGGTTCTCAGGAAATGGCAATGGCTCATGGGAGTGATTGGTGGCCTTTAAATATGTTGAGTTGTGGGTGTGTCTCTCTTAATTGATTTTTTTTTTTTTAATATATTTTCGTTGTCAGTGCTTGTTTGGTCCTTTTTTTGTGTTTGGTCAGCTGTTGTTTGTGTGTGTGTACGAGATGTTCTTCTGACCGTGCCGGACGCTGCTGGTGAGTCGTACAGGCTTCTCCGAGCCTTTCACGCTGTTGTTATGCTGTGTTGTGTATGTCGTGTGCGACTCGGTCAATGGGCGTTCGACTCGGTCGTGGGCGTTCGTTTCGCTCGCGGGAGTTCGAGTCGGTCGCGGGCGGAGTCCGTTGGTTTGAGTGTTTGTATCGTGTGCGTGTCGGTCGTGCGGCTTGTGCTCCATGCGAGTCGTTCTTGTTTCCCACGTATGGCATCGTACTTTGCAACTCGTACGTCACGGGTACGTGTCGCTCGGCTCCGTTCCGGGAACGTGTCAGACGGTACTGCTCGAGGGCTTTTTCCAGCCGGAAGCTATTTTTCCGTACGGCTCCGTCGTCCGGTTCATATTCGGGTGAGTCGGTTGGAATTCACAGGCTTTCCATCGTACTGCGCGGGTCGTACGGCGGCGAGACGTGTCAGTCGGTACTTTATCCCGGGACGTGTCGGTCGGTTCACTTTACAGACGGAATCGGAATCGACCCCTAAATTGCACTTGTCTAAGTATAGTTTTAGAAGGTTCAAATTGATTTTAATCAGATATTTCTGAATAGAGTCCTAGTTATGTTATTCCAATTTTTAATAATGTCATTGTTTGTCCCTGGTTTGTACAATGTATACTGATGTTTTACTTGGTATTTCATCTCAATAAAGCATTCTAAACTTTAAAAAAAAAAAATGTATGGAAACCTGAAAAATAACAATTGTGCAAAACTGACTTTACTTATCTTTTCTCTAGGAAATGTCCCAGTGTGATATCTAGGCATATCACACTGAGTAGAAAAAGTAATCTAAAAATTAATCTCAAAAGTAACGTAAAAGTAACTTACCTGTAATTTTTACTGCAAAATCGATACAATGTATATGTACAGCTTTCCACAGTATTGCATTACCAGTTATTCAAAACTGTAACCATTTCAAATTACATTTACAACTGTATTCCAAACTGTATATTTGCTGCAAAGTATTTATCAACTTACCTGTGCCAGCCTTGCTTGGTTCTAGGAAATAATTAACTAAAAGAATATTTTTATACAAAACCAATTGGTCTGAAGTTCAGTCTTTGAGTGTGGGAAATCATTTGCTTATTGAGTGGGTACAACACATGCTTAACACTATCCTCTGATACTGCCTTACTGCTCGACCACACTACCACAAATAGAGAGTGAGGTGCTATCTAACTTTATCTCTGCCTACCTTTGGGGATCCACTGGACTCTGTGCACACTATACCTCACTTTGGTATAGTATATACAGAGCCAGCTTCCTACATTGGTGGATCAGCGGTGGGATATACAACTTTGCATTTGTTGGACTACCTGGTTACCACCTGATCACACGACAGAACTCTTAAATTGTCTTTAGAATTCTGATTTTTTCAAATTGGCATTTTTGCAAAACTACTAAAAGTCTTGTTAGGGCCTTGGTTAAGTCCCTTTAGAATTTTTGAAAAATAAAAAGTCACTTTAGCTAAGGTTAGAGGGGTTAGAAGTTTTTTAAACAATGTCTCAAAACAAGAACCCAGCTGTTAGTGAAAATAACCACAATGACATAGAGGACTTGGTTGAGGAGCTCAACCTCACCCCTTACCTTCACTTGTCTTTCAAGGAGGTAAGGTCCCTATGTAACTTAAAAACATAGCCATGGGTCCCCATCGCACCAAACAAAAGCTCCAGGAGCTGTGGGCTGGGTATGCTAAGGACCATCCATCTGAAAATGGTGAAGACCAGTCAGATGGAGAAGGAGAGAAGGGGATGACCTGGTAGATCAACCCCCTCCACTTCCTAGGGAGAATAGGGTCCAAGTCCCCCTGACTCCAAGAATCAACCTCTCAGTACCTAGATCCCACACAGGTGGGTCCGGCACTACTGAGGACATTGAGGACAGCCTCAATTAGGAGGACAGCCTTTTAGTAAGGCTGACCAAAAGACTGGATCTAGAGACCAGGTTGCTGGCTCTAGAAAGAGAGAGAGCAGATATGGGCCTAGCACCCATCAATGGTGGCAGCAATGTACTTAATAAGGATAAAGAGCAATCTTATGATCCTAAAATCCCCAAAGGGATTGTCCCTAAATATGAAGAGAGTGATGATATCACAAAATGGTTCACAGCCTTTGAGAGGGCTTGTGAAATGAGAAAAGTGAAGAAGTCACACTGGGGGGCACTCCTTTGGGAACTGTTCTCTGGTAACTGCAGAGACAGACTCCTGACCCTTACAGGGGCAGATGCTAGGTCTTATGACCTCATGAAGAGAACTCTAATTGAGGGATTTGGACTCACAACTGAGGAATATAGAATCAGATTCAGGGGGGCTCACAAGACCCAAAACCAATCCTGGATTGACTTTGTAGACTACTCAGTTAAAACACTAGATGGTTGGTTAACTGGACACAATGTGCATGATTTCAATGGACTTTACAATCTGTTTATGAAAGAACATATTTTAAGTAATTGCACTAATGAAAAGTTACATTAGCATTTGGTAGACCTAGGTCTAATTTGTCCCCAAGAATTGGGAAAGAAGGCAGACCACTGGGTCAAGACAAGGGTGACAAAAACAACCACTGGGGGTGACCAAAAGAAAGGTGTTACAAAACCTCCCCAGGGGAAAGGTGGTGAGAATCCCCAAGAAAAAAAGCCTGAGTCTTCTAAAGGGCCTCAAAAACCTGCACAGGGGGGTGGGTCCCAAAACTCTTCCCAGTCCAATAATAGGTACCGGGGAAAGAACTTTGATGCTTTAAAGGCCTGGTGTAACAACTGTAAGAAGTTGGGACACTCAACTGGAGATGCTGCTTGCCCAACCAAGAAGGCCCCTAGTCCTACTACAGCTACTCCTGGTGTAGCAAGTCTCCAGATGGGATCAACAGTGTGCCAAGAGCAAATTGGGTTGCACACTGAAGCAGTTCTAGTTTCAGAAGGGGAAGTTGAGTATGCCACTGTAGCTGTGTGGCCACCCAACTTAAAAAAAAACTTTCAATACCCTTGGATTAATGGAACTAGGATAGAAGCTCTGAGGGATACAGGTGCCAGTGTCACTATGGTGAGAGACACACTGGTTTCCCCTGAGCAATACTTGATTGGGAGAACTTACCCAGTCACCAATGCTGACAGTGTTACCACTAACCATGCAATGGCTATGGTGACATTAGACTGGGGGGGGTTACTGGCCTGAAACAGGTAGTGGTCTCTCCAAAGCTACCAGCTGCATGTCTGCTTGACAATGACCTGGAAACCTCAGCATGGGCTGAGGTTGAACTGAAAACCCATGCAACAATGCTGGATATCCCTGAATTGGTGTATGTAAAAACAAGAGCACCGAGCAAGAGACAGGGTGAAAAAGAAGCGTTGGAGCCTGAAAGTATGGCCCAACCTTCCAAGAGAAAAGGTAAGAAGACTGGGGAACCAGCTTCTGTACAGCAAAAGGATCAGGGCCCCTCGCCTCAGGGAGAGGACTTGGACACCCCAGAGGGAACTGAGCCTATGGAGCTTGACCCTTACCAGGTTGAACTCTTAGGCCCAGGGGGACCCTCTAGGGAAGAGCTGTGCCTTGGACAGCAGGACTGTCCAACTCTTGAAAGCCTGAGGCAGCAAGCTGCTACCCAGGAAAAAGGAGATGTCAGTGGTACCCACAGAGTTTATTGGGAAGAAGGACTGCTGTACACTGAGGCCAGAGACCCCAAACCTGGAGCCACTAGGAGAGTGGTAGTGCCTCAGAAGTACAGGGAGTTTCTCCTAACTTTAGCTCATGACATTCCCCTAGCTGGACATCTGGGCCAAACCAAGACTTGGGAAGGGGTAGTTCGCCACTTTTACTGGCCCCAGATGCACCAGAAAGTAAAGGAGTTTGTCAGCTCCTGTGTCACCTGTCAGGCCAGTAGCAAGACAGGTGGCCCTTCAAAGGTCCCCCTGATACCACTACCTGTGGTGGGGGGTTCCCTTTGAAAGGGTAGGTGTGGACATAGTGGGTCCACTTGAACCTCCCACAGCATCAGGGAACAAATTAATTCTAGTGGTAGTGGATCATGCCACTAGGTACCCTGAGGCAATTCCCCTTAGGACTACTACAGCTCCTGCAGTAGCCAAGGCCCTCATTGGTGTCTTCACCAGGGTAGGGTTTCCTAAGGAGTTGGTTTCAGACAGAGGTTCCAACTTCATGTCTGCTTACCTAAAACACATGTGGAAAGAGTGTGGAGTGCAGTACAAGTTTACTACACCCTATCACCCCCAAACCAATGGCCTTGTTGAGAGATTCAACAAGGCATGATTATGGGGCTCCCTGAAAAACTCAAAAGGAGATGGGATGTCCTCTTACTATGCCTGCTTTTTGCTTGCAGAGAGGTGCCACAGAAGGGTTTTCCCCTTTTGAACTTCTGTTTGGCCATCCTGTGAGGGGACCACTCTGTCTTGTAAAAGAGGGTTGGGAGAAGCCTCTCCAAGAACCCAAACAAAATATTGTGGACTATGTGCTTGGCCTAAGGTCCAGAATGGCTGAGTACATGGAAAAGGCATCCAAGAATCTTGAGGCCAGCCAGGAGCTTCAGAAGCACTGGTATGACCAAAAAGCTGCACTGGTTGAATTTAAACCTGGGCAAAAGGTGTGGGTTTTGGAGCCAGTGGCACCATGGGCACTCCAAGACAGATGGAGTGGCCCTTACCCTATCCTAGAAAAAAAGAGTGAGGTCACCTACTTGGTTGGCCTGGGCACAAGCAGGACACCCAAAAGGGTTATCCATGTAAACCACCTGAAGCTCTTTCATGACAGGGCTGACATCACCATGCTGATGGTGACTGATGAGGATCAGGAGACAGAGAGTAAACCTCTCCCTGACCTCCTCTCGTACAGCCCAAAAGATGGGTCAGTCTTTTCAGACACCCTCTCTGCCCATCAGCAGACTGATTGCACGCAAGTCTTTCAGAAGTATGCAAAGCTCTTTTCCTTGACCTGTGGTCAGACAAACTGGTGTACCCATGATGTGGACACTGGTGACAGTTCACCTGTCAACAACAAAATCTATCGAAAGTCTGATCAAGTCAAGGAAAGCATCAGAGCTGAAGTCAGCAAGATGCTGGAGTTAGGGGTTATTGAACCCTCTGAGAGCCCCTGGGCCAGCCCAGTGGTTCTAGTCTCCAAACCTCATCCACAGGGTGGAAAGAGAGAAATGAGGTTCTGTGTGGACTATATAGGGCTCAACTCTGTCACCAAGACAGATGCTCATCCTATCCCAAGAGCAGATGAGTTGATAGACAAATTGGGTGCAGCCAAATTTCTAAGTACCTTTGACTTAACTGCAGCGTACTGGAAAATTGGCATGGCCCCAGGAGCAAAAGAAAAGACAGCATTCTCCACACCTGATGGGCATTATCAGTTTACTGTTATGCCCCTTGGTTTAAGGAATGTCCCTGCCACCTTCCAGAGGTTGGTGAATCAAGTCCTTGCTGGATTGGAGTCCTTTATGCAGCTTATCTAGATGATATTGCTGTCTTTAGCTCCACCTGGCAGGATCACCTGATCCACTTTGGGAAGGTTTTAAATGCCCTGCAAACTGCAGGCCTAACTATCAAGGCATCCAAATGCCAGATAGGGCAGGGAACTGTGGTGTACTTGGGCCACCTTGTTGGTGGAGGCCAGGAACAACCCTTACAGCCCAAGATCCAGGCCATCCTGGACTGGGCAGCTCCAACAACCCAAACCCAAGTCAGGGCATTCCTTGGCTTGACTGGGTACTACAGGAGGTTTGTGAAGGGATATGGGTCCATTGTGGCTTCCCTCACAGAACTCACCTCCAAGAAGATGCCCAAGAAGGTATACTGGACAGTTAGTTGTCAACAGGCTTTTGACACCCTGAAAGAGGCTATGTGCTCAGCACCAATTCTCAAAGCTCCAGACTATGCCAAGCAGTTCATTGTGCAGACTGATGCCTCTGAGCTAGGGATAGGAGCGGTCCTATCCCAGACCAATGATGAAGGCCAAGACCAACCTGTTGCTTTGATAAGCAGAAGGCTTCTCCCCAGGGAGCAGCATTGGAGTGCCATTGAGAGGGAGGTCTTTGCTATGGTTTGGTCCCTGAAGAAGCTGAGACCATACTTGTTTGGTACTAGGCCAGGGCGGTAAATTCCGTTCCGCTCGCGGAATTTGCGGAATTTGGGTAATTTCGCGTTCCGCGGAGAACGCGGAATTACTAAAAATTCCGCGATCCGCGGCTTCGCAGAATTTTTTGCTTGTTCGCGCCTTCAAAATGCGTGTTTGCGAGATATTTCTCCCCGAGCATGCAAACAGCGTTCGCAAACAGGAAAAAAGCATCGCGAACGGGCGGAAAAAGCAATTCCGCGTGTTCACGGAACTTTTGCGTGCTCGCGGAGATTTTTTACCGTTTCGCAGAGCTTTGCGTAGCGCGACTACGCAAATTCCGCCCACCCCTATTTGGTACTCACTTCCTAGTTCAAACTGATCACAGACCTCTCAGATGGCTAATGCAAATGAAAGGTGAAAATCCTAAACTGTTGAGGTGGTCCATCTCCCTACAGTGAATGGAATTTGTAGTGGAACACAGACCTGGGACTGCCCATGCCAATGCAGATGGACTTTCCAGGTTCTTCCACTTAGAAAATGAAGACTCTCTAGGGAAAGGTTAGTCTCATCCTCTTTCGTTGGGGGAGGGGGGTTGTGTGAGAAAGTGCCCGCTTTCTGCATGGTTGCCCCCACTTTCTGCTGAATTGCTGATGTGCTTTGACTGAGTGTGTCCTGGGCTCCTGCTAATCAGGTACCCAGGGCCTATGTTCTTTCCCTAAAACTGCATTGAAGCCTAAACCCAATTGGCATCTCTTGCCACAGGTCAGCCCCTGGTAAATGTACCACAGGTTTCCAGGGCACTGTGACTAGAGAAGGTCTCTAAGGGCTGCAGCACTTATTGTGCTACCCTTAGAGGTCCTGTACCCTTACACACACACACTTCCTTTGCAGGCTGCGTGTTTTGGTGCAGAACAAAGTGAAGAGTCGACATGGCACACATCTCTGTGTGCCATGCCTACAACCCACTGCCCTGGCATAGATCAGTCACCCGTCTAGCTGAGTGCACTATACCAGTGGTGAGGGTACAGGTGCATGAGCCCTGTACCCCTCCAGTGTCTAAGTCCATTCTTAGACATTGTAAGTGCAGTGCTGCCATTAAGAGTATATGGTGCTGGGAGTTTGTCATTATGAACTCCACAGCGCCATAATGGCTACACTGAAAACTGAGAAGTTTGGTATCAAACTTCTCAGCACATTAAACCCACACTGATGCCAGTGTGGGATTTAATGAAAAGTGCACAAAGAGGGCATCTTAGAGATGCCCCCTGAAAACTAACCCACCTCTAGTGTCCAGGCTGAGTGGCTGCTTTCAGCTGCCACCACCAGACATGTTTCTGGACCCCTGGGTCGAGAGCCTGATCCTCTCTGGGGCCTGAAACAATGCACAGCCTGGGACGAGGTGCCAAGCCTCCTCCCCTAGGATGGGCAGGGTTCATGAAGGGGAAACTTCAAAGGCTTGCCGCCTTTGTGAGCTTCCCCAGGCCACTTGCTGCTTTCAGCAACTGGTCCCCACTGGTTCTGACCCCCACTTTGGGCGGGAGAACCGGCAGGAAAAACAAGTGAGGAAGAGAGGTGTGCCCACCTCTGCCAACTCCACTCCTCAGGTGGGGAGGCGAGGTGAAGCACAACTCAGTCCACACCATCTTGAAGATGGGGGACTCAGCCAACCAGGGACAGGCTCATGCCCCCTCCCACTGGAGAGTGGCATAATAGGGGGTGTACCCAGCCCAGGGAAGGGACCCATTGGTCCCTGCCTTTTTACCTACCAGTAACTCCCCTAAATCTATTATTTAGGGGCACCCCTGAACCTTGCTTCCTCAGACAAGAACCTGCAAGAAGAAGAAGGACCGAACAGCAGTGCAGCAGCTAACAAGAGGAAGACGCCCACTGACTTGGCCCAAGCCCTACAGGCCTGTCTCCCCCTCGAACCTGCTCCTGCAAAATCCTGGTATGTCCTGCAGCCAGCAACCTCGAAAACCCCAGAGGACCTGCCTGCCTTCAACTACAAAGACTCTGTCTCCCGTGAACACCGGATTTGTTCATCTGCAACCTCTTGTTCCGGCCGGACACCGCGGATCCGCCCCACTCTGCAACCAACGCCCATGGCCTGAGCTCGATTGGGCAAACACCACGAGGAGGTCACCCCGGCGATCCTGACCCGAGATCCGGCGACCCCTGACCTGCCTCAAGCCTTGAGCCGACGCCTCAATCAATAAATCAATCAGGGGTTTATAAAGCGCGCTGCTCACCCGTGAGGGTCTCAAGGCGCTGGGGGAGGGGGGTGCAGCTCCGGATCAGTCGAAGAGCCAGGTCTTGAGGCTCTTCCTGAAGGTGTGAAGAGTGGGGGAGTGTCTGATGTTGACTGGGAGCTCGTTCCAGGTCTTTGCTGCGACGTAGGAGAAGGCTCTTCCACCTGCCTGCAGCCTAAATCCAGAAGGTCCCCCCAACCGCGACCAGGAGCTGGTAAGAAGATCCGACCCCAAAAGGCACCCCTGCACCTGACGCCCCACGGCCTTGTGTGCTCAAACCGACGGTGCCTAACTAACCCCTAACTTCTCAAATTACTTCTCGAAGTGGTGGTCGCACCCAGAAGACCTTCGTCCCCGAGCCTGCAGTGCCTTTGCAAACCGGAGGTTCCCCATTGAAACCCGATGTCGAAACAGCACCCTGCACCCGGCCGCCTTAGTGCCGCTGAGGGTGCACCTTTGGTGCTACTTTGTTTCCCCATTTGCCCTGAGCTAAAGTCCAGGAGCTTTGCTCCCACACCCAAGTGGCCTGCTTGCCATCAGCCACCAACTGGAGGTCCCCTATCCCCCATTGGATAACATTGGGCCTCAGCACTCTGCCCCCGGCCACCCTAGTGCCACTGAGGGTTTAATGAGAGTGCATCCTCGACCCTGGGGTAACCCTTGTTCTAACCCCAGAAGCTCAACTCCAAAGACCGATTACTTACCTGGTAACCGTTAACTTCATTTCTCTCCATAGGAACCTATTGACTGTTTTTCTGTGAAAAATGTTCTGTGTGTGGAGTTGATTTGTATGGAAACCTGAAAAATAACAATTGTGCAAAACTGACTTTACTTATCTTTTCTCAAGGAAATGTCCCAGTGTGATATCTATGCATATCACACTGAGTAGAAAAAGTAATCTCAAAAGTAACGTCAAAGTAACTTACCAGTAATTTTTACTGCAAAATCGATACAAAGTATAAGTACAGCATTCCACAGTATTGCGTTACCAGTAATTCAAAACTGTAACCATTTCAAAGTACATTTACAATTGCATTTTAAACTGTATATTTACTGCAAAGTATTTATCAACTTACCTGGAAACCAGGAAATAAAATAACTAAAATAATATTTTTATACAAAACCAATTGGTCTGAAGTTCAGGTCTTTGAGTGTGTGAAATCATTTGCTGATTGAGTGGGTACAACAAATGCTTAACCCTGTCCTCTGATACTGCCTTACTGCTCGACCACACTACCACAAATAGAGAGTGAGGTGCTATCTAACTTTACCTCTGCCTACCTTTGGGGATCCACTGGACTCTGTGCACACTATACCTCACTTTGGTATAGTATATACAGAGCCAGCTTCCTACACTTGCTCATGATTATTGGAAATTGCTCTCACATCTCAGTTAATCGATCTCACATGAGTCATAAAATGAATGATTGGAGCAGCCCATGCTCTTGCTCTTGCTCTGAGTCCTGGTACACTCCTCATAAAGCTTACCTTATGTCCTTCTCCTTGACTCTACAATATCGTTTCTGTTTTACAATCTGCCGGCCTTCTCTTCTCCTTCAAGAAAGGCGAAAGCTCCATAACACTCCTGCTTACCTTACCTGACCAGTTCAGTCAGGCACCCAAGTTGGACATTCTGACAAGAATCAAATGTACATCCCAATTTGTCATTTATGTACAGCATCATTTTTCTTTTAACAAAAATCATATTTAGAACTGTGTTGGTTCACTCTTCCATAATTTGAATTTTTCAAACCTAGATGAAAGAACATATAGATATAACTTGGGTCTCTGGTCCTGAAGGACTGTTTGTAATGGATTTAACTTAACTGTGTCATTCCTTCAACAGATTTATGATGATATACTGCTCATCACCCTAATGGAAATTGTTGCTGTGTAGTGTTTGTCTTTGTCACACCTTACCCCAACTCCCCTTTCCCATCCATTCATCAAACCCCTGAACCTCTTTCCCTGGGCTATGTGATTTATTGAGGTGTAACTTAATTTACACCATAAGATGGATCACACACTTGGTGGGGACGATGCGATGAAAGCTACACCAACTCACTGCTGAATCTTCTATTACCTAAGCAATAGCCCACACCAACCCCACTTACTCTCCCACACATAAAAGTGATCCATATTTTAGATATATAACTAGGCCTGGGCGGTAAATTCCGTTCCGCTCACGGAATTTGGGTAATTTCGCGTTCCGCGGAGAACGCAAAATTGCCCAAAATTCTGCGATCCGCGGCTTCGCGGAGTTTTTTGCTTGTTCGCGCTTTCAAAATGCGTGTTCGCGAGATATTTCTCCCCGAGCACGCAAACAGCGTTCGCGAACAGGAAAAAAGCATCGCGAATGGGCGGAACAAGCAATTCCGCGTGTTCGCGGAACTTTTGCGTGCTCGCGGAGATTTTTTACCGATTCGCGGAGCTTTGCGTAGCGCGACTATGCAAATTCCGCCCACCCCTATTATAACATCATTCATCAACATCATCATTTAGGTCTTGTGTTGCGTAAATGCTTAACCTTGTCCAACCTTGACTCTGAGTCCACTTCTCCTGGCTCAAGGATTTTGTAAGTTTAGTTTTAATTAAATACTAGCTCCCCATTGCTTAGAATAAATTACTATTGCTAGTTTCTATTATAATATCAGTTGTTTGTTGTGTCATGGCGGTAGTCTGGTCTCAGTCTTTGTAAAGTTATGATATTAAAATAACCCACTAACTCTGTAAATTCTATCAATCTATTTGCCTGTGATGGATAATCATTTTGATTAATCCTACAGTGTTGGAGTTCCCCTAGGTGGGAGTGGGACCTCACTTGTGATGCCTTCCCTGTTAGCACGCTTGCCTGCTACTACTACGACCACCATTAAGAAGGCATGTTGGGAAACCCTGCAGTAAGGATTTGGAGGATTGAGAGAGGTAGCACCAATTGCTTCATCTACTCAGGTAAGACAACTATGGAGTGCAGTGAACTAGCTTAGTTAGTAAGTGACTAACCTCTACTGCAGATAAGCAAGTACTTGTTTATCTAGGTTATTGTAAGCAATATAAACAATGGGAGTATAGCTCCCTAATGGTCAATATTGTTATAGAGGGTAGTAGGACAAGGATATAACTAACTATAACTAACTGGTATACACTGATAAGCGGATTTTAAAATATTATGCGCAAAAAGGCAGTTGTGCAAAGTAAAAGTAAAGGACAAAAAGCTATTTCGGGCATAAAGTATCAGAATAATTTTTATTCAACAATATAAAACCCACCCAAACCACCTCCCCAAGCAAATCATCCCATCCCCAGCCAATGTCCAAAATAATGTCCGAAGAAAAGTAGCTCAAAGTTCCGGTCCCTTCCCAACTCGCACCCTCTTGACCCATACAAAAGTCCCTCCCATCAAAACAAAACATGAAAAAATGGGCGCAGAGGAGGGCATCATCGATACTGGTCTATAGTTTTCCAACTTCCTGCTCGAGTCTCCTCACCTGCTGCCGAAGCTGTGGCAGCTCGCACAGCACGTGGCGTTGGAACAAATGGTTTGGGTTGGGAGGCAGCAGTGTGGTTCAGGCAGCTCCTAGCGTCCAGCGACGCTACCGATGTTGTGGCTGGGATGTAGGCACTGGCCGCTGGCTGGAGGAACTGGCGTTGGGGCAGCGGCAGATGCAGCATCAGCCTCCTCCTCTTCCAGAGTCACCTGCCGATGGTATGCTACCTGGATGGCCTCCATCCTCTGCCACCGCTATCTCCGGCTGAGTAGGTGGTGGTGGTGGACCAGCAGGAGTAGCTATATTATTAAAGAAAAAAGACAAATTGTAAACAATGCTCTGAGCAAACACTTGTTTAGAATTATAAAGTGGCTCAGTAGCAGAACATTGCTGGTCCCCTGGGGCCAATGGAATTTGATTTAATTAGGAGTCACATGCCATTTTTTACCTACATATGCCTCACATAAAAGCACTGACTGGCTGCAAGGAATTAAGCCAGAATACCACCAGATTAAAAAAGCACAAAGGGATTTATTTTCTTTTAAATAATTTCCTAGTAAAAAACTGAACAGACACTTTATGTGTAGAAAGAAAAATAAATCACCTCTCATTAATGAGGAAGGTATTCTGCAGTATGCAGTACAAGTATTCTTGTTGTGCTAAATAAATGAAGGCATGCCAGCGCATCGGGTACTTTGCTACTCTCTGCAGTCTGCAGCTGGGGCAGCTGTGATTAACAATTATCTTACTTTAATTCCAATGGCCCAATCGTTTCCAAATGCCTTTCAATTCTACCCTGACTCCAAAGAGGCAGATGAATAATAATGATACTACGTCACACATGCCACGTATAAAATGCGGATATCCTGCCTGCGGTAAGTAGATGGTGGTAAAAAAGATGCCCCTCAGTACAGGGAAAGGAACGGGATATAGATTTTATTTGGCATGTTCGTCACAGAGTATCACTTCGAAAAAACTCAAAATCAGTAACTCAGTCCCACTCTACTGCCTGGCCTCGCCTTCCACCATCAATTATTTTCAATAAATACTTTCGCTTTGCAGTAAGGAAAGGAAACTGAACTTACACTACTGCAGGGGAAATTGGCAAGATTAGGTTAGATAGGTAGAGGTTTTGCTCTAGAATAGTGGGGTGTCACTGATCCTCGTTTGCTAAGCTTTGGCTTAGTCAGTCACTGTAGTTGACGAATGCCGAAAGAGAAAAATTTGAACAGCTGTAAATCCATTATGGAAGCCATGAAATATATGATTATGTACATAAATCACTTGGCCAGAAAAATGTGGCACATGCCAAGAATAGATTTTACAATTTTTTTGGTAGGCTGGGATAGAACTTAGGAAAGAATAAATGAGTGAAATACTAGGAGATGACTGAGTGGGCACTGGGAGGGAAGCACATATTGTTTTCAGTTTGCAAATGCATTGAAAACTTTGTAAATGACACATTAATTGAAGCAGGCGCACATTGCACAGCCAACACTGCAGTGCCAAATTGAACCTTGCTGCAGTTAGGTCACGGTGGCGAAATACCTTGGTCAGGGAAGTGATGTATGGTGATTAGTGGGAGACATATCTGCCTTGCTTGACAAAAACAGTGAGTATACTCATAAATTGTCAGTTAGCAAGCAATGTGACTTACCACCGCCCGCCCTTGCCATTGCTGGTATTCCCCCTCCAACCACTACCACTTCTGGCGCACTGGTGCTGCAGTTGGCCCGGACACTGGTGGTCTGTGCGGCTAGAATAAACATGACACATTTTAGATGCCAGATATGCTTCCCCTTATTATTATTCTTTTTATAAAATACAGCTGCAATACATCACTACAATTCAGTTAGCAGTATCTTCTATCGAAAATATCACTTTTGGCATTTTGTTGGTTGGCAATGTTAGAAAAGCCAGGTAGTCAAGCCAACCAAAAAACTTTTCGTAATGGAGGGGCAGAGCTATGATAACCTTGAGTCAATGAAGCGCAGTGAAGGGGTGGAATAAATTGGTCAATGAAGGACATATGGTCTTCTTTGGCAAATGCAATGGGACCTCATACAACTTTCCTGTCATGCTGCACTTTCATGGAAACTGCTGGTATTAAAGAAACAAGGCAACATTATTCTAAATGGGAAGAAGTAAAAGTTAGGGAAATAATAATAACAGGACTTACTGTGGCCAGCAGATCCCCTGGCCGCAGCTGCGGTGCTAGTGGTGGTGGTACTTCCATCTGCTGCAGCACTGGTGGTAGCAGCCCCTTCACCCTGACCCACCTTCAAAGGCACCCTCTTCTTAGCCTTGGGTGCCAATGTAAGAAATAAAGAAAATATAAAAAAATAAAAATCGATTAGTGGTAGTTAATCTCCCCAGAAATATTTTGCCAGGCAAAGTCAAATGCAGAATCATTGTACTTTTCTAAATCAGATCGCCGAAGGTACTAGTATTGAATTGACCTATTCCAAATTTCCTACACCTAAGCCCTATTCTTCATTTCCTAAACCTAAATGACATTTGGAACTACTAATGCATTGCAACAAATGATATTTCCTTCCCACCCCCCATTGATGGGCCAACTCAATCTCCTTTCTCAATGCAGAGATGCATTTTGGGTCTGGTGGCTCAGTGGACTAATGTATCCACTGTAGGGGCCTATGTTCGACCTCATGGTCACAGGTTCAAATCCTGGGGGACCCTCTCAGCCTTTCATGCTTCTAAGGTCAATATACGAGTACAATTTAGTTGGGTAACAATAAAACATCTGTTATTCAGTGCCATGTTACCCTTGGGTGAGCGTGCGCTTTACAAACACATATGTTATGTTAGTACTCATCACTGGGAGATTGGGACTGGATCACTGATATTACTACTACTATCTTAGTAACAGGACAGAGGAGTCTGCATGACTTCTTAAATAATCAGCCCAAGCAAGCATCCACGAGTCCGATTAGGTAGCGCCGAGCACCTGACTAGCTCAAGCAGGATCACATAATATTTGTAACGTTACATAAATTAAACTTACCCCTGAGTGTGAGCAGCAGGCTATTTGAAAAAGAAATTAGAATTTTAAAAACAATAAATAATTACTCACCAGTTCCAGCAACCTGGACACCTAGCAGTGGAGCAGGTCCTGTTTGCCATCAATGATGTCTGCCCAGCGGTGAGTTAGCTGCTGTTTCGTTCGCTGCACCCCAGTGTTCTGGCACACACACCGGCGCACTCTTACCCACAGCAGCTGATGCTCCCACAGGGCATACCCACTCCCAGGCCTGCCGCCTGCTGCCAGCATGGTGGGGAGGTGGCGCTGCAAAATAAAAAACCAAGTGAGCCCACCTCTGACGAAATGGATCGGGCTGCACCCCTTGTTTGACACCGGTGACCGCATGGTGTGCAGTTTGTAGCAGCCACGCTGGTGATGCTACTTGCTCCCTGGTAAAAGAGGGGTGGATGAGTGGGATAAGGGAGGATTGAAATAGATCCAAAATTCACACCCAGCACCCTGCAGAGAACAGAAAGCAGGTAAAACAAAATGGCCACATCTATGCGGACCACATGTTTCTGTTATGTTTTTCAGCTCGGAAGTGCGTATCATGCTAAAAAAAATGCAAGCACAAACAGGTGGATTCTCGCTGAGTTTTTTTGGCGCTCTGTGGAATTCTGTGGAGCAAAACTCCAAGATTTCTGCCCTGGTCTACTAAAGGAGCCACAATCAGGGCATGTCCAGATAGAAAAATAAAACCTATCTCTGCAAACTGAAGGCTTGGTAATAATGATTTACTAACCAAAATAAAACCAATACTTGAAAGTGTATTGTGTACATTAGAAAAAAAGAAAAAACTGATTTATCTGTATTACATGTTCTCCACACATCAAATAATAGTCCAGAGGAAATAGTAGATTTGAATGCCTTATGAGATTTGCACTGTTAGAATGTATACTAGAATTTTAGATGTAAAAAAGATCAACTGACAAATTAAAATCCCTGGCCAAAACAATGTTTGAATTATAAACATTACTTAGTTTGGTTTTAATAATATTCTACAACTTAGGTTATGATTTAACTAAGCTGTACACATTGAACAAAGTAATGTGTTTGTTAAGTCTACATAAATAAGAAAGTACCATTTGCCGTTTGACAGGGTTCTCAAGTCCAGGAATATTCAAAGAAACAAACTTAGACATGTTTGACACAGGGGGAAACAAATACTGTACAAAAGGTGATAATCTGTTGAAAAAAGTTAAATCACCCAATCAAGAGAATAGCATTGATACACAAAGAAGATACAATAGGAAAACAAACAATATCAAATAATCAATTTACACTCAGTAAAGAAGAAAAGAAAGAAAGAAAGGAAGAAAGAAAGAAAGAAAGAAAGAATAAGGAAACATACAGTAAGAGGAAAAAAAGGCAGATAAAGGGATAAAACCTGATCTGAGAAGAACATATGTGTAAAAATGGATATGACAAATATGACTAGAAAATGATCAGAATAGCAAGAAAAAAAGAAACAAAACAAAATATATAATAAAGCCACATTATAAGTATTAATATAGCAGTAAAAGGTCTTCAATATTTAGCCAAACTAATTTCCATCCTGTGAGGAGAAATACGCTGGAGAAAATCTCTTAATTTAATAGTAATATCCTCATGAGTTATTTTACATATACAGGGATGGAGTATAGCATTTTTAAAGGAAAGTTATCTCATTAGAGGTCTCATAGCTAGATATTCCTTTCATCTGGCATTGGTCGCATTAGATACATCTTGTGATATAAAAAAATATGACCAGACCAAATGATCTTCCTCTTATTTTTAGCTGCTCGTAATACAAGTAGAAAGTTAGGAAAAATTTAGGAAAATCATAATAATGCCACTAGGTTTTGGAGAGTGGAAATTATGCTTTCACTGGCAATGAGCTTCCTTGTAAGTTAATAGAAGCTGATTTAGGGATATTTATAAGGTCCGGAAGATATTTAATTATTAAGTCAAGAAGAAAGAGACCTAAACATCTGCTTGCAACCCAGACAGACAAAGGGCCTGATTTAGATCTCCATGGATGGGTTACTCGGTCACAACGGTGACGGACATCCCGTCTGCTGAAATATAAATCCCATGATATCCTATGTGATTTATACTCGGTCAGACGGGATATCCGTCACCGTTGCGACCGAGTAACCCTTCCACCGAGATCTAAATCAGGCCCATAGATTTATTGCGACAATTTATTTTCTCCAAATATTCTTCTAAGTTTTTATCAAGTCAAGTTTTTTTATTCAGGATTTGGAACTCATATGAGATTCACATGAATAGATTAGATCCATATAATTATAAGATTTATAATATGCTGACAATAAAAAACTCATGCATAAAATTAATTACATGATAAAATACAGTAGAAACTATTCAAGAAAAACAAAACTTATTCAATACAAATTTAAGAAACATTTAATAAATCTAAATACTCTATTACAGAACATTTCATTTGCAGGAGAAAACATTAAGAGAAGAGCTTCAGAAGTCATTCACACATGCTATTTAACGAGTAAAGGTCTTAAAATCTTACGGCGGTACACTAGCAATAGAGCTCAGACAAAAAGTACATGATTCAGATCCTGGACTTAATTATTACATAAATTAGATAGATTACAGCTATTGTCCATTTTTTCTTATTTATGCCGTTTTGAAGTTACAACTTTTAAAGGCAAAGTACTTATACAAAGTAGTGTCCAAAATCATCTAACCCCATGATCCATGTTTCGTTTTAGATATAGTTGAGGTTTTCTCTGGATGCATGAAGTCTTTATAGAACTAAGAGAACCAATCAATGGTGTAGAATCAACAATGATACCCACAGAAATGGTAAGAATGAGACTGACACTGAATATTTAGACTATGCACGATATATTAATGTTCATATGCTGTTCAGGACAATACAATCACTTATATCTTGAAGACAGAACTGCTACACAACATATGAGGCTACATACATAAGTGCTATATACAAGGTGCATTACATAGAACAAAATCCCCAAAATATAATAAGACACTTGACATTATCAACAAACACAAAAAAGATCATTCAATTGGGCATCTGTATATCCTTGTTTTATATGTTTAAACATATGTCCTTATTTCTTTGACGTAGGTATATAGGACACAAGGACTGAACACCTATGGTTATCATCGACGTGTCAACCCTTGATAGAGAGTGTGTACATACAACACGTCACACTGGCTCTTCTTTAGGACTAAGGAATTTCAGAACAGCCCGAGTAATAAAGAATACTTTGTGGCAGTGTGGCGTCAAGCCATATCAATGCCCAAAGAATGGGTGGAGATATATATGACTCTCACCCGTTATAGAGCTATTATATCTCACTTGATTCTAAGCTGTTCTAAGCCCATTCTAAGCCAGCAGATTTTTGAAACTCTAGTTAGTGTAGTGTTCAGAAGAAGAGCATACAATTCTGGAAGGGACATAGTCATGAATCCTCTCCCTCAGATAGCCGGCCCCTGAGCCATGCAGGGATTTGTGTACCAGGACCAAGGATTTAAACAGTATCCTTTTTTATTGGAAGCCAATGAAGGGCCTTCAGATGGGAGAATGTATGTGTACTCAGAGGGAGGCTGAGAAGCAACCGGACTGCCGAATTCTGGACCACCTGAAGTCTACCTAGGAGATACTCCAGAAGGACTAAGTAGAGAGCATTCCTGTAATCCAATTTAAAGGTTATTAATGCTTGGATTGCCATTCTCTTGGAAGACTCTGACAAAAGAGGCATGAATTTGTTCAGCATCCGAAGCGGCCCAAAGCAGGAAGCTATCAGAGCCTGGATCTGTGGTTGAAAGGAAAGGGCAATATCAAATTTGATGCCTAAGTTCCTTATTGAGCCTTGTTGAGGGCCCTGAAGTGGAGCGTCCTTCAGCCATAAAGATCCTCAAAGGTTAGGGGGAGATGAGCCGAAGATCATAATCTCAGTCTTATCCGGGTTGCATTTTAGCTGATTAATTGCCAGCCACTGGAACACCTTAGAGAAGCAGTTTTTAATAGTCTCCCCAGCAAACTCTTCTCCCTTTCCACAGGAGAAGAGAAGCTGGGTATCATCTGTGTAAGAAATCACTGTAGCTCCCAAAGCCTCTGCTATACCGCCAGTGGTGTAAGATATACATTAAATAGAGTAGGGCTTAAAATCGAACCCTGAGGTACATCAACTATTAGTTTGCACACCTTGGAAGAGAAAGGAGGCCTTGGAAGAGAAAGGAGGCATCCAAACCTCTTGGCTTCTTCCGTCCAGAAAAGAGGTAAGCCAGTTTAGGACAGTCTTCTTAATCCCAATTGCCTGGAGATGATCGCGCAGCCTTCGGTGAGGGACCGTATCGAAAGCTGTCAATAAGTACAGCTTGATCAAGATGGCCTTGCCTCCTGTGTCCAGGGTGCCCCTTACATTTTCCACAACTTCTAAAAGAACCGTTTCCATACTAAAGTGAAGCCAAAAACCTGACTAGCAAGGCTTTAGGAGATTGTTCTCCTCCAGAAATTGCAACAATTTTGCATTGACCGATGTTTCCAATATTTTGAAAAAAGAGAAATGGGTCTATAGTTAGCCGGCGATTATGGATACACTCTGGGGGGCATATTTACAAGCCCCTTGCGCCACTTTTGCGCCGCCGTTGCGTCACGCATGTGACGCAGCGGCGACGCAAACCATGCGCCGCGTTGCGCTATATTTACAACGTGACGCATCTAGGGAGATGCGTCACGTAGTAAACCCCTGCGCCACATGAAACCTGCGTCAGGTTTCATGTGGGCGTACCGGCGTGGGGGCGTTCCGGCGCAGGAACGCCTCGGAAAAGTGACGTAGTGAAATCTACAAGATTTCACGCAGTCACTTTCGGACGCTGGTGCGTCAAATCCTTACGCCTGCTTCAAGCAGGAGTAAGGATTGACGCACCATGTTAGGGATAGGGACGGTTGGAACAGTGCTGGAGTTGCGTCGCGCTTGCGACACAACTTCAGCACTGCGCCAACCTTCCGCGGCAGATGCGTCACGCATCTGCTTATCCTTGCGCCACGATGCGCCGCATTGTAAATGCGGCGCGTCGGACGTGGCGCAAGGGTAAACTTGCGTGACGCATTTTCCCTGGCGTATCCCTGCTGATATGCAGGGATGCGCCAGGGAACGTAAAGATGCCCCTGGGTTTTTTAAGTAATGGCATGACTTTTGCGCTTTTCCAATGGGCCAGGACCTTGCTAGATTGTAAAGAGGTGTTTAATACTATGTTTACAATTGGGTTAAGGGCCTGGGCTACTTTAGTCAGCAGTGCGGGAGGGCATGGATCAGAAGGGGAACCCGACTTCAGACTCTTAATAGCAGCAAAAGAGTCCTCTCGAGGCAAAAGACAGAATTTAGCAAAGGTTGGCCTCCACTTGGTGGGAGTAGGAACCTGTGTTATCTCAGAATGGATCATTGCTGATCCCATACTTAAATTAACAGAATCTTACTTAAGATAAGATTTTAATTGTGCTTTAGACCAAGAGCGTATAGATCCCTGGTTTAACTCAAACAAACTTAAAGCATAGTTAAAATTCCTGTAGAAAAAATATTTCTCTTTCCCCCTTTCAAAAAGCTCAATGTGCATGAAATTCCTTTGTGAGTTTGATTTGTTTCTCAAAAGCCAATGACCCAATCAAATTACTGCTGTGAGAGCTTGCACAAATGCACTTTTTAGCCCAAATTCTAATCTTAGGGCCGAAATGGCCACCAAAGTATTGTAACCACAACATTTCCTCAAAATTTGCCCTTCAAACTTGTCTAAAAACCCTATTTCACCACATTCGTTAATTGTAATGCATATATTAGAGAGGAAGATATTTTGGCTAGATATACCGATAATGGATGGGTAAAGTGCCTACGTCCAACTGTATTATAAAAGTCACTCAAACCATTTGACTGAGATTTAACCTTAATAATACTATGCGCTATGTGATCGGCATCATTTAAATTATTGGTCACAAGTTTTCCTAACAGTGTTTATGAATTAACAGTCTCTAATCTTTCCTTACTAACGTGCCGTGTAAATTCAGAATAATTGCATGCTCCTTTAACCTTGAAGCACACACTGTTAATTTTAGCGATGTTAATTTTTAAAACGTGGATATCAGATTACTGCCGTAATAAAGCAAGATGGTTATTTAGACCCTACAGGGACAAATCAAAAACTACAATGTCGTGTGCATACAACAGACAAGACATCGGATGGCCCCCTATTGATGGTGGGTCACCGGCCTCATTATTCAAAGGGGAGGTATGTCAGAAATATATAGGGAAAATAACAAAGGGGCTAGCAGGCAACCCTGCTTTAAGCCATTTTTTGTAGGGATTACAACAGCACTTGAAACTATGTTAAAGTGTGTAAGGCGAAAATTAAATTTAGCACTATCCCGACATGCTAACACAATAGTTTTTTCCTCAGGGCTGGATGATTCACTCTATCAAACACTGCAGAAAAGTTGATAAAAGCTGCAGAATACCGAAGAGTCTCTAAGAGCTACATATTTTTCTGTAATAAATTGGTAATCAGTGATGCTATCTAGTGTGCCATGATTTTTCTAAAGCCAGACTGTTCAAACGAAATAATCATTTTTTTGTTAACCCAGGAATTAAGATGGCATAATAGGCTTTCCGTAAAGACCTTTCACACAGAAATTTGTGGGAAATTAATAGACAGGTTACGTGCCCCCCTTTTATGTAAAGGGATGATATTACATCCTGTCCACGATGGGGGGACTGCAGAATGGAAACAGCAGAGTTCAAATATGAAAATGAAATATAAAATGAAATCTTTCCACTGATCTTCCCTAAAAGGTAAAGGGCGGGACCTCACTCTTGTCCCTGAGCAATCTTCAATAATTTCCTCATATTCTTACTTAATGTCGCCTCCCTGTATTCTATCATGATCATATTTTTTAGATTAGCTTGTAAAAGTCTTCTTTTCCTCTTTAGAAGAGCTATACATGTTTCTCTTTCTACCACAAACGAGGAAAATTGCAATCTAATTAACATATTTATCTCTTTGTTTGGACTGAGGAGGGGTTGTTGTGTAGGGTTTTGTTGTGTTTGCTTAGGCATAAGGCAGTCCCTCTGTACCATCTGTTTCATAGACTGGGAAAATGAATGAATTATATTCGAGTTCCAAGAACCCCTATTAGTAAGAAAAGCTTCCAGGGACCCTTTCAGTTGTTGAATCCTGGCAGAAAACCAGTGAGTTCTTCTGGTAACCTTAACAAATGTAGAATTAAACCCATTAAATTCCCCCCTCCCACAGGAACAGTACTAAACTTTAATTAAAAGAGAGGGCTTTATGGTCGCGAAGCAAGCTATCAAAAAGTTCCATATCGGAAATAAGAGGAAAGGCTACATATGAGACAATGAGGTAATCGATTAGGGAACATCCAGTAGTTGCTTTGTGAGAAAGATGAGCAGGAGAATCATAGTCAGATCTGCCATTTACAATCAAACAATCATTTTTCCTGATGATATCGAGTGATATCCAACCTCTTTTATCCGTTTTTAGGTCTCGCCTACGCAGCGCGGATGCGCTGCGTAGGGGGGACCTCTTGTAATCGATCCGCTTTTTTCCCCAAAAACGTGCACGCGTTGCATTGCTTTCAATGGCAACGCGTGCACGTTTGGCGATTCCCTTGCGGGAGCGAGCTTTGACAGATGGTTCCTGCTCGCTCCTCCTCTCCTCGTCATACTTTTATTTTTTTTTACTTTTAGCGCGAGTGATATTGTGGAAGGGTGCTGACAGCTTTATTGTCGAATAGGGGTCACTCTAGTTGTGGATGGGGGGGTTAAGAGCGGATGACATCTTTTATTTGCCCATCCCTTGTTTGGCACCTTCAAGTTTAATTCAGGCCAATAATTTTGCAAGCAGGCAATTAACGGTGATTAATACCCTCTGCAGAAGGGATTGCCTGTTGTTAATGCCATAAAGAAAGGACAATAACGTTTGGTTAATCTGAGAATGTGTAGCCTTACTGTGCAACTCAGGACAAACTCATGCATATGCTTGTCATCTGTTTCTGTTGTAGTTTTTACTTCGACGTATTAGCTGCAGGTACATTTGAGTTGGTTCTTTCCTTCAGATGTGTCACCAAGGTGACTGCCCTCGCACATCTGTAGGAAAGTTAACACTTTCATCCCAAATGCAGGTTCAAGTAATATAACACTGTGAGGGACATGCGAGCACTTACTCATAGCTCCAGGCAAGGTGTGAGGGCAAAAAAAACACAGCAGCATTCCTCCGCCTGATATAATACCTGTGCCTCTGTGGCTGTGCAGAACATAACAATAATAATTTATTAGCTTCATTTAAAATGTGAATATCTTATTTGCTGCATCTGGCAAATGCAAGATAAAAAGATTCCTATTTCTAACATGCAGCTATTAGATAGATTCACACCCGCAAAGCTGTGTCACGGGGAGTTCTCTCTGAATGACAGAAACAACCGTGGATCGTGTGCATTTTTAACTTGGAAGAAAACGTGTTCGTTTTGTGTTTTTTTCCAGAAGGTGTCATTTCTTCCGCCTGTTGCCTTCCCATCAAGCCAGTCACACACGTCA
This sequence comes from Calotriton arnoldi, assembly GCA_963921515.1. Taxonomy (NCBI): domain Eukaryota; kingdom Metazoa; phylum Chordata; class Amphibia; order Caudata; family Salamandridae; genus Calotriton; species Calotriton arnoldi. The sequence goes on from CAWUFW010002047.1 coordinate 832,275, forward strand.
TTATTAAATAGAGATGTGTGGCATATGGCCAAACTCAATTTCGCAGTCTCCCTAGGTTACACACGAACTGCACCAGTATGTCATATATTAATTTATTTTGAGCATATCCCTAAAATACTGTAATTCAAGAATATTTTGTTTATTTTGTGTCCACTTTTAACAGAAACGAAACATAAGCCACATCAACCTGCGACAGCAGGTCAAACACAGGCAGTCATCTTGGCAGTAAAGGCACCGAAATAGTAAAACAAGCATTGGCAAAGCCAATAGGTCTGCCATTGGCTGCCTGTTTTTTGGATTGGTCATTGCTTGCGTTGTTCTGTCATGGATTTTGTAAAATTTTATTTTTGATGAGCTGCCAATCTACAAAATTAAACATTGGCTCTAGGCAAAAATATTATTTTAGCTTCACAAAACACAGTTTGCCATGGCAGTCGTTGGAAGAGACGGAAACTGCTTTGTGAGGATGTGCTTTTTGTGAAAGATCTGAACGCCATCACTGGCAGTGAAGTTAGCTAATAGCATTGCTCCTACTGTATGCTGCAGTGGTTGGAAGGAAAATGTGACTGACATAACAACAGACCAATGGATGAAGTGGGCAGGCTGGAACCATATTTTATATATATAACTTTAGTAATATCAGAATATCTTTGCTAACATCAGACCTAAAATGACTGTATTTGTCATGTTTTTTTACTTTATGTTCAGGAAAGAGAGAGCTTTTATGGAGCACCCGGGTGGCTGCTGTACAAATTAGGCTAATGTAGCACTGTGTCTTTTTGTTACATTTAATAGTTAAATTAAGGGCAGTCTAGAAACAGAAAATGGACGAACATGTACCTTTTCTGTCACAAACCGCTGCTGAAAGATATACTTCATAAATCTGCCTATTATGACTCAACCAAATCTGTTTTCCATAAAATAAATTAAACAAGCATTGGCATAGCCAATAGGTCTCGCCTTTGGGACCTTATAAGTGTTTAGTCATGCAACAGTTGATGTTGTTGCACCAAGGATATTGTGCTGGATAACTAAACACTTATAAGGTCCCAAAGGCGAGACCTAGTGGGTATGCCAATGCTTGTTATTTTTGTTGGAAAACATGTAGGAGGAATTTTAAGGCTTCATCTCTCTCTATATCAGCAAATAGGCTGATAGAATGATTGGCGACCTTACAATTTAGATCACCAACTAAAATAATCTTGGAGATCCCCTCCTGTTCTATGATATTAGTAATTTACAGAAACAATAGAGATCACAATTTGTGATCTACAGGGTCAGGAGGACTATGCACATTTATTAATCAGATTGACTCTCTAGAATTCATCCCCAGCATTGTCTTAATATTTACAGCTCGAAAGAGGTTGGAGCCGTCAGGAAAACAGTTGTATGTACATTAAGATAAGTACTTAAAAGAATGGCTATACCACCTCTAACATGTCCTCTGCTAGAGGGACCTGCATTACAACTGAGAACAAAATATCCATCCAGGTAAAATTAGAACACCAGGTTTCCTGGATGCAGATCACATCACGGTTCAGACTATTTAAAAAATCCAGTTTGTCTGGGTTAGACAACAGCCCTGTTGCATTTCAGGAGACCACTTTTACGTTATCATTATCTAGATGTCTTAATCATCTGGCCCATAGGGCAATTAACGATTACCATTAAGGGTGCCAGCCAACCAACTCCATTTAGTCACTCTTCCTCACTAATGGGTTCTGGGCCCAATCCCTTTAGGTCTAGCAAAGCAACCTGCCTTCTGACCTTCTCTAAGGAGACCAGTAAATTTTTTGGCTCTTCATAATATGGCCCTATCCTAGACCAGGAAGCTCCCACATCTCAAACCACATCTTTCAGGGTAAACTCCTCTATTTTTTACTCTTGTGATACAGGGATTACATCAATACCACTACAAACAAAAAAACGATTATGTAGAATCAACTTTGCCATTACCCTGGAGTGGAATGTTACTCATGATTTATTAACCTGACGAGAGAGTAAAATGCGTACAACAGAAATATCATTTCTTCGAATCATCTTAAGATCCTCATTTTCAGCAAAGCATGATAATAAACCAGAACGATTCAAAACTAAACCATGATTGAATACTATCACAAAATCGAGTATGGTGGATGCAATAGGCACAGACAAGGTAGATCCTTTTCCTCCGAGGCTCTGACTATGGTTTAAATTTTTTACAATAACAATCGAAAATGGTTTAGCTAAGGGATTAAGAGCAGTTGAAAAACGGCTCAAAGCATGGGAACCACCTTTTGAGTTAACTTCTGGAATCTTTACAACTGGGGAAATAGGGGAAAAACTGTCCCACGTTAGAGAGTGTGCCTACTGAGGCTTTGGACCCTCAGAATCATCATTGTCTTTCTTATTTGTCTCATCCGTCTCTAAGATGGGCTCTACTGTTCCATTAAAATAAAGCTTTCTTGAGCGTTACTTGGAAATTCTTCATTTCTTTTTCCGCAGATTGCGATTTAAATTTCTTTTTTCCTCTTTAAACTTGGTGGTAGCAGACACATCAGATTTTGCTCCCATGGACGATTCTTTGCCCTTATATATTGGGAAGAGAGCAGTCCTAGGGCTTGGGGCTATCGTTACGGGTGTCTCATCTACTAAACTTATAGAAGAGGAATAAAAAGATTTTTTAAGGAATAGAAAGGACTGCCCTTGCTCCCAGGCCTGTTGCTATTCTTTTCCGTGATCCTGAATTGGGGTTTGCCCACTTGCGAACCCTAGTTTCTGTAAACAGATTTTGTTGGGGGCAATGGAGGAGAAACATCTGCCCCTAAACTGGAGGGACCAGCTATATACTTTTTTTTATTGACCAACTGCTCAAACCGATTTGCAGCGACCTCTTCGCTTTTTATATCCATCAACACCTTTAGTATTGCTAAGAGTTTTAATTATGGTCTGACTTATTTACTGCTTTCTCCAAAAGGGCTGGAATAGATGACAAAATTCTTTCCATGCACTTTAGAGACTCAGAGTATTGAAAGTAATGGCAAGGTAAATTATATTAAGAGTTCCCAAGTAGCCCTAACTCAGGAGTGGTCAAAGATACTGGGGAGGCTAATAATAGCTCCAAGGGGGTACTGCTGAAAAGCATCAGTGCTGATTTTTGCAAAAGGGCAACATGAATTAACCGGGGGAGCTTGCTCCATTGTGGCTTTGATCATAAATTCTGTGTCAACATCAAGTAGAGTAAAGTCCCAATCACAGAGCCTAAAATCCTCCCCAGCACCTGAATGCACCAACTTTTCTTGTGATTACTTTTCTTGCATCTATGTCAGTAGCAAAGTGCCTCAGAGTGCCTGGGAAATCAGGGCTGGGTGATAGGGCTTCCAGCTGCTTGACACTACAAATGCCAACATCCTCCTTTTGGAAGAAAGAAAAGATAGGGTTAGAGCCCTTCAAAGTACTCAAGTGGCTGGGCTTGTTCCTTAATGGATTGGATTTGGTCTCTCTGCAAGCTCTTGTGGGGATCACCCTTCCCAACCAAAGATTTCTTGCAGTCATATGCCAAAGAGTAGGACAAAATATCCTGTTCTGATACACAGGCAAAACTTGGCCTCAAGCCGCACTGATGCTACCTTCACTCTAACAGCACACTCAGCAAGTCGACCCCACTTGGACCACTCCCACACCACTGCCGTTGGCACCCCGGCGGCATGGTCAGTTGGTTGAATGGCCTTAATAAGAGTCCTCAACTGTTGATGCCTGAAGTGAGGGCATGAGCACAACAGTGCTGGCACCTAGGACTCCTAACTTTACTACTCCTAAACTGAGAAAAATCCTAACTTTAAGACTTTCGGTATTCACAGAAGGCATTTAGGAGTCCTAAAGTTAGGACTACTAACTTCTGTGAATACCGAAATGAGTAAGTGCCTTCTGTGAATACCAAAATGAGTAAGTGTATTCTGTGAATACCACAAAGTACTAACTTTACGTTTTTGACGTAAGTTAGTTCTGTGAATCAGGCCCTTCCTGTTCAAGCATAGGAATCTTCAAGTTAACATCTTGAACTGTAATTATTTGTTGCTCTATTTCAACCACCTTATTTTCCATTATGATGACTCTTTCTTCTATTTGTTGCAGCTTTTCGTTGGTAGTATTCATAAAAGGTTGCAAGGCTCTTGCTTCATCCAAAATTGATTCTAAAACGGGGTTATTAGATAAAGTGATAGGTGAAGAAGAACAATTCTTGTGTCTTTTGGGTTTTGCACCTCAGGAAATTATCTTAGCAATAACAAGTGTATAATTTCCAATCTTATTAGATGAATTCGTAATTCCTGATACTCTTAAATACAATTTCGATCTACCCATACAAGAATCAGGAGGGATAAAGCATAAAAAGATCATAAGTGTTGATCAGTCAAAAAATGAGTGAAAACATAGACTTGCCAGGAAGAGCAGAACATTACATATAATGAGCCATCACTGCATTACCTTGTCACATACAGCGCCATTATCTCGGATATGCGTAAAGCACATTTAAGGTATTTGGTGTGGAAAAACATAATAGAATGTTATTATGATCAGAGATAAAATCAACAAGATGAACAAAATAAGAGAAGGGTACCTACAATGGTCAAAAGTATGTTTAAAAGCAGAGTATCTGACCAGATAAACCATCGCTCATAAGTGTATCCATTTTCAGAGGACCGTCATTTGGCTGAAGATGAAAGTGTTGCATGAAATGATGGCCTGAAGCTAGAAGAACCGTCATCAGCAAAGGTCGAAAATAAGCCCCAGAAAGTTCTAAGAGGCGATTATAAGGGGCATTCCAGGGGAAGTAAAGCACAACAGAACTCAAGGATCTGCTGCCATCTTGCGAGCCGCGTCAACACATAACATTTATAATTTCTGTGAAATTGAACGTTCTACTCTGGTTACCTTTTTCTACTTATTATAACGTTCAGATTTGTACTAGAGGCTGTATCTCCACTACAAATCTCATTCTAGAATCCACTAACTCGCTCTTGTGTGACAGCGCAATGCTGAGCATCATCAGCATCTGTATATTGCAAAAGATGGCACAATGAAATGTTGTCGCATTCGTGCAACTCAGTGCTGCTGATTTTCAAGCAGCGCTTCGCTGCCTAAATTTTAGTTGATCAAGGACTAAGCGTTTGTTGCCACCTCATAGATGCTCCCTTAATTTTGATAACCTGCATTACCAACATGCTCTGTGTCATCCCTCTTCTCCAATTGGCTTTCTATGTGAGGTCATGCATATACTTTACAAAGTCTGTGTGAAAATACTTAAATTAGTGTTAGTGGTTATTCTAATTGTTTTGATGTACTTTTGTACAACATCCGAATGCTCGCAGACAATGGTCAGGCAGTGCTTCTTATACTGCTTGACCTGTCTGCAGCATTCGATACCATCTCCCACCTGATCTTGCTGGAGAGGCTTAGAGCTATAGGCATACAGGATAACGCACTAAAATGGTTGACTGATTTCCTGACTGGGAGAACTCAAACCATCAACCTCAGTCCTTTTAAATCACAGACCACCATTGTCTCTAAGGCTCATGTTTGAGCCCTACCTTATTTAACATTTATGTTACACCACTCGCGTCACTACTGAGAAATTAGGGTTCATACCAATTTCCTACGCTGACGATACACAACTGCTCCTTTCTTTTGACAAGAACAACAAAGACATTCAGGCCACCTTCTCGGAGGGCATGAAAACCATCACTGTATGGATGAGTAACAACTTCCTTCAGCTGAATGCAGAAAAAACAGAAATTATGTTATTCAAAGATGCAGTGACAAGATGGTCACCCAACTGGTGGCCAGGTGAGCTGGGCCCGGCCCGTCCCCTAAACAAGTGGTTAAGAATCTAGGGGTCCAAATTGACAAGAAGCTAAGCTTGGAGGAGCATGCTACCTCAACCACTAGGGCCTGCTTCCACATATTAAGCCTTCTTCGCAGTCTTCCCCCTACTCCCACAATCCACACGAAAAACCCTGATACAAGCATTGGTCCTAAGCCGTCTGGACTACTGCAACGCTCTGCTGATTTCAGCTAAGGAAACCTTCTTAAACAGACTGCAGGTAGTCCAGAATATGGCAGCCCGCTTAGTGACCAATGCTCCCCCCAGAACAGCTTCACTTCCCCTACTCTGCAAACTGCATTGGCTACCCATACGCAAAAGAATCAAATTCAAGATTTGCTGCATAGTGTTTAAAGCCCTAAACAATATGGGGCAAAGATACATGTCGGACAAGTTGGTCAGATACACTCCCTCTAGAACCCTCCGTTCGGGGTCCAAAGATCTCCTCCTTGTACCCTGCATAAAACAAACTAGATTAGGGGGCAAATCTTTTACCTATTTAGCTCCTCAACTTTGGAACCAACTGCCCAGCCACCTACGTCTCTGTAACAACTATCTATCCTTCAGAAAACTGTTAAAAACCTCACTGTTCTGATCTTTCCATTTTGGTTGTTTAAGGCTGTTACAGCGCAGAGATACCCCGACTGGGGTGATTCATGCGCTCTATAAATGATATAAATAAATAAATAAATGTGTGCATTTTAATTAATGCGAAATAAAGTTTGACTTGAATTCAAGGACTCTTTATATTGTTTCTAGTTAAGGAAAAAAATACAAAACTCTTCACTTTTCTAAGAATTCTCAGTGGAAAGGAAACTGAACTTTCAAAAATACCGACTGATAAAATGCAGCTTATTTGGAGGAGGTGAAAACTAGTGGTGACCTTTTAGAAATAATGGTAGCATGAGGTTCTTCTAGGAAATGCAGGATATTACAGGTGAGCACTTTCCCTTCATCCAGAGCTGCTACAACAGAATGTCAGATGGGGCATCATACTACAGACCATGTGCTGGTGCAGGGCTTTACATCACTGCTTCAAAATCTATTTCTGGTTTAGAAAGCAAGCCTGACATTTTTGTATTATTAAAGATAAGGCAAGTAACATAGAAAGGCCACTGGATGACAACAGCCGCTGTATAAAAAACACAGCAGCTGCTATAAACGGTAGAAGTGAGGCTGTATATGTAGCAGTTTTTCTAGCTGGTCCTGCAAAAACTTCTGACAACTGCGCCTTCGTTATTTACACGGAGCTGGGGACCTTTTTTCACGTGAGTGAACACGGCAAAGAAATTTGATCCACTGGTACAGTTAACAGAGACTGCTTTATTGCACAAGGAATATTCAGTGCTTCACTTATCACAAATGTATGTTGCGTGGGGTGAACTTGACGGCCAAAGGCCCTTCCATACGTTTTCAAAATACCAAAGATGGCCTTCTGCTAGGGGAGGCAACGTTTGTCAGGTCATTTCTGTAGGCAACCAAGGGATTCAGGGGAGCTACGTTTCAGAGGCAACACTTCATCAGAACTCATCTGGGTACTTTACTTTGCAAAAGCTTAATAACATTCAGAGTGAAGTGTATTTAGCAAGTTCTCTATGTGTTGTGATATGGACATGGACTACTTTCATATATTTTTGGGTGTCCATGTTTTATTAATTATTTTGTATATGCTCATCAACTCTCCTAATCCTGTCACGCACACAGGGGTTCATTTGGATGCTGATCAGGTGGTGATTGGTGTTAATGCTTCTACGATGACACTTGACCCAAGTCCTCAGCTGACTTACCTTCTTTAGTCTGACATAGCTAATTGTTTCACATGAGTAGAAATGCTATTGATTGGCTTAATTTTGCAGAAATAGAGTTCACTGTTGCAGCAGGACATGTTGACTAACTCTATGTGGGGTTAAGGTAGGAACAGTTGTGATTTACTGAATCTCTCTTAGATAATGCCTTTTTTATACTTTATGTGTATCCAGTTCAGTATAATGAATCTCTCTTAGTTAATGACTGGTTTTCGGTTTAATGGTGTCTATTTAGTGCAGGGTCGATAACCTCATTTATATGTCAATAGCGTTTGGACTTTGTTTGTGGACCTTCGAGCTGTGCATTTGTGCGCATCTTTTGTTCAAGGATGAAACCCGCATGGGCTGTAAGAAAGCAGGTGTGGAGAGAAACCTCACTTCTTGTTTGTCTCCTCGAATTAACCCCTTCACTGCTAGGCCTCAACCCCCCTCCCCCCCCCCCCCCTGTGCTAAGCCTTTTTTTGGCTATTTGGGGTAGTTCACGCTTAGGCCCCTGTAACTTTTTGATCACATAAGGTATCCACGCCAAATTTGCGTCCTTTTCTTCCAACATTATGGGGATTCTAAAGGTACCCAGGGTTTGTGGATTCCCCTGGAGGGGACCCTGAAATTAGCCAAAGTACAGCTAAATTCTATTTTTTTATAAAAAATGGGAAAAAAGTGCTGCAATTGAAAGCGTCTGGTTTTTCCCTGCAAATGCTATCAACAAAGGGTTTGTGGGGCTGAAATCACCATTTTCCCAGATTTCAGGGACTGACAGACTTTTGTCAGAAAACAACATTTTTTACACAGTTTTGGCTTTTAATGGGACATAGTCTATTTTTGCAATTTTTTGTGCTTTCAACCTTCTTCCAGTTAATGGCAGAAATGGGTATGAAAGCAATAATGGATCCTGGAAAGCTATACATTTTAGAAAAGTAGACAAAATTATAAATTCAGCAAGGGGACATTTGTGTAGATCCTTCAAGGTTTCTTTATAGAAAGTAACAGTTGAAAATAGGAAAAATTGAAAATGAGTTGAAAAAAACAGCCAATTGTGGCAACGTTTTCACCTGTAGATTCTTCTAATTATGACAGATGTTTGAAAGCAATATACCGTTACATCCGCTGGACCCTTCTGGTTATGGGTATATATAGGACTTGTAGGTTCACCAAGAACCCGACGAACCCAGAGCCAATAACTGAGCAGCATCTTGCAATGGTTTTTTATTATGTACCTGGTGTATAGCAATTAATTTGGGAAAATATATACAGTGAAAAATCGGGATGAAAGACACCTATGTATTTCTGAAATTTGAACAAAATATAGAGTTTAGAAACAGTAGCTATTTGCACATTTCCGAAATTGTGAGTACCCATACTAGCATGAGAATTATAGGACATTTTTCAAAGTGACTCCTTTTTTACACATTGTCTTTCATTTGGAAGGCAGAAATGCATCGAAAGTTAATAGGTAATAACAGTTGGTCTACAATTCTGTATTACCCTACGTCTCCCAATACAAATGGTACCTCAATTGTGTGGGTAGGCCTAGTGCCCACAACATGAAACGGCCCAAAACGCAACGTGGACACACTTTATTTTTACAGTGAAAACTGACCCTTTTTTTTGCAAAGTGCCTTGCTGTAGATTTTGAACCCTAGCTCTGCCAGCACCTAGGGAAACCTAGCAAACCTTTGCATTTTTTAATACTAGACACCCAGGGGAATCCAGGATGGGGTGAATTGTCTGGTTCTCACCAGGTTCTGTTACCCAGAATCCCTTGCAAACCTCAAACTTTGTCAGAAACCCACATTTTCCTCACATTTCTGTGGTGGAAAGTTCTGGAATCTGCGTGGATCCACAAAATTCCATCCACCCTGCATTCCCCAAAGTCTTCCGAGAAAAATGGTACCTCATTTGTGTGGGTAGGACTAGTGGCCGTGACAGGAAACGGCCCAAAACGCAACATGGACACACCACATTTTCACAGTGAAAATGGACCCTTTTTTTGCACGGTGCCTAGCTGTAGATTTTGAACCCTAGCTCTGCCGGCACCTAGGGAAACCTTGCAAACCTATACATTTTTGAAATCTAGACACCTAGGGGAATTCAGGATGGTGTGGCTTGACTGGCTCTCACCAGATTATGTTACCCAGAGTCACTTGCAAACCTCAAACTTTGTAAAAAAAAAAAACACATTTTCCCCACATTTCTGTGGTGGAAAGTTCTGGAATCTGCGTGGATCCACAAAATTCCACCCACCCCGCATTCCCCAAAGTCTTCCGAGAACAATGGTACCTCACTTGTGTGGGTAGGCCTAGCGGCTGCGACAGGAGATGGCCCAAAACGCAACGTGGACACACCACATTTTCACAGTGAAAACGGACCCTTTTTTTGCAAAGTGACTAGCTGTAGATTTTGAATCCTAGCTCTGCCGGCACCTGGGGAAACCTAGCAAACCTATACATTTTTGAAAACTAGACACGCAGGGGAATCCAGGATGTGGTGACTTGTCTGGCTCTCACCAGGTTCTGTTACCCAGAATCCCTTGCAAACCTCAAACTTTGTCAAAAAACCCACATTTTCCCCACATTTCTGTGGTGGAAAGTTCTGGAATCTGCATGGATCCACAAAATTCCACCCACCCCGCATTCCCCAAAGTCTTCCGAGAACAATGGTACCTCACTTGTGTGGGTAGGCCTAGCGTCCGCAACAGGGGACGGTCCAAAACGCAACGTGGACACACCAAATTTTCACAGTGAAAACGGACCCTTTTTTTCCAAAGTGACTAGCTGTAGATTTTGAACCCTAGCTCTGCCGGCACCTAGGGAAACCTTGCAAACCTATACATTTTTGAAATCTAGACACCCAGGGAATCTTGGATGGGGTGACTTGTCTGGCTCTCACCAGGTTCTGTTACCCAGAATCCCTTGCAAACCTCAAACTTTGTAAAAAAAAACACATTTTCCCCACATTCCTGTGGTGGAAAGTTCTGGAATCTGCGTGGATCCACACAATTCCACCCAGCCCGCATTCCCCAAAGTCTTCCGAGAAAAATGATACCTCACTTGTGTGGGTAGGCCTAGTGGCCGCGACAGGAAACGGCCCAAAACGCAACGTAGACACACCACATTTTCACAGTGAAAACTGACCCTTTTTTTGCAAAGTGACTAGCTGTAGAGTTTGAACCCTAGCTCTGCCGGCACCTAGGGAAACCTAGCAAAACTATACATTTGTAAAAACTAGACACCCAGGGGAATCTAGGATGGGGTGACTTGTCTGGCTCTCACCAGGTTCTGTTACCTAGAATCCCTTGCAAACCTCAAACTTTGTAAAAAAAAACACATTTTCCTCACATTTCTGAGGTGGAAAGTTCTGGAATCTGAGTGGATATACAAAATTTCACCCACCCCGCATTCCCCAAAGTCTTCCGAGAAAAATGGTACCTCACTTGTGTAGGTAGGCCTAGTGCCTGCGACAGGAAACGGCCCAAAACGCAACGTGGACACACCACATTTTCACAGTGAAAACTGACCCTTTTTTGCAAAGTGTCTAGCTGTTGATTTTGAACCCTAGCTCTGCCGGCACCTAGGGAAACCTAGCAAACCTATACATTTTTTAAAACTAGACACCGGGGGGAGTCCAGCGAGGTATGGCTTGCTTGGCTCCCCCAACGTTTTCCTACCCAGAATCCCCTGCAAACCTCAAATTTCTGTGTGTGAAAGTTCTGGAATCTGCGTGGATCCACAAATTTCCTACCACCCAGTGTTCCACCAGGACTCCCGATAAAAATGGTACCTCACTCCCGTGGGTGGGTCAAATACCTGCAACAGGCAAGGGCCCTAAACGTATTGAGGAGACATTAAAATGACCTATCACAAAACAACCTGGTTTTGCAAGGGGGATCACCTGGGTTTTTGGCCCCGTGCTCGGTGGCCATCTTGGGAAACCTACCAAACCCACACATTTCTGAAAACTAGACACCCGGGGGAGTCCAGCGAGGTACGGCTTGCGTGGGTCCCCCAACATTTTCCTACCCAGAATCCCCTGCAAACCTCAAATTTTGCTGGAAAAAATCATTTTTTTCTCAAATTTCTGTGTGGGAAAGTTCTGGAATCTGCGTGGATCCACAATTTTCCTACCACCCAGCGTTCCCCCAGGTCTCCTGATAAAAATGGTACCTCACTCGCATGGGTGGGTCAAGTACCCGCGACAGGCACAGGCCCAAAACCTATTGAGGCGACATCAAAATTACCTATCACAAAACAACCTGGTTTTGCAAGGGGGGTCCTCTGGGTTTTTGGCCCCGGGCGCGGCGGCCATCTTGGGAAACTACCAAACCCACACATTTCTGAAAACTAGACACCCGGGGAGTCCAGCGAGGTATGGCTTGCGTGGGCCCCCCAACATTTTCCTACCCAGTATCCACTGCAAACCTCAAATTTAGCTGAAAAAATCACTTTTTTTCTCACATTTCTTTGTGGGAAAGTTCTGGAATCTGTGTGGATCCACAAATTTCCTACCACCCAGCGTTCCCCCAGGTCTCCTGATAAAAATGGTACCTCACTCGCGTGGGTGGGTCAGGTACCCGCGACAGGCAAGGGCCCAAAACCTATTGAGGCGACATCAAAATTACCTATCACAAAACAACCTGGTTTTGCAAGGGGGGGTCCCATGAGTTTTTGGCCCCGGGCTCGGCGGCCATCTAGGGAAACCTACCAAACCCACACATTTCTGAAAACTAGAGACCCGGGGGAGTCCAGGAAGGTATGGCTTGCGTGGATCCCCCAATGTTTCCCTACCCAGAATCCCCTGCAAACCTCAGATTTTGCTGAAAAAATCAAATTTTTCACACATTTCTGTGTGGGAAAGTTGTAGGATCACCGGGCAAACACAAATGTCCTACCACCCAGCGTTCCCCCAGGTCTCTAGATAAAAATGGTACCTCACTTGTGTGGGTAGGCCTAGTGCCCGCAACAGGAAACGGCCCAAAACGCAACGTGGACACACCACATTTTCACAGTGAAAACTGACCCTTTTTTTGCAAAGTGCCTAGCTGTAGATTTTGAACCCTAGCTCTGCCGGCACCTAGGGAAACCTAGCAAACCTATACATTTTTTAAAACTAGACACCGGGGGAGTCCATCGAGGTATGGCTTGCGTGGCTCCCCCAACGTTTTCCTACCCAGAATCCCCTGCAAACCTCAAATTTCTGTGTGTGAAAGTTCTGGAATCTGCGTGGATCCACACATTTTTTAACACCCAGCATTCCCCCAGGACTCCCAATAAAAATGGCACCTCCCTCACGTGGGTGGGTCAAGTACCTGCAACAGGCAAGGGCCCAAAACGTATTGAGGAGACATTAAAATGACCTATCACAAAACAACCTGGTTTTGCAAGGTGGGTCACCTGGGTTTTTGGCCCCGTGCTCGGTGGCCATCTTGGGAAACCTACCAAACCCACACATTTCTGAAAACTAGACACCCGGGGGAGTCTAGCGAGGTATGGCTTGCATGGGTCCCCCAACATTTTCCTACCTAGAATCCCCTGCAAACCTCAAATTTAGCTGAAAAATCATTTTTTTCGCAAATTTCTGTGTGGGAAGGTTCTGGAATCTGCGTGGATCCACAAATTTCCTACCACCCAGCGTTCCCCAGGTCTCCTGATAAAAATGGTACCTCACTCGCATGGGTGGGTCAAGTAACCGCGACAGGCACAGGCCCAAAACCTATTGAGGCGACATCAAAATTACCTATCACAAAACAACCTGGTTTTGCAAGGGGGGGTCCTCTGGGTTTTTGGCCCCGGGCGTGACGGCCATCTTGGGAAACTACCAAACCCACACATTACTGAAAACTAGACACCCGGGGAGTCCAGCGAGGTATGGCTTGCGTGGACCCCCCAACATTTTCCTACCCAGAATCCCCTGCAAACCTCAAATTTAGCTGAAAAAAATCACTTTTTTCTCAAATTTCTTTGTGGGAAAGTTCTGGAATCTGTGTGGATCCACAAATTTCCTACCACCCAACATTCCCCCAGGTCTCCTGATAAAAATGGTACCTCACTTGCGTGGGTGGGTCAAGTACCCGCGACAGGCAAGGGCCCAAAACCTATTGCGGCGACATCAAAATTACCTATCACAAAACAACCTGGTTTTGCAAGGGGGGTCCCATGAGTTTTTGGCCCCGGGCTCGGCGGCCATCTAGGGAAACCTACCCAACCCACACATTTCTGAAAACTAGACACCCGGGGGAGTCCAGGAAGGTATGGCTTGCGTGGATCCCTCAACGTTTCCCTACCCAGAATCCCCTGCAAACCTCAGATTTTGCTGAAAAAATCTAATTTTTCACACATTTCTTTGTGGGAACCTTGTAGGATCACCGGACAGACACAAATTCCCTATTACCCAGTGTTCCCCCAGGTCTCCCGATAAAAATGGTACCTCACTTGTGTGGGTAGGCATAGTGGCTGCAACAGGAAATGGCCCAAATCGTACTGTGGAGACTTCAAAATTACCTATAACAAAACTACCTGGTTTTGGGGGGGCACCTGGTGTTTTGGCCCCCGGCTTACCGCCATCTAGGGAAACCTACCAAACCCACACATTTATGAAAACTAGACGCCCTGGGGAGTCCAATGAGGTATGGCTTGCATGGATCCCCCAGCGTTTCCCTAGCCAGAATCCCCTGCAAACCTTAAATTTATCTGAAAAAATCACTTTTTCCTTATATTTTTGCATGGGATCACCCTGCCGGCACAAATGTCCTACCACCCAGCGTTCCCCTTGTTCTCCCAAGTAAAATGATACCTCACTTGTGTGGGTGGGACAAAGTCCTGTGACTGGGAAGAGCCCAAAACATAGGGATTAAGGGTATAGCACCGAGAATTCTAAGCGCTACATTTTTTGAAAAATATGTTTTTAGCCAATTCTGCATTGGACACCCACACAAGTGAGGTATCATTTTACTCGGGAGACTGAGGGGAACGCTGTGGGGTAGGACATTAGTGCCAGCACGGTGATTCCTCACAGAATAATATGTGGAAAATGTTGTTTTTTTCAGCTAAATTTGAGGTTTGCAGGGGGTTCTGGGTAGGAAAACGTTGGGGGATCCACTCAAGTCATACCCAGCTGGACTCCCCCGGGTGTCTAGTTTTCAGAAATGTGTGGGTTTGGTGGTTTCCCAAGATGGCTGCCAACCTGGTTTTGCAAGGGGGTCACCTGGGTTTTTGGCCCCGGGCTCGGCGGCCATATTGGGAAAATACCAAACCAGCTATAGCTAGGCACTTTGCAAAAAAAGGGTCAGTTTTCACTGTGAAAATGTGGTGTGTCCACGTTGCGTTTTGGGCCGTTTCCTGTCGCGGGCACTAGGCCTACCCACACAAGTGAGGTACCACTTTTCTCTGAATACTTTGGGGAATGCGGGGTGGGTGGAATTTTGTGGATCCACACAGATTCCAGAACTTTCCACCACAAAAATGTGAGGAAAATGGTTTTTTTTGACAAAGTTTGAGGTTTGCAAGGGATTCTGGGTAACAGAACCTGGTGAGAGGCACACAAGTCACCCCATCCTGGATTCCCCTTGGTGTCTAGTTTCTAAAATGTACAGGTTTGCTAGGTTTCCCTATGTGCCGACTGCGCTAGGGCCCAAAATCCACAGGTAGG
Organism: Calotriton arnoldi; assembly: GCA_963921515.1. Classification (NCBI taxonomy): domain Eukaryota; kingdom Metazoa; phylum Chordata; class Amphibia; order Caudata; family Salamandridae; genus Calotriton; species Calotriton arnoldi. The sequence continues at coordinate 847,584 of CAWUFW010002047.1, forward strand.
CACAAGTCTGTGCCTAGTGGGCTTTCTGCCACCCTGGGGGGGAATTGGGGGGCTTTGCCCCAATATGCCCCCAGGGGGGGCAGAAAGACTTTGGCTATTTTTTGGGGGGATGGGGGCATTGGTATGCCCATTCTGGGCAGCCCCCATTGGTATGCCCATTCTGGGCTGCCCCCACGCATAAAAAAAGCCAGCATAATCGCTGGCGCCTAGTGGGCTTTCTGCCCCCCCGGGGGCAGATCAGGGGCCACTGCCCCCATCCGCCCCCCGGGGCTGGCAGAAAGACTGTGGCATTTTGTTGGGGAGGTGTGGACATTGACATGCCCATTCTGGGCTGACCTCACCCCTGAATTAAAAAAATAAATATTTCCTGAGGCCTAGTGGCTTTCTGCCCCCCCCGGGGGGGCAGATAAGGGGCTATTGCCCCAATATGCCTCCCGGGGGGGCAGAAAGACTGTGGTAATTGTTTTTGGGGTGGGGGCATTATCATGAGGAGACATCAAAATTACCTATCACAAAACAACCTGGTTTTGCAAGGGGGTCACCTGGGTTTTTGGCCCCGGGCTCGGCGGCCATATTGGGAAACTACCAAACCCACACATTTCTGAAAACTAGACACCCGGGGGAGTCCAGCGACGTGCGCGCTGATCGTCATTTCACAGAAACCGGGGGGGGGCCTTGGGAGCTGGGAAAGCTCTTCCCCAGCTCCCGAGGCTTTTGGGGAGAGAAAGAAATCCCTCTGGTGCCTGCACCAGAGGGATTTCCGGTGCATTGTGCCAGGATGGCCGGGAGCCGTTTTGCGCACACGGACACTGTGGCGCATGACGGCTTGAAGGCCGTCGTGCGCACGCAAGGGGTTAAATACCTAATGATATGATGGCAAAAACAGAAAGTAAAAAGAAACAAATTTAGGGGCATATTTACAAGTCCCTATCGCAACTGAAATATCAATTTTATGACGTTCCAGTTGCGATAGGGGCTTCGCCTTATTTAGAAGGTGGCATTAAGCCACGTTAAGTCACTTAACACCTCCTTGTAAATAAGGCACCCTTTCACGCTACACTTAGCATGAAAGGGGTGGGAAAGCGGTGTTGCAGTATCCCTTCCTGCACAAAACAATCATTTAAAAAATGATGATTTGCAACTTCTATGTGTATGCACAATGCATCACAAATTGGACTAACAAATTGCCTTTCTGGATTGTTTATTTGCACGAAGGGACACCTTCCTGCAGATAAACAATCATTCATTCAACGCAGGCACCCTTGCACTATGTTGCAAGGGTGCGTGCATTGGCGCTAGGCAGCTGAATTTAGCACCAGTGCAAGGAGAAACACAGGGGTATGCATTCTTATTGTAAATACAGTGCATCCCTGCGTTTCTAGAGTGATGGAGTGCGGAGTTAGCAATTTTGGAGCTAACCCATGCTCCGCCCCTTTCTTGTAAATATGCCCCTTAGTTTCACAAGCCACACAGCATCTTGGATGAGTGTCTCTATTTAAGTTGAGGTGAAATTTTATTCTAGTGTGGTCTGTGACAGTATATGTTACAATTGAAAACATATTCTTTATTTAAAGTCAACAAGGATCAGGGGTAATAAACTAAGTTGGAAGCTTCTTCTCTATATTACCATATAAGGCATTGTTGCACCTCTTGGTTTTTGTCAGCTCCAGGTGAACCAGTTTATAGAATAAGAACAGTGGAAAGAGGGTTTTGAAGCTTATGTGGAAGTTATAGGTGGCAACATTTATATTCGAAAAAGGAAATGAGCTCTTTTAAAACATTGTCTAGGGATAGAATAGAGTCACATTTTGCAACAACAACCCCAATTTTGTTAGAAAAAGACAAAGAAGAAGATTTTGATGTATTCCAACAAGCCATTGCCCAACTGGATATCTATGAGATTGTAGTTTGTCACATATTTTTTGACAGAGGGCATCTTCTTGGGGCCAATTGGAATGTTTTAGCTGCTTTACAATCTTTAGCTGCTTGTGTAGCTATAGATCTATTCATGATGAAAGGTTTACAGACCAATTAGTTCACAAAACCTCTAATTTTAAGCTCCAGGAAAAATTGTTTGTTGACTGAAAAGGTTACATTTAGAAAAAACTGTCAAAATTGCCAAGCAATTTGAGGCAACTTCATATGGTATGAAACAACCTTCAGAAGTGGGTGAGACACAAGTCGTTCGAGGTGTAGATAAGCAAGTTGAGGAGAGTTCAGTAGCAAATGTATATTCTGTCAAGAAAAGAAGAATGTGAATGGTGTAATGAGTTGTTGTTTCAAGTGTGGTTTATGTGGTCATCTTGCCACTAGTGTCAATTGTACTGGACAAGGTGCCACAAATGCAAAAATAATGGTAATTTTGCTTGTGTGGAAAGAGTAAAAGTTTTAAAGTCTCTGGTTTCAGGAAAATCAAAAATTGGTTACAAGTAAAAGTAGTAGAGCAAGAATCAGTACCGGAAGATTGTATATTACAAGTGTGTGAGATAGTACTAAAAAAAAAAGATGGCCCCCTATTGCAAAATGTTATCGAAGTACTTGCTAATTTAGGGCCAGGTACACTTTATGGGAGATAATTCATTGGAATTGTTCCATGATGTCAAGTTACTACCAGCTGACATTCAGCTGCTGGATTATGGCAATCTTCCTATAGATTTAATTGGATGTTTTTAAAACTCTTTAGAATTTAAAGATGCAAGAATCATTAGTAAAATTATGTTTGCTAGGGAAGGGTTCTATATGCTTGGTTGGCCACAAAAAAAGAGATCTGTTCATAAAAGTACATCCCAATCATCTGGAACAAATGACTGGTTTAGAAGATCTTTTGTTGACACCAGACGTTCACTCTGTTGTTCATTTCAAATGTAAAGAAAGTTGTTTCTCAGAGTTTTTTCCAAATCTTTAGGTTTGGTTAAAGCCGATTATCCATTGTATTATCCTAAATGAGGATGGTATTCCTACAGCACATAAAGTGAAGAATATTCCTTTGTCAGTGAGAGAGGATTTGAAAACTGAATTGCAAAGTCTTGTGCATGATGGAGTAAATTGAATATATAGATTCCTCTGAGAGGATATGTCTTGCGGTAGTGGCAACAAACCAAATGAAAAAATCAGACTATATGAAGATTTACATGATTAAACCTCTGTGTGGGTAGACAAACATCCTTTGCCTAGGATTGTGGGAGATATTGGGGACATTGAGGGGGTATAGCATCTTTATGACCCTTGATTTGTAGTCAGCAGATCACCTTGCATGAGGAATTAAAAAACGCACCTTCATTTATAAAGCCAGAAGGTGCTTATTGTTATTTAAAAAATGCCATTTTCTTTGGTCTCTGCTTCTGATGTTCTTCAGCATGGCATGAATCATTTATTTGAGGGTATAACAAATGTATCATATTTTCAAGATGATATTCTTGTTTATGGTGTGACTCATGATGATCATGATAAAACTCTGTTTCAATATTGTCTATTCTAGAAGATCATGATACGTTTCTAAACAATAGGATTTTATTTGCTGGCCCCCTGGCACTAACGACAGTCAATGTACCAACTGGAACAAGAAAATCAGTTGGACTGCAGCGCATACACAACTCACTGAGTAATGTTTGTGTAAGATGTGTTTCAGATAATGACTGGTCCCATGAGACAAGACAAGGAAGTAAATGGAAACCCAAGTCTTCTTTCATAAATGAAGCACACACTCAAGGAACACTACAAAACAGAATATGCATATCAAAAGTTTACTTTAACAGTCCAAACTAGTGCATGCAATACAAATTTTAGCCACATACAATATAAACAACAAAGCTATGAAAAAAATGAATGAATACTGTAAACAGCAAGAAATATTCTAAAGTAATTATGGAATTTCTGGCAGTAACACCCTTGTTTGTTACTACTAAGCATTATGCTTGCTTCAGCAGATTAGTGAATAACAAGCCTATCTTGAATTTCAAAGGTGGTGTGCACTCATATACCCGATTCCAAACAACAGGATTATTGTGCAGCTGTGTGTATTGAAGAGAAAACATAGGGGGTGATTATGAGTTTAGAGCAGTTGACCCGACTCTCCGCCGGCACATCTGCACCAAACCTGCGCAAGGACCAAGCGTCCTAGTAAGAGTTGAACTTGTGTACGGCAGACGGTCCTTTTCCTATCCCATGGCAGTGCCTGAAAAACAGGCCCCACAATGGGAACAGCATGGACGGTGACATCCATGCCATGTTGGAACTTTGGGGGAATACAGACGGGGGCACATGTTGTGCCCCCCTGTATATATATATCCCCATGGCAGGGTACCACAGGGGTCCTATAGGGCCCCCTTTGTTCCTCCACCATCAGCCTTTCATGGTGAGGCTCCCACCATGAAATGGCTGGTGGAACTTGAAATATGCTCAGCGGGACTGCGCCAGTTCCGCTGAGCATCTGCGCCACCGCCTCAGAAGAAATGTTCCCTGGCATAGCCGGTGGTCCTCCAACGCAACAACTTTCAAAGTCATATTGCGGCAGACGGTGGACCGCCAACGCGAATCTGGGGTTTTGGAAGACTGCCAAACTCTAAATCAGGCCTTTCGCCACTAGGGCAGCAACTGAAGGTCACTCATCTTACTGCAACCTTCAACTAAAGTGGGTGCTGATGTCAAACCCATCCTGTCTTGATAGCACTCGCACAAATATCTCTTCTCTACCTTTATCTATCTACATTCACTTTTTTGATGACTCATCATAAGCATGTTAACATATTAGCACCTATTAGAATGAACAATCAATATAAATTAAATGAATGCTCTTTCAGATATTTCATGTTATTAAACAATGTTCTTTGAGAGAAAATAAAATGTGACATGCCGTCACTAAACATCTATAAGCTCTGTTAATTTATAATAGATAAAAATCAAATGCTTCAGCATACTTATTAATAACATAAATGTATTCACATAAGCTTGATTATCATATTTGTGTTGAAGAACAAAAGAACTAAACAACATGTTAAGAATGTGCATTTGATAAAATCATAGGTCTGCATTTCTTGATTATTCGACAAACATACAGTTCATATCAAAATGAGAGGTTCTCTGAGGGAAAAAACGGAATTAATCTGACAATAATACCCTTATGATTACTGCTGTTAAATGCAAAATAGCAAGAGACTGTGTGGACTACCTAGGGGCACCAAATTAGCAGTAATGGAATAGCTCCAAATCAGAGTATTGTGAATGCCATTATCAATGCCCTAGTCCTAAGAATAGAGATCAATTGAGATCTTTGTTGAGAACTAATGGAATACTACTCAAGATATATTCCTAGGTGTGCAGACAGAACTGACAAGATGAGACGTTCAATGAATAAAAATACTAATTATTCTCGGATTATCTATGTGAAAATATGAAACTGAAAGCTGGACTTGACAAAGCTCCTACTTTAGTACCATTAAAGGTACCTACTAGCCAATAATTATGATGGATACCAGCACTCAGCAATGAGGGAATTGGGGTAGTATGGACAAAACAGGAGGAAATATGTTGTCGTTTGTGGCTTATGCCTCAAGACTAATGAGAAGTTGAGAGAAAACAAATGTAAACAAAAGTATAAGGACACAGTGAAAAATATCACCATGCCATAAGAAAGGCCAAAGCCTCCTTCTTTAGTACCAAGATTGATAATCTCCACAAAGGAGCTTTTGAAAATTGTTAATTCATTCATGAAGCCCTCCACAGCACAATCGGGCCCAATAGCCTCTGAGGCTAGATGCAATATGTTAACAAAATACTTTATGGTAAAAGTCAACAATATCTGTGCCACCTTGCCTAAGGACATGGCTCCAAACACTGTCGGCAAAATAATGCACATGCAGGGGAAGGCTAAGGAGAGCCGATCAGCCTTCCCGAAGATTAGAACTGAGGACATCGAAAGCATTCTCATCTCAATCAAATCAGGTACCCCATTGGACCCAGCTCCCCCTAATAGTCTCATGAAAGGTGGAAAAGCCATCTTTCCAGTCTTAGCTAATTTGCTTAACCACTCTGTTGAGAGTGGCGTAGTGTCTCCTTCCTGGAAACATGCTATTCTGAAACCACTTTTAAAAGAAACCATCTCTAGACCCCGCATTAGCTGAAAATTAGAGACCCATCTTCCTACTCCCAGGTGTCAGCAAAATTGTGAAGAAATTTGTCAACAAGAACCTCTCCTCATGTTTGGAAGAACAGAAAATTCTTCACCCTCCTCAAACTGGTTTCAGAGCAGGAAACAGCATGGAAATAATCCTGTTAACTGTAACCAACAAGCTTAAAAAAATTCTAGATGAAGGTGGCTCAGTGGCAGTTATATTTCTGGATTTAAGTGCCGCTTTTGACACTGTATCCCACTCAATACTTATTAAAAGATTGGTAGAAGCTAGAGCTCTAAGGTACATCTCTCCAATGGCTTGCCTCGTTTTTAAGCACTAGAAGCTTCAAAGTATGTGAGGAAACTTTCTGCTCAGACCCACGGTCTTTGAAACATGGAGGGGCACAGGACTCGTCATTAAGTCCAACATTGTTCAATGTTTATGTTCGACTGTTGGCAGATATTATAACAGGGCATGGATTCTCAATGGTGCCATACGCTAATGATACACAATTAATCATCTCATTAACACCTGACACTGCAGCATTCTCCATTCAACTAAATGCCTGTTTAAGAGAAGTTACTGACTGGATTTCGAGGAGCAATCTAAAACTTAATGGAGAAAAAACTGAGGTGCTGGTAGTCGGAAACAACCCTTCTCGCTAGACAGAAATATGCTGGACCGACTGCCTAGGATATCTCCCCCTCGAAAAACAGAAATAAAATGTCTTGGCTTCTGGATTGATAGTCACCTCACTATGGAGGCTTAGGTGAGGAAACTAGCAGCCTATTGTTTTGGTCTCCTTAGGACTTTGAGGAAGGTTCCAAGTTGGCTTCCCCCTGCCACCCGCAGAACAGTAGTCCAGGGACTTGTATTGTTCTGCCTTGACTATGTTAATACAGTATACTTGGGTAGTCCTTTGTTGGTGGTTAAGCGACTCCAAGTGGTCCAGAATGCCACAGCACACATTCTGATAAAGATACCAAAACATCATCCTGTCACCTCGTCTCTAGCGTCCCTTCACTGGTTGCCAGCATCGAAGAGAATCCAATTCAAATCTCTTTGAATAGCCCATCGGGCAATGCACAACAAAAGCCCTCCTATACTAGAAAGGATCCTAAGCCCGTATAAACCTAAAAGATCTCTATGATATGCTGTTCAGAGGCTTTTCACAGTGCCCACAATTAAGAAAGCTAGAAGTGGCAGACATTCATTCATGTATCTGGCATCAAAACTTTGGACAACCCTGTCATTACCATTATGAATGATCACGAAGAACTCAGTTTTAGAAAACATCTTAAGACCTACCTATTCGAGCAGTACGCCTATTTAATAGGCACTATGTGACAGACATGACAATTAGCACTGGGAGGCCCTTTGGATAGCTATACTCCTATAAGTGCATAGTATAGTATAGTATAGTAAGGTATGGTATAGTATAGCATAGTATAGTATAGTATAGTATAGTATAGTATAGTATGGTATAGAGACCAAATATTCCACCATTGAAAATGAAGCGCTAACAAGGTGAGGTGTTTGTTATTTTAGGATATATGTTTAGGGTTTGGTTTTTGGGGTTTGTACGGATCATCGACTATTGGTCGAATTGTTTACTACTAAAGGTGGATCCAAGGCAACTCCACGAAAAGCTAAGTGGCAATATCGCTTCCTTGCATAGGATTTTTGTGTGGAATATTTTCCAGCCATTTCCAATCTACTAGTAGGCTGTTTGTCAAAACTGCCTGAACCAGATGAGGATGGAAGTGGTGTGGTAGATGACAATAATGAGCTGGTGGCTATAGTTATGGCTGTGAGAGAAGCTTCAAATGAGGGTATAGAAAGAGAGGAGTGGCGCAGGGTATTGCTGAGGATTAAGATTTATTTAAGATGAAAGAGATGGTTGTTTTTAACATTTCTGTTATATATGCATATTGTAATAACTTTGTTACTAATGTGCCCTATGATTGCCCATAAATTCAATCAATCCGTGGCAAATGGCAGGAAGGACCTTCCCTCAGAAGGATGCCCCCACTGGAGAGCAATCTACTTGAAGCACCTAATAATACTTCTCTAGTACATCACCAACAAAGAGAGCCCAATTTGAAGCACTTTTATCCATTAGCACACCCAAAATGTGGGAAGATCGCAATTTCTGATGCTGCCTATACAACATGCACCAGCACTTTACGTTTTAGACTGGATTGTTATTTCTCCCTTTCATTGCTTATTGACTTTAGTGGAAATTGTCCCCAAAAGGGGAGCTTGCTTTTCAGTTCCCTATGAGCCTATATGGATTTATTGTCTGTCTTAATATTCGTTTTTATGAATCTTGTAATGATTTTAATTAATCAAGCAATAAAGATTACTTACTTACTTAGATGGAAGAGTAGGTTGTGAATGGATTGCCGGACAGAAAGGAACTCGGGTGAAAATCATGGGTTAAGGGATAAATTGGCCTATTTTGTTGAGTATGCTGCTGTGGAAACTTATTAATTATTCCTGAGTCCCTTAAAGAAAGAGATTTATTGTTTGCACATCAAGGTCATCCTGGAACGAGTGGCACAAAAAAAGAAGGATAAGTACAGATTTTAGGTGGATATCAATGGATAGAAATGTAGAGGAAAAATGATGCTCATTTTATGCTTGTGAATGGAGGGATAAGTCAAAAAAGACAGTAAACAATCCTTGTAAAATGGTGGGGGTTCCCGGTAAACCCTAGAATAAAGATTCATCTCAATATTTTCGTCCTTATTTTGGGCAAAAGGCCAGTGTATGCAATAGTTTTGTTGGATCACTTTTCCCAATGACCAGAAGTTAAATCTGTCTCCCAAGTAAATTCTTGCAAGGTTATTAGAAGAAATTGAGGGGCATATTATCAAGGGCTTTATCGCCGATTTAGCGGCACTTTTTGCCGCTAAATCAGCAATATTTTTAACGCCCTATTAGCAAGTTGTCGCTAACAGGTGTTAGCGACAGCTTTCAGGCGTTAGAGGCCGGGAATTACATCGCCTTGCATGTCAGCGATATTTATCGCTAATGACATGCAAGGTAGGCGTTCCCCACTAAAGCGACTGTAAACAGTCGCTAACACCACTAACCCCTATTATCAAGGCAGGCGAAGCAATAACATAAATCGCGCTAAGCGCGTTTATCGCTAGATTTTAACACCTGCTACTGACTATGACTTACCTGTTTAAGGTATAGGAGGTGGATTCTAATGCTGAATCCACCTTAGCGTTAATGGAAGAATATCGCTGGTTTTCCAGCGATATTCTCACGATTTTTGCCGCTATCGCTGAAATATTATCGTTATGGAGATAAACCTTACTAACAGGGTGTTATCTCAGCGATATTTCCAGCGATAAGGCGGCGTTAACAAGATTCGCGCTAAGCGCTGGTTTAGCGATAAATATCGCTATTCCTTGCTAATATGCCCCACAGTTATTTGTTTCTAAGAATGTGAATCTTTCTCAAGTAATAAGACCTCAACATTTTTTCGACTGGGAGCTAATTACCTCATTGCAGCACTTGATTCTTTCAGAGTATTGAAGCAGAGCAGTCCAAGGCCAACTCAGGAGAGATGGTGTAGGTTAGTAACCTTAGTACATAGCAACAACATCACTCAATAACTCATTGCCCAGTCTGTGTTTTTTCTTATAAAAATAGAAAAGTACTTTTATTAAACTTGCTCTATTAAATACTAGGGATTCATTACAAACATATAAAATCAGGCAGATGAAAATGCCTTTGGTAACACCCTCATAACAATTTACTCCCCTGGTGGCTCCTGAACCAGTTCTCAAAAAGGCAGGTCTAGTGGCTATGTCAGGGTGACACCACATTAGTCAAAGAAGTAAATGTGTTATAATCCACCATTTAAATCAATGAGGGGTGTACCAACATTCAATAGTATTCATGCTAATATAAAGCCTTGCATTGTCAATCATCAACATTGTTATTAAAACATTATATCGAAAAATATGTGTCGTGGATTCTTACTTCTATTTTTATTATGGTGTTACTGCAGCTATAGGACCAACCAACCGAGATATCCACACTCTAGAACTCTAAAGCCTCTTCCAGGATCAGGGGTTGAATCCTCTGGGAGACTTATGGGCACTTTTAGGTAACACTTCTAGAGGATTGCTGCACTCCCAACAGCACCCGCTCACCCCCCCCCCACAATGTTATTTAAACATGCTGATATTGCGCCGGCTGCTCCTGGGGCACCACTAAAGGACCAAAAATATGCAAAGGTTAGCCCATTGCAAGGGCTCATGGGGTGCTTCTAATAGTAGCTTTGCTGTACACATTTTTCTTGGTGGTTATGCAACCTTGTGCCACATTTCCATTCAAGCAACCTCACGACGCTCTTTTGATTTTACAAAACCAGGTGTCCTTGCCTATTTGGTCAATCAGAGTGACCTGGTGAGGGAGCCAGCCATGTTCTTCTCTCGCCCACATGAGTGCAGGTGGGAACAGCTGACTCATGCACCTGCCTGCTTCCACACAGGGGCACAGGGGAGGCAGAATAAGCACCATTCATTTTCTTGGTCTTCAGGGAATTCTGTCAAGGGAAGGTGAGGTCTCCAGATACAGCTCCTACTGCATTGGGCCCTAGGGGATGGGGTCCCTGTGTTCATAGTTCTTCTAAGAGAGAAGGTCCCATGCAGGCACCCTCCCCATGATAATTAAAATATTAAGAGGATGTGCCAACTCCTGGGGGCTTGGCCCTCCCTAGGGGAGATTTGGATTTTATGGCATAGCAGCATGTGCTTCATTCTCTGCCTAGTCCCCTGGGACTTTGTTTGTCATTATCCCCGGCTTTTAGTGCAGATTTGCTTGATTTTGTGCTTGTTTTGCTCCTGGTGGTGAGCCCTAGCCACCAGGAGCCTTTACCTCAGATGTTCAGGCCTCTAAAAGTGATTTTTGTCAGAAAGCTGATTATTTCTGCTCCCTTACCAGACCTGTCCCATGCCTGGGCTCCAGGCGCTCTCTCGAACTTGGGGGCATCTTCCACAACCCCTCTACAGATAGCAAGTTGAACAGCCTCCTTATTTCACACCCCAGCCTCCTGGCTACTTGAAGGGTACATGTGAGTCAGTGAAGTCAAGGGCTAGTCCACAGAAGTCCAAGCAGAACCATTGGGGTTCCCTATCAGGTCCATACCCTCACCTTTTTCTCAGGGGACATAAGGATACCAGCACCACTGGCCCTGGAGAGAAGCGTCTTAAAGTCCAGAAGTCCATCCTTGCAAAGTTTAAAGGATCTTTTTCCTTCTAGTTTGGACAATATTCTGGTGTCACAGTCTCCAGTGTCTTCTCAAAAGTCTCTACCTTGTGCAGGGATTGCATGTTCCACAATACAGGCACCCCTGGCCAATTCTAGGGTACCACATCATCATTTCTTCTTTGCCTCAACCATTTTGCACGACATTCTGAAACATTTAAAGATGTTGACTTCAAGTAGTCTGTCAAAAGACCTTCCCTTGGAGCCTCAGCTCCTTTCCCAACTGACACATCTGCCTGTTCCCTTCCTATCAAAACTTCAAAAGGGAGTCCCTCTTGTGTTTGGCTTCAGAGGTCTAGTCTTCCTCCTTTGTTTCTTTGGGCTTTGGCTTTCCCAGTCCATGTTCAGTGTGAGGAGTCAATTAACGCATACAAATTTCCTTCCCACCCCATCCTTTCCCAGGACCTGGGTCAAGCACTGCTATTGACTCTATTGTGGGGGAAGACCTTAGATCCTCTGGCCAGCAAAGTTATCTTGGCCAGGTAGAGGGGGCGAAGGCCTGAAATCTTAATATGGCTGAGCCAAAGGAAAAATGATAATACTCAAAATGCCATAAGAAATGTAGATATCATGAAAAGGATTATGGATCTACACACTGGATCATGGTTAAAATAAGATTGATAGCTCACTGGATCCGTAGGCCTAAGTGGAGTGTAACTGTACTTTACTACCGAGTTTGCCTATAATGTGTAACCCAGTTAAGCATCTCAACCTTTCAATAAGCACTACAGACCCACACTATAAATGCCCATTCACATTATAAGGCCTACACCAGGACAGCACCAATCCATAAAGGGTTCCTTCTGTGACAATCTACTTGTGTGCAGACATTGGGCTGCTCAAAGTGGTAATTTCACATGCACATCCTGCACATATGCTCACACACATGTGCGCACATGTTTGAATGTAACCAGCCCAGAGCCTCATATCCTATATGCACAGCAGCAGCCTTATTTTAAAAGGTGGACACTGGCAGTTAGAACTTTCAGCCCACTTCCACCAAACCCACCATGAGTGAGAATTAGTAAGTGAAAGTCACTCATGGTAAAGTCCAAAAACCCGGTAGTCAAAATTGAAATGTGCAAGGGTATTATATTATTGGCTATTATTTCCTTCACTTATCAAATTCCTGGGTGAGGTATTCAGGAGAGAGGATGTCCCTGAAGAAATACTGACAATGGGGTGCAGGTTGTCTCTCTGGAAATGGGAAATTTCCTCAAACATTTTGGGATTAAACACACCCAGACATTTGTTTATTACCAACAAAGTAGTGTAACAGTGGAACGATGAATTTGTGTTTTGAAAGAGAGTTTACACCTAGCAGTGGTGGGGGGTAAAAGTTGGAAAGTGAATATTTAAAATATAATTTGGGATTTTCCGCACCACCCTGCAAATCGGGTGGGGGACAAAATATGGTTTGAAAAGATGCGAGGAAGAGTGACAGGGACCACGTTGAGTTTATTTTGGATGAAGGATGGTACAGTTTTGAAGTGTATAAATGATAAACATGAGGATTGTGCAAGGAATAAACATTATTTTTGTGTGGGGGACATTGCGGCCCCCAGCAATTCATTAACATAGCCCCAGGGAGGTCTTGGTCCCCGGGGCTGCGGGCCCCCCGTGGGCCCCCCATCATAATTTGGCATTGACCCCGGGACCTGGCCCACCCAGGGGCTTAAAAGAAACAAAGCGTGGAAGAACGCGCTTTGTTTTTTTTTAAGTTTCGGCGGGATTCACACACCCAGCAAAAATCCCACCGAAATGTTTTCAGAAAAAGCTTTTTTTGGACCTGGGCAGGGCTTTAAGTGGGCCGGATCCCACCGTTGCTGAGCACCGGCAGATTTTTAAAGGGGCCCTCGAAACGGGTCTCTATCGGGCTCTGTTTTGTGCCCAGGCAAAGGCGGTCCATTTTTTTCCAGACTGCAGTGACAGCAGGCACTTCGATGTGCGCGTGCTCACACCGCTCACTTCTCACTAGTTGTGAAGTTACAGCATGACGTCATGCATGGCAAGCGTTGTAGAGGGAGGGAAATCCTTTAAAGAGTCATTTTCTCTCTGGATTTCCCTATGCTTTTTGAAACTCTGGAGCAGCAACATTGTCGTGGTGTCACCAGGACTTTAAGCAGAAGCTTTTTCAATATTATATACAAGCCATAGTTGCTGCTCATTTATCTTATGCAACTAACAACCATTGACAAAGCCAATAGTCCTGACTTGTTGTAGGTATGATGTTACTTGTTGTATCAAATATCTGGATGCAATGACAGAAACAGCCAAAATACAAGTCGGGCGGCACACTATGCTACACACAGATTTTTAGCTTACGTGTTTTTAAGCCACGCCCTTAATTACATTGACCACGCCCCTTTGAGAGACTCCCCAGTTTTTTCATCCCACTTAAAGCCCTGGCCCTGGAGGTCTCTGTAGGATCCCCTGAGCAGGCCTAGGGGCACAGGGGGTTTTAACCCTGCCCCCCCCTTTCTTGTTTTTCATCACTTTTTAACCTTTTTAGGTCTCGCCTACGCAGCCCGCATGCGCTGCATAGGAAAAAGACCTTTTGGAATCGATTAACTTTTCGCCCTAAAAACGTGCACGCGTCGCATTGCTTTCAATGGCAACGCGTGCACGTTTGGCGATTCCCTAGCGGGAGCGAGCTTTGACACCATATGTTTGTAATTAACTTGCAAATACATGGTGCCCCTAGCTCGCTCCCGCAAGGGAAACGCTTTGTTGATTCTCGGTCGCACTCCCCTCAACCCTCCCACTTTGTAAACCCGCGGCAGTTCTTTTTTTTTTTTACAGCGTGCGAGACACTGCAATTGTGTTCCCCGTCTTTTCTCCTGCTTTCCCCGTGCTTATTTTTTTTTACCCACTCTGTGCCCACTCCTCCCTAATCCCTCCCTCTTCAGTGCTGCTTGCTTCACTGGCCCTTTCCGCTCCCACTCACTCCTCCTCCCCCATTCCGTTGTTGCCCGCCCCACCCTCCCTCTTTCTGTTGTAGCATGCATCCATCCTTTTGTTGTTGTTGCCCATTGCAACTCTCACAACTAACGCAATGTAAGTTACGCGTGAGGAGATTTATTTTTGTAAAGGCTTTAGTAAAGAACCGCGATGTCCAATTAACAAAGTGTTTCAGCGCACTTCATGCCTTTTTAATGATGCGCTTGGTCCACACCAAAGGGTGTGGCGTAACATCCAGAGCTGCTGACTTTCCAGCTGGCGAACCAGACTCGAGTCTCATCGTTGCCTCCACATCCTGTGATTGTCAGCAAATCACTTATTCTCCCTGTGCCTACAAAAAATGAATGTGTGCCTGTGTAGTGCAACTGGCATTCACGTAAAGCAAACCAATACCTTTCGTTCAAGTTCGCGTTATATTAACCTGCAAAAAAATATATACATATATTAATTAAAAAAAACTTGTGGGATCTGGATTCAGGGAGGGTCTTGAACCAATCTGTGTACTCCATACACTTTCCAGTTGTACTCTGAAGGCATGGTTTTTAAACTTGCGCTTGTTATGGGCACATCTTTTGTTGTTTGTGCTCAGCTAAATCATTGGTCGCTGGGTAGCAGACCGTTTTGTTTTCAGCACTACGGGTATGGAATGAAAAATCCAAATTTTGTAGCATGCAAACATTAAGGACTGGCCAGAAGTGTCGCCCATAATCTAAGGCCCTTAGGCAGCTGTGCACCAGCAACCAACCACTATTTGGTTCTGCTGCCATCTCTGTGCTCCCGTTGCCCCTCCCTCACAGCAGGGACACCTTTTCCTGTTAAACACTCAGCTGTTGGGAGCGTGGGAGATGGGAGGTTGAACAACAGTATGTTAGTATCTATTATGTGGCTTGTTCCTGAGCCCTGCTGATTTATAAAAACCTCATGACAGCTGTCTCATTCTATTGCTTTCAGACAGATGACAGGCTAATGTAGCGAGATACAGAGCTACGTCATTGTACACAGATCTCCACAGCAGAGGCATGGACCAGCTAAGCTGTCTAGTCAGCTAGAATAGCTTGGAAACTCTTTCCCTTTTCTTTTGAATAAGAAATGATGAGCGCAGGAGTAACGATAAGCTGAGATGCGGGTTGGGCGAGGGGGTGACTGGCAGTGCATTTCACAGAGCTCTCGTTGATGTGAGACCTCAGAAGCTTACTTTCCTCCTTTCTCCCCTCCCACCTCCTCCACCAACGGATCAGCATCAAATCCTCCCCTGGGCTGATCGTGCGATGTGAGCACCCAGGAGCGCCTGCTTGTAAACAAAACTGACTTGTGCTTTCCAACAATAATAACATCAGGGATGTTTCAGCGCTGGCATAACATGTAATAATGACCAAACTTAAGTGTACTCATTTCATCGACCTCTGAAGGATGAAAGGCAGAGTTTGTTTTGCAGCATTCAGGTTACAAATAGCTATTGTGAGTGCAGTGCTCTTAAGCCATTGCATTAATAGTTGGAAATTGAGGGGCTGGGTATCTAGTTTTAGTGTGCCTCGTTTACTTGAGAAACAGCTCTGTTGTTCATTGTCTTTGTCTCGACTACTTGTGACACTCCCTAAAGTGGGGCATGGAGGGTGAGCATGCCCTGTCACTGTTTCTTTTCCCCTCCCACCTTTGTCTCTATTTCTTCTCCCCCTCCCAACAGACAGAGGGAAGATAGTTCTATGACGTGACACATGCTGGCTGCTTCATAATGCTTTTTATACCTTCCTGTTTTCCACCCCCATCTGCCCTCCTGTTATCCATCTCCACCCACCTTTGCGTTTCCCACCCCACCCGATTGCCAAAGCAAATAGTTCGCCCATAGGTGAGAGCGATTGGCTTTGCCAATGCTTGTTTGTAGTGGAAAGGCTTTGACAAATTGCACCAAAGCTCTACAAAGCTACCAGTTTGCCACACTGCAAACCATTGAGGGGTTTTGGCCAGATGCTAATTTGTACATTCAAGATTAGCTTCATAGTAGCCATGACCCAAATAAATTTGGGGTTTGCATCATTATAATGTTTGTCACTTCATACGTTTTTTAATTAAAGAAATAATTCTTTACTATCCAAAATTCTTTCGTTGTCGCCATAAGAAATATATCTTTTTTAAATGAAAGCCGTTTTCACAAACAAAGCATTTTTTTTAAACATTTACCCATTATTTTTTAAGCATAATGGTCTAGATCACAGACACAACACCTTAACCCAACAAGCATTGGCATAGCCAATCGGTCTCGCCTTTGGGACCTTATAAGTGTTTAGCCATGCTACAGTTGATGTTGTTGCACCAAGGATATTGTGCTGCATAACTAAATACTTATAAGGTCCCAAAGGCGAGACCTATTGGCTATACCAATGCTTGTTTCTTGTGACTCGGTTCAACCGAGTCACAAGATGGCTGCCAACACATCCTGGTTGGAACTGTTGGCAGCAAATCAGATTGCAGGCACAAGATCGGGAGGGTTCGCGGATCCTCCGAGGCCATATTTGTATATCTGAGAAATGTTTAAATTTCTCAGGAACTACTGAACGGATTCACACCATTTAACAAAAAGAGTGCTTTCTGGACCAAGAGCTAACTTTTTGCCAAATTTGGTGTAATTCCATTCAGCAGTTCGGTCTGTAGCCGTGTCTAAAGTTTCCTATGGAAATAACATTTTTCTATATGTATATATATGTCTATAACCTACTGGCAGTCACAAGTAGGTAGTTATAGTTAGGACCTTGTTTCTATTCAAAAAGCGTTTTTTCTTTTGCCAATATCACTGGCGCCGTTTAATGAATTTTCGCGAAATTTTCAAAACTAATGGCCTGCTCACTTCAGCTGCTGTGTTGAAAGTTTTGGGTGATTCGTCAAGCGGGGGCCGAGAAAGAAGGGGGGTCCCAAAATGCGTTTTTTCTATGTTAATTTCCATAGAAAACTTTAGACAAGGCTGCAGCCCGAACTGCTGAACGGAATTACACCAAATTATATATATATATATATATATATATATATATATTTAATTTAGATTTGATCTGTATTCTAAGTTGTCTACTGAAAACAAGTTTTTTTAATTTATATGTGTTACTTATATTGTTCTAATGTACTTTAAGAGAATGTTATTTACAGTAATAATGTTTTTCTCTTTTTGAAAAGTAGAACGTTATGTTGGAATTTTTACTTAAGAATGCCATGGCTATGTTGTAACAAAGATAGTTAGTTACTGGATGTTCCCATGCTTCTTTAAACTCAATTTCTTGAGATGATGAATAAACAACTTGAACCCTCATGCCTGTGAGCAGTATCCCTAAACGGTATCCCTAAATGAATGCAGGAATTAAAGGTTTGAAGCCAGCATTGCAGATCTGTGCATTATACTGCGATTATAGCAAACTGGCGTTATCTGACTGGATATGGATCACCATTTAAGAGCCTGGAAGATGAGGCGTTCCTAGAAAGGTAGGTCGGAGCCTCTCATGGGGAGTCTACGGGGAAACAAAAGATTTATTACTGTACCAGCAAATTATCGCATATTGGAGATAATCAACAGAAGGTCACACGGGGTGGTACTGGAACTTGCAGGCGGACTATTCAGAATCAACAGAAGCTGGTGTGTTGAGTTTTACAGCTGTCGGGAGTAAAGGATATAAAGTGTTGGACTTGTATAGATTGATTTATATCTCTTATTTTTATTTAGTTGTTTTTTGAAGTGAGGGGCAGCCTCCTTGGGTCAGGTCCTAAGGTCACTTCAGCATACTATGATGACCTTTTACTAAACCTTTCATGAAATTTTAGGCATTGGGGGCAGATTTACAAGAACTGGTGCATCCCTGCGTATTAGCAGGGATGCACCAGTTCATTTGCGACACGTAAAAAAACCCTTGCGCCAACATGGATGCGCCGCATTTACATTGCGGCCACCGTGGCGCAAGGATAGACAGATGCGTGACGCATCTGTTTGGAATAAGGGCAGCGCATTGCTGGAGTCGTGTCGCAAGTACGACGCAACTCCAGCAATGGTTAGGAATGCCTATTCCTAACATGCTGCGTCACTCCTTACGCCTGCTTCAAGCAGGCGCAAGGTTTTGACGCAGTGGCATCGTAAAAGTGACTCCGTGAAATCTTGCAGATTTCACTGCATCACTTTACGAGGCTTTCCTGCGTGGGAACGCCCACCCTGCATACATTATACCTGACGCAGGTATAATGTAGTGCAGGGCTTTACAACGTGACGCATCTCCCTAGATGCGTCACGTTGTAAATATGTCCCAACGTGGCGTATTGTTTACAATGCCGCTGCATCACAGAAGTGACGCAACGGCGGCGTAAAGTTGTCGCAAGGGGCTTGTAAATCTGCCCCATGGTGTTTTTAATTCCAAAATACTTTACTCCCTCCACCCATGCTTTCTGACACAGGGTTTTCCTTTTGAGCATGTTTGTGGTGTGTTTTGAACCACACTACCATGCACAACAGGGCAGTAAACTGTTCCTGACCGCTAGAGTGTCTTTTCTATTTCTGGACAGAATGGCGCATAGTGCTCTGATTTTTCACAGTCCTGTTGAAGCATTCCCCATAGATGGAGATAAAATTAATTTTTCAGACTTGTAATGGCAATTGAGTGCCATTGCTGGTTTGTGCCCCAAGGCTCGCAGGAGTGCAGGCTTTAAGAAGGTGCAATTTATTTGGACCACTATCAATCTCTAGGCAGTCCCCTACCCCTTATACAGTATCTAGACTCCTATACAAGTTGCATAGTTGGGTTAATCGAGCACCCGATCCTCACTGAGGAAGTATGCAATGTATTTGTTTAAAAGGGGCTGTTGCCAACAAAAGCCATTAGTACATTGTAAGACAGGAAAGAGTGCAAGTAAAAAATATAAAAATAAATGACAGAGCATTTTTGGGGGATTTGACATGCCTCTTACATTCATAATTCATGGAGCACTTATTTCATTCTATGCTCACTTTATAGCCTTAGGAACAGACTTGTTCAGACAATAGATTATTTTGTTTTCGAACCTTCAGCCATTTTCTTGAGGCATTGCCAAACCCACCTCCAGTCTTCACATTATCCCACAGGTATTTTTTTGTGTCCCTTTTTTTCTATAGGCTATCTAAAGCTATCCCGTCGGTCCATGAGGGGCTATTTTACATCTGGAAGCTCTTCATCAAGAAGAGCTACGCTGGTTCAGCACAGTGCTGAGTGCATGTTTTTTGTGTCTCGGTTGTGGAAATGTCATGCATGAACTTGAAACTTCTTGGAGTTAATACATGAACTGTAGCTAGAACAAGTCAGAAACAGAGAGAGGCAGTGTTGGAAAACGAGGCAGTATCTGTGAGGCCTGCACAAATAACATGACTGCATTTGTCCTTCACTGGGAACCACACACCCCATTGGAGCGCTTGACTCTCAGAGGGTAGTGTTGCAGAGCAGTCTAGGGCTTACTTAAGGGAGGTGGTGTGGGCTAGTAATCACCATTTACCAGTACGCAGAAATAACACTCAATAATTGATTGTCCAGTCTATACTTTTCTTTATAAAAGGAAGAGTATATTTATCACACACACATACTACTTACTCAATACTATACATAAATTTACAAATGAACATAAGCTGTTGGAATTACTTTGTGTCATTGCATAACATTCCAACCCCTCCTGCAGGGGGGTGGGGTCTAGTACCACCACTCCCATGTATGCACATCATCTTGCCCCCTAATGCAGTAGGTTGACCATAATCTGGAATGAGGGCCTTGCCCACTGGCACCATCCCAGTGGCGACCCACCCCATTATCTCAGCAAGCATTTAAAATGGGCACACCTGCCATGGTGACACATAACCCTGACTGAGCATCTCATACTGACCATACAGTATACACCTCTACATCTTAGTGGCTAACAGTCTGGGTTGTTCTTCACCTAACTCAGTAGCAAGAATACATGTTTGGGCATCACTTAGAATGACAGTACTTAACATATCTGATAACAGCTATAATGCATTGCAATAAAAGCCCCTAAAAGGCATCAGTTATAATCACACTGCACTACCCCTCCCTCGTGGGGCACTGGGGCCCGGAGTTGGGATCCCGGGCCCCAGGGAAATATTTGCGGGGAGTGCGATGGCACTGCCCGTCTTGGCCTCTTCCATCTGGGGGGTAGTGCGACAGGACTGCCCCCTCCCACTTGCGCAGACACCTGGACCTGGAGTTGGGGTCCCGGGCCCCTGGGACAAATTAACGGGTAGCGCGACGGCGCTCCCCGACTTCCGCTTCTTCGGGGGCCAAGGTTGGCTACTGGTGCCCCCGGGTACCTTCACGGGGAGCGCGACGGCGCTCCCCGACTTTCTCTTCGTCGTGGGCCAGGGTAGGCTCCTGGCCCCCCTGGAACTTATTCTGGTGTGTTCCTACAGTGAAAACAGTAAAGCACACTGACTTTCCCTCACATGTTTCTTCCCATACTACAAAGCCTATTCCATGTCACCACCCAACTCTGCATCATTCCTGCCACAACCTTCTATCTGTACCTGCTCCTGGGCTGCGCACAACAGGAATCTCCCCCATGCAGCCCCTACACGTGTGCAAACGCATGTACACACTTGTCTGCAGGTAACCAGTCCGGTGCCCCTTACTCCGGCTGCAGTGCAGCAGCCTTCTCTCACCAGGGGGACACCGGTAAAATCCACCTACAGTCTCTTTCTTCATGAGTTCACTGTGGGTGAGTCTCAGCTTATGAGGCTCTCCCACAGTAAAAGCTCAAAAATGAGGTGTTCAAAAAGCAAAAAATCTGGGCGGCTCAGATGGTCAGAACCACCTTCTAACAGGCAGTCTCTGCTCACTCTTTCCCACTTGTCTGTAGTTTTTTTTTTTAACCTGGGTATGGTGGTTGCTTCAGGTTAGTGCCTTACCTTCTGTGGAAGCAGTACTTGTATCAACAGTGGCGGGTGTCTGTCACTGTCGACAAGTTGTGGCAGTTTGTTCCATTGGCGACCTCATAGATTCATGAGTTAAACAGTTTTGAGGGACTTTATGAATGAATGAAGGTTATTAGTGATATAAACGGAAGAGGGAAATAGTTCCGTTGTTCTGTTGTGGATACAGTTATTGGGGCAGATTTACGAGCCCCCTGCGCCACCAGTACGTCACTTTTCGTGACGTACTGGTGGCGCAGGGGGCTGCTCCATATTTACAAGGAGAGGAAAAGCCACCCTGCGTGACTTTTCCTCTCCTTGTAAATACGGCCCCTTCACACGCAGCGGGGAAGGGGCGTTCCATGGGTGTTGCTGTGGGTGTTCCCAAGCAACACTCATGGAACAAGACACATCTCCAGATTTATGAGAAATCGTAACTCTGGAGCTGCGTCTGAAAGCTACGCCACCCTAGAGGTGGCGTAGCGAGGCGCACCGAGGAGAAATGTTTTAATTTCTCCTCGTTTTTCCTCTTTCAATGCGTGCTGCATTCTGCAGCACGCATTGAAAGAGAAAATGCCTATAGTGATTGTTTTTGTGCAGGAAGTTGCCCCTTCCTGCACAAAAACAATCTCCCAACGACGCATGGCATCCTTGCACCATGGTGCATGGGTGCCTGCGCCCGGCGCTATGGCTGCAGTTTGTGCGCCAGCGCAGGGGGAAGCACAAGGATGCAACATATTCTTGTAAATATGTTGCATCCCTGTGCTTCAAAACTAACGCAGCGCGGCGCAGCAAAATGACTTGCTGTACCCCGCTGCGTTAGTTCAACGTAAATCTGCCCCTAAGTCGCTTTTCTTCATTTCGCAACACAGTACGTCTGACCCCTTCACTGGCCTTTTCTTCTGTTTTTTCCGAAGTCAGTGGTTACTGGTCAGTGTCTGCCGTCGAAAGCCTCACGTACCATGGCACTCCAACTAACTAATTAAGGGGCATATTATCAAGCGGCAGCGATAATTATCGCTGGCCACTGTTAGCGCGAGGAATCCTATCACTGGAAATTATCGCCATGCTAGCGCTGTATTAACAACGCTTAGCGCAAAGGCGATAATTTTCCAGTGAGAGCGATGTTTTCCATGGAACATCGCTGGTTTTCCAGCGATGTCCCATGGAAAACGGCGATATCCTTGGTGATAGGGCCTGTGGTCTTAGCCACACAATCCACCCCCCATGTTAGGTATGCCTTAGTCAGGAATTTAGCAGACGTTAAATTCCTGCGTTAAGGCATACTTAACGCGATTGAAAATATCGCTAACCCACGTTGTTGATATGGCGATACCTGGGTTAGCGATATTTCCCCATGTTGTTTTCACAGGCACGCCCCCTTTGCATCTCATTAGCGATGCGATGGGAGGCGTGCAGAAAATGGACGCTAATGCAGGAATCACGCGCTAGCGTGTCCTTGTTAATTAGGCAATAGAATTATCGCCGCTTTTCGTCCGAAAACGGACGCTAAAGCGGCGATAATTCATTAACGCCGCCTTGATAATATGCTCCTAAGTTACTACCTTTGTATATTTGACTCTCCGAGAATAGCAAGCTGAGCAGGTGTATTGACTGACGTTATGGAGAGTTATAAACTCAATTACCGTGTTGTATGAGTAATTGAACAGAATTATCGCAGGATACAGTCAAAGCTCTGACCTTAAAAAATTATCGATTATTTTACAGGAACAACAGTAATACCTGAAGGTCTTAGTAACTTCTGAAGCCAAGACAAAACACTAAACTCAAATATACCACTAATGCAGTAAGAAATGTAACAAAATAGAACCCTTCATTCAATGTAATTCAATAGAGAAGTGTTTGGGTGTCTTCAAGAGAGTTCATTAAACGTTTGCCCTTATTTGTCAGTGGTCTGGTAATGCCCCCGAACTATAACCTGCTTCCATCACTGTTAATCTTGCTAAATCCTGGTAAGAAAGAGTAGCAGCTAGCCTTTATATGGGTGCATGGGGACCACTTTTGGTTCATTACTTAGTCAACACAGCCTAAGTGTTTGATGTGGAATCTCAGTGCAATTCGTGAAGCATATGTGGTCGAGTCTACTGTGGAAAAAGCAGAGGGAAGTGCATAAAAATATCGAACAGTGAAAGGATGACATAAGCCATGTATGGAATGTTAGTTTCACATAGAAGCTGGCCAGTGTGCTTTTGGCTGAGGTGTTTTAAATCATACGGACCAAGAGGTGGAATGGGCTCATATTTGCACTGGTTTGCATCCATTTTGGAAGAGATGTAAGTTTGGAACGTGAAAGAGACCACAGAACCAGGAATCAAGCAAGGACAGGCTGCTGTCGTATCAGTCTGACCTGTCTGCTCGATCAACTGAGTGGCCGCCATTCCGAGTCTATTGGTCGTCTCCACAGAAAAAAAGCCTTCCTGCCCTGCGCCCTAGGTGAGTCACAGGGATGGCCATACTGCTGAGCCTCAGTACTGCCTGAAACCAAGGCCAATCCAGGCGCTTCCTAAGGCTCCGGTTTATGCACCATGTATGTTTAAAATGGCATCTTGTATTTGTTCAAATAAAATTGTATGCACAAATGTTACTGATGATGAGGTAAAATACGTAGCCACTTGCAATAGATATTATAGTGAATTGGAATCTTGCAGCAGATGAGGGAGCCCGCCCACCCCCTCACCTCCCAACCCTCGTTCTTGAGCCCCACACAAGGCGATTGATAAAATCACGAGTACACCCTACGTATTGCCAATGCAATACCCACACGCATAGCACACTTGAAGAAGTTAGGAGGAAAAGATGATAATGTATACATTTTCACCACTTAAAATGTGAGTTCTTGATTTACTTTCTCAAGGTTATTCCTTCCAGAACCAGTGATTACTGTTCGGGATAGGGGGAAACCGCAGCACTGTCTGACGAGGCTGCCCTTAACGAAGGACTGCAAACTTCTCTCGCATCCTAGGAGGACTGAAGCTTCCTTTATAAGTCATAGGTAGAGACTGCACCTATGACAACATAAACCGTGAGCCGTTGCGCTCATTTACGAAGAAGGGTAAGTGAATGTGCTCACCCCCTCTGTAATAAAGGTGTCCCAAAATGTGAAGACCAACTTACACTCTACCAGTGGCATAGCTAGGCACTCTGCTGCCCGTGGCGGTCCCTGCCTTTTGCCACCGTGCTGAGGGGAGGGGGGTGGGGGGTGCTGGCGATGATTTTTGCGGCCTCCGCCGCCCCCAAAACTCGTGCCCCCTCCGCCCCCCCCTTGCTACGCCAGTGCACTCTACGGTCCTGAAGAAGGCCACCTGACTCGTAAGAGTAATCCTACGGCCAAAAAATGTCAACCTCTCACTAGGTGCAATCCACTCACGCACAGCTTTTTCTTTTAATCATGTCCCTGTCCTGACCTAATATAGTTTATTCATACAGGATAGGAGATATTCTTAATCACTAGTCACGCTTGACGACTGCGAATCACACATACAGTCTCCCTCCTGGTGGAGGTTGGTAAATCACTTAGAGAACCGAACACTCAAGTGATTGTGACCTGACGATGACACTATCCACCTGACCACACGAGCGGAGAAAACATATACCACGCACTGTGTTAGTGTGGTTACGGGTACCCATTACAACACATGTGAGACTCTGTTTCTTTGCCACTAGTGATTCATTCCCCTATGATTATTAGCTCATTAATACTGGAAGCTGAATGAATCTCTGCTTCTCTCTACCTTATATTGATTTGGATTATGTGGGATGGCCATATATTGGGCAGACCGTCGGTTTGACGTCCTCTTATTAAGTCTAGGCTGAGTTAATGACTAAAATCTCTTCCATACCACCTTCATATTCAAATACCCCACTCAGTGACTGATAACAAAGTGCTACCATTTCCAATGTTGTTGTTGCATATTCTTTAGTCCTGCAATGTGGGACTGTCTGCTTTGGTGAATGCACTGCCCAATGATGGGTGGACGGATGGCATGGCAGTATATACAGACCTGCATCTCTCTTGTTCCAGAGGATATGAGCTATCTCAACATGGCTGAGCAGCAGCTTAATCTTTGTGATTTGAATTGGTCCTAGTCAGAAGTCCCTGAGATTGTGTTGATCTTGTAGCGAGGTGAATTGAGTACCATTAATTATGCAGTTAAAGTAAAGGGGAGAAATATGGCTCACGACGCTGAACTTTTATACAGTGAGGGTGTACCATAGTTAAGGGGAAATTAGCAGAATCCTCATTTTATTGTCATCATCCCTTGTTTCTGCAACCACAATGTATAGCCCTGAAGTCAAGATATTCTGTTCTTTGGGACGCAAGGACATCCTCTCTGTGCCTAGATAAGATATCTTTATATCCTTGAGGCAGATCTCTGCCTCTGCCAGGCTTCTGGTGCAGAGTGGCTTGCTTTTTGTTTCTTACCGCAGAAGAGAAGCATATGGACGCGTTTAAATGTAATTTGATATTGGTAACTATTTACAATTATAATTTTTTAATAACTCTTGTTTAAAATGTTCTCTTATTTTCTGCTTGACCTGTCTTCTTTAACACCAAGTGCATATGTGTGATTGTGGATGCACTTAAAGAGAATATAATATACGAATATATTGGTTACATTTAGAGATCTTTGTTCCTATAAACTGTGTTGCATTTCCATTTCCTATAAACTTCGTTTCCGTTTGTTGTTGCTCCACTTTAGTGTAGTACATAGCAGGGTCGGACTGGGAAAAAATGTAGGACTGGGCACCAAAATAAAAGAAGCCCCCATTAGTGAAGTAGATAGCTAAAAAAAACAAAGTGGTAATAAACAGGGAAATCAACAGTTAAAAGCGGCCCACCTGGCCATAATGCCGGTTCACAACTGCTAAAAATCCTACTGCTGCCCACACACTGATCTGTCAGTCCAACAGCCCATCCGGCATTGCTTGATTGCCCTAAAGGTCCATAGTAGGTATCTGCAAAAAAATAATCTGGTTTTTGTTAATAAAAAAATATTAGCCATTGGATTTGCATTCAGCTCTGTGCTCCATGTGTTTCCTTTAACGGAACTGGAATTCATGAGGTTCAAAACATGACCTTATAATCTAATTAATGTGGTTCATATTAATGCTAATTTTGTTACATGTACTTGCATATAAGTGCGTGTAGACATCTTTTAGTTTATCGAATATTTTTCACTTATAAAATAATCCACCTTTGAAGTTTGGTGTTCAATTCACTGCATATGAGCGTTGATCCACTAAAGGTACCTTATTTTTTATCAAGCAGCTTTCCTAGATCTTCTTTTGCATGCTTGCTGCATTTGTCTTTACTATCAAAACACACATAAGTGTGTTTCTCAGTAGCTTTTTCTTTAATACATGCTACCGTTGTGAGAATAATGTATTTATCTTCCGCTTTTGTCTTCACTCCATGGATGTACACCTTAGTGCACAAGCAGTTAAGTGTATACAATGGTAATTATGTTAATAATATATTTTAACCACATTCCCACTGCATGTTCAAAGTCATTCAATAAGTATTTCTCATATAAATATTTTTTTGCTTTAGCAAGCAGTTGCGCTTGGCATGCTCTTGGACATGCCAGTTATGTGGCCACTTCCACTGGCATTTTCTTGTAGCCGTTGTTAGACACATTATTGTTCAAAACAGTGTACATATATACAATTTCTTCATCTGCCCTCGGTATCTCGCTCAATCCACTCTCCATGTGTGATCTTGGACAGAAGGCGTATAAAAGCAGTTGCAGAGACATTTTATTGTAGACCAAGGTAGTAACGTTGCTGCTAAGTATATAGAGTTGCTTTCTCTGAGTGGTCCATGCATACAAGCTAGGCTGGTTTCTGCAGATCCACTTCTAGTATTTTAAATGTTTAAAGGAGTGTGCATATGCACGAGAAGTCTCCTTACATTAAGAGATTCTCTTTGCTATGCAGCTTTGTTTCTGTATGAAGCGTTTGCCCTAATCCTTAATATCATTCTGATCTTGAACAGCAGCACTGAATGGAAATTCAAGTTGCAATACCTGGTAGGTCATGATAGTAAAGTGGATGCTAATAAGCATATACGTCATCTGTCTATATAATAATTGCCCACTTTGTGCAGCTGTAGTATAATTGTTTAAATATTAAAGGCAGTGCAAATGTACACTGTGAACACTATGACCACAGCAACCACTATCACAAATCACAACTATAACCACCATCACCACTACCCTTATAGCCATAAAATACTACACTCACCATCCATTACTACTACCATCACACTGCTACCATGATTGTCCCCACCACTATTTCAGCAAGAACTATCACCACCATTTCTAACACCCCAAAACTATGAACACCATTGTAAGACATTTGGATACTGGTTGACTGGGGTAGGAGCTCTGGTCAA
Source organism: Calotriton arnoldi (assembly GCA_963921515.1). Taxonomy (NCBI): domain Eukaryota; kingdom Metazoa; phylum Chordata; class Amphibia; order Caudata; family Salamandridae; genus Calotriton; species Calotriton arnoldi. Next base: position 875,272 of record CAWUFW010002047.1, read on the forward strand.
GCAACAAATACAGTCCTAGTCAGGGTAAGGCACAAGAATACCCCAAATTAACTTTTGCTCAACCACCTGGTAGCCTAGCACGCACGAGGCAATGTGTAGAATATTTGTGCAACACTTGAAACATTAAAACAGTGAAAACACCACACAAAAAGATCCCACACCAGGTTAGAAAAATAGAGCTTAATTTAATAAATAAAACAAGACCACAATTATAAAATTCCTCTCACTAGAACCAGAGATTGGTGTAAAGCACCAACTGTGTATATCTGGCCACGCCGGACCAAGACAAAGTCAGGCCAACCGCGATGGAGCGTGGGTCGGCTACAGGGACCCAGTCAGGCCCGCTGAACAAGGCTGGGATGCAAGGTCCTGTTGTATCGGTGTCCAGCATCCTGTTGGCAGGCCTTACAATGTGAATTCCATAGTTGGGGATGCTCCATGTAATCGGAGGGATGCGTTGGTTCTGAGGAGTTGCAAGGCTGCGATGCGGAGTCCAGCTTTGTTGTCAAGGCTGCCATTAACGAGAGATGTGAGGGCCTCTGTCAAGGATGCATCATCAGTTCCGAGGGTTATGCGGGCTGTGGTGGTGATGTGAGTCTTTGCAATGGGGCCAATCCACATAGCAGCAGAGATGTGTTGGTTCTGCTTGGGGTTGGGCTGCACAGCAGAGGAGATGCGTCAGTTCCACTTGAGCCACAAAGACTGGCAAAGTACTTCAAGCCTGCTTCCAAGGGTCCAGGACTGGGATGGCACCACTTGGCAGGGTAGAATCACAGATGGCAGAGTCCAGGTGCAAATGCAAGGTTGTTGGAAGCCTGTTATGTCCCTGAGGTTTCAGATCAGGAGGCCAGCCAATTAGCCCTTAGAGTCACAATGGGCTCTGGGTTCAAGATGTAGTTCCAGTCTTTCTCACCCAGGCAAGAGGGCAGCAGGCAGCAGGTCAGCACAGCAAAGCAGGAGTCCACCATAAAGAAGTCCAGCAGAGTGGCAGTCCTTCAGCAGCACAGCAGTCCTTCCTCCTGGCAGAGTATCCACGTATCCAGAAGGGCACTAAAGAGTTTTTGTCTGAGGTCCTTCTTTTATAAGCTTCTAGAGGCATGGCATTAAAGTGCACAGATGCCCTGCCTTCCCTGCCCTGGCTCCAGACTAACTACAGGGGGTATGCAGCCCTTAGTGTGGAGACAGGACACAACCTATTCAAGTTTAAGTGGGGCTGTACCCTGCTTCTCCCTCCCATCCTGCCAGTGATGGCCCATCCAGTCACACCTCAGCCTCCATTGTGTTTGGCTGTCTATGAGGAATATACAAAGCCCAATTGTCAGCTACACCCAGTCGTGATGAGATACAGACTGCAGGCACCAAATGGCTAAGGCAAGAAAATGACAACTTTCTAAAAGTGGCATTTTTTAGAATTGTATTAAAATCCGACTTAACCTTAAAATAGAATTTTAAATTAGGATTCCAGAGACAACAAATATGAACTGGTCATCTATTCCCATTTGGAAATGACACTTATAAATTGAAATAATGCAACTTCAATGTTATCCAATGTGAGAGATAGGCCTTGCAGTAGTGAAAAATGAATTTAAGAGTTCTTCATTACCAGGGCATATTAAAATCAAATATCTAACTTTTTAAATACATTTTATCCTGCCCTCTGGGCTCTGCAGGGCTTACCCTAGGGGTGACCTATATGTATTAAAAAGGATGGCTTGGGCCGAGCAAAAGCTTTATTTTTCCAGGTCAAAATGGCAGTTTAAACTGCACACTCAGGTTCTGCAATGGCAGGTCTAAGACATGTTTAAAGGGCTACTTAAGTGGATGGCACAACCAGTGCTGCAGGCCCACAAGAACATTTAATATATGGGCCCTGCCTACAAGTAGTACCACTTTACTAGGGACTTACAAGTAAATTAAATATGTAAATTGGGTATAAGCCAATCTAACATATTTTGAGCAGAATGCATAGGCACTTTAGCACTGGTTAGCGGCGGTAAAGTGCCCAGAGTACTAAAGTAAACAAACACAAATTCAGCAAAAAGTAAGAGGAGGAAGGCAAATGGTTTGGGGATGACCCTGCAGAAAGGGCTAGGTCCAACAATTATCAATACCAACCAAATGACCATTGTCACCACCCTATTCGCACCATCATCACCACTACCACCATCATCACCACTACTGTCACTACAATCACTACTATCACAGCTATCATCACCAGTAACACCACCTCCATGATTGTCATCACTACCATCACCATCACTACTACTACCCTCACTAGTACTTTTACCATCAACATCACTACTACCAGCATCATCATTACCATCACCACTACTGCCACATCACCATCATTTTTTCTAGTACCACCATTACTCATACTGTCACAATCACTAAAACCATTATCACCTTCTCCATCACCACCACCCGCACCACTGCTTCTTCGACTATCACTATCATCACCACTACTACCCCCATCACCACTCTGGTGATGGACCCCTGGGACCTACGTGGTCCATGAGTCTGTGATCTGGTGGAAATATTTCCTGCCTTTCTTGCCCTCACAGGGTCAGAGGCAGTTCTTCAGGATCTAAATTAAATCTCTAATCTCCTCCAAGTGACACTTCTCATTTTCTAATTTGAAATTTACTTTAAGAGTTATTATATTTCGGGCGTGGCTTAGGTGCCGGAGGGAATGGACGCTGCTTCAAGAGGCTCCGGGAGGACGTAGGGTGTCGGGACTCCTCCGGGCCTCCAATGCGGACGAGGTGATTCCGGGACCGCTTTTCCATGCAGCGGAACCTCTTCGGCGTGGATTGCCGATATCGCGGAGACGCAGGGTGAGCGTGCAGTATGTTTTGACGGCTCTGAGGAAGTCCGCGGCTCGTCGCTGAGTCGCGGCGGCCATTTTGCGTTTCTGCCGCTCCCCGCGCTTTCTGCTCAGCTTGGAAAAATGTTTTTTTTTTTTAATTTTTTATTTTTATTTTATTAAAACAGGCAATGGACGATTTTGAATGCCTTTTTTCACCTCCTCCTAACTTTTATGGGAAATGAGTGTGTTTCTGCAGGTATAGACGAACTTTCATGTTTCCTCAGAGAGGATAAATGTCTTCCTGGACGCCATTTTGATTTTCTTCTTGAATCCATCTACCAGTTGGTTTTTCCTTCGCCCACTTTAAGCAGTGCTGTTTTTTGGTCTTCAGGGTCACTGTTTCTACATGGAGGTTAAGTCTGTCCTTCGCTTGTGTTGATTGAATTTATTAAATCTCCTCGGCTTTACTCAGTGCTCTCTTGGGCGCCATTTCACTGTCCTGCCTACAACTGCCAGTTATTTTATTAACTTGTCTGAAGACAATGGCTCGCTCCAACCGCAGTACTACACAACAAATTAATGCCAGTAGCACGTCGTTAGAGGACAGTAACCCTTTCAGTGTGTTGCAGGAAGATATGGATGAAAATCCTAGTGACTCTGTTGGGATAAAAGCTCCTCTTCTAGTAGTACTCGCCCAGGTTCTAAAATGAACTCTAAAATACCTTCCACATCAGGAAAGCGAGTGAAGACAAATCCTCCTTCTCCTCCAACTCTTCCTCCTCCATTTCTATGGAACTCTTACTTGAGGAGATACGCTCGCTCAAACCATATATGGCCGAAACAAATGCACGTCTTCAAAACCTTGAAGATAATTGGTCTCATACCGAGCAACAAGTAGCAGACCTTGACAGAAGAGTAACCGCAGTGCAGGGAATCTCAGCTCAGGTTCCAGGTATGCATACAGAAATACAGCACCTTAAACAGCAGGTTGAAAATTTGGAAAACCGCAACAGGCGCAACAACCTACGTATTTACGGCCTTGCGGAAGGTCTCGAAGGTCCTGACCCTATATCCTTCTTTCAAACCTTTCTGCCAACGCTTCTTGGTCTCCCAAATTCGCCTTCATTAAACATTCAGCGAGCTCATCGTTTAGGTCAACTCTCTCGCTCTTCCACCTTCTCATCAACGCCAACGAAACCTCGAGGTGTTATCCTTTATTTCCTAGAGTACACAGATCTGGTCAAAGTTATCCAAGTTGCCAAACAGAAGGGGAAGCTTACCTGGAATGGTTCCAACCTCTTTCTAGCGCAAGACTACGCCAAAGCCACTGCAGACCGCCGTAAACAGTTTTTGAACATGAGACCTGCTCTTCGTTCCCTGAACGCTCGATATGGATTGTTTCATCCTTGTCTCTTTAAAGTAACTTATAATAACAAAACGACGAATTATGAAGATCCTGCGCTCCTTCAACAATTTCTGAACACCTGCGGAGTTGACCCCATGGACATTCCCCGTTTATAACTGTCTTGAATATCCCATTAATATGTGTTGTTAATTGTATTTATCCACCTTTCCAATTGTATCTGGTCTTGTTCTGAGGCACCTTCCTAATGTCTTCCTTTTCTTTTTATCAGGTGCGGTCTTGTGATCCTTTGTGTTATAACTTCTTCGTCGTAGGCCTGGAGGTTGCTCCCCCTTGCTGCATCCCCTTGGAGTCCTCCGTCCGGTGTGCTACCTCCCTAATGTGGCTCCTCCATCCCCATTTTCATTGTCTCTGTGTGGTATGTCTTTTTGAAATTTTTATGCATCATCAATTGTTGTTTGATTTGTCTTGTACCCCTGTTCAATGTTTTCTTCCTTCATATCCTTTTTTCTTTTCTTCTCTTCTCCTTTCCTTTCTTTCTTCCTTTCTTTCCTTCATTACCTTTCCCCTTTTTCATTTTATTTTTGGAGATATTTCTTCTACCTCTCCCTTTTTCTCTTTTCAATCTGGAATCTTTTCTATCTCATTCCTTATGGTCTCACTCTCTATCTTCCTTCCAGTAATGATTTTAGATTTTTTAGTTTCTACATAATAATTGTTCGAGTTCAATTCATCTGGTTACAATTTTGTTCCCTTTTTTATCATTTGTTTAGATATAAATTTAATGTATTTATTGTATGCATGATAATTGTTCATATTAACGTTGATTGGTTACTATTAGAGTAGTTACATGGAATGTTAAGGGATTGAATAACCCCATAAAAAGACAACGGGTACTATCCCACTTAGCTAAAATACATACCGACATAGCATTAATTCAAGAGACTCATCTATCTGATACTGAAGCCTCTAAATTGAAACGATGTTGGGTTGGAAATGTTTTCTTTTCTCAAGCCTTAGGTAAGAAAAATGGAGTCGCTATTTTATGTCACAAAAAGTACCAGGTATCAATTACCCATCAAGAATGTGATTTGGAAGGTCGTTTGATCATAGTTAAACTTCTCTTAAATCAAATTCCTTTGGTCCTTTTAACATTTATGCCCCAGTTGCTGTTGATAATGTTTTCTGGACTCAAATATCTGAGAAGCTCCTTTTATTTGACGATGATTATATTATTTTTGGGAGCGATTGTAATCAGGTTTTTGACCCCATATTAGATAGGCATTCTTCAGTTAGATTCTCTAATACCAAGATGCACTCCCAATTTACATCTGCCATTAGACGAAAATCCTTAGTTGACATTTGGAGACTTTGTAATCCTGATACCCGAGAATATAGTTTTTACTCCCCTTCCCATCACTCACAATCTCGAATAGACTATCTCTTTTTCAGTAAATCCCTGTCCCAACAGGTGTCCCATTCCGAAATTGGATCTATCCTAATTTCTGACCATGCTCCAGTTTCTGTTGATTTTGATTTGTTACCTTTTACTCCGCACTCACGTAGATGGCGCTTCAATAATTCCTTACTATTGGATCCTAATTTCTCAAGCCAATTCGCCTCCTTTACTTCTGAATTTTTTTCCATCAACTCTACTCCGGATTCTACTCCTGTTATGATCTGGGACTCCTTTAAAGCTACAGCCAGAGGCTTTATCATAAATTATGTTTCCCAGAAGAAGAAACTCTTTGATGTTAAGAATACCCAATTACTTGCTGAGATCAAACAACTGGAGTATACTTATTATCATTCCAATTCTGAATCTTCATTAAAAAAGCTAATTGATGCAAAATTCAAGTTTAATAAATCTTCCACTGAAGCCGCTTCTTCATATCTTTTAAAAAGTAGTGCTCGTTATTATGGAGGTCAAAATAAAATGGGGAAATTATTAGCAAATTACTTGAAAATACGACGAGATAGGACTAAGATTGAGTCTATACGGAATTCCGCTGGTTTATCCTTATTCAAAGATAATGACATTCTAAACGAGTTTGCTTCTTTTTATAAATCTCTATACACTCCCGAACTTCAACCGACTCCAACCAATCTCTCTACTTATTTTCAATCTATTGATCAACCCCCAAGTCATGATACTGATTTTGCATCTTTAGAAAAGGATATCACGCTTTCTGAAATTACTCATGCAGTATCTCTTTTAAAAAGGGGAAAGGCTCCTGGTCCAGATGGATTTACTATTGAATTTTATGCGCATTTTGCTAGCCTTCTTCTCCCACGTCTTCTTTTACTTTTTAACTCGTTTACCACAGCAGGCGCCTCTTCAGGTACCTTTCAGGAAGCAATGATCTGCTTAATACCTAAAGATAACAAAGATCCTTCACTTTGCAAAAACTACCGCCCAATATCCTTAGTTAACCTTGACTATAAGTTATTTGCAAAAATTCTTGCTCTTCGTATTGATCCCATTTTACCTAACCTTATCGGTTCCGAACAATCGGGTTTTATAAAAGGTCGTCTATCATCTGATAATTCCAGAGTCTTTTTAATATCCTTAGTAAAGCCCCTTCTCTCAATTATCCTATTGCAGCTATAACGTTGGACGCTGAGAAAGCATTTGATAGAATTGGATGGGATTTCATGTTTCAGGCGCTAAAATGGATAGGGTTTCCTCCTAAATTAATATCTCTTATATCATTATTGTATTCCGGTCCTAAAGCTTCTATTTTTGTTAATGGGAAGACCTCAGATTATTTTCCGCTTCTTAGGGAGTTCGTCAAGGATGCCCCCTCTCTCCTCTTTTATTTATAATAGCATTGGAACCTTTTTTAACTCATATTAGACAAGATGCTCAAATTTCTGGCTTCTGTCTTGACACCTCTCAGGTTAAGATGTCTGTTTATGCAGACGATATTCTTTTTATTGTTCCAATCCCTCTACGTCCATTCCTGCCTTTATGAAACAGGTTGATATATTTTCTCTATTATCCGGTTATCGTCTCAACTTAGACAAATGTGAAGTTCTCCCCCTCAACGTACTTTGCCTTAAGCAAGACTTCATTTCTTCTGGCTTTTCTTGGAATACTTCCAAGATAAAATATCTAGGCCTGTGGTTTTCTTCTAATATTCCCGAAACACTAAAATTAAACTTTGCCCATATATCCAAAATGTTATCCGACTCTATTGATCGCTGGCACCCGCTTTTTCTATCTTGGTGGGGACGGCTAGATTCTATTAAGATGATGCTTTCTCCTCTAGTTCTATATATTATTTCCATGATTCCTGTCCATATTCCTGACTTTTACTTTAAGAAAATAGATTCTCTTTTAACAAAGTTTCTTTGGAAAAACAAACCTCCCCGAATAGCTCTATCCGCTCTGAAGGCGGACAAGACTTCTGGTGGACTTAAATTCCCTGATTTCAAAAAATATCATTATACTTTCTCTTTAAAACAATCTTCCCGTTGGCTTTCTTTCGATCGGTTTATATACCCTCCAATCTGGTTAACTATAGAAAACTATTTTATATCTCCCTTCAGTTTTAAGGAATCTTTAGCTTTTACTAACAATATCTCCTCCTTTCGAACTCCAATCATCTCACACACTCGTAAAATCCTTGCACCATTATTACCCTCCTCCTTTCCTTCATATTCTTCACTAGATCAACAACCCATTTGGCACAATAATCTTTTACGCATCAAGAACCGCACTATTTATTGGAAATCCTGGAGAGGTAAGGGAATATTTTGGATTTCACAATTATTACTTAATAATGTTCCTTTATCCTTTTCGGATCTTCAAACACAATTTTCTCTTCCTTCCACTTGTAGGACTCAATATGATCTTTTATGTCCTTCCCTCTCCCTTTACCTTGATACTTTACCATCGACGTCGTCTCCTTCCTCCAGATGTTCTTTGTTATTTCCCTTAATATTTACTTCCTCCTCAGCTTCATCACTTTATAAATGTTTATCTATTTCTTCTGATAGAAACAAAACAAAGGGCGAGTTGGCTTGGGAGAAGGACCTTGTGGAATTTTGGACAACCCCTTTCTGGGATAAGTTGTGGCTCAAGATACACAAGACTTCCAGAGCTGCTAATACTTCTCAAACCCTTTATTTTGTATACCAACGTCTTTTATTTACTCCTGCAAAATTAGCTTCCTTTTCAGCTAACTCTACCTCTACCTGTTGGTCTTGTTCTTGCAATAATGCTGATCTTAAACACATGCTTTTTAATTGTCCCCCAATACACACTTTTTGGCAATTAGTCTGGTCCCAGATTAACAGAATTTTTAGTACAAAAATTCCTTTCTCCCCTACCAATGTTTTTCTAGGCTCTTTATCACCTAACTGGCCCCAATCTCCTGCTAATTTTAAAATAGTAGATTTGCTATTGGCAATTGCTTTTCACTTAATAACTTCTAATTGGAAACAAGCAGATAAAGTCACGTTTAGAGCCTGGTGGAATGCAGTTTGTTTTCATCATAGACTTGATACCAGTTATGTTTCCCCCATTTCCCTGTCCATTAAAAGGGATATTTTGTGGCTCCCTATATCCACATACCTAACATATAGTGCCTCTCACAGTAATCCATCAGTACTTACTTCAGATGAGGTTCGAAAACCTCCTTGATATGCTGGTTGTCTTCTCTTTCTTTATTGTAATAGGTTCATATTAATAATCCCTTAGATGCTTTTTTTCCTTAATACAATAATTGTTTTATATCTCTTTAATTGTGTTTATGCATACAGATATTTTATTACATGTGCTATTTTTCCTTCCAGATTATAATAGTATAATGTTTATAATAGTAGATGTATTTTCCCTTTCCCTTCCCTCCCCCGTCTTTTCTTCTCCCTTCCCTCTCTTCTTCCCTTCCCACTTCCTCATAGAATGATTTTTAATAATTTTTTCTTCATATGTATTGTACTTTAAGGTACATGTTGTACTTTCTTATATTTTATTGATCTTTGATGAATAAACTTAAACTTAAAAAAAAAAAAGAGTTATTATATTTCAGAGCCCCAAATCTAATACTTAGAGGTCCCTGTAAGATGTAGGGACTTGGCACCCTTCACTTTAATTACTGTGTAGTATGGTGTGCTGGCACTCTGCCTACCAGTTTACGAAATTCACAAACTACCACTTCAGTCCCAGGGGTCCATTATCGTTTTACTGTTACCATGGATAATACTTATTAATTAAAACATTAATTTTGGTTATCCATAGGCAATTTTAGTATCACTTCAGAACAACCACTCTGTCCCCTTCCTGATCCAGTGGAACCAGGGCATGCATCAAATTCTCTCATTCTCACATGTATTTTCTGGAACAATGTTGTTATGTTCTTTTAAATTCATGACGTTTCTCTTGGTCTGTTTTTGTGAGTCAAGGTAACCTCTATCCGCATTAAACCCCACTGGTGTTCCTGTCTTCTCATATGAGGTTTGAAGCACCCATTTGCACAGATTATAGCACCTAGACCAGGGTCGGATTGGGATCACGATTAGGCTCGGGCACTCCCAAAAAACTGTCCAACATTTGCAGATTATCCCTTTCATAGATCACCATCTTTTAGTCTCATTGGAATCTGGCCGGTTATTTTTTGTTAATTAATTATTTGTAGCTTTATATAGTGTGAAATCATCCCTAAGGCATTGGAGCAATGTACATGAGCACCACTTACATTACAAGATCCCTAGCACACGTAAAAGTTTTAGAAGCACAGTCAAATGACAGTAGTAACTTCGTATGACAACACAAATATATACACTGGTCAAAGAGAATCTTCAATCTTTTATTCTTTGCGTAGAACCTGCTCATGTGTGAGTTCTGTGACAGATCGAGAGCCAACACGTGTTTCGTCGCTTCTGTTACATATACACACAGCGTTTTCAAGGCTATATGAAAAATAGACCACAGTCACAATTATTACATCTCTCACATGTACATGGCTCTAAGAGACAACACCACAATTCCTCAGCCATGAAGAATACAAATATCAAAACAAAAACATGTGTCTTGTTTTAAGGTGCTCAATATTTAGTACAACTAGCACTCTCATATCATATACAATTACACCGCCACACGTGAATTTGTATTAAGAAGGCCAAATGATTTAATACTTTATAGCATCTTATTCTCAACAACTATTCCTATAACAATTAAGTTTGTTTATTCGCAACAAGTGAATATTAAGAAACAACCGGTGATAGGTTATACTGCAAAACTCCTTAACCAAACCAATGTGTGTTATGTGTATTGTAAAAAAGTCTACTGTGTGACTATTCACCATATATCTCGCACCAATCAATTCAAGAGAAAAATCCAACAACAACTCCACACCCAACCTGTGAGTGCTCTTCCACCCACCAGCGAAACTGTTTAAAATTCACGAACCTCAATCGTCTTCAATAAGAAATGCTAAATGATCGGCAGAAAATAGAAAACCAAAGGTGATGGATCATTATCTATCCTCATCATATGGCTCAATCAGAGGTGATGTGTTTATAGAATAAGACACTCCCAATTTTATACATACTTAGCGTGTGGTGATATTTCCGACCCACACGGTCCTCCAGCGTGGGGAAAAATTATGATAGGTTCCAATTTAGCGACCGTCACTCTTCAGTATATGGTTATGGAAACTACAAGATAAGAAACCAGACATATCCAGTCTGAGTAATGTCTACCAACGCATTAGTTCCTGAACTATAAGCGCGTCTTCCTCTATCATATACGATTTATATCTATACCCATGTACCAGCTATTAAGTCATATACTGTGATATAACTGGGCCCCAACCTTGCATCAGTCCTTATTGGGAGGCTATGCCAGATGCACTACGAGTAATATATCTGTTTCGAATACATCCAAACCTTCTTAGGCAACTTCCCGTATATTTATAACAACTATGCTATTGACCACTAAATAAAACAAAAGAGGATATCCTTTCTTTAGGTCGGTGGATATCCCGAGTATGAGTATCCATAGAACATTGCCCCACTTAAACCCTCCCTCCTTACCTTCTTTAGTTCTTTGTAAATCATGCAGACCCCTCATGCCGGCTTCCTCGAGTACGAGAAAGAGTGTCTGAAATCCGGCACTCTTAACCTTTCACCTAATGTCACGTGACCGCTTAATTTTGGCGGCTCCTCCAAAACCACGTAACTGTGAGCGCCATCTTGGAATGTCATCCAAACAACAATATACCAGTGGTTTAATGTTATCCACAAAACGAACAGAGCTATAAAGACCAAAGTGTTGCTGTCTTACCTAAATATTCAGAAAAAGACCTAAGACAAGTTTATTGAAATTTACCCTATGTCTAGCTGATTGCGTTTCTACTTATTTATCGCATTGTAATGCACAATATTACAACCTTAATACAACCGACACTCAATATCTTTATTGAAGATACGCGTTACCGTATTTTACACTCTTGTAGTATGTAACACAATATCGATATATCTATATACCCCTAGTAGCTGAACACCTATGAAACGGTCGGCGCCATTTCTGAGTATATCAATAAGTGCCATATCCTATTGGATTTGTTAGTGCGCCCTCCACTAATCAAACTAAACATCTATGAGTTTGCCTGGACGAAAATATCAGACCAAATCATATGAAAACGTCCTAAAAAAACATTAGAAGAAACTTTAGAAAGAAATCTTAGAAAAAAGTCACGGGTGCACGAGAGGTGAAAGCAACCTATGTGTTCAGAGAATTATCTTAGTATTATACAAACTCAGGGGCATATTAGCAAGAACCTCGTTAAAATTATCGCCGTTTTAGCGGCAGAAAACTGCAGCTAAAACGGCGATAATGGGCTTGCTAATATGCGTTATAGAATTCAATAGAAGCCCAGGTTAGATGTCCTGCACATCTAACCTGGGCTTCTATTAATTCTATAACGCTGTTAGCAAGCCCATTATCGCCGTTTTAGCGGCAGTTTCCTGCCGCTAAAATGGCGATAATTTTAACGAGGTTCTTGCTAATATGCCCCTCAGTTCTTTTGCTGTGCTCTAATATTCTAATGTCAGTTAAAGTGTGTGAACCATCTTGATTAAACATTTTGTATACTCTGTTTTATAAACATCATTTCATAAGATTCTTTATTTACATAATGATCATGAGGACAGGATCTCTTAAGTAATTCATATAGACCTCATATCTTCCGCATATATGAAAGTCTGGATAGATTAAATATTATGTTATTCTAACCTGGGCACTTGCTTTCACTGAGCGTACCAGACACCTATGTTTCAATTTCGCTCTTTTGCTGCAGATTTCAACTGGTGTACAATGAATGCCTAGGTTAGTGCCCTGAATTTATATATTTTTGGGTTTTGGGTTTACAATTTTCCATATTGAACTTACTATTGTTCCCACGTTATCTTCCCCCCAAAAAATAATGCAGTTCTTGGTCAATGTTTAATCCTAATTCAGTTGTCCATAATTTCAAAATCCAAGTCGCCTCTTTCCTCCTCAACATCAACTTTCTATTGCCCCCATGTGGGTGTCTTAACGTCTGTTCAATCCCATGGAACTGAAAGTCTTTGTTCCAGCCTTGTGAGTCACATTGGCAAATGTGTGCAGCAATGGGGTATCTTAAATCAGTTTGTTTCACTGCTCTGATATGTTCACCAATTCTCTCCCTCAGGGTTCGGATGGTGCTCCCGACATATTTTTTGCCACATCTGCACTCAATTAATGTACACCACATATTTGGTGCTACAATTAATATTGGTCATGATCTTATACCGTTTTCCACCTGGACCCATGAAATCTTTTTTCCCGTTGCTTGCCCATTTGCATGCAACGCATCGTCCGCACCCGTGAAATCCTACACTTCGTAGTGTGAGCCAGTCCCTGTCTCTCCTAGTGTAACGGTAACTAGGTCTCAATAAGTTCCTAAGGCATATGCCTCTCCTGTATGTTATGTCTGGTTTTAAGTTGATAAAGTTGCCCAGGGATATGTCTCCCCTAAGGATGTGCCAATGTCTGTTGAGACTTTTGACAATTACTCTTGATAATGTATTGTGATTGGTTACCATCCTGATTTTATCATCTTTTTTTCTTGTTTTGCTCAGTTTGATCCTTCAAGGTCTCCTGCCTTTTAATTTTGCTTATCCTAGATCTTGCTTCCTCTAAAAGATGTCTGTCGTATCCTCGCCTTCTGAAGCGTGCCACCATAGTATCCGCACATTCTTCAAACTCAGGCTCAAAGCTACAATTGCGCCTTGCCCTAATGAGCTCTCCATATGGGATTGCCCTGATTTGGTGAGAGGGGTGAGCACTCGACGCATGTAATATAGAATTACACGCAGTCGTCTTCCGATATAATCAACTATGTTTCTGCCCATCTCTAATGTATATTTCTGTGTCAAGAAATGTGATTTTCTCTCTGCTGTGTTCATGAGTGAACCTGATATTATAGTTGTTGTTAAGATGCCTCGCAAATTCTTCAAGTTTTTTATTATCTCCAGTCCATACCATCAGGCAATCGTCAATGTACTGTCCCCAAAACAAGATTGAGTCATTCCATTCTATCCCCATGGTGCTCCAGATCCACACTTCCTCCAGCCAACCCATGAAAAGGTTTGCATACGAAGGGGAGAATCTGGAGCCCATGGCAACGCCTTGCTTCTGTCTGTACCATTTGTCTTTGAAAAGGAAAACGTTGTTATCTAAAAACAATTCTATCATATTGATAATCATTTCAGTGTGTTCCCACGTACTGGCTGACCTGGCACTAAGAATCTTTCTAATAGCCTTGAGTCCACATTCCCTCTTGATGCTCGTATACAGAGCTGTAACGTACAAAGTAACTAGGCTCATGTTTTCATCCCATGTCAGGTCAGATAAAGTACCCAGAACATGTGTAGTGTCGCGAATGAATGATGGTAAATTATTCACCATGGGCTTCAAAAATATGTCCACATATTCTGAGAGTCTTTCTGTAGGGCCTTAGCTGCCTGATATGATGGGTCTCCCAGGAGGGAAAGGGAGGTTTTTGTGTATTTTAGGGAGCGTGTAAATACATGGGTATCGTGGTCGGTCTACCTTTAGGTAACTCATCTCTTCATCGTCAAGCAAACCCATACCATGCCACTGTTTCAGATGTCTACTGATATGATCTGCCAATTTCCAGATAGGGTTGTCAGGGAGTAATTCATAACATTCTGTATCACTCAATTGGGAAAGTATCTCTGCATCGTAGTCCGCGCTGGTCATGACTACGATGTTCCCCCCCTTGTCTGCCTCTTTAATAGTGATACTGTCAACTTTCATCAAACTCTTGAGTGATTGTCTCACCCCTAATGATAGGTTGTCAGACCCTTTCCACAGCCGTCGTGTCTTCTCATTATGTTTATCTAAGTCTGCTAATACTAGCTTGTGAAAAATATCGATGTTATTCCCGCGTGTGTGTCCATTTTGACTTCTCTTTTAAACCACTGGGTACCGGTATGTCACTAACCACATTCAAGTCCCTCATAACAATATCAGTACTCACAACTTCATCTTCACACTCAGTTAGTGACAATAACAGTTTAGTATCCATAATATCTTGAATAGTAATTTCACTTAGTTGATGTGTTCGTTGCGGTATTGTAGATACTTTATTCATTTCACTGAGCATTAGAAAATGTTTTTTAATCTTTATGCGTCTGACAAACTTGAAAAGATCAATTTTTAGTTCACATATATCACCATTATTACTTGGACAAAAGCCTAGCCCTTTTTTCAACAGTGAAAGGTCATCAGTAGATAAGCATTTGGTAGACAGATTCAATACATTTACGGCCTCTATTTTTTCTGGTTCCAAGATCTCGTTCTCATCCTGGCCCTTTCTTCCCCTGTTGCCCCCTCTTTTTCCCCTCCTTGTCTTTGGCCTGATGTTGGACATCTGTTCTGTTCCCTGTTTCCTCGCTTGATACATTGTACTTCCCTTAAAAAACGGTTTTCACTGTTTACAGTATCTGTGGAGCCTTTCCCTCTCTCCGAGTCGCCTCCACTAGTAGCTGGTGTGTCAATGGATGTTGAGCTAGAGCTGAGTGAAGTGCCTTCCTTAGCCTTATTCTGATTATCCTTAGTTACTAGCTCATCATATTTCCTAGTGAATGTAAAGATTCTGCCATTGAGGTAGTCAAATTCATCCCTCTTTAGCTTTTTTGTCTTTCTCTGTTTGATCTCCGCTAGATGGCGTTTTAACACATCATTCAAAATAGCGTAGTTTTTGTCTGTAGCCTCAGGTAGATTTAAGGCTTTTATTTCCATTTCTAAAGCTTCTATTTCTGTTTGAAACCTTGCAGCTTTCCGATCACAGTTTTCTATAAGTATCCCCATTAGTTTGTTGGAGTTGTTGGTTAGCTCTTGTTCCCAATCACTCAAGAGTTTGATGAAAGATGTCAGTATCACTATTAAAGAGGCAGACAAGGGGGGAAACATCGTAGTCATGACCAGCGCGGACTACGATGCAGAGATACTTTCCCAATTGAGTGATACAGAATGTTATGAATTACTCCCTGACAACCCTATCTGGAAATTGACAGATCATATCAGTAGACATCTGAAACAGTGACATGGTATGGGTTTGCTTGACGATGAAGAGATGAGTTACCTAAAGGTAGACCGACCACGATACCCATGTATTTACACGCTCCCTAAAATACACACAGTTACTTTGCTCGTTACAGCTCTGTATACGAGCATCAAGAGGGAATGTGGACTCAAGGCTATTAGAAAGATTCTTAGTGCCAGGTCAGCCAGTACGTGGGAACACACTGAAATGATTATCAATATGATAGAATTGTTTTTAGATAACAACGTTTTCCTTTTCAAAGACAAATGGTACAGACAGAAGCAAGGCGTTGCCATGGGCTCCAGATTCTCCCCTTCGTATGCAAACCTTTTCATGGGTTGGCTGGAGGAAGTGTGGATCTGGAGCACCATTTGGGATAGAATGGAATGACTCAATCTTGTTTTGGGGACGGTACATTGACGATTGCCTGATGGTATGGACTGGAGATAATAAAAAACTTGAAGAATTTGTGAGGCACCTTAACAACAACTATAATATCAGGTTCACTCATGAACACAGCAGAGAGAAAATCACATTTCTTGACACAGAAATATACATTAGAGATGGGCAGATACATAGTCGATTATATCGGAAGACGACTGCGTGTAATTCTATATTACATGCGTCCAGTGCTCACCCCTCTCACCAAATCAGGGCAATCCCATATGGAGAGCTCATTAGGGCAAGGCGCAATTGTAGCTTTGAGCCTGAGTTTGAAGAATGTGCGGATACTATGGTGGCACGCTTCGGAAGGAGAGGATACGACAGACATCTTTTAGAGGAAGCAAGATCTAGGATAAGTAAAATTAAAAGGCAGGAGACCTTGAAGGATCGAACTGAGCAAAACAAGAAAAAAGATGATAAAATCAGGATGGTAACCAATCACAATACATTATCAAGAGTACTTGTCAAAAGTCTCAACAGACATTGGCACATCCTTAGGGGAGACATATCCCTGGGCAACTTTATCAACTTAAAACCAGACATAACATACAGGAGAGGCATATGCCTTGGGAACTTATTGAGTCCTAGTTACCGTTACACTAGGAGAGACAGGGACTGGCTCACACTACGAAGTGTAGGATTTCACGGGTGCGGACGTTGCGTTGCATGCAAATGGGCAAGCAACAGGAATAAGATTTCATGGGTCCAGGTGGAAAACGGTATAAAATCATGACCAATATTAATTATAGCACCAAATATGTGGTGTACATAATTGAGTGCAGATGTGGCAAAAAATATGTCGGGAGCACCATCCGAACCCTGAGGGAGAGAATTGGTGAACATATCAGAGCAGTGAAACAAACTGATTTAAGATGCCCCATTGCTGCACACATTTGCCAATGTGACTCACAAGGCAGGAACAAAGACTTTCAGTTCTATGGGATCAAACAGACGTTAAGACACCCACGTGGGAGCAATAGAGAGTTGATGTTGAGGAGGAAAGAGGCGACGTGGATTTTGAAATTACGGACAACTGAATTAGGATTAAACATTGACCAAGAACTGCATTATTTTTTGGGGGAAGATAACGTGGGAACAATAGTAAGTTTAATATGGACAATTGTAAACCCAAAAATATATAAATTCAGGGCACTAACCTAGGCATTCATTGTACACCAGTTGAAACCTGCATAAAAAGAGCGAAATTGAAACATAGGTGTCTGGTACGCTCAGTGAAAGCAAGTGGCCAGGTTAGAATAACATATTATTTCATCTATCCAGACTTTCATATATGCGGAAGATATGAGGTCTATATGAATTACTTAAGAGAGCCTGTCATCATGATCATTATGTAAATAAAGAATCTTATGAAATGATGTTTATAAAACAGAGTATACAAAATGTTTAATCAAGATGGTTCACACACTTTAACTGACATTAGAATATTAGAGCACAGCAAAAGAACTGAGTTTGTATAATACTAAGATAATTCTCTGAACACATAGGTTGCTTTCACCGTCTCGTGCACCCGTGACTTTTTCCTAAGATTTCTTTCTAAAGTTTCTTCTAATGTTTTTTTAGGACGTTTTCATATGATTTGGTCTGATATTTTCATCCAGGCAAACTCATAGATGTTTAGTTTGATTAGTGGAGGGCGCACTAACAAATCCAATAGGATATGGCACTTATTGATATTCTCAGAAATGACGCCGACCGTTTCATAGGTGTTCAGCTACTAGGGGGATATAGATATATCGATATTGTGTTACATACTACGAGAGTGTAAAATACGGTAACGCGTATCTTCAATAAAGATATTGAGTGTCGGTTGTATTAAGGTTGTAATAATGTGCATTACAATCCGATAAATAAGTAGAAACGCAATCAGCTAGACATAGGGTAAATTTCAATAAACTTGTCCTAGGTCTTTATCTGAATATTTAGGTAACAAGACAACAACACTTTGGTCTTTATAGCTCTGTTTGTATTGTGGATAACATTAAAAAACTGGTACATTGTTGTTTGGATGACATTCAAAGATGGCGCTCACGGTTACGTGGTTTTGGAGGAGCCGCCAAAATTAAGCGGTCACGTGATATTAGGTTAAAGGTTAAGAGTGCCGGATTTCAGACGCTCTTTCTCGTACTCGAGGAAGCCGGCGTGAGGAGTCTGCATGATTTACGAAGAACTAAAGAAGGTAAGGAGGTAGGGTTTAAGTGGGGCAATGTTCTATGGATACTCGTACTCGGGATATCCACCGACCTAAAGAAAGGATATCCTCTTTTGTTTTATTTAGGGATCAACAGCATAGTTGTTATAAATATACGGAAAGTTGCCTAAGAAGGTTTGGACGTATTTGAAACAGATATAATACTCGTAGTGCATCTGGCATAGCCTCCCAATAAGGACTGATGCAAGGTTGGGGCCCAGTTATATCACAGTATATGACTTAATAGCTGGTACATGGGTATAGATATAACTCGTATATGATAGAGGAAGACCCGCTTATAGTTCAGGAACTAATGCGTTGGTAGACATTACTCAGACTGGATATGTCTGGTTTCTTATCTTGTAGTTTCCATAACCATATACTGAAGAGTGACGGTCGCTAAATTGGACCCTATCATAATTATTTCCCCACGCTGGTCGACCGTGTGGGTCGGAAATATCACCACACGCTAAGTATGTATAAAATTGGGAGCGTATTATTCTATAAACACATCACCTCTGATTGAGCCACATGATGAGGATAGATAATGATCCATCACCTTTGGTTTTATATTTTCTGCCGATCATTTAGCATTTCTTACTGAAGACGATTGAGGTTCGTGAATTTTAAACAGTTTCACTGGTTAGTGGAAGAGCACTCACAGGTTGGGTGTGGAGTTGTTGTTGGGTTTTCTCTTGAATTGATTGGTGCGAGATATATGGTGAATAGTCACATAGTAGACTTTTTTACAATACACATAACACATATTGGTTTGGTTAAGGAGTTTTGTAGTATAACCTATCACCGGTTGTTTCTTAATATTCACTTGTTGCGAATAAACAATCCTAATTGGTATAGGAACAGTTGTTGAGAATAAGATGCTATAATGTATTAAATCATTTGGCCTTCTTAATACAAATTCACTTGTGGCGGTGTAATTGTATATGATATGAGAGTACTAGTTGTACTAATTATTGAGCACCTTAAAACAAGACACATGTTTTTGTTTGATATTTGTATTCTTCACGCCTGAGGAATTGTGGTGTTGTCTCTTAGAGCCATGTACATGTGAGAGATGTAATAATTGTGACTGTGGTCTATTTTTCAAATAGCCTTGAAAAAGTTGCGTGTATATGTAACAGAAGCGACGAAACACGTGTTGGCTCTCGATCTGTCACAGAACTCACACATGAGAAGGTTCTACGCAAAGAATAAAAGATTGAAGAATCTCTTTGACCAGTGTATATATTTGTGTTGTTATACGAAGTTACTACTGTCATTTGACTGTGCTTCTAAAACTTTTACGTGTGCTAGGGATCTTGTAAATACTGTAGTTGCAGCTTAGGCCGCAGAATTTGGGGAGGCAGGTGGTTCTCTCCACCTTATAGCACCGTACAGATAAAGGATATACAGATATACATACAGTGAATATACCCTGTGGCGCCTTTTCCTATGAAAAATACCACCAGTCTATCATTTGTACACCACTTACATTACACAATTCATTCCTAGTTTAGGTATGGTGATTAAGTGATTTGCTCAGAATCACAGGATGTTGAGCTGATGCTGGGACTCAAACCTAGTTCCAACGTCAGCAGCTCTAACCACAACGTCACATCCAATTTTAAGCAACCCCCTGTCCCCTCCCCAAAAAGGCCTAAAAGACAATGGGGCCGAGGTCACAACACCTGACCCCCAGAGAGGCCCCTTCTTTTACTCACCCCCACCCCAGCTGCAGGGGAGGTTCCTCCGCAATGTCCTTATGCTCTCCCTTTAAATATGGTCAAATTGACATACTTCTAATTGCTGTATCCAATTTATCTACAAGTCGCTAGTATATGGTGGAAGGCATGGGAGTTAAATGCCACTAGAAGACTATTATTCAATCCACTACAGTGGTAATGCAAACATGGCTTCAGGCCTACCCTGAGTAGCCTGAGTGAAGCAGTGTAAAAAACTGCAATAATTCCATTTAAAAGTAGGACATGTAGAAATTTATTATTAACATGTCCTTACAATGACTAGCACCCAAAAGCTATTTTTCACTGTGGCAGGTCTCACTATTTTATGTAGAAAACCAAAGTACGGATTAAAGATCCTTATACTGTACCTTGGGAATAGGACTAGTTAGAAAAATATTTAAACAACTATTTTCAATAGTTATTAAAAATCCAATTAACTGGTGAAGTAGGATTTTTTAAATAAATGTTAAGGAAAAGTAACTTTTAGAAAATTATGTTTTCCCTGTTTGAAGCTCTTGCAGACTAAATTTGCATTTGTTCTCCTACTTCTGCCAGTCAGAAATTAGCATTTGAATAGGTGTGAAAAAGGTGTGAAATGCCTCCCTTGAGCAAACAATAGGCTGACCTGAATGGGCAGAGGTGACTCTTCTGAACTTTTCCCAATATGTAGGGTGGGGGCCGTGAGCATCCTTTTTGACATTAAAGTGTCAAAACATGCTAGAATGTCGAATTCTGCCTGACAGGTCTACTGGGTTTAACATATAACACTAGGAGCCCAAGTTTAATGTGGTGAATGACTTTTGCCATCTTGAAAATGCCAAAGTGGACCCCAGGATCTTTTTTACTCCATTAGTAGGGGCATGCCCAAGTGTAATGCCCACCCACTCGTTCATGCAGGGATAAAAGTGGCATCTCCACTCGGCCACTTCAGTGCACTCCTGGACCTGAGGAAGAGCTGAAGTGGACTGGAGATACTGTCTGTTACCTGTGAAGAACCCTGACGAACTGGACCTGCCCTCTATTGTACTCAGACCAAAGTAGTGGACTCTAAGGGCCCAATTAGGACTTTTGGCAGCGCGGTGGCGCGGCGGTGCAAACTGCTGTGCCACTGCTCCGCCGAAGGTCCCTGCCCAACTGCCAGATTATTATTTTTCAGTGGTCTGGTGGGAGGGCGGCATGGCGGTTCCCCCTGTGGTGCCCTTTCAAAGGTGGCGATGCCTATGAACAGGGCACAGCACTGGAAACGTCTCACAAGGTTCCTGCACGGCATTGACTCGAAATCCATGCTGTGCAGGAACCTCTGTGCATTTACCCAGGGGGGGGCACATGTTATGCCCCCCTGTGCGCATCCACATGTGGTGGAAGCACAGTGGGCCTTGTAGGGCCCCCTTTGTTTCCTCTCTGCCAGGGTTTTCATGGCAGTGGAACCGCCATGAAATCCCTGGCATAGAGGAAAATTGTAATAAGCTTGGTGGGACTGTAGCGGTCCTGCCAAGCATATTGTGGCCTCTGACCGCCACTCCAATGCCAGGGATCGGCAGATCCCTGGTGGAGCCGGTGGTCCGACTGCCCAGGTCATAATCAGGCAGTCAGACCGCCGGTGCGGTGGTGGCTGGATCCACCACCGTCGCACCAACACGAGTCTGGTGGTCCTCGGATCGCCAGACTCGTAATAGGGCCCTTAGGGTCGTAAGGCTGATCTCCAGTGCAAGCTACAGGGATACAACAAGCTTTCACTATTCGTACTTAAAACTTTAAAAAGTCATATCTTATTTCCCGCATTGGATATTTGTCATTTTGGTGTCATTATATTTATAAAATTTTACTCTACTTTTCTAATTTGATGTGGGATTTTTATTGTTTTATATTTTGATTTTAATACTCTATTGCCTCTGTATAAATACTTTAAATAGTGCCTTTCGTTAAGCTTTTCTGTTCTGTGCTAATGCTACCAGGAGACTGAGCTTAGGTACATTTAGTGACTTTGAGGTTGTGGATATTCCTTGAGGTGTGTACTCGCCCATCTTCTCGCACCTCCAAACAATAATCCAATTTCTTACAGAGGACAACTGGGAAACAACGGTGAACATCGGACAGGGAGAGACAGTGTTGATTGAATGAGAGCTGTTGAATTGAAGGTTAACAGTTGAAGATGACTGTAGGAAAGGGCCTCTTTAGACATGGTTAGCCCCCACTTTTTGCCTGATGCATGATGCGATTTCAAATGTAAGTTCACTGGCTACATGCTAACCAGGGTCCCAGTGCCAGATCTCTTTCCTAAAACTGTACCACAATTGTCACAACTTCAGCATCCCTTGTAAATGGTACCCCTGGTACCTAGGGCATGGGTACTGAAAAGGGTCCTCTAGAGATGGAGCACAGATTGTGCCACCCTAGGGACCCCTCACAAAGACCATGCAAACTGCCACTGTAGGCTGCGTGTCTTGGTACAGAGAAAACCAAATAGTTGACATGGCACACATCCCTGTGTGACATGCCCACATACTCTGCATGAGGTATAGGTAAGTCATCCCTACTGCAGGCCTTATAACCCTAAGGTAGGGTGCACTATATCCCATGTGTGGACATATCTATATGAGCATATATAGCACTGCAATAGCTGAGCCATTCTTGGGTATTTTAAGAGCACAGGGAAGCCATAGAGAGTACATGGGCTGCATACTTGTCATTATGAGTTTCCTAGCTCCATGATGGCTTCACTGTATCCTAAGATGTTTGGTACCAAACAACTCATCTTAATAAATCCTCACTGATGCCAGACCGTTTAGAGGGTCCCCTGAAAACCTACCAAGGATTGATGTGGTCTCTGACTAGTATTAGCCAGCCTACCACCACCAGGCATGTTTCTTACCTCATGGAGTGCTCTCAGAAGCCATGAACTAAGCGTGGCTTCACACCTCCTCCATGCTGGGAGGGCCTGCCAGAGCTTGAAGCTTCAAAGGCGATGTCACCTTTCCTTTAAAATGCAACCCATGCATCTCCAGATAGTGGAGGATGCCAACCCCACTTTCCTGCTCCCCTTTTGGCAGGACAGGCAGGAAAATTAGTTGGATTAGGTGGTGTGCCCACACTCAGCTCGCACCACTCCTATGGTGGGGCAAGCGATGTGGACACTACTTTTCCAATTCCGCTATCTTGAGAGAGTAGGAAATTAACCTATCAGGGCTAGGGTAGGGCCCCTTCCCACAGTAAGTGGTCACTTAGAGGGTCTAGACACCCTGAAGAAAGGTAGCCCATAGGCTACCACCTGTCACCCCCTTTAATGCCCCTAAATTTAGTATTTAGGTGGCATCCCTGGACACTGAACTTAGATTTAATGAATCTAAGAGGAGCAACAGACAAAGATGAGCTGATGACCTGAGAACTGAGACCTGCTGCAGAAAACTAGCACCAAACCCTGCCGGTTGCTTCCAGGACAAAACAATCATGGTGTGCTGTCTTGTTCTGAAACTCTGAGGCCTGCAAGAACACCGGAGCACCTCCAATCTGTGAACAATCGCTGAAAACTTCCCTTGGAGTAGATGAGGTACTCCGCTGCAGGTACCGAACCGCGAAGTTCAGTTTATCGACTTGCTGCTTTCCGGCGACTCTGACACAGCACCCAAGTCAGAAGAGGTAAATCAGCTCCTGGGGGCCAGATCTGTCCCCCTACCAATTGAGAGGACACATGATCTACTGGAGCCCTGCCGTGCCAATACTTGCGGTACCAGTCCAACTACACCAAAGAACGAGAAGAAAGAGTCCAATATGAACTGCAACTATCAAGATGCAGATATCCATCGAGGGACTTCGAGACACCTGAGACCTGCTCTGTGAGTGGCCCAGCTTTCCCAGAATCGTCCCTGCAACCTGCCTGCCCCTGACCGCGGGGACCATCTTGACGCACAGCGCTTGGCTACCCTATATGCTCTGCATCCAGCCCGCCTGGCCTGGGTAATGATGAACCAGGTGTGCCTCCATTGCCCTGAGGCCCTTGCAACCTGCTCCCTCAAAGAGGACCCCTGGACTTACCTTTAAGTCCCTCTGTGCAGCGTGTTGGTAGGTGGCCTCCTTCTTCGAATCGCCTTCTACCAATGACCTCAGCACACTACACCCTGCCGAATACGGGATGCTCCCGATATTCCACTGCTGGAACATTGGACCTGGACTTGCTACTTACCTAAATCCAGATAGTGAACCTTGAGAACCCACTCTGTGATTTTACATACTTTCCCCTATTTTCTCCCATTGACTTCTATTGTGCATAATTGCGCACAACAGTGATTTATTTGGCGAACTTTGAAAAATCTGAACTTAAAAATTACTTACCATTGAATGAAGTTCTTGGTCTGAAAAATTATATAAAAATCAATGTTATTTTTACAAATTGGTCTCAGATTTATTCTTGAGTCTGTGTCTCATTTATTGCCTCTGTGAGTACACCAAATGCTTAGCACTATACTCTCATAAGCGTAACTGCTCGCCCACACTATCACAAAAAGAGCGTTAGTGTTATCTGCTTTTGCCTCTGTATACCAGTAAGGGATGCACTGGACTCTCTGCACAGTGTACTTCGTTTCATTACACTATATTGAGAGCCAACTTTCTACAATGACTATTATGCATCTTGTTTCTAATCTCCTCTAGTCAAACTTGTGGATTGGTGAGTAAACTCCTTGAGCCATCTAGATCTACCCGTAACTGAGTATTATTGATGTAACTTTGAAACTACAAATGTATGATTTAAAAATACTGGTTGAATGAATACATTCAAAAAGTTGACAATTGTACGCGGAAAGAGTTTGGTTTTGTTCTTTTCATTTGACCGAGTGCTTGTACTAGGGAACTATTCCTTACTAAGTCAAATGGGCTGTTTAACAGGCCTTCCTTCTTGTGAAGAGTGCATATTGGTTGGTTCTCTGATGATACCTGTGATGTCAGGGGTGTGTAGAACTGCCAAGTGTGAGCATCAGGACAGGGCCACGTGTATAGCTTTTGAGGCATATGGTGAGTTTGCTGTAACTTGAGGTAGGGATTCTATCTCTAAACCATGCCATGCCCTAAATGGCCAAAACAGGAGGAAGCATTGTCGTTGACTACCTCTGGCCAATGATGTTGAGGTCCAGAAATGCGCTGGGAGAGTTGGAAAGGGAGAAAGTGATCTGGTTATAAAATGGAGGCTGAATGCAATGTTGGACTGCCTGTAGTGGCTTTTGGGGGGTGTCTGCCTATAGAAATTACTGATTGGTCCTATCTGAATTGTATGGGAAAGTAGATACGGAGGGGACATGCTGATTGGCTGGTAGAGAAAGGAAGCGTTCTTAGTCCAGCCTATGTTGGCTCTTGAGTAATCGTACCCCTTAGTAGTTAATGATTGGATCTGTTTGCTCTAAGTGGGTAGGCAAGGGAAAGGAAAGGACACAGCTGAATGATTGGAGGAGGCAGGTGACTGCGTCAAGATGGCAGCTGTAGCTTCTGTTACATTTCCGCCCTCAGAATCCCTGTGTGCACCTTGGAATCCCCACCTCTCACCTATGATTGCTTCTCTAGAACATTTATAAGTATGTACCTGAGTGCCCCCTAGGATATAGACACTAGTACAGCTTGTCACATAAAACTAATAAAAACAGTAAGGGTTTACTTTCTCCAAAGTTCATGTCACTTTCTAAATGTACAGATAAATGAGAATGGGATGTTTATATACTAATTATTTTAAGCTCTGTTGTGCCTCAGGTTGTACGCCATTCAGATGTGTTCCTCTACTAATGCTTTGATCCATGTTGTGCATAATGTGGCAATGCTGTACCATGCACGACAGTGTCAGCAGTCTCCAATGCAAAATGAATTACCTCGAGGTTTTCCTGGTGTTGTCAGACAGGACAACCTGTGAATAAGGTGGGGTGGGGGGGCTGGAGCTGGAGCAGGATTCAAACAGAAGTCCCCTGAGTATTAGAGCTGCTACAATACACTTCATCCAACAGGCAGTACCAATAGCACATGAATGTCACCACCCCTGGTAAATTATTGCTCTAAAAAAAGTACAATGCAGAACTGCAAACGATAGAAATGGAATCCTATATTTTTTTAATCTATGGCGAAGATAATGAAGGTGACTGTTTAGTTTTCATATATGTTTTAATGGATTTCTTTTGCATCCACACATCCCTCACAAAATAACTCTATGAAGTCTCTTTTCTTAGACACAACATTGATTTAAGTTTTTGTGAACTAGAGACATACAGAATTATCCCATAATCCCCCAGTTTGTAAATGAAATGTTGGTATGCTCTTCTGTCACCATGGGCATGTTCCACTAAAATTCCTGATGATATCTTGGGTTTGAGCTGCAGGAGTGAAGCACTTGAACACAGTGGGTGGCCAGGTGATTGTATGTGGGGGGGGCTTTCACTATACCCTGCAGGCCGCCACCCTAAGGATTTGTTACGCCAATGTGAGCACGCCAGGGATGAGGTGGTGAAACATTCACGCAGTTACTTCCCCTGTGCTATAAAGGTTTTATGCAAAAACAACAGTTGATGGACAGAATGCAGAACAATGTCATACATTCACCCCAGTACAGAGATCTGGGCCTAAATCCATCGTTTTTTTGCTCACCATGCCATTCCAGTTTGAACCCAGCCATATGCAAATCAGTCTTGACCCTGTGCCTCATGGGAACAGTCCAGCCCGAACTGCCAAGCCAGGTCCTCCCTGGACTGGAAACAAGCATCCTAGGACCGGTTTCGGGGTTTCACCCCTCTTCAGCCAGGATAGCTTGATTCCAGTGGCATGGAGAACACGGGACCCACGTCTGGGCATACCCGTCCCACTCGGGGTGACAAATGCAAAAACAACAGTTGATGGACAGAATGCAGAACAATGTCATACATTCACCCCAGTACAGAGATCTGGGCCTAAATCCATCGTTTTTTGCTCACCATGCCATTTCCAGTTTGAACCCAGCCATATGCAGATCAGTCTTGACCCTGTGCCTCATGGGAACAGTCCAGCCCGAACTGCCAAGCCAGGTCCTCCCTGGACTGGAAACAAGCATCCTAGGACCGGTTTCGGGGTTTCACCCTCTTCAGCCAGGATAGCTTGATTCCAGTGGCATGGAAAGCACGGGACCCACGTCTGGGCATACCCGTCCCACTCGGGGTGACAAATGCAAAAACAACAGTTGATGGACAGAATGCAGAACAATGTCATACATTCACCCCAGTACAGAGATCTGGGCCTAAATCCATCGTTTTTTGCTCACCATGCCATTCCAGTTTGAACCCAGCCATATGCAAATCAGTCTTGACCCTGTGCCTCATGGGAACAGTCCAGCCCGAACTGCCAAGCCAGGTCCTCCCTGGACTGGAAACAAGCATCCTAGGACCGGTTTCGGGGTTTCACCCCTCTTCAGCCAGGATAGCTTGATTCCAGTGGCATGGAGAGCACGGGACCCACGTCTGGGCATACCCGTCCCACTCGGGGTGACAAATGCAAAAACAACAGTTGATGGACAGAATGCAGAACAATGTCATACATTCACCCCAGTACAGAGATCTGGGCCTAAATCCATCGTTTTTGCTCACCATGCCATTCCAGTTTGAACCCAGCCATATGCAAATCAGTCTTGACCCTGTGCCTCATGGGAACAGTCCAGCCCGAACTGCCAAGCCAGGTCCTCCCTGGACTGGAAACAAGCATCCTAGGACCGGTTTCGGGGTTTCACCCCTCTTCAGCCAGGATAGCTTGATTCCAGTGGCATGGAGAGCACGGGACCCACGTCTGGGCATACCCGTCCCACTCGGGGTGACAAATGCAAAAACAACAGTTGATGGACAGAATGCAGAACAATGTCATACATTCACCCCAGTACAGAGATCTGGGCCTAAATCCATCGTTT
This sequence comes from Calotriton arnoldi, assembly GCA_963921515.1. Taxonomy (NCBI): domain Eukaryota; kingdom Metazoa; phylum Chordata; class Amphibia; order Caudata; family Salamandridae; genus Calotriton; species Calotriton arnoldi. The sequence goes on from CAWUFW010002047.1 coordinate 903,336, forward strand.
TTGCTCACCATGCCATTCCAGTTTGAACCCAGCCATATGCAAATCAGTCTTGACCCTGTGCCTCATGGGAACAGTCCAGCCCGAACTGCCAAGCCAGGTCCTCCCTGGACTGGAAACAAGCATCCTAGGACCGGTTTCGGGGTTTCACCCCTCTTCAGCCAGGATAGCTTGATTCCAGTGGCATGGAAAGCACGGGACCCACGTCTGGGCATACCCGTCCCACTCGGGGTGACAAATGCAAAAACAACAGTTGATGGACAGAATGCAGAACAATGTCATACATTCACCCCAGTACAGAGATCTGGGCCTAAATCCATCGTTTTTTGCTCACCATGCCATTCCAGTTTGAACCCAGCCATATGCAAATCAGTCTTGACCCTGTGCCTCATGGGAACAGTCCAGCCCGAACTGCCAAGCCAGGTCCTCCCTGGACTGGAAACAAGCATCCTAGGACCGGTTTCGGGGTTTCACCCCTCTTCAGCCAGGATAGCTTGATTCCAGTGGCATGGAGAGCACGGGACCCACGTCTGGGCATACCTGTCCCACTCGGGGTGACAAATGCAAAAACAACAGTTGATGGACAGAATGCAGAACAATGTCATACATTCACCCCAGTACAGAGATCTGGGTCTAAATCCATCGTTTTTTGCTCACCATGCCATTCCAGTTTGAACCCAGCCATATGCAAATCAGTCTTGACCCTGTGCCTCATGGGAACAGTCCAGCCCGAACTGCCAAGCCAGGTCCTCCCTGGACTGGAAACAAGCATCCTAGGACCGGTTTCGGGGTTTCACCCTCTTCAGCCAGGATAGCTTGATTCCAGTGGCATGGAGAGCACGGGACCCACGTCTGGGCATACCCGTCCCACTCGGGGTGACAAATGCAAAAACAACAGTTGATGGACAGAATGCAGAACAATGTCATACATTCACCCCAGTACAGAGATCTGGGCCTAAATCCATCGTTTTTTGCTCACCATGCCATTCCAGTTTGAACCCAGCCATATGCAAATCAGTCTTGACCCTGTGCCTCATGGGAACAGTCCAGCCCGAACTGCCAAGCCAGGTCCTCCCTGGACTGGAAACAAGCATCCTAGGACCGGTTTCGGGGTTTCACCCCTCTTCAGCCAGGATAGCTTGATTCCAGTGGCATGGAGAGCACGGGACCCACGTCTGGGCATACCCGTCCCACTCGGGGTGACAAATGCAAAAACAACAGTTAATGGACAGAATGCAGAACAATGTCATACATTCACCCCAGTACAGAGATCTGGGCCTAAATCCATTGTTTTTTGCTCACCATGCCATTCCAGTTTGAACCCAGCCATATGCAAATCAGTCTTGACCCTGTGCCTCATGGGAACAGTCCAGCCCGAACTGCCAAGCCAGGTCCTCCCTGGACTGGAAACAAGCATCCTAGGACCGGTTTCGGGGTTTCACCCCTCTTCAGCCAGGATAGCTTGATTCCAGTGGCATGGAGAGCACGGGACCCACGTCTGGGCATACCCGTCCCACTCGGGAGTGACAAATGCAAAAACACCAGTTGATGGACAGAATGCAGAACAATGTCATACATTCACCCCAGTACAGAGATCTGGGCCTAAATCCATCGTTTTTTGCTCACCATGCAATTCCAGTTTGAACCCAGCCATATGCAAATCAGTCTTGACCCTGTGCCTCATGGGAACAGTCCAGCCCGAACTGCCAAGCCAGGTGCTCCCTGGACTGGAAACAAGCATCCTAGGACCGGTTTCGGGGTTTCACCCCTCTTCAGCCAGGATAGCTTGATTCCAGTGGCATGGAGAGCACGGGACCCACGTCTGGGCATACCCGTCCCACTCGGGGTGACAAATGCAAAAACAACAGTTGATGGACAGAATGCAGAACAATGTCATACATTCACCCCAGTACAGAGATCTGGGCCTAAATCCATCGTTTTTTGCTCACCATGCCATTCCAGTTTGAACCCAGCCATATGCAAATCAGTCTTGACCCTGTGCCTCATGGGAACAGTCCAGCCCGAACTGCCAAGCCAGGTCCTCCCTGGACTGGAAACAAGCATCCTAGGACCGGTTTCGGGGTTTCACCCCTCTTCAGCCAGGATAGCTTGATTCCAGTGGCATGGAGAGCACGGGACCCACGTCTGGGCATACCCGTCCCAATCGGGGTGACAAATGCAAAATCAACAGTTGATGGACAGAATGCAGAACAATGTCATACATTCACCCCAGTACAGAGATCTGGGCCTAAATCCATCGTTTTTTGCTCACCATGCCATTCCAGTTTGAACCCAGCCATGTGCAAATCAGTCTTGACCCTGTGCCTCATGGGAACAGTCCAGCCCGAACTGCCAAGCCAGGTCCTCCCTGGACTGGAAACAAGCATCCTAGGACCGGTTTCGGGGTTTCACCCCTCTTCAGCCAGAATAGCTTGATTCCAGTGGCATGGAGAGCACGGGACCCACGTCTGGGCATACCCGTCCCACTCGGGCAGACAAATGCAAAAACAACAGTTGATGGACAGAATGCAGAACAATGTCATACATTCACCCCAGTACAGAGATCTGGGCCTAAATCCATCGTTTTTTGCTCACCATGCCATTCCAGTTTGAACCCAGCCATATGCAAATCAGTCTTGACCCTGTGCCTCATGGGAACAGTCCAGCCCGAACTGCCAAGCCAGGTCCTCCCTGGACTGGAAACAAGCATCCTAGGACCGGTTTCGGGGTTTCACCCCTCTTCAGCCAGGATAGCTTGATTCCAGTGGCATGGAGAACACGGGACCCACGTCTGGGCATACCCGTCCCACTCGGGGTGACAAATGCAAAAACAACAGTTGATGGACAGAATGCAGAACAATGTCATACATTCACCCCAGTACAGAGATCTGGGCCTAAATCCATCGTTTTTTTGCTCACCATGCCATTCCAGTTTGAACCCAGCCATATGCAGTCAGGCTATCCTGGCTGATGAGGGCTGAATGCCCGAAACCGGTCCTAGGATGCTTGATTCCGGTCCAGGGAAGACATGGCTTGGCAGTTCGGTCTGGACTGTTCCCATGAGGCACAGGGTCAAGACTGATTTGCATATGGCCATGTCTGAACTGGGGTGGCGTGGTGAAGCAAAATAACGATGGATTAAACCCAGATCTGTGACTGGGGGTGAATGTTTGCCATTGTGCAACATTCCGTCCATCATCTTGTGTGTTTTGCAATTCGCCCCAAGTGGGAAGGGTATGCCCAGACGTGGGTCCCGTGCTCACTGCGCCACTGGAGTCAGGCTATCCTGGCTGATGAGGGCTGAATGCCCGAAACCGGTCCTAGGATGCTTGATTCCGGTCCAGGGAAGACATGGCTTGGCAGTTCGGTCTGGACTGTTCCCATGAGGCACAGGGTCAAGACTGATTTGCATATGGCCATGTCTGAACTGGGGTGGCGTGGTGAAGCAAAATAACGATGGATTAAACCCAGATCTGTGACTGGGGGTGAATGTTTGCCATTGTGCAACATTCCGTCCATCATCTTGTGTGTTTTGCAATTCGCCCCAAGTGGGAAGGGTATGCCCAGACGTGGGTCCCGTGCTCACTGCGCCACTGGAGTCAGGCTATCCTGGCTGATGAGGGCTGAATGCCCGAAACCGGTCCTAGGATGCTTGATTCCGGTCCAGGGAAGACATGGCTTGGCAGTTCGGTCTGGACTGTTCCCATGAGGCACAGGGTCAAGACTGATTTGCATATGGCCATGTCTGAACTGGGGTGGCGTGGTGAAGCAAAATAACGATGGATTAAACCCAGATCTGTGACTGGGGGTGAATGTTTGCCATTGTGCAACATTCCGTCCATCATCTTGTGTGTTTTGCAATTCGCCCCAAGTGGGAAGGGTATGCCCAGACGTGGGTCCCGTGCTCACTGCGCCACTGGAGTCAGGCTATCCTGGCTGATGAGGGCTGAATGCCCGAAACCGGTCCTAGGATGCTTGATTCCGGTCCAGGGAAGACATGGCTTGGCAGTTCGGTCTGGACTGTTCCCATGAGGCACAGGGTCAAGACTGATTTGCATATGGCCATGTCTGAACTGGGGTGGCGTGGTGAAGCAAAATAACGATGGATTAAACCCAGATCTGTGACTGGGGGTGAATGTTTGCCATTGTGCAACATTCCGTCCATCATCTTGTGTGTTTTGCAATTCGCCCCAAGTGGGAAGGGTATGCCCAGACGTGGGTCCCGTGCTCACTGCGCCACTGGAGTCAGGCTATCCTGGCTGATGAGGGCTGAATGCCCGAAACCGGTCCTAGGATGCTTGATTCCGGTCCAGGGAAGACATGGCTTGGCAGTTCGGTCTGGACTGTTCCCATGAGGCACAGGGTCAAGACTGATTTGCATATGGCCATGTCTGAACTGGGGTGGCGTGGTGAAGCAAAATAACGATGGATTAAACCCAGATCTGTGACTGGGGGTGAATGTTTGCCATTGTGCAACATTCCGTCCATCATCTTGTGTGTTTTGCAATTCGCCCCAAGTGGGAAGGGTATGCCCAGACGTGGGTCCCGTGCTCACTGCGCCACTGGAGTCAGGCTATCCTGGCTGATGAGGGCTGAATGCCCGAAACCGGTCCTAGGATGCTTGATTCCGGTCCAGGGAAGACATGGCTTGGCAGTTCGGTCTGGACTGTTCCCATGAGGCACAGGGTCAAGACTGATTTGCATATGGCCATGTCTGAACTGGGGTGGCGTGGTGAAGCAAAATAATGATGGATTAAACCCAGATCTGTGACTGGGGGTGAATGTTTGCCATTGTGCAACATTCCGTCCATCATCTTGTGTGTTTTGCAATTCGCCCCAAGTGGGAAGGGTATGCCCAGACGTGGGTCCCGTGCTCACTGCGCCACTGGAGTCAGGCTATCCTGGCTGATGAGGGCTGAATGCCCGAAACCGGTCCTAGGATGCTTGATTCCGGTCCAGGGAAGACATGGCTTGGCAGTTCGGTCTGGACTGTTCCCATGAGGCACAGGGTCAAGACTGATTTGCATATGGCCATGTCTGAACTGGGGTGGCGTGGTGAAGCAAAATAACGATGGATTAAACCCAGATCTGTGACTGGGGGTGAATGTTTGCCATTGTGCAACATTCCGTCCATCATCTTGTGTGTTTTGCAATTCGCCCCAAGTGGGAAGGGTATGCCCAGACGTGGGTCCCGTGCTCACTGCGCCACTGGAGTCAGGCTATCCTGGCTGATGAGGGCTGAATGCCCGAAACCGGTCCTAGGATGCTTGATTCCGGTCCAGGGAAGACATGGCTTGGCAGTTCGGTCTGGACTGTTCCCATGAGGCACAGGGTCAAGACTGATTTGCATATGGCCATGTCTGAACTGGGGTGGCGTGGTGAAGCAAAATAACGATGGATTAAACCCAGATCTGTGACTGGGGGTGAATGTTTGCCATTGTGCAACATTCCGTCCATCATCTTGTGTGTTTTGCAATTCGCCCCAAGTGGGAAGGGTATGCCCAGACGTGGGTCCCGTGCTCACTGCGCCACTGGAGTCAGGCTATCCTGGCTGATGAGGGCTGAATGCCCGAAACCGGTCCTAGGATGCTTGATTCCGGTCCAGGGAAGACATGGCTTGGCAGTTCGGTCTGGACTGTTCCCATGAGGCACAGGGTCAAGACTGATTTGCATATGGCCATGTCTGAACTGGGGTGGCGTGGTGAAGCAAAATAACGATGGATTAAACCCAGATCTGTGACTGGGGGTGAATGTTTGCCATTGTGCAACATTCCGTCCATCATCTTGTGTGTTTTGCAATTCGCCCCAAGTGGGAAGGGTATGCCCAGACGTGGGTCCCGTGCTCACTGCGCCACTGGAGTCAGGCTATCCTGGCTGATGAGGGCTGAATGCCCGAAACCGGTCCTAGGATGCTTGATTCCGGTCCAGGGAAGACATGGCTTGGCAGTTCGGTCTGGACTGTTCCCATGAGGCACAGGGTCAAGACTGATTTGCATATGGCCATGTCTGAACTGGGGTGGCGTGGTGAAGCAAAATAACGATGGATTAAACCCAGATCTGTGACTGGGGGTGAATGTTTGCCATTGTGCAACATTCCGTCCATCATCTTGTGTGTTTTGCAATTCGCCCCAAGTGGGAAGGGTATGCCCAGACGTGGGTCCCGTGCTCACTGCGCCACTGGAGTCAGGCTATCCTGGCTGATGAGGGCTGAATGCCCGAAACCGGTCCTAGGATGCTTGATTCCGGTCCAGGGAAGACATGGCTTGGCAGTTCGGTCTGGACTGTTCCCATGAGGCACAGGGTCAAGACTGATTTGCATATGGCCATGTCTGAACTGGGGTGGCGTGGTGAAGCAAAATAACGATGGATTAAACCCAGATCTGTGACTGGGGGTGAATGTTTGCCATTGTGCAACATTCCGTCCATCATCTTGTGTGTTTTGCAATTCGCCCCAAGTGGGAAGGGTATGCCCAGACGTGGGTCCCGTGCTCACTGCGCCACTGGAGTCAGGCTATCCTGGCTGATGAGGGCTGAATGCCCGAAACCGGTCCTAGGATGCTTGATTCCGGTCCAGGGAAGACATGGCTTGGCAGTTCGGTCTGGACTGTTCCCATGAGGCACAGGGTCAAGACTGATTTGCATATGGCCATGTCTGAACTGGGGTGGCGTGGTGAAGCAAAATAATGATGGATTAAACCCAGATCTGTGACTGGGGGTGAATGTTTGCCATTGTGCAACATTCCGTCCATCATCTTGTGTGTTTTGCAATTCGCCCCAAGTGGGAAGGGTATGCCCAGACGTGGGTCCCGTGCTCACTGCGCCACTGGAGTCAGGCTATCCTGGCTGATGAGGGCTGAATGCCCGAAACCGGTCCTAGGATGCTTGATTCCGGTCCAGGGAAGACATGGCTTGGCAGTTCGGTCTGGACTGTTCCCATGAGGCACAGGGTCAAGACTGATTTGCATATGGCCATGTCTGAACTGGGGTGGCGTGGTGAAGCAAAATAACGATGGATTAAACCCAGATCTGTGACTGGGGGTGAATGTTTGCCATTGTGCAACATTCCGTCCATCATCTTGTGTGTTTTGCAATTCGCCCCAAGTGGGAAGGGTATGCCCAGACGTGGGTCCCGTGCTCACTGCGCCACTGGAGTCAGGCTATCCTGGCTGATGAGGGCTGAATGCCCGAAACCGGTCCTAGGATGCTTGATTCCGGTCCAGGGAAGACATGGCTTGGCAGTTCGGTCTGGACTGTTCCCATGAGGCACAGGGTCAAGACTGATTTGCATATGGCCATGTCTGAACTGGGGTGGCGTGGTGAAGCAAAATAACGATGGATTAAACCCAGATCTGTGACTGGGGGTGAATGTTTGCCATTGTGCAACATTCCGTCCATCATCTTGTGTGTTTTGCAATTCGCCCCAAGTGGGAAGGGTATGCCCAGACGTGGGTCCCGTGCTCACTGCGCCACTGGAGTCAGGCTATCCTGGCTGATGAGGGCTGAATGCCCGAAACCGGTCCTAGGATGCTTGATTCCGGTCCAGGGAAGACATGGCTTGGCAGTTCGGTCTGGACTGTTCCCATGAGGCACAGGGTCAAGACTGATTTGCATATGGCCATGTCTGAACTGGGGTGGCGTGGTGAAGCAAAATAACGATGGATTAAACCCAGATCTGTGACTGGGGGTGAATGTTTGCCATTGTGCAACATTCCGTCCATCATCTTGTGTGTTTTGCAATTCGCCCCAAGTGGGAAGGGTATGCCCAGACGTGGGTCCCGTGCTCACTGCGCCACTGGAGTCAGGCTATCCTGGCTGATGAGGGCTGAATGCCCGAAACCGGTCCTAGGATGCTTGATTCCGGTCCAGGGAAGACATGGCTTGGCAGTTCGGTCTGGACTGTTCCCATGAGGCACAGGGTCAAGACTGATTTGCATATGGCCATGTCTGAACTGGGGTGGCGTGGTGAAGCAAAATAACGATGGATTAAACCCAGATCTGTGACTGGGGGTGAATGTTTGCCATTGTGCAACATTCCGTCCATCATCTTGTGTGTTTTGCAATTCGCCCCAAGTGGGAAGGGTATGCCCAGACGTGGGTCCCGTGCTCACTGCGCCACTGGAGTCAGGCTATCCTGGCTGATGAGGGCTGAATGCCCGAAACCGGTCCTAGGATGCTTGATTCCGGTCCAGGGAAGACATGGCTTGGCAGTTCGGTCTGGACTGTTCCCATGAGGCACAGGGTCAAGACTGATTTGCATATGGCCATGTCTGAACTGGGGTGGCGTGGTGAAGCAAAATAACGATGGATTAAACCCAGATCTGTGACTGGGGGTGAATGTTTGCCATTGTGCAACATTCCGTCCATCATCTTGTGTGTTTTGCAATTCGCCCCAAGTGGGAAGGGTATGCCCAGACGTGGGTCCCGTGCTCACTGCGCCACTGGAGTCAGGCTATCCTGGCTGATGAGGGCTGAATGCCCGAAACCGGTCCTAGGATGCTTGATTCCGGTCCAGGGAAGACATGGCTTGGCAGTTCGGTCTGGACTGTTCCCATGAGGCACAGGGTCAAGACTGATTTGCATATGGCCATGTCTGAACTGGGGTGGCGTGGTGAAGCAAAATAACGATGGATTAAACCCAGATCTGTGACTGGGGGTGAATGTTTGCCATTGTGCAACATTCCGTCCATCATCTTGTGTGTTTTGCAATTCGCCCCAAGTGGGAAGGGTATGCCCAGACGTGGGTCCCGTGCTCACTGCGCCACTGGAGTCAGGCTATCCTGGCTGATGAGGGCTGAATGCCCGAAACCGGTCCTAGGATGCTTGATTCCGGTCCAGGGAAGACATGGCTTGGCAGTTCGGTCTGGACTGTTCCCATGAGGCACAGGGTCAAGACTGATTTGCATATGGCCATGTCTGAACTGGGGTGGCGTGGTGAAGCAAAATAACGATGGATTAAACCCAGATCTGTGACTGGGGGTGAATGTTTGCCATTGTGCAACATTCCGTCCATCATCTTGTGTGTTTTGCAATTCGCCCCAAGTGGGAAGGGTATGCCCAGACGTGGGTCCCGTGCTCACTGCGCCACTGGAGTCAGGCTATCCTGGCTGATGAGGGCTGAATGCCCGAAACCGGTCCTAGGATGCTTGATTCCGGTCCAGGGAAGACATGGCTTGGCAGTTCGGTCTGGACTGTTCCCATGAGGCACAGGGTCAAGACTGATTTGCATATGGCCATGTCTGAACTGGGGTGGCGTGGTGAAGCAAAATAACGATGGATTAAACCCAGATCTGTGACTGGGGGTGAATGTTTGCCATTGTGCAACATTCCGTCCATCATCTTGTGTGTTTTGCAATTCGCCCCAAGTGGGAAGGGTATGCCCAGACGTGGGTCCCGTGCTCACTGCGCCACTGGAGTCAGGCTATCCTGGCTGATGAGGGCTGAATGCCCGAAACCGGTCCTAGGATGCTTGATTCCGGTCCAGGGAAGACATGGCTTGGCAGTTCGGTCTGGACTGTTCCCATGAGGCACAGGGTCAAGACTGATTTGCATATGGCCATGTCTGAACTGGGGTGGCGTGGTGAAGCAAAATAACGATGGATTAAACCCAGATCTGTGACTGGGGGTGAATGTTTGCCATTGTGCAACATTCCGTCCATCATCTTGTGTGTTTTGCAATTCGCCCCAAGTGGGAAGGGTATGCCCAGACGTGGGTCCCGTGCTCACTGCGCCACTGGAGTCAGGCTATCCTGGCTGATGAGGGCTGAATGCCCGAAACCGGTCCTAGGATGCTTGATTCCGGTCCAGGGAAGACATGGCTTGGCAGTTCGGTCTGGACTGTTCCCATGAGGCACAGGGTCAAGACTGATTTGCATATGGCCATGTCTGAACTGGGGTGGCGTGGTGAAGCAAAATAACGATGGATTAAACCCAGATCTGTGACTGGGGGTGAATGTTTGCCATTGTGCAACATTCCGTCCATCATCTTGTGTGTTTTGCAATTCGCCCCAAGTGGGAAGGGTATGCCCAGACGTGGGTCCCGTGCTCACTGCGCCACTGGAGTCAGGCTATCCTGGCTGATGAGGGCTGAATGCCCGAAACCGGTCCTAGGATGCTTGATTCCGGTCCAGGGAAGACATGGCTTGGCAGTTCGGTCTGGACTGTTCCCATGAGGCACAGGGTCAAGACTGATTTGCATATGGCCATGTCTGAACTGGGGTGGCGTGGTGAAGCAAAATAACGATGGATTAAACCCAGATCTGTGACTGGGGGTGAATGTTTGCCATTGTGCAACATTCCGTCCATCATCTTGTGTGTTTTGCAATTCGCCCCAAGTGGGAAGGGTATGCCCAGACGTGGGTCCCGTGCTCACTGCGCCACTGGAGTCAGGCTATCCTGGCTGATGAGGGCTGAATGCCCGAAACCGGTCCTAGGATGCTTGATTCCGGTCCAGGGAAGACATGGCTTGGCAGTTCGGTCTGGACTGTTCCCATGAGGCACAGGGTCAAGACTGATTTGCATATGGCCATGTCTGAACTGGGGTGGCGTGGTGAAGCAAAATAACGATGGATTAAACCCAGATCTGTGACTGGGGGTGAATGTTTGCCATTGTGCAACATTCCGTCCATCATCTTGTGTGTTTTGCAATTCGCCCCAAGTGGGAAGGGTATGCCCAGACGTGGGTCCCGTGCTCACTGCGCCACTGGAGTCAGGCTATCCTGGCTGATGAGGGCTGAATGCCCGAAACCGGTCCTAGGATGCTTGATTCCGGTCCAGGGAAGACATGGCTTGGCAGTTCGGTCTGGACTGTTCCCATGAGGCACAGGGTCAAGACTGATTTGCATATGGCCATGTCTGAACTGGGGTGGCGTGGTGAAGCAAAATAACGATGGATTAAACCCAGATCTGTGACTGGGGGTGAATGTTTGCCATTGTGCAACATTCCGTCCATCATCTTGTGTGTTTTGCAATTCGCCCCAAGTGGGAAGGGTATGCCCAGACGTGGGTCCCGTGCTCACTGCGCCACTGGAGTCAGGCTATCCTGGCTGATGAGGGCTGAATGCCCGAAACCGGTCCTAGGATGCTTGATTCCGGTCCAGGGAAGACATGGCTTGGCAGTTCGGTCTGGACTGTTCCCATGAGGCACAGGGTCAAGACTGATTTGCATATGGCCATGTCTGAACTGGGGTGGCGTGGTGAAGCAAAATAACGATGGATTAAACCCAGATCTGTGACTGGGGGTGAATGTTTGCCATTGTGCAACATTCCGTCCATCATCTTGTGTGTTTTGCAATTCGCCCCAAGTGGGAAGGGTATGCCCAGACGTGGGTCCCGTGCTCACTGCGCCACTGGAGTCAGGCTATCCTGGCTGATGAGGGCTGAATGCCCGAAACCGGTCCTAGGATGCTTGATTCCGGTCCAGGGAAGACATGGCTTGGCAGTTCGGTCTGGACTGTTCCCATGAGGCACAGGGTCAAGACTGATTTGCATATGGCCATGTCTGAACTGGGGTGGCGTGGTGAAGCAAAATAACGATGGATTAAACCCAGATCTGTGACTGGGGGTGAATGTTTGCCATTGTGCAACATTCCGTCCATCATCTTGTGTGTTTTGCAATTCGCCCCAAGTGGGAAGGGTATGCCCAGACGTGGGTCCCGTGCTCACTGCGCCACTGGAGTCAGGCTATCCTGGCTGATGAGGGCTGAATGCCCGAAACCGGTCCTAGGATGCTTGATTCCGGTCCAGGGAAGACATGGCTTGGCAGTTCGGTCTGGACTGTTCCCATGAGGCACAGGGTCAAGACTGATTTGCATATGGCCATGTCTGAACTGGGGTGGCGTGGTGAAGCAAAATAACGATGGATTAAACCCAGATCTGTGACTGGGGGTGAATGTTTGCCATTGTGCAACATTCCGTCCATCATCTTGTGTGTTTTGCAATTCGCCCCAAGTGGGAAGGGTATGCCCAGACGTGGGTCCCGTGCTCACTGCGCCACTGGAGTCAGGCTATCCTGGCTGATGAGGGCTGAATGCCCGAAACCGGTCCTAGGATGCTTGATTCCGGTCCAGGGAAGACATGGCTTGGCAGTTCGGTCTGGACTGTTCCCATGAGGCACAGGGTCAAGACTGATTTGCATATGGCCATGTCTGAACTGGGGTGGCGTGGTGAAGCAAAATAACGATGGATTAAACCCAGATCTGTGACTGGGGGTGAATGTTTGCCATTGTGCAACATTCCGTCCATCATCTTGTGTGTTTTGCAATTCGCCCCAAGTGGGAAGGGTATGCCCAGACGTGGGTCCCGTGCTCACTGCGCCACTGGAGTCAGGCTATCCTGGCTGATGAGGGCTGAATGCCCGAAACCGGTCCTAGGATGCTTGATTCCGGTCCAGGGAAGACATGGCTTGGCAGTTCGGTCTGGACTGTTCCCATGAGGCACAGGGTCAAGACTGATTTGCATATGGCCATGTCTGAACTGGGGTGGCGTGGTGAAGCAAAATAACGATGGATTAAACCCAGATCTGTGACTGGGGGTGAATGTTTGCCATTGTGCAACATTCCGTCCATCATCTTGTGTGTTTTGCAATTCGCCCCAAGTGGGAAGGGTATGCCCAGACGTGGGTCCCGTGCTCACTGCGCCACTGGAGTCAGGCTATCCTGGCTGATGAGGGCTGAATGCCCGAAACCGGTCCTAGGATGCTTGATTCCGGTCCAGGGAAGACATGGCTTGGCAGTTCGGTCTGGACTGTTCCCATGAGGCACAGGGTCAAGACTGATTTGCATATGGCCATGTCTGAACTGGGGTGGCGTGGTGAAGCAAAATAACGATGGATTAAACCCAGATCTGTGACTGGGGGTGAATGTTTGCCATTGTGCAACATTCCGTCCATCATCTTGTGTGTTTTGCAATTCGCCCCAAGTGGGAAGGGTATGCCCAGACGTGGGTCCCGTGCTCACTGCGCCACTGGAGTCAGGCTATCCTGGCTGATGAGGGCTGAATGCCCGAAACCGGTCCTAGGATGCTTGATTCCGGTCCAGGGAAGACATGGCTTGGCAGTTCGGTCTGGACTGTTCCCATGAGGCACAGGGTCAAGACTGATTTGCATATGGCCATGTCTGAACTGGGGTGGCGTGGTGAAGCAAAATAACGATGGATTAAACCCAGATCTGTGACTGGGGGTGAATGTTTGCCATTGTGCAACATTCCGTCCATCATCTTGTGTGTTTTGCAATTCGCCCCAAGTGGGAAGGGTATGCCCAGACGTGGGTCCCGTGCTCACTGCGCCACTGGAGTCAGGCTATCCTGGCTGATGAGGGCTGAATGCCCGAAACCGGTCCTAGGATGCTTGATTCCGGTCCAGGGAAGACATGGCTTGGCAGTTCGGTCTGGACTGTTCCCATGAGGCACAGGGTCAAGACTGATTTGCATATGGCCATGTCTGAACTGGGGTGGCGTGGTGAAGCAAAATAACGATGGATTAAACCCAGATCTGTGACTGGGGGTGAATGTTTGCCATTGTGCAACATTCCGTCCATCATCTTGTGTGTTTTGCAATTCGCCCCAAGTGGGAAGGGTATGCCCAGACGTGGGTCCCGTGCTCACTGCGCCACTGGAGTCAGGCTATCCTGGCTGATGAGGGCTGAATGCCCGAAACCGGTCCTAGGATGCTTGATTCCGGTCCAGGGAAGACATGGCTTGGCAGTTCGGTCTGGACTGTTCCCATGAGGCACAGGGTCAAGACTGATTTGCATATGGCCATGTCTGAACTGGGGTGGCGTGGTGAAGCAAAATAACGATGGATTAAACCCAGATCTGTGACTGGGGGTGAATGTTTGCCATTGTGCAACATTCCGTCCATCATCTTGTGTGTTTTGCAATTCGCCCCAAGTGGGAAGGGTATGCCCAGACGTGGGTCCCGTGCTCACTGCGCCACTGGAGTCAGGCTATCCTGGCTGATGAGGGCTGAATGCCCGAAACCGGTCCTAGGATGCTTGATTCCGGTCCAGGGAAGACATGGCTTGGCAGTTCGGTCTGGACTGTTCCCATGAGGCACAGGGTCAAGACTGATTTGCATATGGCCATGTCTGAACTGGGGTGGCGTGGTGAAGCAAAATAACGATGGATTAAACCCAGATCTGTGACTGGGGGTGAATGTTTGCCATTGTGCAACATTCCGTCCATCATCTTGTGTGTTTTGCAATTCGCCCCAAGTGGGAAGGGTATGCCCAGACGTGGGTCCCGTGCTCACTGCGCCACTGGAGTCAGGCTATCCTGGCTGATGAGGGCTGAATGCCCGAAACCGGTCCTAGGATGCTTGATTCCGGTCCAGGGAAGACATGGCTTGGCAGTTCGGTCTGGACTGTTCCCATGAGGCACAGGGTCAAGACTGATTTGCATATGGCCATGTCTGAACTGGGGTGGCGTGGTGAAGCAAAATAACGATGGATTAAACCCAGATCTGTGACTGGGGGTGAATGTTTGCCATTGTGCAACATTCCGTCCATCATCTTGTGTGTTTTGCAATTCGCCCCAAGTGGGAAGGGTATGCCCAGACGTGGGTCCCGTGCTCACTGCGCCACTGGAGTCAGGCTATCCTGGCTGATGAGGGCTGAATGCCCGAAACCGGTCCTAGGATGCTTGATTCCGGTCCAGGGAAGACATGGCTTGGCAGTTCGGTCTGGACTGTTCCCATGAGGCACAGGGTCAAGACTGATTTGCATATGGCCATGTCTGAACTGGGGTGGCGTGGTGAAGCAAAATAACGATGGATTAAACCCAGATCTGTGACTGGGGGTGAATGTTTGCCATTGTGCAACATTCCGTCCATCATCTTGTGTGTTTTGCAATTCGCCCCAAGTGGGAAGGGTATGCCCAGACGTGGGTCCCGTGCTCACTGCGCCACTGGAGTCAGGCTATCCTGGCTGATGAGGGCTGAATGCCCGAAACCGGTCCTAGGATGCTTGATTCCGGTCCAGGGAAGACATGGCTTGGCAGTTCGGTCTGGACTGTTCCCATGAGGCACAGGGTCAAGACTGATTTGCATATGGCCATGTCCGAACTGGGGTGGCGTGGTGAAGCAAAATAACGATGGATTAAACCCAGATCTGTGACTGGGGGTGAATGTTTGCCATTGTGCAACATTCCGTCCATCATCTTGTGTGTTTTGCAATTCGCCCCAAGTGGGAAGGGTATGCCCAGACGTGGGTCCCGTGCTCACTGCGCCACTGGAGTCAGGCTATCCTGGCTGATGAGGGCTGAATGCCCGAAACCGGTCCTAGGATGCTTGATTCCGGTCCAGGGAAGACATGGCTTGGCAGTTCGGTCTGGACTGTTCCCATGAGGCACAGGGTCAAGACTGATTTGCATATGGCCATGTCTGAACTGGGGTGGCGTGGTGAAGCAAAATAACGATGGATTAAACCCAGATCTGTGACTGGGGGTGAATGTTTGCCATTGTGCAACATTCCGTCCATCATCTTGTGTGTTTTGCAATTCGCCCCAAGTGGGAAGGGTATGCCCAGACGTGGGTCCCGTGCTCACTGCGCCACTGGAGTCAGGCTATCCTGGCTGATGAGGGCTGAATGCCCGAAACCGGTCCTAGGATGCTTGATTCCGGTCCAGGGAAGACATGGCTTGGCAGTTCGGTCTGGACTGTTCCCATGAGGCACAGGGTCAAGACTGATTTGCATATGGCCATGTCTGAACTGGGGTGGCGTGGTGAAGCAAAATAACGATGGATTAAACCCAGATCTGTGACTGGGGGTGAATGTTTGCCATTGTGCAACATTCCGTCCATCATCTTGTGTGTTTTGCAATTCGCCCCAAGTGGGAAGGGTATGCCCAGACGTGGGTCCCGTGCTCACTGCGCCACTGGAGTCAGGCTATCCTGGCTGATGAGGGCTGAATGCCCGAAACCGGTCCTAGGATGCTTGATTCCGGTCCAGGGAAGACATGGCTTGGCAGTTCGGTCTGGACTGTTCCCATGAGGCACAGGGTCAAGACTGATTTGCATATGGCCATGTCTGAACTGGGGTGGCGTGGTGAAGCAAAATAACGATGGATTAAACCCAGATCTGTGACTGGGGGTGAATGTTTGCCATTGTGCAACATTCCGTCCATCATCTTGTGTGTTTTGCAATTCGCCCCAAGTGGGAAGGGTATGCCCAGACGTGGGTCCCGTGCTCACTGCGCCACTGGAGTCAGGCTATCCTGGCTGATGAGGGCTGAATGCCCGAAACCGGTCCTAGGATGCTTGATTCCGGTCCAGGGAAGACATGGCTTGGCAGTTCGGTCTGGACTGTTCCCATGAGGCACAGGGTCAAGACTGATTTGCATATGGCCATGTCTGAACTGGGGTGGCGTGGTGAAGCAAAATAACGATGGATTAAACCCAGATCTGTGACTGGGGGTGAATGTTTGCCATTGTGCAACATTCCGTCCATCATCTTGTGTGTTTTGCAATTCGCCCCAAGTGGGAAGGGTATGCCCAGACGTGGGTCCCGTGCTCACTGCGCCACTGGAGTCAGGCTATCCTGGCTGATGAGGGCTGAATGCCCGAAACCGGTCCTAGGATGCTTGATTCCGGTCCAGGGAAGACATGGCTTGGCAGTTCGGTCTGGACTGTTCCCATGAGGCACAGGGTCAAGACTGATTTGCATATGGCCATGTCTGAACTGGGGTGGCGTGGTGAAGCAAAATAACGATGGATTAAACCCAGATCTGTGACTGGGGGTGAATGTTTGCCATTGTGCAACATTCCGTCCATCATCTTGTGTGTTTTGCAATTCGCCCCAAGTGGGAAGGGTATGCCCAGACGTGGGTCCCGTGCTCACTGCGCCACTGGAGTCAGGCTATCCTGGCTGATGAGGGCTGAATGCCCGAAACCGGTCCTAGGATGCTTGATTCCGGTCCAGGGAAGACATGGCTTGGCAGTTCGGTCTGGACTGTTCCCATGAGGCACAGGGTCAAGACTGATTTGCATATGGCCATGTCTGAACTGGGGTGGCGTGGTGAAGCAAAATAACGATGGATTAAACCCAGATCTGTGACTGGGGGTGAATGTTTGCCATTGTGCAACATTCCGTCCATCATCTTGTGTGTTTTGCAATTCGCCCCAAGTGGGAAGGGTATGCCCAGACGTGGGTCCCGTGCTCACTGCGCCACTGGAGTCAGGCTATCCTGGCTGATGAGGGCTGAATGCCCGAAACCGGTCCTAGGATGCTTGATTCCGGTCCAGGGAAGACATGGCTTGGCAGTTCGGTCTGGACTGTTCCCATAAGGCACAGGGTCAAGACTGATTTGCATATGGCCATGTCTGAACTGGGGTGGCGTGGTGAAGCAAAATAACGATGGATTAAACCCAGATCTGTGACTGGGGGTGAATGTTTGCCATTGTGCAACATTCCGTCCATCATCTTGTGTGTTTTGCAATTCGCCCCAAGTGGGAAGGGTATGCCCAGACGTGGGTCCCGTGCTCACTGCGCCACTGGAGTCAGGCTATCCTGGCTGATGAGGGCTGAATGCCCGAAACCGGTCCTAGGATGCTTGATTCCGGTCCAGGGAAGACATGGCTTGGCAGTTCGGTCTGGACTGTTCCCATGAGGCACAGGGTCAAGACTGATTTGCATATGGCCATGTCTGAACTGGGGTGGCGTGGTGAAGCAAAATAACGATGGATTAAACCCAGATCTGTGACTGGGGGTGAATGTTTGCCATTGTGCAACATTCCGTCCATCATCTTGTGTGTTTTGCAATTCGCCCCAAGTGGGAAGGGTATGCCCAGACGTGGGTCCCGTGCTCACTGCGCCACTGGAGTCAGGCTATCCTGGCTGATGAGGGCTGAATGCCCGAAACCGGTCCTAGGATGCTTGATTCCGGTCCAGGGAAGACATGGCTTGGCAGTTCGGTCTGGACTGTTCCCATGAGGCACAGGGTCAAGACTGATTTGCATATGGCCATGTCTGAACTGGGGTGGCGTGGTGAAGCAAAATAACGATGGATTAAACCCAGATCTGTGACTGGGGGTGAATGTTTGCCATTGTGCAACATTCCGTCCATCATCTTGTGTGTTTTGCAATTCGCCCCAAGTGGGAAGGGTATGCCCAGACGTGGGTCCCGTGCTCACTGCGCCACTGGAGTCAGGCTATCCTGGCTGATGAGGGCTGAATGCCCGAAACCGGTCCTAGGATGCTTGATTCCGGTCCAGGGAAGACATGGCTTGGCAGTTTGGTCTGGACTGTTCCCATGAGGCACAGGGTCAAGACTGATTTGCATATGGCCATGTCTGAACTGGGGTGGCGTGGTGAAGCAAAATAACGATGGATTAAACCCAGATCTGTGACTGGGGGTGAATGTTTGCCATTGTGCAACATTCCGTCCATCATCTTGTGTGTTTTGCTATAAAGGTTTTAGCCTGCAGGACTGAAGACCCTGGATCAATTCCCATGGTCTTAATGAGATCTGAATTCTCTCTGATTTGAATTCTTCGTTCATTGTTGTGGTCCTTAGGTGGTACCTTTGTGGGAAGTGCAGGCTATCTATCCTTGTTAGTGCGATAGTTAGTGATAAATGAAAATCAGAGAATAAAACTGACAGCCAGTGAGGCCGCCGAAGACGTGCCTCCTGTGTTCCTATTAGTGCACTAACTTCATCTTCCTTTGCTGAATATACTTGAAGACCCATCATCGGAGAGTTGCACAATCGATATTGGTTCGTATTTCCACAATACCTAATTAATTTTAAAGGGTTCACTGGTCATCCCCGAAGAGATGCAGTAGAAATTAGCTTTACCAAACAGCAGCTATCAGCAAAACTGGCTTAAGGGCTATTTTGTTTTTTCAGCGATTCACACAGACATTGGCCTTCTGTCTGGAACTGACAGCATGCAGGAGCATATCAAGGTGGGCTCTCGAGGCACTGGTATACAGCACTGGTTCTGTTTAATTGTGATGGAGAGAGGCAATAGACACAGTGCATGGCTGCAAGAATCCACGAGATTACTTTGTATTGCACTGTATTGCTGCATTTATATAGCGCTTACTACCCATATGTGAGGCACTGAGGCTTCATACACGTAGCAAGTTACACCATGGAGGATGTGTAGTTTGAAGGGTGCTGTCTTTGTTTTGTGATCCCATGTGGGAAGTGTTTCCATGTCATGAGTAAGGACTACCTAGGTTCGGTTATCATGTTAGGAGACACAGCGCGTAGCAGTGTGGTTGATAAGGTGTGAGAGACAGAAGCACAGTTTTATGGTTTTTACTGTGCTGGCAGCTTTCTACAGCTCTGAG
The DNA here is from genome assembly GCA_963921515.1 of Calotriton arnoldi. NCBI lineage: Eukaryota > Metazoa > Chordata > Amphibia > Caudata > Salamandridae > Calotriton > Calotriton arnoldi. Next base: position 922,619 of record CAWUFW010002047.1, read on the forward strand.
GGTCCCTTTATGACATTTCTTATGATTATAGTCTGCTTAGCTGGTTACTGCTGGGATGGACATTTATACTATCATCCAATATCTGATTGTCAGTGTGAGATGTAAAGAAGTGGTCAGAGTGTTTAGATATTTGGGACCTGGAGTGGTGACCTAGATTGAAATCCTCCACATTCTCCATCAGTGTAAGGTAAATCTCTTCAGTTATTCTCTGCCTGTTCATTTGGTGAGGCATTTTGCTTGGCTCTACACTACTTGTGATGAACATCCCTCCTAGCGAATATGTGTTATGTGAATATAAGAGGTATAATAATAATAACCTGGTATTTGTAAAGCACAAACTAATTACCCCTAACGGTCTCAAGGCGCTGGAGGCCGTCGGGAAGATTAAGCGAGCTATTGCCCAGAGTCACATGGTGCTGGGCTGTGCTGCTGCCGGCACCGGGGAATCGAGCCATTAGCCCTGTGCTCCGGAGTCAGCCGCCCTGGCCGCTGCGCCACACTTCTCTCCGAGAGTATGTTACATTCAGCACCTGACCGCTCAGTATTATGGTTTTAGTATTATTGTGGACTTCAAATGTTATATATGAAACTGCATAACTATATATTGCCCCGATGAAACATAGGTCAGCCTTGTTATATTACTTGCATATCAAAGGCAGTTTGCTGGTTGGGTTGTTTTCAATCTATGGGCTGTAAGGTGAAGGTTGTGCTTGAGGGTACTGCTGTCTTTCTGGGCTCTGTTGTCGGGATATGCGGTGATGTAGTTATCTTGGAACTAGCCGTGTTTTCAACTGTCTTCTGAAGTGTATATGCCTATGGGTGCTTCTAATGCTGGGGGGTAGTGAGTTCTAGAGCTTGGTGGCTTGTACTGAGAAAGTAGTGTCTCCTACAAATTTCTTATGGTAAGGTATAGTGACGATAAGGGAGGCAAGTCACAACCTACTCCACCCTACCCAGACAGGATTTAGACCCCACCACGGTACAGAGACTGCTCTCTTAGCAGTGGTTGAAGAATCCAAGAGATTACTCGACCAAGGAGAATCGGTTGCCATCATCCTGCTTGCTCTGAGCTCTGCGTTTGATACAGTAAATCACATCACCCTTGTGCAAAGATTGATGAACATGGGAATCTTGGGGGCTGCCCTCTTATGACTTAAATCTTTCCTGCAAGACATGACTTTTCAGGTCTTCGAAGATGGTGGTCTCTCCGACAGTCTATCACTCGAGTGCGGAGTACCTCAGGGTTCCTCCTTTAGCCCTCACATTGTTTAACGTTTATATAAGACCTCTGTCAGGCATCGTCTCCCCATTCAGTATTTTGATATTCACCTTTACTGATGACACTCAATTGATTTTCTCTCTTAATCAAGTACATGGCCTCCACTGTCCCTCATTGAAGCTCTGCCTTGAGAAGGTAGCCAAGTGGATGGAACACTCCTGTCTTAAACTCAATGGAGACAAAACGGAGCTTATGATCCTGGTAATAATCCTAAAATGAGTCTCGAACTGGACTGGCCAAGCAGCTTAGGCCCCCACCCCACGCCAAAAAATTCCTTTAAGAGCCTTGGCATATGGATAGAAAATTCCTTTAAATTCGACCATCCGGAAGTGAAGCTTGCTGCCACCTGCTATAGGGTCCTCAGGATGCTGAGGAAGATTCTCCCACTCCTCCCCTTCACCACCAGGAGATTGATGTTCCAGGCCCTCATTCTATCCAGACTGGATTATGGTAACTCTCTCTACCTGGGTGCTCCAAAGGAAACAATTTAAAAACTTCAGGTGGTCTAAAACTGTGCTGCCAGGCTGCTGCTTGATATCCCTAGACATCAATCTGCCAGACAAGCCTTGAACTCCCTCCATTGGTTGCCGTGGACGAGAGAATACGTTTTAAGTCTCTTTGCATTGCCCACAAGGCCTTGTGGGGCAATGGCCCTGTGATCTCTCAACCCATGCTATCTCCCTCATAGAACACTTCATTCCTCCACCACCCATCTAGCGATCATCACCCGGATTTGGAATGCCATCCCCTTATCTTTGCGCTCTAAAAACTGGCTGCTTCCCTTCAGGAAGAAGCTTAAAACCTGTCTCTTTCACAACTTATAGCAGTAACAGGATTCCTGTCCTGATAAGTATTATGTGCGTCACTATCAGCGCTGGGATGCCTATGGGTAGCCATGCGCTCTATAAATGCTTATAACATAACATAACATAAGAAGCCTGCAAAATAGTGTTCAGTTTAGTTTGTATTGCTTGAATTTAACTTGTAGGTTTAGCACTCCTTTTCTTTGGGAGACTCGTGAACAATGTAGAGTGCCTTGAGCATTGCCCTTCTAGCTAAATGTACCCAGTGAAGTGAATACAGGACTGGAGTCAAGCGTTCTCTTGGATGTCAGTTGAGAAAAAGCCTTGCAGGAGCAGTTTGGATGAGCTGTATTTTGGGTATGATGAATGCGGGTGCACCAACGCATAGGCTGTTTGCATAGTAATGCTTGGAGATTATGAGTGTGAGGATGGCTTGCAGTTTATGTTGGTATACAAGGTATGAAAAGATGCAACCTAGTGTTTCCTTTGTGCATATGGCACATTTTGTGATGTTGTTAAAATGCTTTATCAAGGATAGGTCTGAATCCATGGATACCTCTAGGTTTTTAACTTCTCTTTTTTTTTACATAGCTCTTTATTGAGTTTTAACATGACATTTGCCATAGATGCATACAATCTCTCCAACATATAACATTGTTAACATCATTATTAACATGATGAAGTATTAATGTTGAGCTATAGTACAACATAACAATTCCATTGTAACTTTCCCTCGCAATTCCAATCAATAGAATTGAAAGCACAGTGCTGTTACACAATTCTTCCTCAGTGTAACCTCCATACCCCCTCACACATCCTGTATCTCTACAATGACAATTTGTTGGTCCTCTCGCTTGTCTAGCATAATGTGTATGAGGTGGGCAACATATGCAAGGATTCCTCCAGCCCTTTAGTCCACACCTGTAAGTGTAATGCGCACTACCTAGATCTTGCTGGGCCTAGTTCAACCCAGGTATATAGCTTTTGTTATCCCAGTGTAAGTGTTGCTTAATTGACCCTGGTCAGTCCCTTTTCAAGGAAGCCTCTCACCTGATTTGGCTTGTATTGCTAAGACTAATGTACCCCATTCAGTCAATGATGTTCCCCTCCTCGTCTGTTTATGGATGTGCAGTTGGTCTGCAATTTCCACAGTGGTCCATTAGATCAACTGGGTGGGACGAAGATGCTCTCCAATGCATTGCTATGTTTCTCTTCCCCAGAAGTAAGGTGAGCTCCAGAAATGTAGTTGTGTGTTTGTTGTTCGTCTTGGGAATCAACCCATACCAAGTGAAAGGAGTCGGGCATATTTGTTTGACACCGAGGTCATGTTGCTGTAAGTCCTGGATACATGTTGGCCAGTCTAGCTGGGGACAAATATGTGCAGTGCAGATAATTGAGGTGTTTAATTTTAAAACAAAGATTCCTGCTGACCATTTTTGTATACTCTAAGATGCGATCCCATTGCTTAGTGGCCAACTACATGCCCATTTTCTGTTCTCATGTCGCCATGTTAGCATAGTATGTTGGGGCTATGGCACGTTGAATACAGGTCACTGCCGTGCACTTTGTCAATGTGAGGATGTCTGAGGTCAGTGGTGCCCCCTCGCCCCATCCCTAAGTAGAATTTATTGCCTCCCTCAAGGCACAGTACATACGGAATTGTCCCAGATGGAGGTCATATTCCTTCTGTGGTGGACAGTCAAAATATCGATTTTTAAATATCGAAGCACAGTTATATCGAGTTTTAAATATCGTAGGGACAAAATATCGAAGTCAAGAATATCTACAACCAGAATATCGAAGTTAAGGTAAGAAATATCGATGTTGCAAATATCGATGTTAGTAATATCGATAGTTAAATTATCGATGTTAATAATATCGATATTTATATGAAGTGTTATGTATTTTAGTATGTATTTAATATGTATGTGTTCTATATATTTTGTTAAGTATTGTACTGTTTTTTTAAATATATGTATACATTTTTTAGAAATTAGTAATTTTTTTCAAAGTAAATTTTGTGTTTTATTTCTGTAGCGGGTTGTGGGTTTATAGGGGAATAGGGTGGGAAGTAATTTAATTTTGATTAAGTAATTTTTAATTTTTAATTATTGTTATTAATAATTAATTTATTGTTAATTAATTATTAATTGGTAATTAATTATTATTAATTGATAATTATTTTATTTGTATTAATTTATTATTGGAGTGGGTTGTGTGTTTTTAGGGGAATAGGGTGGTAAGTAAATTATTTGTAATTAAGTAATTAATTAAGAAAAATTGAGTATTGATAATTAATTTTTTTGCTAATTAATTTTTAATTGGTTATTAATTTTTATTAAATATTATTTATTGGTATTGATATTTGTTGTTAGTTAATTATTAATTAGTTATTAATTTCTATTAAATATCATTTATTGGTATTAATAATTAATGTTTTTGTTAATTAATTATTAATTGGTTCTTACTTTTTATTAAATATTATTTATTGGTATTGCTGATTAATTCTTCTAATTAATTATTAATTGGTTATTAATTTTTATTACATATTATTTATTGTTATTGACAATTTTTTTAATTTAATTATTAATTGCAAATTAATTTTTATTAATTGATTAATTGAAAATTAATTTAATTGTGTGGAATTTTATGTGGAGTGTGTTGTGTGTTTATTGGGGAATAGGGTGGGAAGTATTTAATATTATTAAAGTAATTATTATTTTTGATATATTTGTAGGTTTTTTTTTTTTAAATTTATTAATCAATCATTATTTAATTACAATATTTATTTCATTTATAAGTATGTTATTTTTAACATCTACATTGTCCAACGCTTTCCCTACTGTTGCACTCACTGGAGTGGGAATAGTAATTTTTATCCCTACGCTACCCAGCGCTTTCCCTACTGTTACACTCTCTGGACTGGGAATAGTAATTTTTACCCCTACACTATCCAGCGCTTTCCCTACTGTTGCACTTACTGTAGGGGGAATAGTAATTTTTACCCCTACGCTATCCAGCGCTTTCCCTACTATTGCACTCTCTGGAGTGGGAATAGTAATTTTTACCCCTACGCTATCCAGCGCTTTCCCTACTGTTGCACGCACTGGAGTGGGAATAGTAATTTTTACCCCTACGCTATCCAGCGCTTTCCCTACTGTTGCACTCATTGGAGTGGGAATAGTAATTTTTACCCCTACGCTATCCAGCGCTTCCCCTACTGTTGCACTCTCTGGAGTGGGAATAGTAATTTTTACCCCTACGCTATCCAGCGCTTTCCCTACTGTTGCACTCACTGGAGTGGGAATAGTAATTTTACCCCTACGCTATCCAACGCTTTCCCTACTGTTGCACTCTCTGGAGTGGGAATAGTAATTTTTACCCCTACGCTATCCAACACTTTCCCTACTGTTGCACTCACTGGAGTGGGAATAGTAATTTTTACCCCTACGCTATCCAACACTTTCTCTACTGTTGCAGTATGTGGAGTAAGTATATATATTAATTTATATGTATATGTTTAATTTATTTTAACATTTAGGGCCGATTCCGATTCGGGCCGGAAATCTCTCCGACCGAGCCGGACCCGGAGAGATTTCCGACCGAATCGGACCCGTGCAGCCCGACCGAACGAGTACGATGCGTCCGTATGCTATCGTACTCGAGTCGGTCGGACTCCCAATGAAGTCAATGGGACCCGGTCGTCACAACGCGTACGCGGGCTCCCATTGCCTCAATGGGTGCGAGGCGAACAAGGGCGCCACCTACAGCGGGTACGCGGCGAGCGACTCGCGCCGTACATGCACAGGTGGGGGACCCATGGGTCCCCCTGTGTGCGACTCGCGTGGCTACGCATACAGGGGGTCCGACACGGACCCCCGAAGTACGGCTCCGACTGCTCTTTCGAGCCGGACGGCGCGTGTCGGTCGGACTGCTCGCGGCGCGCATCGTACTTACCCGGCCGGGGAACGTCTCCATTGCGCTGTGCGAGTCGTGTCCGAGCGAGTCGGTCGGTGCGGTTCGACCCGGGAACGAGTCGGTCGGAGCGGTTGGGTCGGCGATTTCGCATCGTACTCGCTCGTCCGGACGCGTGTACGAATCGGTCGGGAAATAGGGCTCCGAATCGGATCCGGTTATGCTGAATCCTATTCGGAGCTCTACCGGCCGAGATCGGAATCGGCCCCTTAATGTATTAGTTATTATTTTTAAATATCTTTTAATATTTTTAACTATATTTATTTTAATTATATGTATTATTTACTTAATTTTACATTATTATTAAAACATTTAAATAAACTATATTTTTTTTCCGATATTTTTGTACTTACCTTTATGTAGATTGGACTTCGATATTTTTGACTTCTATATTTCTGTGTCGATATTTTTGCAGGTCGATTTTCTGTCCGTCGATATTCTGTCATACATTCCCTTCTGTAGGCCTTTGAATGTAATTAAATTTCCATCCACAAATATGTCATCAACTAAGATGATTCTGATCTGAAGTCATGCGCGTGTTGAATGATTATTTGCTATTGTCACTAAGTCGAGAATTACCCAAAGTGAGAGCTCTGGAGAGATCAGGACAGTCATTTTCACCCTATTGAGGTAACTGTCCCAGCATGCCTTGACAGTGCGTAATGCCCGTGAGGCAGCATGATTAGCATGACTTTTATGTAACAGGGCCTGTATATTGCTCATGCGACCCAGCATACTCCTGATGTCACTGTCCTCGGGGTCGTGTGCCTCTGGAAGCCATCGAGTGAGCCAAGTGAGCTGGGCCGCTATATAATAGGTTACTGGGTCAGGTATTCCCATGCCCCCACATTTCACAGACATATTGCATTTGTCGTTGCCAGGCATCAACGGTGCGTCCGCCATAGCAAATCTGAGAACATGACTTTAAAGACCCATAAAGAAATGTAAAAGATGTGGTAGGACAATCATCCTCAGTATAGCCACACGGCCGATCGGGGACAATGGAAGCCATCCACAAAACATACATTTGTTTAGATTTTCCTCTTGGGATCAGTGTCCAAGTGATAGATCTGTACACCTAAGTATTTTAAAGTGTGTAGTTCCCATTTCAGGGCAGTGGTCAGGCACAAAGGACACTCCTCCGAATGAGGGCATTTAAGGGGGTAAAGGCAGGCTTTCCCCCAGATTACTCTAAGTCCTAAAATGTCCCTAAAGTCACCTAGTAGTAGCAAAACCTGGGGCAAAGTGTAGCCTGGCTTCTGCAAAACAATTAACTGGTCATCCTCATACCACGCTACGGTATGATAGCTGTGTCCCACTTCGATCCCCCATGTTGGGCCTCATGTCCTTATTGCACACACCAGGAGCTCCAGAGGCAGGACAAACAATGTAGGGAACAGGTGGCAGACCTGTCGGGTGCATCTAAACATCTGCCATCAGTACAAAAACACCATGCCTGTGTGAATCCACGCCAGGGGCTCGGCATAGAGCAGGCATATCCATTTCAGGAGACCTTCCTCTATTCCTATGGCAGTTAGTACATTAGTAGTTAGTTGGTTTATAGAATGTAGTAAAGCACGAATATTATTATCTTGTTAGATATGACCTTCCGAAATATCTTATATTGCATGGGGAGGAGTGATAGCGGTCCATACAACTGCACACATAGGGGCCGACTCCGATCTCGGCCGGTAGGGCTCCGAATCGGATTCGGCTTTACCGGATCCGATTCGGAGGCCTTTTTTCCGACCGATTCGTACAGTCGTCCCAGCAAGCAAGTAAAATGCGAACGCATGCGAAATCGCCGACCGACTCGTTCCCGGGTCTGAACCGCTCCGACCGACTCGTACGGATACGGCTCGCACCACGCAATGGAGACGTTTCCCGCCCGAGCGAGTACGATGCACGCGTCGGACAGCCGGATCGAGTCGGAGCGTCCGGCTCGCAAAAGCACCTGGAGCCGGATTGGGGGGTCCGTGTCGGACCCCCCTGCACGCGTAGCCACACGAGTCGAACACAGGGGGGACCCAAGGGTCCCCCCTACACATGCATGTACGGTGCGAGTCGCACCGACGTGTACCCACTGTAGGGGCCCCCTGTTCGCGACATGCCCATTCAGTCAATGGGAGCCCGTGTACGCGTTGTACGACCGGCTCCCATTGACTTCAATGGGAGTCCGACCGGACCGAGTCGGGCAGCATACGGCCGCATGGTACTCGCTCGGTCAGACTGGGGAGTCCGGCTCGGTCGGAAATCTCTCCGGGTCCGGCTCGGTCGGAGAGCTTTCCGACCCAGATCGGAATCGGCCCCATAGTGTGTCGCATCCGCATTTAGGGAGGACTATAATAGTGGCCACTCTGATAGTGCCTGGTTGTCGCCCTCTAGTCAGCACCTCTTTATGCATTACATGTAGTTTGTCCACTAGTCGGGAGCGATAGCTGATATAAAATTCAGCTGGGAGCCCATCTATCCCAGGCGTTTTCCCAGTGGCCATTTGGGATATGGCCATTTTCACCTCCAGAACTTCCAGATCAGCATTCAGTGTCACCGGTTGTTTGCCGTAAGTCTGGGGTAAAAAGCGGGATGCAGGGGTGCGATGGACCGCATATTAATTTTTGTAGAATTCATCAAACACCTCATTAATCTCTGTCCCGAGTGCAAACCTATGGCCACGATGAGTTTCTGTGTGGTTTCTGTTTTTAGTAGTCATGCTAAAAGGCAACCCGATCTGTCTCCTTCCCTATGTTGTCGCATAAGGTATTCTCTATGTTGTCGCGTAAGGTATTCCTTGTAATGTAGTCATCTAAGATGTTCCAATGGTGCTTGGTATGACTTCGTCAGTGTTAATAATAGCGGTCTGTCCTCTGGATCACTCACCACAGAGAGTTCTAAGTTGCGGCATGTCTTTTCCATTCCCAGAACCTCTTGTACCAGTGTCAATTTAATACCGTAGGAAGTCTTTATGCATACCCCACATATAACCGTCTTAAATGTGCTATATTCGAGTTTTGTATGTGAGGTGGTACCTTCATTTCTGTAAAGAATTTATCAATCGCCTCTCTTATTGTCTGGCTGTATGGGGCATCTAGGAGTGCTTCAGGTTGTAGATGCCACGTTGGGATTACTGCTGGCGTCTGACCCAACACCAGTGTCACCAGTAGGGGATTATGATCAGATTCAGTGCAGCAAAGATACTCAAAATTATGTGATTTTGTCGATAAGATAAATCTGTCTAGTCGTGTGTGTAGATTGTGTACCTTCGAGTAGTATGTATAGTCGCGAGTTGTCGAATGCATTACCTGCCATAAGTCCACTAAATCCCAGTGTGAAGCCCATCGCTGGAAACTCTGTACTTGCTGTATGGTAGGGCTAGTAGGGAGGGGTGGGTGTGAGTGATCTAGGATTATCTTCAATCTCATGTTGAAGTCTCCCTCCCATATTCTCTGGATCTTCAGAGCCCTGAGTAAGTGTGTGGAGAAACAAAAGCTGTTGTGTGTGGGGGACATGTATACTGGCTATCAAGACATTCATACCATCTAGGGTCCCCTCTATTACTGTGTACTTGCCCTCTGGATCTATATTGCGGTAGTATCATTAAAGGGACCTCAGGTGCCACCCATATCAAAGTGCTGCGTGCGTAAACTGAAAGTGTCATCCCATTGCTCTGTCCCCTCCATTGTTTACCTAGTTTCTCTAGTTTGTGGGTTGTCATGTGTGTCTCATGTAGACATACAATGTGTGCCTGCTGTCTGTGGAAAAAAGAGTAGACTCTATGTCATTTCGTCTGGGATCCTAGTCCTTGGGCGTTCCATGTCAGAAATTATACTTGAAGAGTATTACAGTAGAGCAGGTGGTGGGTATAAGCAATGAAATTGATCTTCCCGGTGCTTACAAGGGGGATACCTATGTCCTGGGGCCAGATGTACGACCTGTGAAAATAGCGACTCACTATTTGCGACAAATTGCTACCCGCAAATAGCGAATCGCTATTTGGTACCTACAAACGGAATAGAAAACCTGATTGCGAGTCGGTATTGACTCCCAACGCTATTTCACCAAATCGCTATTTGCGAGTCGCTAAAGGCACGCAATTAGCGAGCCCCGTTAAAAAGAACTTTTTTGCATCCGCAATTTGTGAGTGTGCCTGAAACAGCCCAATAAAGCACTCGCAAATAGCGAATTTGGGAAAAAAATGGAATACATTTCCTGGTTGAGCTTTAGGACCCCAAAACAGGAAGTGGTGTCCAAGGATACTCCTGATCAAAACCCAAGCACATGTCCAGGTGCAGCAGCACTGTTCTACACTGCTGAGTGAGCATTACAGACAGCATGAGCAGCAAGGCCAGCAAGGCCAGCAAGAAAGGGTACCAAGGATCGGCGGAGGAAGCTGAAGTTTGCTGACAAGGAGCTGGACATAATAATGGAGGAATGTTGAAACCACCATGAGGAGTTATTTGGTAGTGCCTCACACCGTCTGCCAGAGTCTGACAAACGCAAGATCTGGCGTCGGATGCAGCAGCACATAATTGCCCTTGGAGTTGCACACCGGTCCATTGATGACATCAAAAAGCGCTGGTATGATCTGCGCTCCAGGGCAAAGGAGAGGGTGGCAGCATGGCTGGAAGAGGCAAAACGGACCGGAGGGGGGCCATCCACTTCATCTGAGTCTTCAGCAGCTGAAGCCATGGTGGAAGCTACCCTGGAGAGGGCAGCTGTAGTTGGCTCCGGGAGCCTTGACACATCCCAGCCAGCAACAAATCCTGGTAAGTGAGAAATGTGAATGTGATGTGTGAATACCCACTAACGCCTGTTCTGTGCATGCATACTAATCAACCACAAACATCCATTTACACCAAACAAACAACACTAGTGTTGCATCATGGGAGATATAGTCTGTGGCAAATTCAGTGTAGTGAGGTAATGACTTGAGCTGATAAACATTGCAACACCACTGAAACAGTGACTCACATATTTTATTTTATTCTATCCTCTTTTGTCACATAGACACACCATTGGAAGGAGAGAACACTGCTGATGACACTGCGGGTAGCCAGGAGCTTGAGCAGATGGAGGAAGGGCAGGATGTGGGAGAAACAAGTGGGCACAGTTCATCTGAAGTCCCAGCAACTGAGGCAGCAACCACTTCACAGACCTCAGCCGTTGTCACACCAGCAGCACAGCAGACCCCAACATCACGACGCTCTCTGGCCACCAGGGTGCGGCTCTCACGGCCAACACAGCAGTCTCTACGGTGGAAGCAAAGTCTGTCCTCTGCTGGATCAGCCAGTCAGGCCATGTCTGCAGCACTGGATCGGGAGATGTTGCAAATCCAGCGCCTGCAACACAAGACACAAAGGCAAAGGAATTTGAGGATGACACAGGGCTTCCGCATGATTACGGACAAACTTGCAGAAAACCAGGCCCGGATTGAGTCAAAACTGGATGCCCTCAATAACACAGTGGCAGACCTAGCCAAATAATGGGCAGGGGAAAGGGCACAGCTTAGGCGCATGGAGCGCAGCAGGGGCCACAAATTAGACACACTGAGCAGGGCCATTAGTAGGCTTGCTCATGCAACCAGTTAACACAGCCAGCGCACCCTTAGGCTGCAGGTGGAGATGGGCCACTACAGTGGGGATGTTGCTCATGGCCCAGAGAAGATCACTGCAGCATTGGAAACACTGCAGACAAATATGATTGTTGGTGGAGGTGCCATGGGTGGCACTGATAGTGAGGTGTCAAGCCGCAGCAGCGTCTCAGCTATGGAGACACCTACGATGCGCCGTAGCAGCAGCCGGCACCTTGGTTTGGGTAGTGGCAGTTCTGGCCAGGCTGCTCAGAGGAGCAAAAAATGAACTGTGTTGATTCACTATACAATGTTATTCTACCATATCCTTCATATGTTGTGGTGACGTAACCCCAACTGATTTGATTTGTAGTTTATGCCTACATTTACTGATGGGCATGTTGTCCTTAGTTTGGTTATGGATGCTTGCACAATAAAGCACCAATTGATAGTCACAAATTGTTCTGTCTTATGTACAGGTGAGTGTCTAACTGATGTGTACGTACCTTTCAAAAATAGTAGTTGGCAATCTGGTCCCTGCGCCTTCTCCCCTCTGTTGCAGCGCTACCATCCCTTTGATGTAGGGAAGGTGGTCCAGGGTCCTCATCCTCCGAATCTGTGTCAGACACATCCATGGGCATTCCACCCCTGCAGGCCATGTTGTGCAGCATGACACATGTTGCCTCGATTTTACAGACTGTCTCTGGTGCATACTGCAGAGCTCCCCCACACTAGTGTAGGCACCTGAAGCGCGATTTCATGATTCCAAAAGTACGCTCAATAACTGTCCTTGTGCGCCTGTGTGCCGTGTTGTACCACCTTTCATGTATATTGTTGGGAGACAGATACGGCGTGAGGATCCATGGACGCAGGGCATACGCACTGTCACCTGTTGTGAGATATGTGATGGTGAGGTTATATTCTTACAGACATACAAGTGTATAAACATTTATCTGGGGACTGGTAATGACATTACCTAGGAGGTATCCATCATCAAAGTCACCTCTTTCTAACCTTTAGTATAGACCACTGTGTCTGAAAATGTATGCATCATGGGTGCGTCCAGGGAATTTTACTACAATGTCTGTGATGAGGTTTTATAGCGTCACACACAACTTGGATGTTGAGGGAATGTGTGCTTTTCCTGTTACGGAAGATGTATTCAATGCAGGAAGGGGGACATATGGGCACATGGGTCCCATCTATGCACCCTATGACCTGTGGGAACCTTGCTAATCTGTAAAAATTGAGTTTTTTGTTTGGTCTACTTCCTCATCATCTCTGGGCATGTACATGTGTTGATGGATGTGGTATAGCATGGCGTCTAGGAAATTATGGAAAAAACGCGAAAGCGCACTCTGAGACACACCACCAGCCACTGCAATTACATCCTGGTAACTACCAGTGGCCAAGAGGTGGAGGGAGCACAAGACCTGCACATGTGTGGCAATTGCATTGCTGCGCAGGGTTCTGATCTCAAGTTGTGGCTTCAAGGTGTCTATGAGGTCTATTATGACACTACTACTAAGCCTGTACTGCTCATAAATCTCCTCCACTGTCCTATCCAACAATGTTAGCCTGACTCTGAATATCCTCTCCTGTCTCCTCCTCCTCTGCAGGGCCACCATTATCCGCCTCCTCCTCGTACAGGGCAGCCAGTGGAAAGGTTTCTGATGCATTCTGAGGCTGTTTTTATAGGTTGGGCCTGATTATCACCTGCTTCTGGTTAGTGGTAAATTGCATGCGCAAATGGGCCTATTTGGGCTTGATCGCAATCTGCGACTGCTCAGTACATTCGATTTTGCGTGTCGGAATTTGCAAGTCGCAATTTTGGGGACGCAAAAAGCGGTCGCTTTTTTTACGAGTCGGTATTTGCTTGCAGCGCAATTTTGTCAATTGAGAGTGCCTTTCGTACATTGTATCCTGCCATTTTTGCAAGCGCAAATCATTTTGCGACCGATTTTGCGCATACAAAATGGTCGTACATCTGGCCCCAAGTGTGCAAGGCGAGAAAAGTGTGTGTCCTGGCCAGTGGTCATTACTATGAGATCAGTTGTGAATAATACCCTGTATCAGAGTCAGAGCAAAACATGCTTCAACAACTTGAAGTAACATAAACTAGAACAATATCAACAACATAAACACAGTACATCTATACTTGCAGTTCTGCTGATCGTTGTGGAGGGTGATCAATAAGTACAGCATCATATCGCTATCGTGCCACTGTTGGATGAGTTGTGTGAGTGACCCTGGCCAGTAGTGCCATGTATGATGTCATTAAGGTTCGTACATATGTCCACTTGGGATACAATCAATTCGTCTGCAGACCTGGGGGTGACCCGAGGGCCGCACAATGGAGAAATATGACCCTCCGATGGTGTTGTTTCTGAGTCCTCTACTTCAGACTCTGACAAGCTGGGTCCCTGGGTGGTGTGTGGCTCCTGTTTGGTATGTTTATCCGAGATTAGGGAAGCTCATAGGCTCTGCCTCTTTCTATCAAGTGGGGGCACGCGGGAGCACCCTCATCTTGCAGTAGCAAGGGGGATGCTCCTGCCCCCTGGGGGCTGGCATCGCTTGAAGTTGCCAATGTCATGTCCTTCCCTTTCCAGCCAAGACCATGTATCAGTGGAGAGCCAAGAAAAGTTGATTTGTTGCCAACTGTCATGTGCAGTGTTGCTGGGTTTATCAGTCCATATTGCACTCCCAATGTTCTTAGAGCACGCTTGACTACTGCAAAGTCCTGTATCTTATTTTTTATCATTGTCGTGTAGTCAGGAAAGACATGTACTTTGTGACCTTCAAAATCCTATGGACCATGAGCGCGAGTTCTTTGTAGTATGTCATCCCGAACATGATAGTTTAACAGCTGGGCCACCATCAGTCTGGGGGGTCTCTGGAGAATGGGGCCGGGATGAAACTCTATGTGCTCTTTTGACCATGAAATATTTGGACCTTGTATACATAAGCACCTTTGAGAGCAGCCAGTCCTCCAGGAATAACTCTGCAGAGGGGTCCTCAGTGCGCTCTGGATGATCTACTAGTCTAATATTGTTTTGTCGAGAGCGACACTAAGCATCTTCCACCGTTCCTGTAAGATCTGCAATTTGTGGTGCATCTCTTTTATCTGAAGTTGGAGCATAGACACCGTTGGTTCCGTGGAAGCCAAAGAGGACTCAGTCTCAGCTATGTGGTCAGTGAGTTTCTTCTGCTCCACTCTTAATGTCCCCACAACAATGGAAATTGCATAGATTTTCCACTCTAAGGCAGTCCTGGAGTTCTATATAACTCTAAGTACTGCATTCATTTTGTCTGTAGAGCAGCATCTCCCTGCAAATGAGTCAGTGAATGCTCTCAGGGAGAATTTTTGGCCCCTCCAACCTGGGGGTCCGTATGGCTCAGTTTGCTCATGACGTGCACCTGAGGGTTGGGATGTACTTATCCGCATCAAGGACAACCCATGCCAGCCCTCTCCCATCACTGTTGCTGCTTTGTAGATGCTTCCAATTCAGAAGGGGGGGGAGGCCCCAGATCTCAGCACCCAACTCAGGTAATCACACGATGTATGTGCGTCCGCCAGCATTTGCCGGTCTTCCTGTGGTTGGACAGGGTCGCAATGCAGGTAGCAGCAGTCTGCACAAGCTCATTGCTCTGCCTCTTTCTCTCAAGTGGGGGCACCAGGGAGCACCCTCATCTTGCAGTAGCAAGGGGGATGCTCCTGCCCCCAGGGGGCTGGCATCGCTTGAAGTTGCTAATGTCATGTCCTTCCCTTTCCAGCCAAGACCATGTATCAGTGGAGAGCCAAGAAAAGTTGATTTGTTGCCAACTGTCATGTGCAGTCTTGCTGGGTTTATCAGTCCATATTGCACTCCCAATGTTCTTAGAGCACGCTTGACTACTGCAAAGTCCTGTATCTTATTTTTTACCATTGTCGTGTAGTCAGGAAAGACATACTTTGTGACCTTCAAAATCCTATGGACCATGAGCGCGAGTTCTTTGTAGTATGTCATCCCGAACATGATAGTTTAACAGCTGGGCCACCATCAGTCTGGGGGGTCTCTGGAGGATGGGGCCGGGATGAAACTCTATGTGCTCTTTTGACCAGGATATATTTGGACCTTGTATTCATAACAACTTTCAGAGCAGCCAGTCCTCCAGGAATAACTCTGCAGAGGGGTCCTTAGTGCGCTCTGGATGATCTACTAGTCTAATATTGTTTTGTCGAGAGCGGAACTCCGCATCTTTCACCGTTCCTGTAAGATCTGCAATTCGTGGTGCATTTCTTTTGTCTGAAGTTGGAGCATAGACACCGTTGGTTCTTTGGAAGCCAAAGAGGACTCAGTCTCAGCTACGTGGTCGGTGAGTTTCTTGTGCTCCACTCTTAATGTCCCCACATCAATGCCAATTGCATAGTTTTTCCGCTCTAAGGCAGTCCTGGAGTTCTATATAACTCTAAGTACTGCATTCATTTTGTCTGTGGGAGCAGCATCTCCCTACAAATGAGTCAGTGAATGCTCTCAGGGAGAATTTTTGGCCCCTCCAACCTGGGGGTCCTTATGGTTCAGTTTGCTCATGACGTGCACCTGAGGGTTGGGATGTACTTATCTGCATCAAGAGCAACCCACGCCAGCACTCTCCCATCACTGTTGCTGCATTGTAGATGCTTCCAATCCAGAAGGGGTGAGAGGCCCCAGATACCAGCACCCAACTCAGGTAATCACATGATGTATGTGCATCCGCCAGCATTTGCCGGTCTTCCTGTGGTTGGACAGGGTCGCAATGCAGGCAGCAGCAGTCTGCACAGAGCAGGGCACGGCAAACAAGTACTGACCACAGAGATGATTCACACTGGGCAGGGGCAACCACTATTTTGGGGTAGGTTCAGGCCTTGTAGTTTTTTTGGTGTTCTCACCATTCCGATTTCAGTAAAACAAAGAGGTCTGTAGGTCTGGGGCGTCTTGTGTCCCATTCAGGCAGCCAGGGTAGGCCAGAGCCATACATCCGACCCCCAGCGGCCTCTCCAGGTGTCGTAAAGGTAGTCAAGGTCCCGGTGGTGGGGCTGTAAAAGCTACAAGTTTTTAGTCCATGCGGTGCAGGCTGCGGTAACTTACTTGTAATCCGGTGTGTCCTGGAGGGCCCCACAACCCCTCAGACCTGCACACTTGTGGACACCCTGCAGAGACTCACATTTCAGGCAGGATGAGTGATGGTGGATTGGGAGCTCTATTTTTATGTATCCGCCATCATGCTCTGGCAAGCCACAGCCCCACGGTTTCTAACCTCTTCTGATGTTTCTGGTGGGACCTCAAACTTCTTAGGACATATGGCGGAAGGCTGGTAATTTTGCCATTGTCCACAGGTCATTATCTCTGTCTTTGCGGTATTGAGATTTAGATGGTTACTCATCATCCATGTGTTTATGGCATGAAGGCAGTCATCAAGTTTTGAATTATAGAGGTGTTGGAATGGGTGAATATGATGTCAATGAATACCACGATATGTGCAGGCCCGGCAGTGGCAATACCAATAAATGCAATGTCAACGTATGCCATAACCTGCGTCTGCATGACCCTGCCTATTCCCATCAATACAATGTCAATGTATGTCATAACCTGTACCCGCATAGTAGCGCTGACACCGGCAGTGAAGATGTCAATATATGTCATAATCCATGCATAAATGACGATACTGTTACTAGTAGGAACAATGTTGATGTACGTTATGACCCAAGCAAACATAACCATGCCAATACCAGTAAGATCATTGTCAATGTATGCTATAAAAACTGTATGCACAATGTTAAGGATGTTGATTATAATTATATCAGTCACTGCCATATTATGTTCAGGAGCTCTAATGAACTCAAATCATTGCTGTTGGATTCACCCAAAGTGACCATCCCAGCAACCCTGAGTCAGAGATACGGGGTTAGACAAGTCCTACGACCCACGCCAATCGAATACCAGGTCACAGGTGGGGTTTCTCTTAACCTAACGACACATGCGCTCCCAGGGAAAACCCTGATCGTATGCAAAGATAGATAGTTGTACCATAAAGAGGTCTGAGGAAATTGGCCCCCAAAAGACACGTTTGGCCAAAGGCTTGCATTCCTAAAAAATACCACAAAGCTAGATATTACATGTAGATAGAAACATTCAACCAATCAGGACACAACATGCAAACCACACATAGTGATCACTGGTCCTCATGCTGGACATTTGGACACATGCAAACTGACCCACACTAGCTCTCGCCGAGGTTGAGAGCCATATGTGTCCTTATCAGATGCCTGCACTTGTTGATTTATGGCTGAGATGCTTTTTTGGAATGTAGAAATTGTTTTATTGTACCTCATGAGCTGTATATAACAACGGCCAAAACTTTGTATGTCGAGAGACTTTGAGCAAACATTCTCTGTCGCTGCTCTCCCAGCTACATCATTTAATTAAACCAACTTGTTCCTGTTTTTCCAAATGCCTCTTGTCTTTTCATTTAGGTAAATTCATATCCAAGCAACATTTGGGTGAGCCAGCCAGGAGAGATTGGTTCATCGAGCCCAACTCCAGTCAAAAGAAGAACCATGGCCTAACTGATTCACATCTGTGCAAAAAAGATCGGTGAACAGATGCCATAATTGATTAGAAGTTCTGCTGAATCCACGGGGCGGAGGCCAATCTGGAGAAAGCCATCATAGGGTAAAAGACTACATCTGATCGTTAGTCTCAGCATGTGGCGTATGGCAAAGTAGGACAAGCATATAGATCACTTTTGTTTTTCCCCTAGTCAGCATGCTAGAAGAAGGCGAAGGCAGCTACGTTTTTTGTACCTGACCTTGGGCATGGAGCACAGGGTATGCCTCGTCCCTGGGTATTAGTAATGGATTGCTTGTACTATTGGGCATGGAAGAGGGTACGCCTCGTCCCTGGGTGTTAGTAAGGGATCACTTGTACCACTGGGTGTGGAACAGAGAATACGCCTCATCCCTGGGTGACAGTAAGGGTTATACTTGGACCAATGGGCGTGGAGGCAAGTCTGTACGCATAGGCTCTGGGTGTGATACTGAGCTAATATCTCAACCTTATTTTTTAGTTACAAAAGTTTTCTTACTGCTATCGATTCCACACTGGTAGCATCTAAAAGAAGTGATAGGTGTTCCCTCTTTCTCTCCGCTTGGATTGCTGGGCATTAGGCAGTGATACGCACAACCCCTGAGAGTGATACAGGGTGTAATTTGGAAATTAGGAAAAATTCAGACCTTGGTAAATCGGGTGTAGCTTGTGTCAGGCCACGGAGAGCCGATATTTATCAGGTTATTCCTTTTTCTTTGCTTAAATCGTTGCAAATTTTTGTTCTCCGAGCTGAAAGTGACAGACTATCAGGCTCACCTAGCTCTGCGTACTACGCAGAGCATCCCCTCTCTTTGGGCAATAGGCACTAGGAGAGGGTCCTGTTTTTTGGACAAAATAACTATTTTTTCTGTCGACCTTTTTATCCTCTATTAGATTTTTTCCATTTAATGTATTTATTGATGTTGTGGTGCTGTTGAAAGTTTGCAAATCATGCCGCATATTTAAATGTTAAGACTGATTTGCATATAGCTGTGTCTGAACTGGGGTGGCGAAGTGAGCTAAAGAACGATGATGGATTCAACCCAGATCTGTGACTGTGGGTGAGTGTCTGAAAAGTTTCAGCGCTCCATCCATCATCTCCTTGTGTTTGCTTTGTTCGCCCTAAGTTGGCAGGGTATGCCCAGACGTGGGTCCCTTGCTCACTTTGCCACTGGATTCAAGCTAGCTTGGCTGATGAGGGCTGTTAGCCTGAAACCGGTCCCAGGATGCTTGATTCCGGTCCAGGGAAGGCATGGCTTGGCAGTTTGGGCTGGACTGTTCCTACGAGGCACAGAGGTCAAGACTGATTTGCATATAGCTGTGTCTGAACTGGGGTGGCGAAGTGAGCTAAAGAACGATGATGGATTCAACCCAGATCTGTGACTGTGGGTGAGTGTCTGAAAAGTTTCAGCGCTCCATCCATCATCTCCTTGTGTTTGCTTTGTTCGCCCTAAGTTGGCAGGGTATGCCCAGACGTGGATCCCTTGCTCACTTTGCCACTGGATTCAAGCTAGCCTGGCTGATGAGGGCTGTTAGCCCGAAACCGGTCCCATGATGCTTGATTCCTGTCCAGGGAAGACATGGCTTGGCAGTTCGGGCTGGACTGTTCCCATGAGGCACAGGGTCAAGACTGATTTGCATATAGCTGTGTCTGAACAGGGGTGGGGAAGTGAGCTAAAGAACGATGATGGATGCAACACAGATCTGTGACTGGGGGTGAGTGTCTGAAAAGTTTCAGTGCTCCGTCCATCATCTCCTTGTGTTTGCTATGTTCGCCCTAAGTTGGCAGGGTATGCCCAGACGTGGGTCCCTTGCTCACTTTGCCACTGGATTCAAGCTAGCCTGGCTGATGAGGTCTGTTAGCCCAAACTGGTCCCAGGATGCTTGTTTCCAGTCCAGGGAAGACATGGCTTGGCAGTTCGGGCTTGGCTGTTCCAATGAGGCACAGGTTCAAAACTAATTTGCATATAGCTGTGTCTGAACTGGGGTGGCGAAGTGAGCTGAAGAACGATGATGGATTCAACCCAGATCTGTGACTGGGGTGAGTGTCTGAAAAGTTTCAGCGCTCCATCCATCATCTCCTTGTGTTTGCTTTGTTCGCCTTAAGTTGGCAGGATATGCCCAGACGTGGGTCCCTTGCTCACTTTGCCACTGGATTCAAGCTAGCGTGGCTGATGAGGGCTGTTAGCCCGAAACCGGTCCCAGGATGCTTGATTCCGGTCCAGGGAAGACATGGCTTGGCAGTTCGGGCTGGACTGTTCCCATGAGGCACAGGGTCAAGACTGATTTGCATATAGCTGTGTCTGAACTGGGGTGGGGAAGTGAGCTAAAGAACGATGATGGATTCAACCCAGATCTGTGACTGGGGTGAGTGTCTTAAAAGTTTCAGCGCTTCGTCCATCATCTCCTTGTGTTTGCTTTGTTCTCTCTAAGTTGGCAGGGTATCCCCAGATGTGGGTCCCTTGCTCACCTTGTCACTGGATTCAAGCTAGCCTGGATGATAAGGGCTGTTAGCCCGAAACCGGTCCCAGGAGGCTTGTTTCCGGTCCATGGAAGACATGGCTTGGCATTTCGGGCTGGACTGTTCCCATGAGGCACAGGGTCAAGACTGATTTGCATATAGCTGTGTCTGAACTGGGGTGGCGAAGTGAGCTAAAGAACGATGATGGATTCAACCCAGATCTGTGACTGGGGGCGAAGTGTCTGAAAAGTTTCAGCGCTCCGTCCTTCATCTCCTTGTGTTTGCTTTGTTCGCCCTAAGTTGGCAGGGTATGCCCAGACGTGGGTCCCTTGCTCACTTTGCCACTGGATTCAAGTTAGCCCGGCATCTTCACCGATGACTGGAAGCGGGCAGAAGTCAAGCCCCTCCTCAAGAAACACTCGTCCAACCCTAAGGACCTGAAACACTGCCGGCCCATCTCTCTTCTTCCCTTCGCAGCCAAAGTCACCGAGAGATTCCTCAACGCCCAGCTGACCACCTTCATCGAAGAGAACGCCATCCTCGACTCCTCCCAGTACGGATTTCGCAGCAACCACAGCACCGAGACCGCCGTCCTCGCTGCCATCAATTACATCTGCATGCTACTCGACCAGGGCCACACTGCAGCCCTCATCCTACAAGACCTCTCCGCAGCCTTTGACACCGTCTCACACTGCACTCTCGCAGCCAGACTCCACGACGCGGGTATACGAGGAACCGGCCTCGACTGGATCCACTCCTTTCTCTCCGGCAGAATCCAAAGGATCAGACTCCCACCCTTCCTCTCCGAACATACAGAGATCAACTGTGGAGTACCCCAAGGATCCTCACTCAGCCCCACGCTCTTCAACATCTACATGGCCCCCCTCGCCACCATTGTCAGACAGCATGGGCTCAGCATAGTATCTTATGCCAACGACACCCAGCTCATCCTCTCTCTCACAAAGAACCCCAAATACACCAGACTCAGCTTCCAAGAAGGAATGAAAGACGTCGCAGCATGGATGAACGACAGCTGCCTAAAACTGAACTCGGAGAAGACTGAGGTCCTCGTCCTCGGACCCTCTCCCACTGCATAGGACAGCTCCTGGTGGCCCCCTGCGCTCGGAGACCCACCCACCCCGACGGACCACGCACGGAACCTCTGCATCATTCTAGACTCCTCCCTCACCATGACCCGCCAGACCAACGCCGTCGCATCCACCTGCTTCAACTCCCTCCGCATCCTCCGCTTGACCTTCAAATGGATCCCCCCAGAATGCAGAAAGACCGTCACCCAGGCACTCATTACCAGCAGACTGGACTACGGTAATGCCCTCTACACAGGAATCAACAAAACCCTGCTACACAAGCTCCAAACCATCCAGAACACCGCAGCCAGACTCGTCCTCAGAACACCACGACACAAGCATATGACCCAGCACCTACGAGACCTACACTGGCTCCCCATCGAGCAGGAAGTAACACTCAAGCTACACACCCACGCCTCCAAATCCGTTCATAACATCGGACCCAAATACCTCAACGAAAGAGTCCCCTTCCACGTCCCCAAAAGGAACCTCCACTCCGCCGACCTGGCACTGGCAGACACCCCACGCATCGGCAGAAACAGAGCAGGCGTAAGGGCCTTCTCCTACCTCGCAGCTAAGAACTGGAACGCGCTCCCAGTCAACATCAAAGCAAACACAAGGAGATGATAGACGGAGCACTGAAACTTTTCAGACACTCACCCCTAGTCACAGATCTGGGTTGAATCCATCATCATTCTTTAGCTCACTTCACCACCTCAGTTCAGACCCAGCTATATGCAAATCAGTCTTGACCCTGTGCCTCATGGGAACAGTCCAGCCCGAACTGCCAAGCCAGGTCTTCCCTAAACTGGAAACAAGCATCCTGGGACCGGTTTCTGGGTAACACCCTTCATCAGCCAGGCTAGCTTGAATCCAGTGACAAAGTGAGCAAGGGACCCACGTCTGGGCATACCCTGCCAACTTAGGGCGAACAAAGCAAACACAAGGAGATGATAGACGGAGCGCTGAAACTTTTCAGACACTCAACCCCTGTCACAGATCTGGGTTGAATCCATCATCATTCTTTATCTCACTTCACCACCTCAGTTCAGACCCAGCTATATGAAAATCAGTCTTGACCGTGTGCCTCATGGGAACAGTCCAGCCCGAACTGCCAAGCCAGGTCTTCCCTGAACCGGAAACAAGCATCCTGGGACCGGTTTCTGGGTAACACCCTTCATCAGCCAGGCTAGCTTGAATCCAGTGGCAAAGTGAGCAAGGGACCCACGTCTGGGCATACCCTGCCAACTTAGGGCGAACAAAGCAAACACAAGGAGATGATAGAAAGAGCGCTGAAACTTTTCAGACACTCACCCCGTGTCACAGATCTGGGTTGAATCCATCATCATTCTTTAGCTCACTTCACCACCTCAGTTCAGACCCAGCTATATGCAAATCAGTCTTGACCCTGTGCCTCATGGGAACAGTCCAGCCCGAACTGCCAAGCCAGGTCTTCCCTGAAATGGAAACAAGCATCCTGGGACCGGTTTCTGGGTAACACCCTTCATCAGCCAGGCTAGCTTGAATCCAGTGGCAAAGTGAGCAAGGGACCCACGTCTGGGCATACCCTGCCACCTTAGGGCGAACAAAGCAAACACAAGGAGATGATAGACGGAGCGCTGAAACTTTTCAGACACTCACCTCCTGTCACAGATCTGGGTTGAATCCATCATCATTCTTTAGCTCACTTCACCACCTCAGTTCAGACCCAGCTATATGAAAATCAGTCTTGACCTTGTGCCTCATGGGAACAGTCCAGCCCAAACTGCCAAGCCAGGTCTTCCCTGAACCGGAAACAAGCATCCTGGGACCGGTTTCTGGGTAACACACTTCATCAGCCAGGCTAGCTGGAATCCAGTGGCAAAGTGAGCAAGGGACCCACGTCTGGGCGTACCCTTCCAACTTAGGGCAAACAAAGCAAACACAAGGAGATGATAGACGGAGCGCTGAAACTTTCCAGACACTCACCCCCAGTCACAGATCTGGGTTGAATCCATCATCATTCTTTAGCTCACTTCACCACCTCAGTTCAGACCCAGCTATATGCAAATCAGTCTTAACCCTGTGCCTCATGGGAACAGTACAGCCCGAACTGCCAAGCCAGGTCTTCACTGAACCGGAAACAAGCATCCTGGGACTCGTTTCTGGGTAACACCCTTCATCAGCCAGGCTAACTTGAATATAGTGGCAAAGTGAGCAAGGGACCCACGTCTGGGCATACCCTGCCAACTTAGGGCGAACAAAGCAAACACAAGGAGATGATAGACGGATAGCTGAAACTTTTCAGACACTGACCCCCAGTCACAGATCTGGGTTGAATCCATCATCATTCTTTAGCTCACTTCAGCACCTCAGTTCAGACCCAGCTATATATAAATCAGTCTTGACCCTGTGCCTCATGAGGACAGTCCAGCCCGAACTGCCAAGCCAGGTCTTCCCTAAACCGGAAACAAGCATCCTGGGACCGGTTTCTGGGTAACACCCTTTATCAGCCAGGCTAGCTTGAATCCAGTGGCAAAGTGAGCAAGGGACCCACGTCTGGGCATACCCTGCCAACTTAGGGCAAACAAAGCAAACACAAGGAGATGATAGACGGAGCGCTGAAACTTTTCAGACACTCACCCCCAGTCACCGATCTGGGTAGAATCCATCATCACTCTTTAGCTCACTTCACCCCATCAGTTCAGACCCAGCTATATGCAAAGCAGTCTTGACCCTGTGCCTCATGGGAACAGTCCAGCCAGAACTGCCAAGCCAGGTCTTCCCTAAACCGGAAACAAGCATCCTGGGACCTGTTTCTAGGTAACACCCTTCATCAGCCAGGCTAACTTGAATCTAGTAGCAAAGTGAGCAAGGGACCCACGTCTGGGCATACCCTACCAACTTAGGGCGAACAAAGCAAACACAAGGAGATGATAGACGGAGTGCTGAAACTTTTCAGACACTCACCCCCTGTAACAGATCTGAGTTGAATCCATCATCGTTCTTTAGCTCACTTCGCCACCCCAGTTCAGACACAGCCATATGCAAATCAGTTTTGATCCTGTTCCTCATGGGAACAGCCAAGCCCGAACTGCCAAGCCATGTCTTCCCTGGACTGGAAACAAGCATCCTGGGACCAGTTTCTGCTAACAGACCTCATCAGCCAGGCTAGCTTGAATCCAGTGGCAAAGTGAGCAAGGGACACACGTCTGGGCATACCCTGCCAACTTAGGGCGAATAAAGCAAACACAAGGAGATGATAGACGGAGCGCTGAAACTTTTCAGACACTCACCCTCAGTCACAGATGTGGGTTGAATCCATCATCATTCTTTAGCTCACTTCACCACCTCAGTTCAGACCCAGCTATATGCAAATCAGTCTTGACCCTGTGCCTCATGGGAACAGTCCAGCCCGAACTACCAAGCCAGCTCTTCCCTGAACAGGAAACACGCATTCTGGGACCAGTTTCTGGGTAACACCATTCATCAGCCAGGCTAGCTTGAATCCAGTGGCAAAGTGAGCAAGGGACCCACGTCTGTGCACACCCTGCCAACTTAGGGCGAATAAAGCAAACACAAGGAGATGATAGACGGAGCGCTGAAACTTTTCAGACACTCACCCCCAGTCACAGATCTAGGTTGAATCCATCATCATTCTTTAGCTCACTTCACCACCTCAGTTCAGACCCAGCTATATGCAAATCAGTCTTGACCCTGTGCCTCATGGGAACAGTCCAGCCCGAACTGCCAAGCCAGGTCTTCCCTAAACTGGAAACAAGCATCCTGGGACCGGTTTCTGGGTAACACCCTTCATCAGCCAGGCTAGCTTGTATCCAGGGGCAAAGTGAGCAAGTGACCCAAGTCTGGGCATACCCTCCCAACTTAGGGCGAACAAAGCAAACACAAGGAGATGATAGACGGAGCGCTGAAACTTTTCAGACACTCACCCCCCAGTCACAGATGTGGGTTGAATCCATCATCATTCTTTAGCTCACTTCACCACCTCAGTTCAGACTAGGCGTGGGCGGTAAATTCCGTTCCGCTTGCGGAATTTGCGGATTTTGGGTAATTTCGCGTTCCGCGTAGAACTTGAAATTGCCAAAAATTCCGCGATCCGCGGCTTCACGGAATTTTATGCTTGTTCGCGCTTTCAAAATGCGTGTTTGCGAGATATTTCTCCCCGAGCATGCAAAGAGCGTTCGTGAACAGGAAAAATGCATCGCGAACGGGCGGAACAAGCAATTCCACGTGTTCGCTGAACTTTTGCGTGCTCGCAGAAATTTTTTACCGTTTCGCTGAGCTTTGCGTAGTGCGACTACGCAAATTCCGCCCACCCCTAGTTCAGACCCAGCTATATGCAAATCAGTCTTGACCCTGTGCCTCATGGGAACAGTCCAGCCCAAACTGCCAAGCCAGGACTTACCTGAACCGGAAACAAGCATCCTGGGACCGGTGTGCTGGGTAACACCCTTCATCAGCCAGGCTAGCTTAAATCCAGTGGCAAAGTGAGCAAGGGACCCACGTCTGGGCATACCCTGCCAACTTAGGGCGAACAAAGCAAACACAAGGAGATGATAGAACGGAGCGCTGAAACTTTTCAGACACTCACCCCCAGTCACAGAACTGGGTTGAATCCATCATCATTCTTTAGCTCACTTCACCACCTCAGTTCAGACACAGCTATATGCAAATCAGTCTTGACCCTGTGCCTCATGGGAACAGTCCAGCCCGAACTGCCAAGCCAGGTATTCCCTGAACCGGAAACAAGCATCCTGGGACCGGTTTCTGGGTAACACCCTTCATCAGCCAGGCTAGCTTGAATATAGTGGCAAAGTGAGCAAGGGACCCACATCTGGGCATACCCTGCCAACTTAGGGCAAACAAAGCAAACACAAGGAGATGATAAACGGAGCACTGAAACTTTTCAGACACTCACCCCCAGGCACAGATCTGGGTTGAATCCATCATCATTCTTTAGCTCACTTCACCACCTCAGTTCAGACCCAGCTATATGCAAATCAGTCTTGACCCTGTGCCTCATGGGAACAGTCCAGCCCGAACTGCCAAGCCAGGTCTTCCTTGAACCTGAAACAAGCATCCTGGGACCGGTTTCTGGGTAACACCCTTCATCAGCCAGGCTAGCTTGAATCCAGTGGCAAAGTGAGCAAGGGACCCACGTCTGGGCGTACCCTTCCAACTTAGGGCGGACAAAGCAAACACAAGGAGATGATAGACGGAGCGCTGAAACTTTTCAGACACTCACCCCCAGTCACAGATCTGGGTTGAATCCATCATCATTCTTTAGCTCACTTCACCACCTCAGTTCAGACCCAGCTATATGCAAATTAGTCTTGACCCTGTGCCTCATGGGAACAGTCCAGCCCGAACTGCCAAGCCAGGTCTTCCTTAAACCGGAAACAAGCATCCTGGGACCGGTTTCTGGGTAACACCCTTCATCAGCCAGGCTAGCTTGAATCTAGTGGCAAAGTGAGCAAGGGACCCACGTCTGGGCATACCCTGCCAACTTAGGGCGAACAAAGCAAACACAAGGAGATGATAGACGGAGCGCTGAAACTTTTCAGACACTCACCCCCAGTCACAGATCTGGGTTGAATCCATCATCATTCTTTAGCTCACTTCATCACCTCAGTTCAGACCCAGCTATATGAAAATCAGTCTTGACCGCTGTGCCTCATGGGAACAGTACAGCCCGAACTGCCAAGCCAGGTCTTCCCTGAACCGGAAACAAGCATCCTGGGACTGGTTTCTGGGTAACACCCTTCATCAGCCAGGCTAGCTGGAATCCAGTGGCAAAGTGAGCAAGGGACCCACGTCTGGGCGTACCCTTCCAACTTAGGGCGAACAAAGCAAACACAAGGAGAAGATAGACGGAAAGCTGAAACTTTTCAGACACTCACCCCCAGTCACAGATCTGGGTTGAATCCATCATCATTCTTTAGCTCACTTCATCACCTCAGTTCAGACCCAGCTATATGCAAATCAGTCTTAACCCTGTGCCTCATGGGAACAGTACAGCCCGAACTGCCAAGCCAGGTCTTCCCTGAACCGGAAACAAGCATCCTGGGACTGGTTTCTGGGTAACACCCTTCATCAGCCAGGCTAACTTGAATATAGTGGCAAAGTGAGCAAGGGACCCACGTCTGGGCATACCCTGCCAACTTAGGGCGAACAAAGCAAACACAAGGAGATGATAGATGGATAGCTGAAACTTTTCAGACACTGACCCCCAGTCACAGATCTGGGTTGAATCCATCATCATTCTTTAGCTCACTTCAGCACCTCAGTTCAGACCCAGCTATATATAAATCAGTCTTGACCCTGTGCCTCATGGGAACAGTCCAGCCCGAACTGCCAAGCCAGGTCTTACCTGAACTGGAAACAAGCATCCTGGGACCGGTTTCTGGGTAACACCCTTTATCAGCCAGGCTAGCTTGAATCCAGTGGCAAAGTGAGCAAGGGACCCACGTCTGGGCATACCCTGCCAACTTAGGGCAAACAAAGCAAACACAAGGAGATGATAGACGGAGCGCTGAAACTTTTCAGACACTCACCCCCAGTCACCGATCTGGGTTGAATCCATCATCATTCTTTAGCTCACTTCACCCCCTCAGTTCAGACCCAGCTATATGCAAAGCAGTCTTGACCCTGTGCCTCATGGGAACAGTCCAGCCCGAACTGCCAAGCCAGGTCTTCCCTAAACCGGAAACAAGCATCCTGGGACCTGTTTCTAGGTAACACCCTTCATCAGCCAGGCTAACTTGAATCCAGTAGCAAAGTGAGCAAGGGACCCACGTCTGGGCATACCCTGCCAACTTAGGGCAAACAAAGCAAACACAAGGAGATGATAGACGGAGTGCTGAAACTTTTCAGACACTCACCCCCTGTCACAGATCTGGGTTGAATCCATCATCGTTCTTTAGCTCACTTCGCCACCCCAGTTCAGACACAGCCATATGCAAATCAGTTTTGATCCTGTTCCTCATGGGAACAGTCCAAGCCCGAACTGCCAAGCCATGTCTTCCCTGGACCGGAAACAAGCATCCTGGGACCAGTTTCTGGGATAACAGACCTTCATCAGCCAGGCTAGCTTGAATCCAGTGGCAAAGTGAGCAAGGGACCCACGTCTGGGCATACCCTGCCAACTTAGGGCGAACAAAGCAAACACAAGGAGATGATAGACGGAGCGCTGAAACTTTTCAGACACTCACCCCCAGTCACAGATCTGGGTTGAATCCATCATCATTCTTTAGCTCACTTCACCACCTCAGTTCAGACCCAGCTATATGCAAATCAGTCTTGACCCTGTGCCTCATGGGAACAGTCCAGCCCGAACTGCCAAGCCAGGTCTTCCCTGAACTGGAAACAAGCATCCTGGGACCAGTTTCTGGGTAACAACCATTCATCAGCCAGGCTAGCTTGAATCCAGTGGCAAAGTGAGCAAGGGACCCACGTCTGGGCATACCCTGCCAACTTAGGGCGAACAAAGCAAACACAAGGAGATGATAGACGGAGCGCTGAAACGTTTCAGACACTCACCCCCGTCACAGATCTAGGTTGAATCCATCATCATTCTTTAGCTCACTTCACCACCTCAGTTCAGACCCAGGTATATGCAAATCAGTCTTGACCCTGTGCCTCATGGGAACAGTCCAGCCCAAACTGCCAAGCCAGGACTTACCTGAACCGGAAACAAGCATCCTGGGACCGGTTGCTGGGTAACACCCTTCATCAGCCAGGCTAGCTTTAATCCAGTGGCAAAGTGAGCAAGGGACCCACGTCTGGGCATACCGTGCCAACTTAGGGTGAACAAAGCAAACACAAGGAGATGATAGAATGGAGCGCTGAAACTTTTCAGACACTCACCCCCAGTCACAGAACTGGGTTGAATCCATCATCATTCTTTAGCTCACTTCACCACCTCAGCTCAGACCCAGCTATATGCAAATCAGTCTAGACCCTGTGCCTCATGGGAACAGTCCAGCCAGAACTGCCAAGCCAGGTCTTCCCTGAACTGGAAACAAGCATCCTGGGACCGGTTTCTGTGTAACACCCTTCATCAGCCAGGCTAGCTTGTATCCAGGGGCAAAGTGAGCAAGGGACTCACGTCTGGGCATACCCTCCCAACTTAGGGCGATCAAAGCAAACACAAGGAGATGATAGACGGAGCGCTGAAACTTTTCAGACACTCACCCCCAGCCACAAATGTGGGTTGAATCCATCATCATTCTTTAGCTCACTTCACCACCTCAGTTCAGACTAGGCGAGGGCGGTAAATTCCGTTCCACTTGCGGAATTTGCAGAATTTGGGTAATTTCGCGTTCTGCGGAGAACTTGAAATTGCCAAAAATTCCGTGATCCGCGGCTTCGCAGAATTTTATGCTTGTTTGCGCTTTCAAAATGCGTGTTTGCGAGATATTTCTCCCCGAGCATGCAAAGAGCGTTCGCGAACAGGAAAAATGCATCGCGAACGGGCGGAACAAGCAATTCCGCGTGTTCGCGGAACTTTTGCGCGCTCGCAGACATTTTTACCGTTTCGCTGAGCTTTGCGTGAGTGCGACTACGCAAATTCCGCCCACCCCTAGTTCAGACCCAGCTATATGCAAATCAGTCTTGACCCTGTGCCTCATGGGAACAGTCCAGCTCGAACTGCCAAGCGAGGTCTTCCCTGAACCGGAAACAAGCATCCTGGGACCGGTGTCTGGGTAGCACCCTTCATCAGCCATGCTAGCTTAAATATAGTGGCAAAGTGAGCAAGGGACCCACGTCTGGGCATACTCTGCCAACTTAGGGCGAACAAAGCAAACACAAGGAGATGATAGACGGAGCGCTGAAACTTTTCAGACACTCACCCCCAGTCACAGATCTGGGTAGAATCCATCATCATTCTTTAGCTCACTTCACCACCTCAGTTCAGACCCAGCTATATGAAAATCAGTATTGACCGTGTGCCTCACGGGAACAGTCTAGCCCGAACTGCCAAGCCAGGTCTTCCCTGAACCGGAAACAAGCATCCTGGGACCAGTTTCTGGGTAACACACTTCATCAGCCAGGCTAGCTGGAATCCAGTGGTAAAGTGAGCAAGGGACCCACGTCTGAGCGTACCCTACCAACTTAGGGCGAACAAAGCAAACACAAGGAGATGATAGACGGAGAGCTGAAACTTTTCAGACACTCTCCCCCAGTCACAGATCTGGGTTAAATCCATCATCAATGTTTAGCTCACTTCACCACCTCAGTTCAGACCCAGCTATATGCAAATCAGTCTTAACCCTGTGCCTCATGGTAACAGTACAGCCCGAACTGCCAAGCCAGGTCTTCCCTGAACCAGAAACAAGCATCCTGGGACCAGTTTCTGGGTAACACCCTTCATCAGCCAGGCTAGCTTGAATATAGTGGCAAAGGGAGCAAGGGACCCACGTCTGGGCATACCCTGCCAACTTAGGGCAAACAAAGCAAACACAAGGAGATGATAGACGGACCGCTGAAACTTTTCAGACACTCACCCCCTGTCACAGATGTGGGTTGAATCCATCATCATTCTTTAGCTCACTTCACCACCTCAGTTCAGACCCAGCTATATGCAAATCAGTCTTGACCCTGTGCCTCATGGGAACAGTCCAGCCCGAACTGCCAAGCCAGGTCTTCCTTAAACCGGAAACAAGCATCCTGGGACCGGGTTCTGGCTAACACCCTTCATCAGCCAGGCTAGCTTGAATCCAGTGGCAAAGTGAGCAAGGGACCCACGTCTGGGCACATCCTGTCAACTTAGGGTGAAAAAAGCAAACACAAGTAGATGATAGACGGAGCGCTTAAACTTTTCAGACACTCACCACTCAGTCACAGATCTGGGTTGAATCCATCATCATTCTTTAGCTCACTTCACCACCTCAGTTCAGACCCAGCTATATGCAAATAAGTCTTGACCCTGCGCCTCCTGGGAACAGTCCAGCCCGAACTGCCAAGCCAGGTCTACCTTAAACCGGAAACAAGCATCCTGGGACCGGTTTCTGGGTAACACCCTTTATCAGCCAGGCTAGCTTGAATCCAGTGGCAAAGTGAGCAAGGGACCCACGTCTGGGCATACCCTGCCAACTTAGGGTGAACAAAGCAAACACAAGG
Organism: Calotriton arnoldi; assembly: GCA_963921515.1. Lineage (NCBI taxonomy): Eukaryota > Metazoa > Chordata > Amphibia > Caudata > Salamandridae > Calotriton > Calotriton arnoldi. The sequence continues at coordinate 954,518 of CAWUFW010002047.1, forward strand.
AGATGATAGACGGAGCGCTGAAACGTTTCAGACACTCACCCCCAGTCACAGATCTGGGTTGAATCCATCATCATTCTTTAACTCACTTCATCACCTCAGTTCAGACCCAGCTATATGCAAATCAGTCTTAACCCTGTGCCTCATGGGAACAGTACAGCCTGAACTGCCAAGCCAGGTCTTCCCTGAACCGGAAACAAGCATCCTGGGACTGGTTTCTGGGTAACACCCTTCATCAGCCAGGCTAGCTGGAATCCAGTGGCAAAGTGAGCAAGGGACCCACGTCTGGGCGTACCCTTCCAACTTAGGGCGAACAAAGCAAACACAAGGAGAAGATAGACGGAAAGCTGAAACTTTTCAGACACTCACCCCCAGTCACAGATCTGGGTTGAATCCATCATCATTCTTTAGCTCACTTCATCACCTCAGTTCAGACCCAGCTATATGCAAATCAGTCTTAACCCTGTGCCTCATGGGAACAGTACAGCCTGAACTGCCAAGCCAGGTCTTCCCTGAACCGGAAACAAGCATCCTGGGACTGGTTTCTGGGTAACACCCTTCATCAGCCAGGCTAACTTGAATATAGTGGCAAAGTGAGCAAGGGACCCACGTCTGGGCATACCCTGCCAACTTAGGGCGAACAAAGCAAACACAAGGAGATGATAGATGGATAGCTGAAACTTTTCAGACACTGACCCCCAGTCACAGATCTGGGTTGAATCCATCATCATTCTTTAGCTCACTTCAGCACCTCAGTTCAGACCCAGCTATATATAAATCAGTCTTGACCCTGTGCCTCATGGGAACAGTCCAGCCCGAACTGCCAAGCCAGGTCTTACCTGAACTGGAAACAAGCATCCTGGGACCGGTTTCTGGGTAACACCCTTTATCAGCCAGGCTAGCTTGAATCCAGTGGCAAAGTGAGCAAGGGACCCACGTCTGGGCATACCCTGCCAACTTAGGGCAAACAAAGCAAACACAAGGAGATGATAGACGGAGCGCTGAAACTTTTCAGACACTCACCCCCAGTCACCGATCTGGGTTGAATCCATCATCATTCTTTAGCTCACTTCACCCCCTCAGTTCAGACCCAGCTATATGCAAAGCAGTCTTGACCCTGTGCCTCATGGGAACAGTCCAGCCCGAACTGCCAAGCCAGGTCTTCCCTAAACCAGAAACAAGCATCCTGGGACCTGTTTCTAGGTAACACCCTTCATCAGCCAGGCTAACTTGAATCCAGTAGCAAAGTGAGCAAGGGACCCACGTCTGGGCATACCCTGCCAACTTAGGGCAAACAAAGCAAACAGAAGGAGATGATAGACGGAGCGCTGAAACTTTTCAGACACTCACCCCCAGTCACCGATCTGGGTTGAATCCATCATCATTCTTTAGCTCACTTCACCACCCTCAGTTCAGACCCAGCTATATGCAAAGCAGTCTTGACCCTGTGCCTCATGGGAACAGTCCAGCCCGAACTGCCAAGCCAGGTCTTCCCTAAACCGGAAACAAGCATCCTGGGACCTGTTTCTAGGTAACACCCTTCATCAGCCAGGCTAACTTGAATCCAGTAGCAAAGTGAGCAAGGGACCCACGTCTGGGCATACCCTGCCAACTTAGGGCGAACAAAGCAAACACAAGGAGATGATAGACGGAGCGCTGAAACTTTTCAGACACTCACCCCCTGTCACAGATCTGGGTTGAATCCATCATCGTTCTTTAGCTCACTTCGCCACCCCAGTTCAGACACAGCCATATGCAAATCAGTTTTGATCCTGTTCCTCATGGGAACAGCCAAGCCCGAACTGCCAAGCCATGTCTTCCCTGGACTGGAAACAAGCATCCTGGGACCAGTTTGGGCTAACAGACCTCATCAGCCAGGCTAGCTTGAATCCAATGGCAAAGTGAGCAAGGGACACACGTCTGGGCATACCCTGCCAACTTAGGGCGAATAAAGCAAACACAAGGAGATGATAGACGGAGCGCTGAAACTTTTCAGACACTCACCCCCAGTCACAGATGTGGGTTGAATCCATCATCATTCTTTAGCTCACTTCACCACCTCAGTTCAGACCCAGGTATATGCAAATCAGTCTTGACCCTGTGCCTCATGGGAACAGTCCAGCCCAAACTGCCAAGCCAGGACTTACCTGAACCGGAAACAAGCATCCTGGGACCGGTTGCTGGGTAACACCCTTCATCAGCCAGGCTAGCTTTAATCCAGTGGCAAAGTGAGCAAGGGACCCACGTCTGGGCATACCGTGCCAACTTAGGGCGAACAAAGCAAACACAAGGAGATGATAGAATGAGCGCTGAAACTTTTCAGACACTCACCCCCAGTCACAGAACTGGGTTGAATCCATCATCATTCTTTAGCTCACTTCACCACCTCAGCTCAGACCCAGCTGTATGCAAATCAGTCTAGACCCTGTGCCTCATGGGAACAGTCCAGCCAGAACTGCCAAGCCAGGTCTTCCCTGAACTGAAACAAGCATCCTGGGACCGGTTTCTGTGTAACACCCTTCATCAGCCAGGCTAGCTTGTATCCAGGGGCAAAGTGAGCAAGGGACCCACGTCTGGGCATACCCTCCCAACTTAGGGCGATCAAAGCAAACACAAGGAGATGATAGACGGAGCGCTGAAACTTTTCAGACACTCACCCCCAGCCACAGATGTGGGTTGAATCCATCATCATTCTTTAGCTCACTTCACCACCTCAGTTCAGACTAGGCGAGGACGGTAAATTCCGTTCCACTTGCGGAATTTGGGTAATTTCGCGTTCCGCGGAGAACTTGAAATTGCCAAAAATTCCGTGATCCGCGGCTTCGCAGAATTTTATGCTTGTTCGCGCTTTCAAAATGCGTGTTTGCGAGATATTTCTCCCCGAGCATGCAAAGAGCGTTCGCGAACAGGAAAAATGCATCGCGAACGGGCGGAACAAGCAATTCCGCGTGTTCGCGGAACTTTGCGCGCTCGCAGACATTTTTACCGTTTTGCTGAGCTTTGCGTAGTGCGACTACGCAAATTCCGCCCACCCCTAGTTCAGACCCAGCTATATGCAAATCAGTCTTGACCCTGTGCCTCATGGGAACAGTCCAGCTCGAACTGCCAAGCGAGGTCTTCCCTGAACCGGAAACAAGCATCCTGGGACCGGTGTCTGGGTAACACCCTTCATCAGCCATGCTAGCTTAAATATAGTGGCAAAGTGAGCAAGGGACCCACGTCTGGGCATACCCTGCCAACTTAGGGCGAACAAAGCAAACACAAGGAGATGATAGACGGAGCGCTGAAACTTTTCAGACACTCACCCCCAGTCACAGATCTGGGTAGAATCCATCATCATTCTTTAGCTCACTTCACCACCTCAGTTCAGACCCAGCTATATGCAAATCAGTCTTAACCCTGTGCCTCATGGGAACAGTACAGCCCGAACTGCCAAGCCAGGTCTTCCCTGAACCAGAAACAAGCATCCTGGGACCAGTTTCTGGGTAACACCCTTCATCAGCCAGGCTAGCTTGAATATAGTGGCAAAGGGAGCAAGGGACCCACGTCTCGGCATACCCTGCCAACTTAGGGCAAACAAAGCAAACACAAGGAGATGATAGACGGACCGCTGAAACTTTTCAGACACTCACCCCCTGTCACAGATGTGGGTTGAATCCATCATCATTCTTTAGCTCACTTCACCACCTCAGTTCAGACCCAGCTATATGCAAATCAGTCTTGACCCTGTGCCTCATGGGAACAGTCCAGCCCGAACTGCCAAGCCAGGTCTTCCTTAAACCGGAAACAAGCATCCTGGGACCGGGTTCTGGCTAACACCCTTCATCAGCCAGGCTAGCTTGAATCCAGTGGCAAAGTGAGCAAGGGACCCACGTCTGGGCACATCCTGTCAACATAGGGTGAAAAAAGCAAACACAAGTAGATGATAGACGGAGCGCTTAAACTTTTCAGACACTCACCACTAGTCACAGATCTGGGTTGAATCCATCATCATTCTTTAGCTCACTTCACCACCTCAGTTCAGACCCAGCTATATGCAAATAAGTCTTGACCCTGCGCCTCCTGGGAACAGTCCAGCCCGAACTGCCAAGCCAGGTCTACCTTAAACCGGAAACAAGCATCCTGGGACCGGTTTCTGGGTAACACCCTTTATCAGCCAGGCTAGCTTGAATCCAGTGGCAAAGTGAGCAAGGGACCCACGTCTGGGCATACCCTGCCAACTTAGGGTGAACAAAGCAAACACAAGGAGATGATAGACGGAGCGCTGAAACGTTTCAGACACTCACCCCCAGTCACAGATCTGGGTTGAATCCATCATCATTCTTTAACTCACTTCATCACCTCAGTTCAGACCCAGCTATATGCAAATCAGTCTTAACCCTGTGCCTCATGGGAACAGTACAGCCCGAACTGCCAAGCCAGGTCTTCCCTGAACCGGAAACAAGCATCCTGGGACTGGTTTCTGGGTAACACCCTTCATCAGCCAGGCTAGCTGGAATCCAGTGGCAAAGTGAGCAAGGGACCCACGTCTGGGCGTACCCTTCCAACTTAGGGCGAACAAAGCAAACACAAGGAGAAGATAGACGGAAAGCTGAAACTTTTCAGACACTCACCCCCAGTCACAGATCTGGGTTGAATCCATCATCATTCTTTAGCTCACTTCATCACCTCAGTTCAGACCCAGCTATATGCAAATCAGTCTTAACCCTGTGCCTCATGGGAACAGTACAGCCCGAACTGCCAAGCCAGGTCTTCCCTGAACCGGAAACAAGCATCCTGGGACTGGTTTCTGGGTAACACCCTTCATCAGCCAGGCTAACTTGAATATAGTGGCAAAGTGAGCAAGGGACCCACGTCTGGGCATACCCTGCCAACTTAGGGCGAACAAAGCAAACACAAGGAGATGATAGATGGATAGCTGAAACTTTTCAGACACTGACCCCCAGTCACAGATCTGGGTTGAATCCATCATCATTCTTTAGCTCACTTCAGCACCTCAGTTCAGACCCAGCTGTATATAAATCAGTCTTGACCCTGTGCCTCATGGGAACAGTCCAGCCCGAACTGCCAAGCCAGGTCTTACCTGAACTGGAAACAAGCATCCTGGGACCGGTTTCTGGGTAACACCCTTTATCAGCCAGGCTAGCTTGAATCCAGTGGCAAAGTGAGCAAGGGACCCACGTCTGGGCATACCCTGCCAACTTAGGGCAAACAAAGCAAACACAAGGAGATGATAGACGGAGCGCTGAAACTTTTCAGACACTCACCCCCAGTCACCGATCTGGGTTGAATCCATCATCATTCTTTAGCTCACTTCACCCCCTCAGTTCAGACCCAGCTATATGCAAAGCAGTCTTGACCCTGTGCCTCATGGGAACAGTCCAGCCCGAACTGCCAAGCCAGGTCTTCCCTAAACCGGAAACAAGCATCCTGGGACCTGTTTCTAGGTAACACCCTTCATCAGCCAGGCTAACTTGAATCCAGTAGCAAAGTGAGCAAGGGACCCACGTCTGGGCATACCCTGCCAACTTAGGGCAAACAAAGCAAACAGAAGGAGATGATAGACGGAGCGCTGAAACTTTTCAGACACTCACCCCCAGTCACCGATCTGGGTTGAATCCATCATCATTCTTTAGCTCACTTCACCCCCTCAGTTCAGACCCAGCTATATGCAAAGCAGTCTTGACCCTGTGCCTCATGGGAACAGTCCAGCCCGAACTGCCAAGCCAGGTCTTCCCTAAACCGGAAACAAGCATCCTGGGACCTGTTTCTAGGTAACACCCTTCATCAGCCAGGCTAACTTGAATCCAGTAGCAAAGTGAGCAAGGGACCCACGTCTGGGCATACCCTGCCAACTTAGGGCGAACAAAGCAAACACAAGGAGATGATAGACGGAGCGCTGAAACTTTTCAGACACTCACCCCCTGTCACAGATCTGGGTTGAATCCATCATCGTTCTTTAGCTCACTTCGCCACCCCAGTTCAGACACAGCCATATGCAAATCAGTTTTGATCCTGTTCCTCATGGGAACAGCCAAGCCCGAACTGCCAAGCCATGTCTTCCCTGGACTGGAAACAAGCATCCTGGGACCAGTTTGGGCTAACAGACCTCATCAGCCAGGCTAGCTTGAATCCAATGGCAAAGTGAGCAAGGGACACACGTCTGGGCATACCCTGCCAACTTAGGGCGAATAAAGCAAACACAAGGAGATGATAGACGGAGCGCTGAAACTTTTCAGACACTCACCCCCAGTCACAGAACTGGGTTGAATCCATCATCATTCTTTAGCTCACTTCACCACCTCAGCTCAGACCCAGCTATATGCAAATCAGTCTAGACCCTGTGCCTCATGGGAACAGTCCAGCCAGAACTGCCAAGCCAGGTCTTCCCTGAACTGAAACAAGCATCCTGGGACCGGTTTCTGTGTAACACCCTTCATCAGCCAGGCTAGCTTGTATCCAGGGGCAAAGTGAGCAAGGGACTCACGTCTGGGCATACCCTCCCAACTTAGGGCGATCAAAGCAAACACAAGGAGATGATAGACGGAGCGCTGAAACTTTTCAGACACTCACCCCCCAGCCACAAATGTGGGTTGAATCCATCATCATTCTTTAGCTCACTTCACCACCTCAGTTCAGACTAGGCGAGGGCGGTAAATTCCGTTCCACTTGCGGAATTTGCAGAATTTGGGTAATTTCGCGTTCTGCGGAGAACTTGAAATTGCCAAAAATTCCGTGATCCGCGGCTTCGCAGAATTTTATGCTTGTTCGCGCTTTCAAAATGCGTGTTTGCGAGATATTTCTCCCCGAGCATGCAAAGAGCGTTCGCGAACAGGAAAAATGCATCGCGAACGGGCGGAACAAGCAATTCCGCGTGTTCGCGGAACTTTTGCGCGCTCGCAGACATTTTTTACCGTTTCGCTGAGCTTTGCGTAGTGCGACTACGCAAATTCCGCCCACCCCTAGTTCAGACCCAGCTATATGCAAATCAGTCTTGACCCTGTGCCTCATGGGAACAGTCCAGCTCGAACTGCCAAGCGAGGTCTTCCCTGAACCGGAAACAAGCATCCTGGGACCGGTGTCTGGGTAGCACCCTTCATCAGCCATGCTAGCTTAAATATAGTGGCAAAGTGAGCAAGGGACCCACGTCTGGGCATACCCTGCCAACTTAGGGCGAACAAAGCAAACACAAGGAGATGATAGACGGAGCGCTGAAACTTTTCAGACACTCACCCCCAGTCACAGATCTGGGTAGAATCCATCATCATTCTTTAGCTCACTTCACCACCTCAGTTCAGACCCAGCTATATGAAAATCAGTATTGACCGTGTGCCTCACGGGAACAGTCTAGCCCGAACTGCCAAGCCAGGTCTTCCCTGAACCGGAAACAAGCATCCTGGGACCAGTTTCTGGGTAACACACTTCATCAGCCAGGCTAGCTGGAATCCAGTGGTAAAGTGAGCAAGGGACCCACGTCTGAGCGTACCCTACCAACTTAGGGCGAACAAAGCAAACACAAGGAGATGATAGACGGAAAGCTGAAACTTTTCAGACACTCTCCCCCAGTCACAGATCTGGGTTAAATCCATCATCAATGTTTAGCTCACTTCACCACCTCAGTTCAGACCCAGCTATATGCAAATCAGTCTTAACCCTGTGCCTCATGGTAACAGTACAGCCCGAACTGCCAAGCCAGGTCTTCCCTGAACCAGAAACAAGCATCCTGGGACCAGTTTCTGGGTAACACCCTTCATCAGCCAGGCTAGCTTGAATATAGTGGCAAAGGGAGCAAGGGACCCACGTCTGGGCATACCCTGCCAACTTAGGGCAAACAAAGCAAACACAAGGAGATGATAGACGGACCGCTGAAACTTTTCAGACACTCACCCCCTGTCACAGATGTGGGTTGAATCCATCATCATTCTTTAGCTCACTTCACCACCTCAGTTCAGACCCAGCTATATGCAAATCAGTCTTGACCCTGTGCCTCATGGGAACAGTCCAGCCCGAACTGCCAAGCCAGGTCTTCCTTAAACCGGAAACAAGCATCCTGGGACCGGGTTCTGGCTAACACCCTTCATCAGCCAGGCTAGCTTGAATCCAGTGGCAAAGTGAGAAAGGGACCCACGTCTGGGCACATCCTGTCAACTTAGGGTGAAAAAAGCAAACACAAGTAGATGATAGACGGAGCGCTTAAACTTTTCAGACACTCACCACTCGTCACAGATCTGGGTTGAATCCATCATCATTCTTTAGCTCACTTCACCACCTCAGTTCAGACCCAGCTATATGCAAATAAGTCTTGACCCTGCGCCTCCTGGGAACAGTCCAGCCCGAACTGCCAAGCCAGGTCTACCTTAAACCGGAAACAAGCATCCTGGGACCAGTTTCTGGGTAACACCCTTTATCAGCCAGGCTAGCTTGAATCCAGTGGCAAAGTGAGCAAGGGACCCACGTCTGGGCATACCCTGCCAACTTAGGGTGAACAAAGCAAACACAAGGAGATGATAGACGGAGCGCTGAAACGTTTCAGACACTCACCCCCAGTCACCGATCTGGGTTGAATCCATCATCATTCTTTAACTCACTTCATCACCTCAGTTCAGACCCAGCTATATGCAAATCAGTCTTAACCCTGTGCCTCATGGGAACAGTACAGCCTGAACTGCCAAGCCAGGTCTTCCCTGAACCGGAAACAAGCATCCTGGGACTGGTTTCTGGGTAACACCCTTCATCAGCCAGGCTAGCTGGAATCCAGTGGCAAAGTGAGCAAGGGACCCATGTCTGGGCGTACCCTTCCAACTTAGGGCGAACAAAGCAAACACAAGGAGAAGATAGACGGAAAGCTGAAACTTTTCAGACACTCACCCCCAGTCACAGATCTGGGTTGAATCCATCATCATTCTTTAGCTCACTTCATCACCTCAGTTCAGACCCAGCTATATGCAAATCAGTCTTAACCCTGTGCCTCATGGGAACAGTACAGCCCGAACTGCCAAGCCAGGTCTTCCCTGAACCGGAAACAAGCATCCTGGGACTGGTTTCTGGGTAACACCCTTCATCAGCCAGGCTAACTTGAATATAGTGGCAAAGTGAGCAAGGGACCCACGTCTGGGCATACCCTGCCAACTTAGGGCGAACAAAGCAAACACAAGGAGATGATAGATGGATAGCTGAAACTTTTCAGACACTGACCCCCAGTCACAGATCTGGGTTGAATCCATCATCATTCTTTAGCTCACTTCAGCACCTCAGTTCAGACCCAGCTATATATAAATCAGTCTTGACCCTGTGCCTCATGGGAACAGTCCAGCCCGAACTGCCAAGCCAGGTCTTACCTGAACTGGAAACAAGCATCCTGGGACCGGTTTCTGGGTAACACCCTTTATCAGCCAGGCTAGCTTGAATCCAGTGGCAAAGTGAGCAAGGGACCCACGTCTGGGCATACCCTGCCAACTTAGGGCAAACAAAGCAAACACAAGGAGATGATAGACGGAGCGCTGAAACTTTTCAGACACTCACCCCCAGTCACCGATCTGGGTTGAATCCATCATCATTCTTTAGCTCACTTCACCCCCTCAGTTCAGACCCAGCTATATGCAAAGCAGTCTTGACCCTGTGCCTCATGGGAACAGTCCAGCCCGAACTGCCAAGCCAGGTCTTCCCTAAACCGGAAACAAGCATCCTGGGACCTGTTTCTAGGTAACACCCTTCATCAGCCAGGCTAACTTGAATCCAGTAGCAAAGTGAGCAAGGGACCCACGTCTGGGCATACCCTGCCAACTTAGGGCAAACAAAGCAAACAGAAGGAGATGATAGACGGAGCGCTGAAACTTTTCAGACACTCACCCCCAGTCACCGATCTGGGTTGAATCCATCATCATTCTTTAGCTCACTTCACCCCCTCAGTTCAGACCCAGCTATATGCAAAGCAGTCTTGACCCTGTGCCTCATGGGAACAGTCCAGCCCGAACTGCCAAGCCAGGTCTTCCCTAAACCGGAAACAAGCATCCTGGGACCTGTTTCTAGGTAACACCCTTCATCAGCCAGGCTAACTTGAATCCAGTAGCAAAGTGAGCAAGGGACCCACGTCTGGGCATACCCTGCCAACTTAGGGCGAACAAAGCAAACACAAGGAGATGATAGACTGAGCGCTGAAACTTTTCAGACACTCACCCCCTGTCACAGATCTGGGTTGAATCCATCATCGTTCTTTAGCTCACTTCGCCACCCCAGTTCAGACACAGCCATATGCAAATCAGTTTTGATCCTGTTCCTCATGGGAACAGCCAAGCCCGAACTGCCAAGCCATGTCTTCCCTGGACTGGAAACAAGCATCCTGGGACCAGTTTGGGCTAACAGACCTCATCAGCCAGGCTAGCTTGAATCCAATGGCAAAGTGAGCAAGGGACACACGTCTGGGCATACCCTGCCAACTTAGGGCGAATAAAGCAAACACAAGGAGATGATAGACGGAGCGCTGAAACTTTTCAGACACTCACCCCCAGTCACAGATGTGGGTTGAATCCATCATCATTCTTTAGCTCACTTCACCACCTCAGTTCAGACCCAGGTATATGCAAATCAGTCTTGACCCTGTGCCTCATGGGAACAGTCCAGCCCAAACTGCCAAGCCAGGACTTACCTGAACCGGAAACAAGCATCCTGGGACCGGTTGCTGGGTAACACCCTTCATCAGCCAGGCTAGCTTTAATCCAGTGGCAAAGTGAGCAAGGGACCCACGTCTGGGCATACCGTGCCAACTTAGGGCGAACAAAGCAAACACAAGGAGATGATAGAATGAGCGCTGAAACTTTTCAGACACTCACCCCCAGTCACAGAACTGGGTTGAATCCATCATCATTCTTTAGCTCACTTCACCACCTCAGCTCAGACCCAGCTGTATGCAAATCAGTCTAGACCCTGTGCCTCATGGGAACAGTCCAGCCAGAACTGCCAAGCCAGGTCTTCCCTGAACTGAAACAAGCATCCTGGGACCGGTTTCTGTGTAACACCCTTCATCAGCCAGGCTAGCTTGTATCCAGGGGCAAAGTGAGCAAGGGACCCACGTCTGGGCATACCCTCCCAACTTAGGGCGATCAAAGCAAACACAAGGAGATGATAGACGGAGCGCTGAAACTTTTCAGACACTCACCCCCCAGCCACAGATGTGGGTTGAATCCATCATCATTCTTTAGCTCACTTCACCACCTCAGTTCAGACTAGGCGAGGACGGTAAATTCCGTTCCACTTGCGGAATTTGGGTAATTTCGCGTTCCGCGGAGAACTTGAAATTGCCAAAAGTTCCGTGATCCGCGGCTTCGCAGAATTTTATGCTTGTTCGCGCTTTCAAAATGCGTGTTTGCGAGATATTTCTCCCCGAGCATGCAAAGAGCGTTCGCGAACAGGAAAAATGCATCGCGAACGGGCGGAACAAGCAATTCCGCGTGTTCGCGGAACTTTGCGCGCTCGCAGACATTTTTACCGTTTTGCTGAGCTTTGCGTAGTGCGACTACGCAAATTCCGCCCACCCCTAGTTCAGACCCAGCTATATGCAAATCAGTCTTGACCCTGTGCCTCATGGGAACAGTCCAGCTCGAACTGCCAAGCGAGGTCTTCCCTGAACCGGAAACAAGCATCCTGGGACCGGTGTCTGGGTAACACCCTTCATCAGCCATGCTAGCTTAAATATAGTGGCAAAGTGAGCAAGGGACCCACGTCTGGGCATACCCTGCCAACTTAGGGCGAACAAAGCAAACACAAGGAGATGATAGACGGAGCGCTGAAACTTTTCAGACACTCACCCCCAGTCACAGATCTGGGTAGAATCCATCATCATTCTTTAGCTCACTTCACCACCTCAGTTCAGACCCAGCTATATGAAAATCATTATTGACCGTGTGCCTCACGGGAACAGTCTAGCCCGAACTGCCAAGCCAGGTCTTCCCTGAACCGGAAACAAGCATCCTGGGACCAGTTTCTGGGTAACACACTTCATCAGCCAGGCTAGCTGGAATCCAGTGGTAAAGTGAGCAAGGGACCCACGTCTGAGCGTACCCTACCAACTTAGGGCGAACAAAGCAAACACAAGGAGATGATAGACGGAGCGCTTAAACTTTTCAGACACTCACCACTAGTCACAGATCTGGGTTGAATCCATCATCATTCTTTAGCTCACTTCACCACCTCAGTTCAGACCCAGCTATATGCAAATAAGTCTTGACCCTGCGCCTCCTGGGAACAGTCCAGCCCGAACTGCCAAGCCAGGTCTACCTTAAACCGGAAACAAGCATCCTGGGACCGGTTTCTGGGTAACACCCTTTATCAGCCAGGCTAGCTTGAATCCAGTGGCAAAGTGAGCAAGGGACCCACGTCTGGGCATACCCTGCCAACTTAGGGTGAACAAAGCAAACACAAGGAGATGATAGACGGAGCGCTGAAACGTTTCAGACACTCACCCCCAGTCACAGATCTGGGTTGAATCCATCATCATTCTTTAACTCACTTCATCACCTCAGTTCAGACCCAGCTATATGCAAATCAGTCTTAACCCTGTGCCTCATGGGAACAGTACAGCCCGAACTGCCAAGCCAGGTCTTCCCTGAACCGGAAACAAGCATCCTGGGACTGGTTTCTGGGTAACACCCTTCATCAGCCAGGCTAGCTGGAATCCAGTGGCAAAGTGAGCAAGGGACCCACGTCTGGGCGTACCCTTCCAACTTAGGGCGAACAAAGCAAACACAAGGAGAAGATAGACGGAAAGCTGAAACTTTTCAGACACTCACCCCCAGTCACAGATCTGGGTTGAATCCATCATCATTCTTTAGCTCACTTCATCACCTCAGTTCAGACCCAGCTATATGCAAATCAGTCTTAACCCTGTGCCTCATGGGAACAGTACAGCCCGAACTGCCAAGCCAGGTCTTCCCTGAACCGGAAACAAGCATCCTGGGACTGGTTTCTGGGTAACACCCTTCATCAGCCAGGCTAACTTGAATATAGTGGCAAAGTGAGCAAGGGACCCACGTCTGGGCATACCCTGCCAACTTAGGGCGAACAAAGCAAACACAAGGAGATGATAGATGGATAGCTGAAACTTTTCAGACACTGACCCCCAGTCACAGATCTGGGTTGAATCCATCATCATTCTTTAGCTCACTTCAGCACCTCAGTTCAGACCCAGCTATATATAAATCAGTCTTGACCCTGTGCCTCATGGGAACAGTCCAGCCCGAACTGCCAAGCCAGGTCTTACCTGAACTGGAAACAAGCATCCTGGGACCGGTTTCTGGGTAACACCCTTTATCAGCCAGGCTAGCTTGAATCCAGTGGCAAAGTGAGCAAGGGACCCACGTCTGGGCATACCCTGCCAACTTAGGGCAAACAAAGCAAACACAAGGAGATGATAGACGGAGCGCTGAAACTTTTCAGACACTCACCCCCAGTCACCGATCTGGGTTGAATCCATCATCATTCTTTAGCTCACTTCACCCCCTCAGTTCAGACCCAGCTATATGCAAAGCAGTCTTGACCCTGTGCCTCATGGGAACAGTCCAGCCCGAACTGCCAAGCCAGGTCTTCCCTAAACCGGAAACAAGCATCCTGGGACCTGTTTCTAGGTAACACCCTTCATCAGCCAGGCTAACTTGAATCCAGTAGCAAAGTGAGCAAGGGACCCACGTCTGGGCATACCCTGCCAACTTAGGGCGAACAAAGCAAACACAAGGAGATGATAGACGGAGCGCTGAAACTTTTCAGACACTCACCCCCTGTCACAGATCTGGGTTGAATCCATCATCGTTCTTTAGCTCACTTCGCCACCCCAGTTCAGACACAGCCATATGCAAATCAGTTTTGATCCTGTTCCTCATGGGAACAGCCAAGCCCGAACTGCCAAGCCATGTCTTCCCTGGACTGGAAACAAGCATCCTGGGACCAGTTTGGGCTAACAGACCTCATCAGCCAGGCTAGCTTGAATCCAATGGCAAAGTGAGCAAGGGACACACGTCTGGGCATACCCTGCCAACTTAGGGCGAATAAAGCAAACACAAGGAGATGATAGACGGAGCGCTGAAACTTTTCAGACACTCACCCCCAGTCACAGATGTGGGTTGAATCCATCATCATTCTTTAGCTCACTTCACCACCTCAGTTCAGACCCAGGTATATGCAAATCAGTCTTGACCCTGTGCCTCATGGGAACAGTCCAGCCCAAACTGCCAAGCCAGGACTTACCTGAACCGGAAACAAGCATCCTGGGACCGGTTGCTGGGTAACACCCTTCATCAGCCAGGCTAGCTTTAATCCAGTGGCAAAGTGAGCAAGGGACCCACGTCTGGGCATACCGTGCCAACTTAGGGCGAACAAAGCAAACACAAGGAGATGATAGAATGAGCGCTGAAACTTTTCAGACACTCACCCCCAGTCACAGAACTGGGTTGAATCCATCATCATTCTTTAGCTCACTTCACCACCTCAGCTCAGACCCAGCTGTATGCAAATCAGTCTAGACCCTGTGCCTCATGGGAACAGTCCAGCCAGAACTGCCAAGCCAGGTCTTCCCTGAACTGAAACAAGCATCCTGGGACCGGTTTCTGTGTAACACCCTTCATCAGCCAGGCTAGCTTGTATCCAGGGGCAAAGTGAGCAAGGGACCCACGTCTGGGCATACCCTCCCAACTTAGGGCGATCAAAGCAAACACAAGGAGATGATAGACGGAGCGCTGAAACTTTTCAGACACTCACCCCCAGCCACAGATGTGGGTTGAATCCATCATCATTCTTTAGCTCACTTCACCACCTCAGTTCAGACTAGGCGAGGGCGGTAAATTCCGTTCCACTTGCGGAATTTGCGGAATTTGGGTAATTTCGCGTTCCGCGGAGAACTTGAAATTGCCAAAAATTCCGTGATCCGCGGCTTCGCAGAATTTTATGCTTGTTCGCGCTTTCAAAATGCTTGTTTGCGAGATATTTCTCCCCGAGCATGCAAAGAGCGTTCGCGAACAGGAAAAATGCATCGCGAACGGGCGGAACAAGCAATTCCGCGTGTTCGCGGAACTTTTGCGCGCTCGCAGACATTTTTTACCGTTTTGCTGAGCTTTGCGTAGTGCGACTACGCAAATTCCGCCCACCCCTAGTTCAGACCCAGCTATATGCAAATCAGTCTTGACCCTGTGCCTCATGGGAACAGTCCAGCTCGAACTGCCAAGCGAGGTCTTCCCTGAACCGGAAACAAGCATCCTGGGACCGGTGTCTGGGTAACACCCTTCATCAGCCATGCTAGCTTAAATATAGTGGCAAAGTGAGCAAGGGACCCACGTCTGGGCATACCCTGCCAACTTAGGGCGAACAAAGCAAACACAAGGAGATGATAGACGGAGCGCTGAAACTTTTCAGACACTCACCCCCAGTCACAGATCTGGGTAGAATCCATCATCATTCTTTAGCTCACTTCACCACCTCAGTTCAGACCCAGCTATATGAAAATCAGTATTGACCGTGTGCCTCACGGGAACAGTCTAGCCCGAACTGCCAAGCCAGGTCTTCCCTGAACCGGAAACAAGCATCCTGGGACCAGTTTCTGGGTAACACACTTCATCAGCCAGGCTAGCTGGAATCCAGTGGTAAAGTGAGCAAGGGACCCACGTCTGAGCGTACCCTACCAACTTAGGGCGAACAAAGCAAACACAAGGAGATGATAGACGGAAAGCTGAAACTTTTCAGACACTCTCCCCCAGTCACAGATCTGGGTTAAATCCATCATCAATGTTTAGCTCACTTCACCACCTCAGTTCAGACCCAGCTATATGCAAATCAGTCTTAACCCTGTGCCTCATGGGAACAGTACAGCCCGAACTGCCAAGCCAGGTCTTCCCTGAACCAGAAACAAGCATCCTGGGACCAGTTTCTGGGTAACACCCTTCATCAGCCAGGCTAGCTTGAATATAGTGGCAAAGGGAGCAAGGGACCCACGTCTGGGCATACCCTGCCAACTTAGGGCAAACAAAGCAAACACAAGGAGATGATAGACGGACCGCTGAAACTCTTCAGACACTCACCCCCTGTCACAGATCTGGGTTGAATCCATCATCGTTCTTTAGCTCACTTCGCCACCCCAGTTCAGACACAGCCATATGCAAATCAGTTTTGATCCTGTTCCTCATGGGAACAGTCCAGCCCGAACTGCCAAGCCAGGTCTTCCCTAAACCGGAAACAAGCATCCTGGGACCTGTTTCTAGGTAACACCCTTCATCAGCCAGGCTAACTTGAATCCAGTAGCAAAGTGAGCAAGGGACCCACGTCTGGGCATACCCTGCCAACTTAGGGCGAACAAAGCAAACACAAGGAGATGATAGACGGAGCGCTGAAACTTTTCAGACACTCACCCCTGTCACAGATCTGGGTTGAATCCATCATCGTTCTTTAGCTCACTTCGCCACCCCAGTTCAGACACAGCCATATGCAAATCAGTTTTGATCCTGTTCCTCATGGGAACAGCCAAGCCCGAACTGCCAAGCCATGTCTTCCCTGGACTGGAAACAAGCATCCTGGGACCAGTTTGGGCTAACAGACCTCATCAGCCAGGCTAGCTTGAATCCAATGGCAAAGTGAGCAAGGGACACACGTCTGGGCATACCCTGCCAACTTAGGGCGAATAAAGCAAACACAAGGAGATGATAGACGGAGCGCTGAAACTTTTCAGACACTCACCCCCAGTCACAGATGTGGGTTGAATCCATCATCATTCTTTAGCTCACTTCACCACCTCAGTTCAGACCCAGGTATATGCAAATCAGTCTTGACCCTGTGCCTCATGGGAACAGTCCAGCCCAAACTGCCAAGCCAGGACTTACCTGAACCGGAAACAAGCATCCTGGGACCGGTTGCTGGGTAACACCCTTCATCAGCCAGGCTAGCTTTAATCCAGTGGCAAAGTGAGCAAGGGACCCACGTCTGGGCATACCGTGCCAACTTAGGGCGAACAAAGCAAACACAAGGAGATGATAGAATGAGCGCTGAAACTTTTCAGACACTCACCCCCAGTCACAGAACTGGGTTGAATCCATCATCATTCTTTAGCTCACTTCACCACCTCAGCTCAGACCCAGCTGTATGCAAATCAGTCTAGACCCTGTGCCTCATGGGAACAGTCCAGCCAGAACTGCCAAGCCAGGTCTTCCCTGAACTGAAACAAGCATCCTGGGACCGGTTTCTGTGTAACACCCTTCATCAGCCAGGCTAGCTTGTATCCAGGGGCAAAGTGAGCAAGGGACCCACGTCTGGGCATACCCTCCCAACTTAGGGCGATCAAAGCAAACACAAGGAGATGATAGACGGAGCGCTGAAACTTTTCAGACACTCACCCCCAGCCACAGATGTGGGTTGAATCCATCATCATTCTTTAGCTCACTTCACCACCTCAGTTCAGACTAGGCGAGGGCGGTAAATTCCGTTCCACTTGCGGAATTTGCGGAATTTGGGTAATTTCGCGTTCCGCGGAGAACTTGAAATTGCCAAAAATTCCGTGATCCGCGGGTTCGCAGAATTTTATGCTTGTTCGCGATTTCAAAATGCGTGTTTGCGAGATATTTCTCCCCGAGCATGCAAAGAGCGTTCGCGAACAGGAAAAATGCATCGCGAACGGGCGGAACAAGCAATTCCGCGTGTTCGCGGAACTTTTGCGCGCTCGCAGACATTTTTTACCGTTTTGCTGAGCTTTGCGTAGTGCGACTACGCAAATTCCGCCCACCCCTAGTTCAGACCCAGCTATATGCAAATCAGTCTTGACCCTGTGCCTCATGGGAACAGTCCAGCTCGAACTGCCAAGCGAGGTCTTCCCTGAACCGGAAACAAGCATCCTGGGACCGGTGTCTGGGTAACACCCTTCATCAGCCATGCTAGCTTAAATATAGTGGCAAAGTGAGCAAGGGACCCACGTCTGGGCATACCCTGCCAACTTAGGGCGAACAAAGCAAACACAAGGAGATGATAGACGGAGCGCTGAAACTTTTCAGACACTCACCCCCAGTCACAGATCTGGGTAGAATCCATCATCATTCTTTAGCTCACTTCACCACCTCAGTTCAGACCCAGCTATATGAAAATCAGTATTGACCGTGTGCCTCACGGGAACAGTCTAGCCCGAACTGCCAAGCCAGGTCTTCCCTGAACCGGAAACAAGCATCCTGGGACCAGTTTCTGGGTAACACACTTCATCAGCCAGGCTAGCTGGAATCCAGTGGTAAAGTGAGCAAGGGACCCATGTCTGAGCGTACCCTACCAACTTAGGGCGAACAAAGCAAACACAAGGAGATGATAGACGGAAAGCTGAAACTTTTCAGACACTCTCCCCCAGTCACAGATCTGGGTTAAATCCATCATCAATGTTTAGCTCACTTCACCACCTCAGTTCAGACCCAGCTATATGCAAATCAGTCTTAACCCTGTGCCTCATGGGAACAGTACAGCCCGAACTGCCAAGCCAGGTCTTCCCTGAACCAGAAACAAGCATCCTGGGACCAGTTTCTGGGTAACACCCTTCATCAGCCAGGCTAGCTTGAATATAGTGGCAAAGGGAGCAAGGGACCCACGTCTGGGCATACCCTGCCAACTTAGGGCAAACAAAGCAAACACAAGGAGATGATAGACGGACCGCTGAAACTTTTCAGACACTCACCCCCTGTCACAGATGTGGGTTGAATCCATCATCATTCTTTAGCTCACTTCACCACCTCAGTTCAGACCCAGCTATATGCAAATCAGTCTTGACCCTGTGCCTCATGGGAACAGTCCAGCCCGAACTGCCAAGCCAGGTCTTCCTTAAACCGGAAACAAGCATCCTGGGACCGGGTTCTGGCTAACACCCTTCATCAGCCAGGCTAGCTTGAATCCAGTGGCAAAGTGAGCAAGGGACCCACGTCTGGGCACATCCTGTCAACTTAGGGTGAAAAAAGCAAACACAAGTAGATGATAGACGGAGCGCTTAAACTTTTCAGACACTCACCACTAGTCACAGATCTGGGTTGAATCCATCATCATTCTTTAGCTCACTTCACCACCTCAGTTCAGACCCAGCTATATGCAAATAAGTCTTGACCCTGCGCCTCCTGGGAACAGTCCAGCCCGAACTGCAAAGCCAGGTCTACCTTAAACCGGAAACAAGCATCCTGGGACCGGTTTCTGGGTAACACCCTTTATCAGCCAGGCTAGCTTGAATCCAGTGGCAAAGTGAGCAAGGGACCCACGTCTGGGCATACCCTGCCAACTTAGGGTGAACAAAGCAAACACAAGGAGATGATAGACGGAGCGCTGAAACGTTTCAGACACTCACCCCCAGTCACCGATCTGGGTTGAATCCATCATCATTCTTTAACTCACTTCATCACCTCAGTTCAGACCCAGCTATATGCAAATCAGTCTTAACCCTGTGCCTCATGGGAACAGTACAGCCCGAACTGCCAAGCCAGGTCTTCCCTGAACCGGAAACAAGCATCCTGGGACTGGTTTCTGGGTAACACCCTTCATCAGCCAGGCTAGCTGGAATCCAGTGGCAAAGTGAGCAAGGGACCCACGTCTGGGCGTACCCTTCCAACTTAGGGCGAACAAAGCAAACACAAGGAGAAGATAGACGGAAAGCTGAAACTTTTCAGACACTCACCCCCAGTCACAGATCTGGGTTGAATCCATCATCATTCTTTAGCTCACTTCATCACCTCAGTTCAGACCCAGCTATATGCAAATCAGTCTTAACCCTGTGCCTCATGGGAACAGTACAGCCCGAACTGCCAAGTCAGGTCTTCCCTGAACCGGAAACAAGCATCCTGGGACTGGTTTCTGGGTAACACCCTTCATCAGCCAGGCTAACTTGAATATAGTGGCAAAGTGAGCAAGGGACCTACGTCTGGGCATACCCTGCCAACTTAGGGCGAACAAAGCAAACACAAGGAGATGATAGATGGATAGCTGAAACTTTTCAGACACTGACCCCCAGTCACAGATCTGGGTTGAATCCATCATCATTCTTTAGCTCACTTCAGCACCTCAGTTCAGACCCAGCTATATATAAATCAGTCTTGACCCTGTGCCTCATGGGAACAGTCCAGCCCGAACTGCCAAGCCAGGTCTTACCTGAACTGGAAACAAGCATCCTGGGACCGGTTTCTGGGTAACACCCTTTATCAGCCAGGCTAGCTTGAATCCAGTGGCAAAGTGAGCAAGGGACCCACGTCTGGGCATACCCTGCCAACTTAGGGCAAACAAAGCAAACACAAGGAGATGATAGACAGAGCGCTGAAACTTTTCAGACACTCACCCCCAGTCACCGATCTGGGTTGAATCCATCATCATTCTTTAGCTCACTTCACCCCCTCAGTTCAGACCCAGCTATATGCAAAGCAGTCTTGACCCTGTGCCTCATGGGAACAGTCCAGCCCGAACTGCCAAGCCAGGTCTTCCCTAAACCGGAAACAAGCATCCTGGGACCTGTTTCTAGGTAACACCCTTCATCAGCCAGGCTAACTTGAATCCAGTAGCAAAGTGAGCAAGGGACCCACGTCTGGGCATACCCTGCCAACTTAGGGCGAACAAAGCAAACACAAGGAGATGATAGACGGAGCGCTGAAACTTTTCAGACACTCACCCCCTGTCACAGATCTGGGTTGAATCCATCATCGTTCTTTAGCTCACTTCGCCACCCCAGTTCAGACACAGCCATATGCAAATCAGTTTTGATCCTGTTCCTCATGGGAACAGCCAAGCCCGAACTGCCAAGCCATGTCTTCCCTGGACTGGAAACAAGCATCCTGGGACCAGTTTGGGCTAACAGACCTCATCAGCCAGGCTAGCTTGAATCCAATGGCAAAGTGAGCAAGGGACACACGTCTGGGCATACCCTGCCAACTTAGGGCGAATAAAGCAAACACAAGGAGATGATAGACGGAGCGCTGAAACTTTTCAGACACTCACCCCCAGTCACAGATGTGGGTTGAATCCATCATCATTCTTTAGCTCACTTCACCACCTCAGTTCAGACCCAGCTATATGCAAATCAGTCTTGACCCTGTGCCTCATGGGAACAGTCCAGCCCGAACTACCAATCCAGGTCTTCCCTGAACAGGAAACACGCATTCTGGGACCAGTTTCTGGGTAACACCATTCATCAGCCAGGCTAGCTTGAATCCAGTGGCAAAGTGAGCAAGGGACCCACGTCTGTGCACACCCTGCCAACTTAGGGTGAACAAAGCAAACACAAGGAGATGATAGACGGAGCGCTGAAACGTTTCAGACACTCACCCCCGTCACAGATCTAGGTTGAATCCATCATCATTCTTTAGCTCACTTCACCACCTCAGTTCAGACCCAGCTATATGCAAATCAGTCTTGACCCTGTGCCTCATGGGAACAGTCCACCCCAAACTGCCAAGCCAGGACTTACCTGAACCGGAAACAAGCATCCTGGGACCGGTTTCTGTGTAACACCCTTCATCAGCCAGGCTAGCTTGTATCCAGGGGCAAAGTGAGCAAGGGACCCACGTCTGGGCATACCCTCCCAACTTAGGGCGAACAAAGCAAACACAAGGAGATGATAGACGGAGCGCTGAAACTTTTCAGACACTCACCCCCCAGTCACAGATGTGGGTTGAATCCATCATCATTCTTTAGCTCACTTCACCACCTCAGTTCAGACTAGGCGTGGGCGGTAAATTCTGTTCCGCTTGCGGAATTTGGGTAATTTCGCGTTCCGCGGAGAACTTGAAATTGCCAAAAATTCCGCGATCCGCGGCTTCGCGGAATTTTATGCTTGTTCGCGCTTTCAAAATGCGTGTTTGCGAGAAATTTCTCCCTGAGCATGCAAAGAGCGTTCGCTAACAGGAAAAATGCATCGCGAATGGGCGGAACAAGCAAATCCGCGTGTTCGCGGAACTTTTGCGCGCTCGCAGAAATTTTTTACCGTTTCGCTGAGCTTTGCGTAGTGCGACTACGCAAATTCCGCCCACCCCTAGTTCAGACCCAGCTATATGCAAATCAGTCTTGACCCTGTGCCTCATGGGAACAGTCCAGCTCGAACTGCCAAGCGAGGTCTTCCCTGAACCGGAAACAAGCATCCTGGGACCGGTTTCTGGGTAGCACCCTTCATCAGCCATGCTAGCTTAAATATAGTGGCAAAGTGAGCAAGGGACCCACGTCTGGGCATACCCTGCCAACTTAGGGCGAACAAAGCAAACACAAGGAGATGATAGACGGAGCGCTGAAACTTTTCAGACACTCACCCCCAGTCACAGATGTGGGTTGAATCCATCATCATTCTTTAGCTCACTTCACCACCTCAGTTCAGACCCAGCTATATGCAAATCAGTCTTGACCCTGTGCCTCATGGGAACAGTCCAGCCCAAACTGCCAAGCCAGGACTTACCTGAACCGGAAACAAGCATCGTGGGACCGGTTGCTGGGTAACACCCTTCATCAGCCAGGCTAGCTTGAATCCAGTGGCAAAGTGAGCAAGGGACCCACGTCTGGGCATACCCTGCCAACTTAGGGCTTACAAAGCAAACACAAGGAGATGATAGACGGAGCGCTGAAACTATTCAGACACTCACCCCCAGTCACAGATCTGGGTTGAATCCATCATCATTCTTTAGCTCACTTCACCAACTCAGTTCAGACCCAGCTATATGCAAATCATTCTTGACCCTGTGCCTCATGGGAACAGTCCAGCCCGAACTGCCAAGCCAGGTCTTCCCTGAACCGGAAACAAGCATCCTGGGACCGGTTTCTGGGTAACACCCTTCATCAGCCAGGCTAGCTTGAATCCAGTGGCAAAGTGAGCAAGGGACCCACGTCTGGGCATACCCTGCCAACTTAGGGCGAACAAAGCAAACACACGGAGATGATAGACAGAGCGCTTAAACTTTTCAGACACCCACCCCCAGTCACAGATCTGGGTTGAATCCATCATCATTCTTTAGCTCACTTCACCACCTCAGTTCAGACCCAGCTATATGCAAATCATTCTTGACCCTGTGCCTCATGGGAACAGTCCAGCCCGAACTGCCAAGCCAGGTCTTCCCTAAACCGGAAACAAACATCCTGGGACCGGTTTCTGGGTAACACCCTTCATCAGCCAGGCTAGCAAGAATCCAGTGGCAAAGTGAGCAAGGGACCCACGTCTGGGCATACCCTGCCAACTTAGGGCGAACAAAGCAAACACAAGGAGATGATAGACGGACCGCTGAAACTTTTCAGACACTCACCCCCTGTCACAGATGTGGGTTGAATCCATCATCATTCTTTAGCTCACTTCACCACCTCAGTTCAAACCCAGCTATTTGCAAATCAGTCTAGACCATGTGCCTCATGGGAACAGTCCAGCCCGAACTGCCAAGCCAGGTCTTCCCTGAACCGGAAACAAGCATCCTGGGACCGGTTTCTGGGTAACACCCTTTATCAGCCAGGCTGGCTTGAATCCAGTGGCAAAGTGAGCAAGGGACCCACGTCTGGGCATACCCTGCCAACTTAGGGCGAACAAAGCAAACACAAGGAGATGATAGACTGAGCGCTGAAACTTTTCAGACATTCACCCCCAGTCACAGATCTGGGTTGAATCCATCATCATTCTTTAGCTCACTTCACCACCTCAGTTCAGACCCCGCTATATGATAATCATTCTTGACCCTGTGCCTCATGGGAACAGTCCAGCCCGAACTGCCAAGCCAGGTCTTCCCTGAACCGGAAACAAGCCTCCTGGGACCGGTTTCTGGGTAACACCCTTCATCAGCCAGGCTAGCTTGAATCCAGTGGCAAAGTGAGCAAGGGACCCACGTCTGGGCATACCCTGCCAACTTAGGGCTTACAAAGCAAACACAAGGAGATGATAGACGGAGCGCTGAAATTATTCAGACACTCACCCCCAGTCACAGATCTGGGTTGAATCCATCATAATTCTTTAGCTCACTTCACCAACTCAGTTCAGACCCAGCTATATGCAAATCATTCTTGACCCTGTGCCTCATGGGAACAGTCCATCCTGAACTGCCAAGCCAGGTCTTCCTTAAACCGGAAACAAACATCCTGGGACCGGTTTCTAGGTAACACCCTTCATCAGCCAGGCTAGCTTGAATCCAGTGGCAAAGTGAGCAAGGGACCCACGTCTGGGCATACCCTGCCAACTTACGGCGAACAAAGCAAACACAAGGAGATGATAGACGGAGCGCTTAAACTTTTCAGACACTCACACCCAGTCACAGATCTGGGTTGAATCCATCATCATTCTTTAGCTCACTTCACCACCTCAGTTTAAACCCGGCTATATGCAAATCAGTCTTGACCCTGTGCCTCATGGGAACAGTCCAGCCCGAACTGCCAAGCCAGGTCTTCCCTGAACCAGAAACAAGCATCCTGGGACCGGTTTCTGGGTAACACCCTTCATCAGCCAGGCTAGCTTGAATCCAGTGGCAAAGTGAGCAAGGGACCCACGTCTGGGCATACCCTGCCAACTTAGTGCGAACAAAGCAAACACAAGGAGATGATAGACGGAGCGCTAAAACTTTTCAGACACTCACCCCCAGTCACAGATCTGGGTTGAATCCATCATCATTCGTTAGCTCACTTCACCACCTCAGATCAGACCCAGCTATATGCAAATCAGTCTTGACCCTGTGCCTCATTTGAACAGTCCAGCCCGAACAGCCAAGCCAGGTCTTCCCTGAACCGGAAACATGCATCCTGGGACCCGATTCTGGGTAACACCCTTTATCAGCCAGGCTGGCTTGAATCCAGAGGCAAAGTGAGCAAGGGACCCACGTCTGGGCATACCCTGCCAACTTAGGGGGAACAAAGCAAACACAAGGAGATGATAGACGGAGCGCTGAAACTTTTCAGACACTCACCCCCAGTCACAGATCTGGGTTGAATCCATCATCATTCTTTAGCTCACTTCACCACCTCAGTTCAGACCCAGCTATATGCAAATCATTCTTGACCCTGTGCCTCTTGGGAACAGTCCAGCCCGAACTGCCAAGCCAGGTCTTCCCTGAACCGGAAACAAGCATCATGGGACCGGTTTCTGGGTAACACCCTTCATCAGCCAGGCTAGCTTGAATCCAGTGGCAAAGTGAGCAAGGGACCCACGTCTGGGCATACCCTGCCAACTTAGGGCGAACAAAAAAACACAAGGAGATGATAGACGGAGGGCTGAAACTTTTCAGACACTCACCCCCAGTCACAGATCTGCGTTGAATCCATCATCATTCTTTAGCTCACTTCACCACCTCAGTTCAGACCCAGCTATATGCAAATCAGTCTTGACCCTGTGCCTCATTTGAACAGTCCAGCCCGGACTGCCAAGCCAGGTCTTCCCTGAACCGGAAACAAGCATCCTGGGACCGGATTCTGGGTAACACCCTTTATCAGATAGGCTGGCTTGAATCCAGTGTCAAAGTGAGCAAGGGACCCACGTCTGGGCATACCCTGCCAAATTAGGGTGAACAAAGCAAACACAAGGAGATGATAGACGGAGCGCTGAAACTTTTCAGACACTCACCCCCAGTCACAGATCTGGGTTGAATCCATCATCATTCTTTAGCTCACTACACCACCTCAGTTCAGACCCAGCTATATGCAAATCATTCTTGACCCTGTGCTTCATGTGAACAGTCCAGCCCGAACTGCCAAGCCAGGTCTTCCCTGAACCGGAAACAAGCATCCTGGGACCGGTTTCTGGGTAACACCCTTCATCAGCCAGGCTAGCTTGAATCCAGTGGCAAAGTGAGCAAGGGACCCACGTCTGGGCATACCCTGCCAACTTAGGGCGAACAAAGCAAACACAAAGAGATGATAGACGGAGCGCTTAAACTTTTCAGACACTCACCCCCAGTCACAGATCTGGGTAGAATCCATCATCATTCTTTAGCTCACTTCACCACCTCAGTTCAGACCCAGCTATATGCAAATCAGTCTTGACCCTGTGCCTCATACGAACAGTCCAGCCCGAACTGCCAAGCCAGGTCTTCCCTAAACCGGAAACAAGCATCCTGGGACCGGTTTCTTGGTAACACCCTTCATCAGCCAGGCTAGCTTGAATCCAGTGGCAAAGTGAGCAAGGGACCCACGTCTGGGCATACCCTGCCAACTTAGGGCGAACAAAGCAAACACAAGGAGATGATAGACGGAGCGCTGAAACTTTTCAGACACTCACCCCCTGTCACAGATCTGGGTTGAATCCATCATCATTCGTTAGCTCACTTCACCACCTCAGTTCAGACCCAGCTATATGCAAATCAGTCTTGACCCTGTGCCTCTTTTGAACAGTCCAGCCCGAACTGCTAAGCCAGGTCTTCCCTGAACCGGAAACAAGCATCCCTGGACCGGATTCTGGATAACACCCTTTATCAGCCAGTCTGGCTTGAATCCAGTGGCAAAGTGAGCAAGGGACCCATGTTTTGGCATACCCTGCCAACTTAGGGCGAACAAAGCAAACACAAGGAGATGATAGATGGAGCGCTTAAACTTTTCAGACACTCACCCCCAGTCACAGATCTGGGTTGAATCCATCATCATTCTTTAGCTCACTTCACCACCTCAGTTCAGACCCAGCTATATGCAAATCAGTCTTGAACCTGTGCCCCATTGGAACAGTCCAGCCCGAACTGCCAAGCCAGGTCTTCCCTGAAACGTAAACAAGCATCCTGGGACTGGTTTCTGGGTAACACCCTTCATCAGCCAGGCTAGCTTGAATCCAGTGGCAAAGTGAGCAAGGGACCCACGTCTGGGCATAACCTTCCAACTTAGGGCGAACAAAGCAAACACAAGGAGATGATAGATGGAGCGCTGAAACTTTTCAGACACTCACCTCCAGTCACAGATCTGGGTTGAATCCATCATCATTCTTTAGCTCACTTCACCACCTCAGTTCAGACCCATCTATATGCAAATCATTCTTGACCCTGTGCCTCATGGGAACAGTCCAGCCCGAACTGCCAAGCCAGGTCTTCCCTGAACCGTAAACAAGCATCCTGGGACCGGTTTCTGGGTAACACCCTTCATCAGCCAGGCTAGCTTGAATCCAGTGGCAAAGTGAGCAAGGGACCCATGTTTTGGCATACCCTGCCAACTTAGGGCGAACAAAGCAAACACAAGGAGATGATAGACGGAGCGCTTCAACTTTTCAGACACTCACCTCCATTCACAGATCTGGGTTGAATACATCATCTTTCTTTAGCTCACTTCACCACCTCAGTTCAGACCCAGCTATATGAAAATCAGTCTTGACCCTGTGCCTCATGGGAACAGTCCAGCCCGAACTGCCAAGCCAGGTCTTCCCTGAACGGGAAACAAGCATCCTGGGACCAGTTTCTGGGTAAAACCCTTCATCAGCCAGGCTAGCTTGAATCCAGTGGCAAAGTGAGTAAGGGACCCACGTCTGGGCGTACCCTGCCAACTTAGGGCAAACAAAGCAAACACAAGCAGATGATAGACGGAGCGCTGAAACTTTTCAGACACTCACCCCCAGTCACAGATCTGGGTTGAATCCATCATCATTCTTTAGCTCACTTCACCACCTCAGTTCAGACCCAGCTATATGCAAATCAGTCTTGACCCTGTGCCTCATTTGAACAGTCCAGCCCGAACTGCCAAGCCAGGTCTTCCCTGAACCGGAAACAAGCATCCTTGGACCGGTTTCTGGGTAACTCCCTTTATCAGCAAGGCTAGCTTGAATCCAGTGGCAAAGTGAGCAAGGAACCCACGTCTGGGCATACCCTGCCAACTTAGGGCGAACAAAGCAAACACAAAGAGATGATAGACGGAGCGCTTAAAGTTTTCAGACACTCACCCCCAGTCACAGATCTGGGTTGAATCCATTATCATTCTTTAGCTCACTTCACCACCTCAGTTCAGACCCAGCTATATGCAAATCAGTCTTGACCCTGTGCCTCATGGGAACAGTCCAGCCCGAACTGCCAAGCCAGGTCTTCCCTAAACCGAAAACAAGCATCCTGGGACCGGTTTCTTGGTAACACCCTTCATCAGCCAGGCTAGCTTGAATCCAGTGGCAAAGTGAGCAAGGACCCACGTCTGGGCATACCCTGCCAACTTAGGGTGAACAAAGCAAACACAAGGAGATGATAGACGGAGCGCTGAAACGTTTCAGACACTCACCCCCAGTCACAGATCTGGGTTGAATCCATCATCATTCTTTAACTCACTTCATCACCTCAGTTCAGACCCAGCTATATGCAAATCAGTCTTGACCCTGTGCCTCATGGGAACAGTCCAGCCCGAACTGCCAAGCCAGGTCTTCCCTGAACCAGAAACAAGCATCCTGGGACCGGGTTCTGGGTAACACCCTTCATCAGCCAGGCTAGCTTGAATCCAGTGGCAAAGTGAGCAAGGGACCCACGTCTGAGCATACCCTGCCAACTTAGGGCGAACAAAGCAAACACAAGGAGATGATAGACGGAGCGCTTAAACTTTTCAGACACTCACCACCAGTCACAGATCTGGGTTGAATCCATCATCATTCTTTAGCTCACTTCACCACCTCAGTTCAGACCCAGCTATATGCAAATCAGTCTTGACCCTGTGCCTCATGGGAACAGTCCAGCCCGAACTGCCAAGCCAGGTCTTCCTTAAACCGGAAAAAAGCATCCTGGGACCGGGTTCTGGCTAACACCCTTCATCAGCCAGGCTAGCTTGAATCCAGTGGCAAAGTGAGCAAGGGACCCACGTCTAGGCACACCCTGTCAACTTAGGGCGAACAAAGCAAACACAAGTAGATGATAGACGGAGCGCTTAAACTTTTCAGACACTCACCACTAGTCACAGATCTGGGTTGAATCCATCATCATTCTTTAGCTCACTTCACCACCTCAGTTCAGACCCAGCTATAAGAAAATCAGTATTGACCGTTTGCTTCACGGGAACAGTCCAGCCCGAACTGCCAAGCCAGGTCTTCCCTGAACCTGAAACAAGCATCCTGGGACCGGTTTCTGGGTAACACACTTCATCAGCCAGGCCAGCTGGAATCAAGTGGTAAAGTGAGCAAGGGACCCACGTCTGGGTGTACCCTGCCAACTTAGGGCGAACAAAGCAAACACAAGGAGATGATAGACGGAAAGCTGAAACTTTTCAGACACTCTCCCCCAGTCACAGATCTGGGTTGAATCCATCATCATTCTTTAGCTCACTTCACCACCTCAGTTCAGACCCAGCTATATGCAAATCAGTATTGACCCAGTGCCTCATGGGAACAGTCCAGCCTGAACTGCCAAGCCAGGCCTTCCCTGAACCAGAAACAAGGATCCTGGGACCAGTTTCTGGGTAGCACCTTTCATCAGCCAGGCTAGCTTGAATCCAGAGGCAAATTGAGCAAGGGACCCACGTCTGGGCATTCCCTGACAACTTAGGGAGAACAAAGCAAACACAAGGAGATGATAGACGGAGCGCTTAAACTTTTCAGATGCTCACCCCCAGTCACAGATCTGGGTTGAATCCATCATCATTCTTTAGCTCACTTCCCCACCTCAGTTCAGACCCAGCTATATGCAAATCAGTCTTGACCCTGTGCCTCATGGAAACAGTCAAGCCCGAACTGCCAAGCCAGGTCTTCCCTAAACCGGAAACAAGCATCCTGGGACCGGTTTCTGGGTAACACACTTCATCAGCCAGGCTAGCTGGAATCCAGTGGCAAAGTGAGCAAGGGACCCACGTCTGGGCGTACCCTTCCAACTTAGGGCGAACAATGCAAACACAAGGAGATGATAGACGGAGCGCTGAAACTTTTCAGACACTCACCCCCAGTCACAGATCTGGGTAGAATCCATCATCATTTGTTAGCTCACTTCACCACTTCAGTTCAGACCCAGCTATATGCAAATCAGTCTTGACCCTGTGCCTCATTTGAACAGTCCAACCCGAACTGCCAAGCCAGGTCTTCCCTGAACCGGAAACAAGCATCCTGGGACCGGTTTCTGGGTAACACACTTCATCAGCCAGGCTAGTTTGAATCCAGTGGCAAAGTGAGCAAGGGACCCATGTCTGGGCATACCCTGCCAACTTAGGGCGAACAAAGCAAACACACGGAGATGATAGACAGAGCGCTTAAACTTTTCAGACACTCACCCCCAGTCACAGATCTGGGTTGAATCCATCATCATTCTTTAGCTCACTTCACCACCTCAGTTCAGACCCAGCTATATGCAAATCATTCTTGACCCTGTGCCTCATGGGAACAGTCCAGCCCGAACTGCCAAGCCAGGTCTTCCCTAAACCGGAAACAAACATCCTGGGACCGGTTTCTGGGTAACACCCTTCATCAGCCAGGCTAGCAAGAATCCAGTGGCAAAGTGAGCAAGGGACCCACGTCTGGGCATACCCTGCCAACTTAGGGCGAACAAAGCAAATACAAGGAGATGATAGACGGACCGCTGAAAGTTTTCAGACACTCACCCCCTGTCACAGATGTGGGTTGAATCCATCATCATTCTTTGGCTCACTTCACCACCTCAGTTCAGACCCCGCTATATGATAATCATTCTTGACCCTGTGCCTCATGGGAACAGTCCAGCCCGAACTGCCAAGCCAGGTCTTCCCTGAACCTGAAACAAGCCTCCTGGGACCGGTTTCTGGGTAACACCCTTCATCAGCCAGGCTAGCTTGAATCCAGTGGCAAAGTGAGCAAGGGACCCACGTCTGGGCATACCCTGCCAACTTAGGGCTTACAAAGCAAACACAAGGAGATGATAGACGGAGCGCTGAAACTATTCAGACACTCACCCCCAGTCACAGATCTGGGTTGAATCCATCATCATTCTTTAGCTCACTTCACCAACTCAGTTCAGACCCAGCTATATGCAAATCATTCTTGACCCTGTGCCTCATGGGAACAGTCCAGCCCGAACTACCAAGCCAGGTCTTCCCTGAACCGGAAACAAGCATCCTGGGACCGGTTTCTGGGTAACACCCTTCATCAGCCAGGCTAGCTTGAATCCAGTGGCAAAGTGAGCAAGGGACCCACGTCTGGGCATACCCTGCCAACTTAGGGCGAACAAAGCAAACACACGGAGATGATAGACAGAGCGCTTAAACTTTTCAGACACCCACCCCCAGTCACAGATCTGGGTTGAATCCATCATCATTCTTTAGCTCACTTCACCACCTCAGTTCAGACCCAGCTATATGCAAATCATTCTTGACCCTGTGCCTCATGGGAACAGTCCAGCCCGAACTGCCAAGCCAGGTCTTCCCTAAACCGGAAACAAACATCCTGGGACCGGTTTCTGGGTAACACCCTTCATCAGCCAGGCTAGCAAGAATCCAGTGGCAAAGTGAGCAAGGGACCCACGTCTGGGCATACCCTGCCAACTTAGGGCGAACAAAGCAAACACAAGGAGATGATAGACGGACCGCTGAAACTTTTCAGACACTCACCCCCTGTCACAGATGTGGGTTGAATCCATCATCATTCTTTAGCTCACTTCACCACCTCAGTTCAAACCCAGCTATTTGCAAATCAGTCTAGACCATGTGCCTCATGGGAACAGTCCAGCCCGAACTGCCAAGCCAGGTCTTCCCTGAACCGGAAACAAGCATCCTGGGACCGGTTTCTGGGTAACACCCTTTATCAGCCAGGCTGGCTTGAATCCAGTGGCAAAGTGAGCAAGGGACCCACGTCTGGGCATACCCTGCCAACTTAGGGCGAACAAAGCAAACACAAGGAGATGATAGACTGAGCGCTGAAACTTTTCAGACATTCACCCCCAGTCACAGATCTGGGTTGAATCCATCATCATTCTTTAGCTCACTTCACCACCTCAGTTCAGACCCCGCTATATGATAATCATTCTTGACCCTGTGCCTCATGGGAACAGTCCAGCCCGAACTGCCAAGCCAGGTCTTCCCTGAACCGGAAACAAGCCTCCTGGGACCGGTTTCTGGGTAACACCCTTCATCAGCCAGGCTAGCTTGAATCCAGTGGCAAAGTGAGCAAGGGACCCACGTCTGGGCATACCCTGCCAACTTAGGGCTTACAAAGCAAACACAAGGAGATGATAGACGGAGCGCTGAAATTATTCAGACACTCACCCCCAGTCACAGATCTGGGTTGAATCCATCATAATTCTTTAGCTCACTTCACCAACTCAGTTCAGACCCAGCTATATGCAAATCATTCTTGACCCTGTGCCTCATGGGAACAGTCCATCCTGAACTGCCAAGCCAGGTCTTCCTTAAACCGGAAACAAACATCCTGGGACCGGTTTCTAGGTAACACCCTTCATCAGCCAGGCTAGCTTGAATCCAGTGGCAAAGTGAGCAAGGGACCCACGTCTGGGCATACCCTGCCAACTTACGGCGAACAAAGCAAACACAAGGAGATGATAGACGGAGCGCTTAAACTTTTCAGACACTCACACCCAGTCACAGATCTGGGTTGAATCCATCATCATTCTTTAGCTCACTTCACCACCTCAGTTTAAACCCGGCTATATGCAAATCAGTCTTGACCCTGTGCCTCATGGGAACAGTCCAGCCCGAACTGCCAAGCCAGGTCTTCCCTGAACCAGAAACAAGCATCCTGGGACCGGTTTCTGGGTAACACCCTTCATCAGCCAGGCTAGCTTGAATCCAGTGGCAAAGTGAGCAAGGGACCCACGTCTGGGCATACCCTGCCAACTTAGTGCGAACAAAGCAAACACAAGGAGATGATAGACGGAGCGCTAAAACTTTTCAGACACTCACCCCCAGTCACAGATCTGGGTTGAATCCATCATCATTCGTTAGCTCACTTCACCACCTCAGATCAGACCCAGCTATATGCAAATCAGTCTTGACCCTGTGCCTCATTTGAACAGTCCAGCCCGAACAGCCAAGCCAGGTCTTCCCTGAACCGGAAACATGCATCCTGGGACCCGATTCTGGGTAACACCCTTTATCAGCCAGGCTGGCTTGAATCCAGAGGCAAAGTGAGCAAGGGACCCACGTCTGGGCATACCCTGCCAACTTAGGGGGAACAAAGCAAACACAAGGAGATGATAGACGGAGCGCTGAAACTTTTCAGACACTCACCCCCAGTCACAGATCTGGGTTGAATCCATCATCATTCTTTAGCTCACTTCACCACCTCAGTTCAGACCCAGCTATATGCAAATCATTCTTGACCCTGTGCCTCTTGGGAACAGTCCAGCCCGAACTGCCAAGCCAGGTCTTCCCTGAACCGGAAACAAGCATCATGGGACCGGTTTCTGGGTAACACCCTTCATCAGCCAGGCTAGCTTGAATCCAGTGGCAAAGTGAGCAAGGGACCCACGTCTGGGCATACCCTGCCAACTTAGGGCGAACAAAAAACACAAGGAGATGATAGACGGAGGGCTGAAACTTTTCAGACACTCACCCCCAGTCACAGATCTGCGTTGAATCCATCATCATTCTTTAGCTCACTTCACCACCTCAGTTCAGACCCAGCTATATGCAAATCAGTCTTGACCCTGTGCCTCATTTGAACAGTCCAGCCCGGACTGCCAAGCCAGGTCTTCCCTGAACCGGAAACAAGCATCCTGGGACCGGATTCTGGGTAACACCCTTTATCAGATAGGCTGGCTTGAATCCAGTGTCAAAGTGAGCAAGGGACCCACGTCTGGGCATACCCTGCCAAATTAGGGTGAACAAAGCAAACACAAGGAGATGATAGACGGAGCGCTGAAACTTTTCAGACACTCACCCCCAGTCACAGATCTGGGTTGAATCCATCATCATTCTTTAGCTCACTACACCACCTCAGTTCAGACCCAGCTATATGCAAATCATTCTTGACCCTGTGCTTCATGTGAACAGTCCAGCCCGAACTGCCAAGCCAGGTCTTCCCTGAACCGGAAACAAGCATCCTGGGACCGGTTTCTGGGTAACACCCTTCATCAGCCAGGCTAGCTTGAATCCAGTGGCAAAGTGAGCAAGGGACCCACGTCTGGGCATACCCTGCCAAC
Organism: Calotriton arnoldi; assembly: GCA_963921515.1. Lineage (NCBI taxonomy): Eukaryota > Metazoa > Chordata > Amphibia > Caudata > Salamandridae > Calotriton > Calotriton arnoldi. The sequence goes on from CAWUFW010002047.1 coordinate 988,486, forward strand.
TTAGGGCGAACAAAGCAAACACAAAGAGATGATAGACGGAGCGCTTAAACTTTTCAGACACTCACCCCCAGTCACAGATCTGGGTAGAATCCATCATCATTCTTTAGCTCACTTCACCACCTCAGTTCAGACCCAGCTATATGCAAATCAGTCTTGACCCTGTGCCTCATACGAACAGTCCAGCCCGAACTGCCAAGCCAGGTCTTCCCTAAACCGGAAACAAGCATCCTGGGACCGGTTTCTTGGTAACACCCTTCATCAGCCAGGCTAGCTTGAATCCAGTGGCAAAGTGAGCAAGGGACCCACGTCTGGGCATACCCTGCCAACTTAGGGCGAACAAAGCAAACACAAGGAGATGATAGACGGAGCGCTGAAACTTTTCAGACACTCACCCCCTGTCACAGATCTGGGTTGAATCCATCATCATTCGTTAGCTCACTTCACCACCTCAGTTCAGACCCAGCTATATGCAAATCAGTCTTGACCCTGTGCCTCTTTTGAACAGTCCAGCCCGAACTGCTAAGCCAGGTCTTCCCTGAACCGGAAACAAGCATCCCTGGACCGGATTCTGGATAACACCCTTTATCAGCCAGGCTGGCTTGAATCCAGTGGCAAAGTGAGCAAGGGACCCATGTTTTGGCATACCCTGCCAACTTAGGGCGAACAAAGCAAACACAAGGAGATGATAGATGGAGCGCTTAAACTTTTCAGACACTCACCCCCAGTCACAGATCTGGGTTGAATCCATCATCATTCTTTAGCTCACTTCACCACCTCAGTTCAGACCCAGCTATATGCAAATCAGTCTTGAACCTGTGCCCCATTGGAACAGTCCAGCCCGAACTGCCAAGCCAGGTCTTCCCTGAAACGTAAACAAGCATCCTGGGACCGGTTTCTGGGTAACACCCTTCATCAGCCAGGCTAGCTTGAATCCAGTGGCAAAGTGAGCAAGGGACCCACGTCTGGGCATAACCTTCCAACTTAGGGCGAACAAAGCAAACACAAGGAGATGATAGATGGAGCGCTGAAACTTTTCAGACACTCACCTCCAGTCACAGATCTGGGTTGAATCCATCATCATTCTTTAGCTCACTTCACCACCTCAGTTCAGACCCATCTATATGCAAATCATTCTTGACCCTGTGCCTCATGGGAACAGTCCAGCCCGAACTGCCAAGCCAGGTCTTCCCTGAACCGTAAACAAGCATCCTGGGACCGGTTTCTGGGTAACACCCTTCATCAGCCAGGCTAGCTTGAATCCAGTGGCAAAGTGAGCAAGGGACCCATGTTTTGGCATACCCTGCCAACTTAGGGCGAACAAAGCAAACACAAGGAGATGATAGACGGAGCGCTTCAACTTTTCAGACACTCACCTCCATTCACAGATCTGGGTTGAATACATCATCTTTCTTTAGCTCACTTCACCACCTCAGTTCAGACCCAGCTATATGAAAATCAGTCTTGACCCTGTGCCTCATGGGAACAGTCCAGCCCGAACTGCCAAGCCAGGTCTTCCCTGAACGGGAAACAAGCATCCTGGGACCAGTTTCTGGGTAAAACCCTTCATCAGCCAGGCTAGCTTGAATCCAGTGGCAAAGTGAGTAAGGGACCCACGTCTGGGCGTACCCTGCCAACTTAGGGCAAACAAAGCAAACACAAGCAGATGATAGACGGAGCGCTGAAACTTTTCAGACACTCACCCCCAGTCACAGATCTGGGTTGAATCCATCATCATTCTTTAGCTCACTTCACCACCTCAGTTCAGACCCAGCTATATGCAAATCAGTCTTGACCCTGTGCCTCATTTGAACAGTCCAGCCCGAACTGCCAAGCCAGGTCTTCCCTGAACCGGAAACAAGCATCCTTGGACCGGTTTCTGGGTAACTCCCTTATCAGCAAGGCTAGCTTGAATCCAGTGGCAAAGTGAGCAAGGAACCCACGTCTGGGCATACCCTGCCAACTTAGGGCGAACAAAGCAAACACAAAGAGATGATAGACGGAGCGCTTAAAGTTTTCAGACACTCACCCCCAGTCACAGATCTGGGTTGAATCCATTATCATTCTTTAGCTCACTTCACCACCTCAGTTCAGACCCAGCTATATGCAAATCAGTCTTGACCCTGTGCCTCATGGGAACAGTCCAGCCCGAACTGCCAAGCCAGGTCTTCCCTAAACCGAAAACAAGCATCCTGGGACCGGTTTCTTGGTAACACCCTTCATCAGCCAGGCTAGCTTGAATCCAGTGGCAAAGTGAGCAAGGACCCACGTCTGGGCATACCCTGCCAACTTAGGGCGAACAAAGCAAACACAAGGAGATGATAGACGGAGCGCTGAAACTTTTCAGACACTCACCCCCTGTCACAAATCTGGGTTGAATCCATCATCATTCGTTAGCTCACTTCACCACCTCAGTTCAGACCCAGCTATATGCAAATCAGTCTTGACCCTGTGCCTCTTTTGAACAGTCCAGCCCGAACTGCCAAGCCAGGTCTTCCCTGAACCGGAAACAAGCATCCTGGGACCGGATTCTGGATAACACCCTTTATCAGCCAGGCTGGCTTGAATCCAGTGGCAAAGTGAGCAAGGGACCCATGTTTTGGCATACCCTGCCAACTTAGGGCAAACAAAGCAAACACAAGGAGATGATAGATGGAGCGCTTAAACTTTTCAGACACTCACCCCCAGTCACAGATCTGGGTTGAATCCATCATCATTCTTTAGCTCACTTCACCACCTCAGTTCAGACCCATCTATATGCAAATCATTCTTGACCCTGTGCCTCATGGGAACAGTCCAGCCCGAACTGCCAAGCCAGGTCTTCCCTGAACCGTAAACAAGCATCCTGGGACCGGTTTCTGGGTAACACCCTTCATCAGCCAGGCTAGCTTGAATCCAGTGGCAAAGTGAGTAAGGGACCCACGTTTGGGCAAACCCTGCCAACTTAGGGCGAACAAAGCAAACACAAGGAGATGATAGACGGAGCGCTTCAACTTTTCAGACACTCACCTACATTCACAGATCTGGGTTGAATACATCATCTTTCTTTAGCTCACTTCACCACCTCAGTTCAGACCCATCTATATGCAAATCATTCTTGACCCTGTGCCTCATGGGAACAGTCCAGCCTGAACTGCCAAGCCAGGTCTTCCCTGAACCGTAAACAAGCATCCTGGGACCGTTTTCTGGGTAACACCCTTCATCAGCCAGGCTAGCTTGAATCCAGTGGCAAAGTGAGCAAGGGACCCACGTCTGGGCATACCCTGCCAACTTAGGGCGAACAAAGCAAACACAAGGAGATGATAGACGGAGCGCTTCAACTTTTCAGACACTCACCTCCATTCACAGATCTGGGTTGAATACATCATCTTACTTTAGCTCACTTCACCACCTCAGTTCAGACCCAGCTATATGAAAATCAGTCTTGACCCTGTGCCTCATGGGAACAGTCCAGCCCGAACTGCCAAGCCAGGTCTTCCCTGAACGGGAAACAAGCATCCTGGGACCGGTTTCTGGGTAAAACCCTTCATCAGCCAGGCTAGCTTGAATCCAGTGGCAAAGTGAGTAAGGGACCCACGTCTGGGCGTACCCTGCCAACTTAGGGCAAACAAAGCAAACACAAGGAGATGATAGACAGAGCGCTGAAACTTTTCAGACACTCACCCCCAGTCACAGATCTGGGTTGAATCCATCATCATTCTTTAGCTCACTTCACCACCTCAGTTCAGACCCAGCTATATGCAAATCAGTCTTGACCCTGTGCCTCATTTGAACAGTCCACCCGAACTGCCAAGCCAGGTCTTCCCTGAACCGGAAACAAGCATCCTTGGACCGGTTTCTGGGTAACACCCTTTATCAGCCAGGCTAGCTAGAATCCAGTGGCAAAGTGAGCAAGGAACCCACGTCTGGGCATACCCTGCCAACTTAGGGTGAACAAAGCAAACACAAGAAGATGATAGACGGAGCGCTGAATCTTTTCAGACACTCCCCCCCAGTCACAGATCTGGGTTGAATCCATCATCATTCTTTAACTCACTTCACCACCTCAGTTCAGACCCAGCTATATGAAAATCAGTCTTGACCGTGGGCCTCATGGGAACAGTCGAGCCTGAACTGCCAAGCCAGGTCTTCCCTGAACCGGAAACAAGCATTCTGGGACCGGTTTCTGGGTAACACCCTTCATCAGCCAGGCTAGCTTGAACCCAGTGGCAAAGTGAGCAAGGGACCCACGTCTGGGCGTACCCTGCCAACTTAGGGCAAACAAAGCAAACACAAGGAGATGATAGACGGAGCGCTTAAACTTTTCAGACACTCACCCCCAGTCACAGATCTGGGTTGAATCCATCATCATTTTTTAGCTCACTTCACCACCTCAGTTCAGACCCAGCTATATGCAAATCAGTCTTGACCCTGTGCCTCATGGGAACAGTCCAGCCCGAACTGCCAAGCTAGGTCTTCCCTGAACCGGAAACAAGCATCCTGGGACCGGTTTCTGGGTAACACCCTTCATCAGCCAGGCTAGCTTGAATACAGTGGCAAAGTGAGCAAGGGACCCACGTCTGGGCATACCCTGCCAACTTAGGGCGAACAAAGCAAACACAAGGAGATGATAGACGGAGCGCTTAAACTTTTCAGACACTCACCCCCAGTCACAGATCTGGGTTGAATCCATCATCATTCTTTAGCTCACTTCACCACCTCAGTTCAGACCCAGCTATATGCAAATCAGTCTTGAACCTGTGCCCCATTGGAACAGTCCAGCCCGAACTGCCAAGCCAGGTCTTCCCTGAAACGTAAACAAGCATCCTGGGACCGGTTTCTGGGTAACACCCTTCATCAGCCAGGCTAGCTTGAATCCAGTGGCAAAGTGAGCAAGGGACCCACGTCTGGGCATAACCTTCCAACTTAGGGCGAACAAAGCAAACACAAGGAGATGATAGATGGAGCGCTGAAACTTTTCAGACACTCACCTCCAGTCACAGATCTGGGTTGAATCCATCATCATTCTTTAGCTCACTTCACCACCTCAGTTCAGACCCATCTATATGCAAATCATTCTTGACCCTGTGCCTCATGGGAACAGTCCAGCCCGAACTGCCAAGCCAGGTCTTCCCTGAACCGTAAACAAGCATCCTGGGACCGGTTTCTGGGTAACACCCTTCATCAGCCAGGCTAGCTTGAATCCAGTGGCAAAGTGAGCAAGGGACCCATGTTTTGGCATACCCTGCCAACTTAGGGCGAACAAAGCAAACACAAGGAGATGATAGACGGAGCGCTTCAACTTTTCAGACACTCACCTCCATTCACAGATCTGGGTTGAATACATCATCTTTCTTTAGCTCACTTCACCACCTCAGTTCAGACCCAGCTATATGAAAATCAGTCTTGACCCTGTGCCTCATGGGAACAGTCCAGCCCGAACTGCCAAGCCAGGTCTTCCCTGAACGGGAAACAAGCATCCTGGGACCAGTTTCTGGGTAAAACCCTTCATCAGCCAGGCTAGCTTGAATCCAGTGGCAAAGTGAGTAAGGGACCCACGTCTGGGCGTACCCTGCCAACTTAGGGCAAACAAAGCAAACACAAGCAGATGATAGACGGAGCGCTGAAACTTTTCAGACACTCACCCCCAGTCACAGATCTGGGTTGAATCCATCATCATTCTTTAGCTCACTTCACCACCTCAGTTCAGACCCAGCTATATGCAAATCAGTCTTGACCCTGTGCCTCATTTGAACAGTCCAGCCCGAACTGCCAAGCCAGGTCTTCCCTGAACCGGAAACAAGCATCCTTGGACCGGTTTCTGGGTAACTCCCTTTATCAGCAAGGCTAGCTTGAATCCAGTGGCAAAGTGAGCAAGGAACCCACGTCTGGGCATACCCTGCCAACTTAGGGCGAACAAAGCAAACACAAAGAGATGATAGACGGAGCGCTTAAAGTTTTCAGACACTCACCCCCAGTCACAGATCTGGGTTGAATCCATTATCATTCTTTAGCTCACTTCACCACCTCAGTTCAGACCCAGCTATATGCAAATCAGTCTTGACCCTGTGCCTCATGGGAACAGTCCAGCCCGAACTGCCAAGCCAGGTCTTCCCTAAACCGAAAACAAGCATCCTGGGACCGGTTTCTTGGTAACACCCTTCATCAGCCAGGCTAGCTTGAATCCAGTGGCAAAGTGAGCAAGGACCCACGTCTGGGCATACCCTGCCAACTTAGGGCGAACAAAGCAAACACAAGGAGATGATAGACGGAGCGCTGAAACTTTTCAGACACTCACCCCCTGTCACAAATCTGGGTTGAATCCATCATCATTCGTTAGCTCACTTCACCACCTCAGTTCAGACCCAGCTATATGCAAATCAGTCTTGACCCTGTGCCTCTTTTGAACAGTCCAGCCCGAACTGCCAAGCCAGGTCTTCCCTGAACCGGAAACAAGCATCCTGGGACCGGATTCTGGATAACACCCTTTATCAGCCAGGCTGGCTTGAATCCAGTGGCAAAGTGAGCAAGGGACCCATGTTTTGGCATACCCTGCCAACTTAGGGCAAACAAAGCAAACACAAGGAGATGATAGATGGAGCGCTTAAACTTTTCAGACACTCACCCCCAGTCACAGATCTGGGTTGAATCCATCATCATTCTTTAGCTCACTTCACCACCTCAGTTCAGACCCATCTATATGCAAATCATTCTTGACCCTGTGCCTCATGGGAACAGTCCAGCCCGAACTGCCAAGCCAGGTCTTCCCTGAACCGTAAACAAGCATCCTGGGACCGGTTTCTGGGTAACACCCTTCATCAGCCAGGCTAGCTTGAATCCAGTGGCAAAGTGAGTAAGGGACCCACGTTTGGGCAAACCCTGCCAACTTAGGGCGAACAAAGCAAACACAAGGAGATGATAGACGGAGCGCTTCAACTTTTCAGACACTCACCTACATTCACAGATCTGGGTTGAATACATCATCTTTCTTTAGCTCACTTCACCACCTCAGTTCAGACCCATCTATATGCAAATCATTCTTGACCCTGTGCCTCATGGGAACAGTCCAGCCTGAACTGCCAAGCCAGGTCTTCCCTGAACCGTAAACAAGCATCCTGGGACCGTTTTCTGGGTAACACCCTTCATCAGCCAGGCTAGCTTGAATCCAGTGGCAAAGTGAGCAAGGGACCCACGTCTGGGCATACCCTGCCAACTTAGGGCGAACAAAGCAAACACAAGGAGATGATAGACGGAGCGCTTCAACTTTTCAGACACTCACCTCCATTCACAGATCTGGGTTGAATACATCATCTTACTTTAGCTCACTTCACCACCTCAGTTCAGACCCAGCTATATGAAAATCAGTCTTGACCCTGTGCCTCATGGGAACAGTCCAGCCCGAACTGCCAAGCCAGGTCTTCCCTGAACGGGAAACAAGCATCCTGGGACCGGTTTCTGGGTAAAACCCTTCATCAGCCAGGCTAGCTTGAATCCAGTGGCAAAGTGAGTAAGGGACCCACGTCTGGGCGTACCCTGCCAACTTAGGGCAAACAAAGCAAACACAAGGAGATGATAGACAGAGCGCTGAAACTTTTCAGACACTCACCCCCAGTCACAGATCTGGGTTGAATCCATCATCATTCTTTAGCTCACTTCACCACCTCAGTTCAGACCCAGCTATATGCAAATCAGTCTTGACCCTGTGCCTCATTTGAACAGTCCACCCGAACTGCCAAGCCAGGTCTTCCCTGAACCGGAAACAAGCATCCTTGGACCGGTTTCTGGGTAACACCCTTTATCAGCCAGGCTAGCTAGAATCCAGTGGCAAAGTGAGCAAGGAACCCACGTCTGGGCATACCCTGCCAACTTAGGGTGAACAAAGCAAACACAAGAAGATGATAGACGGAGCGCTGAATCTTTTCAGACACTCCCCCAGTCACAGATCTGGGTTGAATCCATCATCATTCTTTAACTCACTTCACCACCTCAGTTCAGACCCAGCTATATGAAAATCAGTCTTGACCGTGGGCCTCATGGGAACAGTCGAGCCTGAACTGCCAAGCCAGGTCTTCCCTGAACCGGAAACAAGCATTCTGGGACCGGTTTCTGGGCAACACCCTTCATCAGCCAGGCTAGCTTGAACCCAGTGGCAAAGTGAGCAAGGGACCCACGTCTGGGCGTACCCTGCCAACTTAGGGCAAACAAAGCAAACACAAGGAGATGATAGACGGAGCGCTTAAACTTTTCAGACACTCACCCCCAGTCACAGATCTGGGTTGAATCCATCATCATTTTTAGCTCACTTCACCACCTCAGTTCAGACCCAGCTATATGCAAATCAGTCTTGACCCTGTGCCTCATGGGAACAGTCCAGCCCGAACTGCCAAGCTAGGTCTTCCCTGAACCGGAAACAAGCATCCTGGGACCGGTTTCTGGGTAACACCCTTCATCAGCCAGGCTAGCTTGAATACAGTGGCAAAGTGAGCAAGGGACCCACGTCTGGGCATACCCTGCCAACTTAGGGCGAACAAAGCAAACACAAGGAGATGATAGACGGAGCGCTTAAACTTTTCAGACACTCACCCCCAGTCACAGATCTGGGTTGAATCCATCATCATTCTTTAGCTCACTTCACCACCTCAGTTCAGTCCAGCTATATGCAAATCAGTCTTGACCCTGTGCCTCATGGGAACAGTCCAGCCCAAACTGCCAAGCCAGGTCTTCCCTAAACCGGAAACAAGCATCCTGGGACCGGTTTCTGGGAAACACCCTTCATCAGCCAGGCTAGCTTGAATCCAGTGGCAAAGTGAGTAAGGGACCCACGTCTGGGCATACCCTGCCAACTTAGGGCGAACAAAGCAAACACAAGGAGATGATAGACGGAGCGCAGAAACTTTTCAGACACTCACCCCCTGTCACAGATCTGGGTTGAATCCATCATAATTCGTTAGCTCACTTCACCACCTCAGTTCAGACCCAGCTATATGAAAATCAGTCTTGACAGTGGGCCTCATGGGAACAGTTGAGCCCGAACTGCCAAGCCAGGTCTTCCCTGAACCGGAAACAAGCATTCTGGGACCGGTTTCTGGGTAACACCCTTCATCAGCCAGGCTAGCTTGAACCCAGTGGCAAAGTGAGCAAGGGACCCACGTCTGGGCGTACCTTGCCAACTTAGGGAAAACAAAGCAAACACAAGGAGATGATAGACGGAGTGCTGAAACTTTTCAGACACTCACCCCCAGTCACAGATCTGGGTTGAATCCATCATCATTCTTTAGCTCACTTCACCACCTCAGTTCAGACCCAGCTATATGCAAATCAGTCTTGACCCTGTGCCTCATTTGAACAGTCCAGCCTGAACTGCCAAGCCAGGTCTTCCCTGAACCGGAAACAAGCATCCTGGGACCGGTATCTGAGTAACACCCTTTATCAGCCTGGCTAGCTTGAATCTAGTGGCAAAGTGAGCAAAGGACCGACGTCTGGGCATACCCTGCCAACTTAGAGCGAACAAAGGAAACACAAGGAGATGATAGACGGAGCGTTGAAAATTTTAAGACACTCACCCCCAGTCACAGATCTGGGTTGAATCCATCATCATTCTTTAGCTCACTTCACCACCTCAGTTCAGACCCAGCTATAAGCAAATCATTCTTGACCCTGTGCCTCATGGGAACAGTCTAGCCCGAACTGCCAAGCCAGGTCTTCCCTGAACCGGAAACAAGCATCCTGGGACCGGTTTCTGGGTAACACCCTTCATCAACCAGGCTAACTTGAATCCAGTGGCAAAGTGAGCAAGGGACCCATGTCTGGGCATACCCTGCCAACTTAGGGCGAACAAAGCAAACAGAAGGAGATGATAGACGGAGCGCTGAAACCTTGCAGACACTAACCCCCAGTCACAGATCAGGGTTGAATCCATCATCATTCTTTAGCTCACTTCACCACCTCAGTTCAGACCCAGCTATATGCAAATCAGTCTTGACCCTGTGCCTCATGGGAACAGTCCAGCCTGAAATGCCAAGCCAGGTTCTTCCCTGAACCGGAAACAAGCATCCTGGGACCGGTTTCTGGGTAACACCCTTCATCAGCCAGGCTAGCTTGAATCCAGTGGCAAAGTGAGCAAGGGACCTACGTCTGGGCATACCCTGCCAACTTAGGGCAAACAAAGCAAGCACAAGGAGATGATAGACGGAGCGCTGAAACTTTTCAGACACTCACCCCCTGTCACAGATCTGGGTTGAATCCATCAAAATTCTTTAGCTCACTTCACCACCTCAGTTCAGACCCAGCTATATGAAAATCAGTCTTGACCGTGTGCCTTATGGGAACAGTCCAGCCTGAACTGCCAAGCCAGGTCTTCCCTGAACCGGAAACAAGCATCCTGGGACCGGTTTCTGGGTAACACCCTTCATCAGCCAGGCTAGCTTGAATCCAGTGGCAAAGTGAGCAAGGGACCCACGTCTGGGCGTACCCTGCCAACTAAGGGCGAACAAAGCAAACACAAGGAGATAATAGACGGAGTGCTGAAACTTTTTGTCGGGTCTGAAGTCCAATCCACGTGAGATTCCACAGGAGCAAAGAAATTAGTTCCCCCCCACCTTTAGACAACAACTCCTGGAGGAGGTATAGTAACTCACTCACAAGACGCTGCTAACCAAAAGTAAGGGGAATAACGCATAGAGTGACCACCACTCTTTCCCCAGAGATGACACCAGGTAGCGTGGTAGTGGGGAGCTGGTCCCACAGAGAAGCTAAACAAAAGAGATAACAAATAAGACTGGTCTTACTCCTCAAGAACTAAACAGTAGTCAAGAACATTAATGCATGTCACTTCCCAACATATGCAGTTCACTTACCAGTGATAGAGTCCCAGGATATTCTGATATTTCTCAGCGTCCTATGAGCGCATAACCCAGGCCCAATCGATGAAAGACCAGGAAGTGCAGGTAAGGGAATACTGAGAAGATGAACGACTAAGGGACGACAAACACAACCACTCACTTCCACAACCACTCAAGGTCACGTTGGGTGATTCAAAAAGAGGGAGAGTCCCCTAGTTTGTTAAGGGGAGTGGGGATTCCAAGAATTACTGACCGGCTCCGTAGGGAAAGGAGCGGATCAGCGGCACTCACGCTTTCACGAAAGCGGGAGAGGAAAAGACGGCGTGGCGCGCTGGCCGGCTCCGTAGGGAGAGGAGCGGATCAGCGGCGCACACGCTTTCAAGAAAGCGGGACTGGAAAAGATGGCGTGGCGCGCTGGCCGGCTCCGTAGAGAGAGGAGCGGATCAGCGGCGCACACGCTTTCAAGAAAGCGGGACAGGAAAGATGGCGTGGCGCGCTGGCCGGCTCCGTAGGGAGAGGAGCGGATCAGAGGCGCACACGCTTCTCGAAGGTGGGTCGGCAATAGATGGCGTGACGCGCTGGCCGGCTCCGTGGGGAAAAGAGCGGATCAGCGGCACAGACGCTTTCACGAAGGCAGGTCAGCAAAGGAAGGCGTGGCACGCTGGCCGGCTCCGTGGGGAGAGGAGCGGATCAGCGAGACACACGCTCGTCAGGGAAGGAACAGAACTTCTGATGGATAGCAGAAGTAGACAAGGCAACTCGGGATAGAAGAGTTCAAGCCGGATACCAGGAATCAATCCAAAGAGCAGGTACTCAACTCCGAGCTCGAAGGGGGCGTGGTCACTAGTTAGGGATAGTAAGTCAAGCATTGGCAATTGGGTGAGACGGCCTCTTATAGCAGGTAGGGGTCGTCACAAAAGAACTCACACTGTGAACTAACGAGGGAAGTACACATGCATCAAGGTACCGACATTTCTCCTACAAGGGCATCTGCTGCCGAAATCCTAACAGTTCTCCCACCCAAAGGCCTATTCCCGGGCGGGGTTTTGAAGGATGGAGGGCATGGAATCTGCGAATCAACACAGGGGCATGAATATTTTCAGCAGGCTCCCAGGACCTATCCTCTGGGGCATAGCCTACCCAATCAATGAGGTACTGTATTTTGCCTCTGTGTTTGCGGGAATCTAAAATCATGTTCACTTCATATTCCTCTTCACCCTCTATGATTATTGGGGGAGGAGGCTTCTCAGGGACTAGAGGGGGTATGTATCTTTTGACTAAGGAGCAATGAAATACAGGGTGTATTTGCATGTCGTCTGGCAACTGCAGGTGTACTGTAACAGGTGTTATTACTCTCTTTACCAGATAAGGACCTATGTATCTAGGTTGTAATTTTTTAGAGCCTCTCAATCTCAGATTTCTAGTTGATAACCACACCTTGTCTCCTACTTGATAAGCAGGTTCAGGACGTCTGTGTTTATCAGCCTGTAGTTTCATGGCTTCTTTGGCTCGGTGTAATTCTTTTTTGCGTTGTCCCAGTTGGACAAAAGAACTTTGTGATGATCTTTAAGAGCAGGGATACTCTCTAATTCTGAGGGAAGAGAAATAGGCAGGAATTTAGGGTGTTGTGCTAATGTGAAAAGAAAGGAGACACACCAGTAGAAGAATGTGTGGAATTGTTATAGGCAAATTCAGCCATAGGGAGAGCTCGGGACCAGTCACTTGTGATTGTGGCTAACAGACAACGTAAATATTGTTCTAAAGTCTGGTTAGTTCTTTCGGTTTGACCATCGGTTTGGGGATGATAAGCGGTGGAGAGTCTGTGATCTATACCCAGTGTCTTACACATGCCTTGCCAAAATTTGGACACAAATTGGGCCCCTCTGTCTGAAATGATTATCGAAGGAAGACCATGTAATCTGATTACATGTTCTAGAAAAATATGCACTAATTCTTTGGATGTGGGTAAGTTTTTTAGAGGGACAAAATGGGCCATCTTGGTTAACATATCTACCACTACAAAGATGGTGTTGTATCCCTGACTTCTCGGGAGATCTGTAATAAAATCCATGCTAATGGAATGCCAGGGGGAAGGGGAACGGCAGTGGTTCTCAATAACCCGGCCGGAGCACAATGTGAGGCTTTTTGTCGAGCACAGGTGGAACACGAATTGACAAAGGCTATAATATCTTTGGCCATTTCTTCCCACCAAAACCATCTCTGACAGATCTTGAGGGTTTTGCTACTCCCTGGATGTCCAGCCAGTGAGCTATTGTGGCACCAGAGCAATAGTTGTTTTTGCAATGCAACAGTTGGTATGTATAATTTGTTTTCGTGATAATACAACTGGTCTCTGATCTGATTCAGGGGATCGTTTTCCCATTCTTCAGAAGGGATGGTACAGTAGTATTCTTTTAGTTTGTCTATAAACCCCAAGGGAGTGACGTCCCCATGGCATTCTACCCCTATAATTTTTTTGTCAGAAAAAAAGGGGGATAACATTCAGGAGAGGCAACTTTCTCTGGACCAAGTCGAGAGAGTGCATCTGCCTTGCCATGTTGAGATCCAGGGCGATAAGTGATAACGAAATCATACTCACTAAAGAATGAAACCCATCTCATTTGACGGGGAGTAAGTGCTCGTGCTGACCGAAAATATTGGAGATTTCTATGATCAGAGTAGATGGTAACTATATGTGGGGATCCTAACAAATAGTGTCTCCACTCCTGGAAGGCAAGCTTGATGGCCAATAGTTCACGTTCTCCAATTGTGTAGTTCTGTTCAGCAGGCAATAGGGTTTTAGAATAGTAAGCAACAGGATGCAAGCGTCCTGTGTTAGTATCTCTCTGAGAGAGAACTCCTCCCACCGCATACTGAGAAGCGTCTGCTTCAACGTAATAAGGTTGCGTATTATCAGCATGTTTGATGACAGGAGCGGTAGTGAATCGTTCCTTTAAAATGCAGAAGGCTCGTTCTGCTTCTTGATTCCATTCAAACTGTACTCCTTTCCGCAGAAGTCGAGTAATGGGTGTTAATAATTCAGAAAAGTGATCTATAAATCTGCGGTAAAAATTGGCAAAACCTATAAAAGATTGCACCTCTTTTACTGTACAGGGACTAGACCAGTTAACCAAGGCTTCTATCTTTTTGGGGTCCATATGTACGCCTTCAGGAGATATCACAAATCCTAGAAACTCCACTCTGGTGGTATGGAAGGTGCTCTTGTCAAGTTTGGCGAATAATTGGTTTTCCTTCAGTGTTTTCAAGATTTTTGTAACGTGGATAATATGATCTTGTTCTGTTTGTGAATAAATCAGGATATCGTCGATATAGACGATCACGAAGACATCAAGGTATTCTCTTAGTATTTCGTTAACAAAAAATTGAAATGCCGCTGGAGCATTACAAAGACCAAACGGCATTACGCAGTACTCAAATAACCCAAATTTGGTACGGAATGCTGTTTTCCATTCATCTCCATGTTTAATACGAATGAGATGGTAGGCTCCTCTAAGATCTATTTTGGTAAAGATCTTAGCTCCTCGTACCTGATCCAAAAGAACTGAAATAAGTGGTAGGGGATATTTATTCTTTATGGTGACTTTGTTAAGGGCGCGATAATCCAAACACGCACGAAGACCCCTTCTCGCTTTGGAATAAAAAAGATGGGAGAGGACACTGGAGATGTAGAGTGACGTATGAACCCTTTTTCCAGCATTTCTTCGATGTATTTCTGCAGGTATTCAGTTTCAGGTGCAGTTAGGGCATAAATACGACTAACTGGCAAGGTTGCTCCGGGTACTAAATCAATGCGACAATCATAGCTTCTGTGCGGAGGTAAGGCAGAGGCTTTAACTTCGTCAAAGACAGTTAGGTATTCCTCATAGTGCGCCGGAAGGTCAGGAACTGTGGACATTATATGTACCGCACAGCAAAGCGAACTATTCCATTCACTTGCTTCTTGGTAACAGTTTATCATGCAATGATGAGATTTTAGTGTCACTGTTCGAGTCACCCAGTCTATTTGGGGATTGTGAACTTGTAGCCAGGGAACCCCCAGGATAGCGCCGAAATTGGGGGTGTCTATAAGATCAAAGACTATAGATTCTGAATGTCCGTTATTACACACCATTACAATCGGGGAGTCTGATAGGTAATCAATCCAGATGATAACTCAGACCCATCTACCGCTCTCACCGGTTCAGGATGAGGTTTCAATAAGAAAGGGATTCCGACATCTCGGGCCAACTGAATATCAAGAAAATTCCCTGTGGCCCCTGAGTCCAATAATATAGACATGTTCTTTCGACATTGAGGAGATATCACCAAAGTAATGGACAAGGTAAAGTGTCTTGGTACTAGGGGAAGGATTTTCTTTGTGGTAGAGACCGTAGAAAAGACAACACTTGAAGAATTGGTCTCTGCTTTCTTCAAGTCTTCTAGTTTTCCTCCATATAAGTAGGAAGAATACTACTTGCGATTTTCTTAGCAACGGAACGAGGTCTGATTGGACACTCACGAGCATAATGTCCTCCTTTCCCGCAATATAAACAGAGATTGTTCTTTCTCCTCTTGTCTTTTTCTTCAGCAGACAGCGGACTCCTCAGTCCTCCAATCTGCATAGGCTCAGCAACGTCTTTAATGTCTTTCTTTTCAGGTTTTAACATATATTTAGAAAGAGTAAGACGTGATTTTTCCCCTTTCCTTTCATGGAGTCTATGATCCAACTTGACCGTCATATCTATGAAGGCAGAGCAGTCATCAGGAGGATCTACTATTTGAGACAACAAATCTTTAAGTTCATCGTTTAACCCTCGATAAAACAGAGAGGTTCTTTTTCCTCAGGCCAATGCGTTTCAGCTACCAGCCTATTAAAGTTAGTTATATACGTAAGTAGGTCCTTGGATCCCTGCCTAAGATTGAGAAGAGCATTATCGCTGGCCTGCATAAAGGTATGTTTTGAAAAAAGACTCTTCATCTTATCCTGAAATAGCATAAAGTCATATAATAATGGATCGTTGTTTTCTACCAATGGAACAGCCCAATCTGCAGCATTGCCTGCTAAATAAGATATAACAAAGGCTACTTTAGCAGCGTCGTCTGGAAACGATGCCGCCTTACACAGGAACTGTAGCTGACATTGGTTCATGAAGACGCTAAATCTAGCACTGTCTCCGTTGAACCTCTCTGGCATAGCTAGTGGAACTGGGCTGGGAGTATGAACAGTAAAGTGAACAGGAGGTATGTTGCTATCTACCCTTGTGGAGGAATTGGGACTATGGGACGGAACTGAAAAATGCGCAGGCTGAATGTAACTTTTCCGGGTCTTTGGAAGGGTACCAGGGTTCCTAGGGTCTACTGAATTCTGTGACTTTGATTGTAGTAACTCTGTCTGTAATCTCTGATTTTCAGACCTTAACCTCCCTACCTCCGATTGCAATTCAACTAGAACTGCCGCAAGTTCCTCTACTGAGGGACCTAATAAAGATGAGTGGAGAGAGGGATCTAGAGGGGCGCTAGCCCCGTCAGTATTCATCTTTGCTCAGGTGGAAATAACTCTTGGGCTTGACTTTCTGTCGGGTCTGAAGTCCAATCCACGTGAGATTCCACAGGAGCAAAGAAATTAGTTCCCCCCACCTTTAGACAACAACTCCTGGAGGAGGTATAGTAACTCACTCACAAGACGCTGCTAACCAAAAGTAAGGGGAATAACGCATAGAGTGACCACCACTCTTTCCCCAGAGATGACACCAGGTAGCGTGGTAGTGGGGAGCTGGTCCCACAGAGAAGCTAAACAAAAGAGATAACAAATAAGACTGGTCTTACTCCTCAAGAACTAAACAGTAGTCAAGAACATTAATGCATGTCACTTCCCAACATATGCAGTTCACTTACCAGTGATAGAGTCCCAGGATATTCTGATATTTCTCAGCGTCCTATGAGCGCATAACCCAGGCCCAATCGATGAAAGACCAGGAAGTGCAGGTAAGGGAATACTGAGAAGATGAACGACTAAGGGACGACAAACACAACCACTCACTTCCACAACCACTCAAGGTCACGTTGGGTGATTCAAAAAGAGGGAGAGTCCCCTAGTTTGTTAAGGGGAGTGGGGATTCCAAGAATTACTGACCGGCTCCGTAGGGAAAGGAGCGGATCAGCGGCACTCACGCTTTCACGAAAGCGGGAGAGGAAAAGACGGCGTGGCGCGCTGGCCGGCTCCGTAGGGAGAGGAGCGGATCAGCGGCGCACACGCTTTCAAGAAAGCGGGACTGGAAAAGATGGCGTGGCGCGCTGGCCGGCTCCGTAGAGAGAGGAGCGGATCAGCGGCGCACACGCTTTCAAGAAAGCGGGACAGGAAAAGATGGCGTGGCGCGCTGGCCGGCTCCGTAGGGAGAGGAGCGGATCAGAGGCGCACACGCTTTCTCGAAGGTGGGTCGGCAATAGATGGCGTGACGCGCTGGCCGGCTCCGTGGGGAAAAGAGCGGATCAGCGGCACAGACGCTTTCACGAAGGCAGGTCAGCAAAGGAAGGCGTGGCACGCTGGCCGGCTCCGTGGGGAGAGGAGCGGATCAGCGAGACACACGCTCGTCAGGGAAGGAACAGAACTTCTGATGGATAGCAGAAGTAGACAAGGCAACTCGGGATAGAAGAGTTCAAGCCGGATACCAGGAATCAATCCAAAGAGCAGGTACTCAACTCCGAGCTCGAAGGGGGCGTGGTCACTAGTTAGGGATAGTAAGTCAAGCATTGGCAATTGGGTGAGACGGCCTCTTATAGCAGGTAGGGGTCGTCACAAAAGAACTCACACTGTGAACTAACGAGGGAAGTACACATGCATCAAGGTACCGACATTTCTCCTACAAGGGCATCTGCTGCCGAAATCCTAACACTTTTCAGACACTCACCCCCAGATCTGGGTTGAATCCATCATCATTCTTTAGCTCACTTCACCACCTCAGTTCAGACCCAGCTATATGCAAATCAGTCTTGACCCTGTGCCTCATTTGAACAGTCCAGCCTGAACTGCCAAGCCAGGTCTTCCCTGAACCGGAAACAAGCATCCTTGGACCGGTTTCTGAGTAACACCCTTTATCAGCCAGGCTAGCTGGAATCTAGTGGCAAAGTGAGCAAAGGACCGACGTCTGGGCATACCCTGCCAACTTAGGGCGAACAAAGGAAACACAAGGAGATGATAGACGGAGCGCTGAAAATTTTCAGACACTCACCCCCAGTCACAGATCTGGGTTGAATCCATCATCATTCTTTAGCTCACTTCACCACCTCAGTTCAGACCCAGCTATAAGCAAATCATTCTTGACCCTGTGCCTCATGGGAACAGTCTAGCCCGAACTGCCAAGCCAGGTCTTCCCTGAACCGGAAACAAGCATCCTGGGACCGGTTTCTGGGTAACACCCTTCATCAACCAGGCTAACTTGAATCCAGTGGCAAAGTGAGCAAGGGACCCATGTCTGGGCATACCCTGCCAACTTAGGGCGAACAAAGCAAACAGAAGGAGATGATAGACGGAGCGCTGAAACTTTTCAGACACTCACCCGCAGTCACAGATCTGGGTTGAATCCATCATCATTCTTTAGCTCAATTCACCACCTCAGTTCAGACCCAGCTATATGCAAATCAGTCTTGACCCTGTGCCTCATGGGAACAGTCCAGCCCGAACTGCCAAGCCAGGTCTTCCCTGAACCGGAAACAAGCATCCTGGGACCGGTTTCTGGGTAACACCCTTCATCAGCCAGGCTAGCTTGAATCCATTGGCAAAGTGAGCAAGGGACCCACGTCTGGGCGTACCCTGCCAACTAAGGGCGAACAAAGCAAACACAAGGAGATGATAGACGGAGTGCTGAAACTTTTCAGACACTCACCCCCAGATCTGGGTTGAATCCATCATCATTCTTTAGCTCACTTCACCACCTCAGTTCAGACCCAGCTATATGCAAATCAGTCTTGACCCTGTGCCTCATTTGAACAGTCCAGCCTGAACTGCCAAGCCAGGTCTTCCCTGAACCGGAAACAAGCATCCTTGGACCGGTTTCTGAGTAACACCCTTTATCAGCCAGGCTAGCTTGAATCTAGTGGCAAAGTGAGCAAAGGACCGACATCTGGGCATACCCTGCCAACTTAGGGCGAACAAAGGAAACACAAGGAGATGATAGACGGAGCGCTGAAAATTTTCAGACACTCACCCCCAGTCACAGATCTGGTTTGAATCCATTATCATTCTTTAGCTCACTTCACCACCTCAGTTCAGACCCAGCTATATGCAAATCATTCTTGACCCTGTGCCTCATGGGAACAGTCCAGCCCGAACTGCCAAGCCAGGTCTTCCCTGAACCGGAAACAAGCATCCTGGGACCGGTTTCTAGGTAACACCCTTCATCAACCAGGTTAACTTGAATCCACTGGCAAAGTGAGCAAGGGACCCATGTCTGGGAACAGCCTGCCAACTTAGGGCGAACAAAGCAAACACAAGGAGATGATAGACGGAGCGCTGAAACCTTTCAGACACTCACCCCCAGTCACAAATCTGGTTTGAATCCATCATTATTCTTTAGCTCACTTCACCACCTCAGTTCAGACCCAGCTATATGCAAATCAGTCTTGAGCCTGTGCCTCATGGGAACAGTCCATCCTTAACTGTCAAGCCAGGTCTTCCCTGAACCGGAAACAAGCATCCTGGGACCGGTTTCTGGGTAACACCCTTCATCAGCCAGGCTAGCTTGAATCAAGTGTCAAAGTGAGCAAGGGACCCACGTCTGGGCATACCCTGCCAACTTAGAGCGAACAAAACAAACACAAGGAGATGATAGACGGAGCGCTGAAACTTTTCAGACACTCACCCCCAGTCACAGATCTGGGTTGAATCCATCATCATTCTTTAGCTCACTTCACCACCTCAGTTCAGACCCAGCTATATGCAAATCAGTCTTGACCCTGTGCCTCATGGGAACAGTCCAGCCCGAACTGCCAAGCCAGGTCTTCCCTGAACCGGAAACAAGCATCCTGGGACCGGTTTCTGGGTAACACCCTTCATCAGCCAGGCTAGCTTGAATACAGTGGCAAAGTGAGCAAGGGACCCACGTCTGGGCATACCCTGCCAACTTAGGGCAAACAAAGCAAACACAAGGAGATGATAGACGGAGCGCTTAAACTTTTCAGACACTCACCCCCAGTCACAGATCTGGGTTGAATCCATCATCATTCTTTAGCTCACTTCACCACCTCAGTTCAGTACAGCTATATGCAAATCAGTCTTGACCCTGTGCCTCATGGGAACAGTCCAGCCCAAACTGCCAAGCCAGGTCTTCCCTAAACCGGAAACAAGCATCCTGGGACCGGTTTCTGGGAAACACCCTTCATCAGCCAGGCTAGCTTGAATCCAGTGGCAAAGTGAGCAAGGGACCCACGTCTGGGCATACCCTGCCAACTTAGGGCGAACAAAGCAAACACAAGGAGATGATAGACGGAGCGCAGAAACTTTTCAGACACTCACCCCCTGTCACTGATCTGGGTTGAATCCATCATCATTCGTTAGCTCACTTCACCACCTCAGTTCAGACCCACCTATATGCAAATCAGTCTTGACCCTGTGCCTCATTTGAACAGTCCAGCCCGAACTGCCAAGCCAGGTCTTCCCTGAATCAAGCATCTTTGGACTGGTTTCTGGGTAACACCCTTTATCAGCCAGGCTAGCTTGAATCCAGTGGCAAAGTGAGCAAGGAACCCACGTCTGGGCATACCCTGCCAACTTAGGGTGAACAAAGCACACACAAGAAGATGATAGACGGAGCGCTGAAACTTTTCAGACACTCACCCCCAGTCACAGATCTGGGTTGAATCCATCATCATTCTTATCTCACTTCACCACCTCAGTTCAGACCCAGCTATATGCAAATCAGTCTTGACCCTGTGCCTCTTTTGAACAGTCCAGCCCGAACTGCCAAGCCAGGTCTTCCCTGAACCAGTAACAAGCATCCTGGGACCGGTTTCTGGGTAACACCCTTTATCAGCCAGGCTGGCTTGAATCCAGTGGCAAAGTGAGCAAGGGACCCACGTCTGGGCATACCCTGCCAACTTAGGGCGAACAAAGCAAACACAAGGAGATGGCAGACGGAGCGCTGAAACTTTTCAGACATTCACCCCCAGTCACAGATCTGGGTTGAATCCATCATCATTCTTTAGCTCACTTCACCACCTCAGTTCAGACCCAGCTATATGCTAATCATTCTTGACCCTGTGCCTCATGGGAACAGTCCAGCCCGAACTGCCAAGCCAGGTCTTCCCTGAACCGGAAACAAGCATCTTTGGACCGGTTTCTGGGTAACACCCTTTATCAGCCAGGCTAGCTTGAATCCAGTGGCAAAGTGAGCAAGGAACCCACGTCTGGGCATACCCTGCCAACTTAGGGTGAACAAAGCAAACACAAGAAGATGATAGACGGAGCGCTGAAACTTTTCAGACACTCACCCCCAGTCACAGATCTGGGTTGAATCCATCATCATTCTTTAACTCACTTCACCACCTCAGTTCAGACCCAGCTATATGAAAATCAGTCTTGACCGTGGGCTTCATGGGAACAGTTGAGCCCGAACTGCCAAGCCAGGTCTTCCCTGAACCGGAAACAAGCATTCTGGGACCGGTTTCTGGGTAACACCCTTCATCAGCCAGGCTAGCTTGAACCCAGTGGCAAAGTGAGCAAGGGACCCACGTCTGGGCGTACCTTGCCAACTTAGGGCAAACAAAGCAAACACAAGGAGATGATAGACGGAGTGCTGAAACTTTTCAGACACTCACCCCCAGTCACAGATCTGGGTTGAATCCATCATCATTCTTTAGCTCACTTCACCACCTCAGTTCAGACCCAGCTATATGCAAATCAGTCTTGACCCTGTGCCTCATTTGAACAGTCCAGCCTGAACTGCCAAGCCAGTTCTTCCCTGAACCGGAAACAAGCATCCTGGGACCGGTTTCTGAGTAACACCCTTTATCAGCCAGGCTAGCTTGAATCCAGTGGCAAAGTGAGCAAAGGACCGACGTCTGGGCATACCCTGCCAACTTAGGGCGAACAGAGGAAACACAAGGAGATGATAGACGGAGCGCTGAAAATTTTCAGACACTCACCCCCAGTCACAGATCTGGGTTGAATCCATCATCATTCTTTAGCTCACTTCACCACCTCAGTTCAGACCCAGCGATATGCAAATCATTCTTGACCCTGTGCCTCATGGGAACAGTCTAGCCCGAACTGCCAAGCCAGGGCTTCCCTGAACCGGAAACAAGCATCCTGGGACCGGTTTCTGGGTAACACCCTTCATCAACCAGGCTAACTTGAATCCAGTGGCAAAGTGAGCAAGGGACCCATGTCTGGGCATACCCTGCCAACTTAGGGCGAACAAAGCAAACAGAAGGAGATGATAGACGGAGCGCTGAAACCTTTCAGACACTAACCCCCAGTCACAGATCTGGGTTGAATCCATCATCATTCTTTAGCTCACTTCACCACCTCAGTTCAGACCCAGCTATATGCAAATCATTCCTGACCCTGTGCCTCATGGGAACAGTCCAGCCTGAAATGCCATGCCAGGTTCTTCCCTGAACCGGAAACAAGCATCCTGGGACCGGTTTCTGGGTTACACCCTTCATCAGCCAGGCTAGCTTGAATCCAGTGGCAAAGTGAGCAAGGGACCCACGTCTGGGCGTACCTTGCCAACTTAGGGCAAACAAAGCAAACACAAGGAGATGATAGACGGAGTGCTGAAACTTTTCAGACACTCACCCCCAGTCACAGATCTGGGTTGAATCCATCATCATTCTTTAGCTCACTTCACCACCTCAGTTCAGACCCAGCGATATGCAAATCATTCTTGACCCTGTGCCTCATGGGAACAGTCTAGCCCGAACTGCCAAGCCAGGGCTTCCCTGAACCGGAAACAAGCATCCTGGGACCGGTTTCTGGGTAACACCCTTCATCAACCAGGCTAACTTGAATCCAGTGGCAAAGTGAGCAAGGGACCCATGTCTGGGCATACCCTGCCAACTTAGGGCGAACAAAGCAAACAGAAGGAGATGATAGACGGAGCGCTGAAACCTTTCAGACACTAACCCCCAGTCACAGATCTGGGTTGAATCCATCATCATTCTTTAGCTCACTTCACCACCTCAGTTCAGACCCAGCTATATGCAAATCATTCCTGACCCTGTGCCTCATGGGAACAGTCCAGCCTGAAATGCCATGCCAGGTTCTTCCCTGAACCGGAAACAAGCATCCTGGGACCGGTTTCTGGGTAACACCCTTCATCAGCCAGGCTAGCTTGAATCCAGTGGCAAAGTGAGCAAGGGACCCACGTATGGGCGTACCCTGCCAACTAAGGGCGAACAAAGCAAACACAAGGAGATGATAGACGGAGCGCTGAAACCTTTCAGACACTCACCCCCAGTCACAAATCTGGGTTGAATCCATCATCATTCTTTAGCTCACTTCACCACCTCAGTTCAGACCCAGCTATATGCAAATCAGTCTTGAGCCTGTGCCTCATGGGAACAGTCCATCCTTAACTGTCAAGCCAGGTCTTCCCTGAACCGGAAACAAGCATCCTGGGACCAGTTTCTGGGTAACACCCTTCATCAGCCAGGCTAGCTTGAATCAAGTGTCAAAGTGAGCAAGGGACCCACGTCTGGGCATACCCTGCCAACTTAGAGCGAACAAAACAAACACAAGGAGATGATAGACGGAGCGCTGAAACTTTTCAGACACTCACCCCCAGTCACAGATCTGGGTTGAATCCATCATCATTCTTTAGCTCACTTCACCACCTCAGTTCAGACCCAGCTATATGCAAAGCAGTCTTGACCCTGTGCCTCATGGGAACAGTCCAGCCCGAACTGCCAAGCCAGGTCTTCCCTAAACCGGAAACAAGCATCCTGGGACCTGTTTCTAGGTAACACCCTTCATCAGCCAGGCTAACTTGAATCCAGTTGCAAAGTGAGCAAGGGACCCACGTCTGGGCATACCCTGCCAACTTAGGGCGAACAAAGCAAACACAAGGAGATGATAGACGGAGCGCTGAAACTTTTCAGACACTCACCCCCTGTCACAGATCTGGGTTGAATCCATCATCGTTCTTTAGCTCACTTCGCCACCTCAGTTCAGATACAGCAAATATGGAAATCAGTTTTGATCCTGTTCCTCATGAGAACAGCCAAGCCCGAACTGCCAAGCCATGTCTTCCCTGGACTGGAACCAAGCATCCTGGGACCAGTTTGGGCTAACAGACCTCATCAGCCAGGCTAGCTTGAATCCAGTGGCAAAGTGAGCAAGGGACACACGTCTGGGCATACCCTGCCAACTTAGGGCGAATAAAGCAAACACAAGGAGATGATAGACGGAGCGCTGAAACTTTTCAGACACTCACCCCCAGTCACAGATGTGGGTTGAATCCATCATCATTCTTTAGCTCACATCACCACCTCAGTTCAGACCCAGCTATATGCAAATCAGTCTTGACCCTGTGCCTCATGGGAACAGTCCAGCCCGAACTACCAAGCCAGGTCTTCCCTGAACAGGAAACATGCATTCTGGGACCAGTTTCTGGGTAACACCCTTCATCAGCCAGGCTAGCTTGAATCCAGTTGCAAAGTGAGCAAGGGACCCACGTCTGGGCATACCCTGCCAACTTAGGGCGAACAAAGCAAACACAATGAGATGATAGACGGAGCGCTGAAACGTTTCAGACACTCACCCCCAGTCACAGATCTGGGTTGAATCTATCATCAGTCTTTAGCTCACTTCACCACCTCAGTTCAGACCCAGCTATATGCAAATCAGTCTTGACACTGTGCCTCATGGGAACAGTCCAGCCCGAACTGCCAAGCCAGGTATTCCCTGAACCAGAAACACACATCCTGGGACCTGTTTCTGGGAAACACCTTTCATCAGCAAGGCTAGCTTCAATCCAGTGGCAAAGTGAGCAAGGGACCCACGTCTGTGCATACCCTGCCAACTTAGGGCGAACAAAGCAAACACAAGGAGATGATAGACGGAGTGCTGAAACTTTTCAGACACTCACCCCCAGATCTGGGTTGAATCCATCATCATTCTTTAGCTCACTTCACCACCTCAGTTCAGACCCAGCTATATGCAAATCAGTCTTGACCCTGTGCCTCATTTGAACAGTCCAGCCTGAACTGCCAAGCCAGGTCTTCCCTGAACCGGAAACAAGCATCCTTGGACCGGTTTCTGAGTAACACCCTTTATCAGCCAGGCTAGCTTGAATCTAGTGGCAAAGTGAGCAAAGGACCGACGTCTGGGCATACCCTGCCAACTTAAGGCGAACAAAGGAAACACAAGGAGATGATAGACGGAGCGCTGAAAATTTTCAGACACTCACCCCCAGTCACAGATCTGGGTTGAATCCATCATCATTCTTTAGCTCACTTCACCACCTCAGTTCAGACCCAGCTATATGCAAATCATTCTTGACCCTGTGCCTCATGGGAACAGTCCAGCCCGAACTGCCAAGCCAGGTCTTCCCTGAACCGGAAACAAGCATCCTGGGACCGGTTTCTAGGTAACACCCTTCATCAACCAGGCTAACTTGAATCCAGTGGCAAAGTGAGCAAGGGACCCATGTCTGGGCACAGCCTGCCAACTTAGGGCGAACAAAGCAAACACAAGGAGATGATAGACGGAGCGCTGAAACCTTTCAGACACTCACCCCCAGTCACAAATCTGGGTTGAATCCATCATCATTCTTTAGCTCACTTCACCACCTCAGTTCAGACCCAGCTATATGCAAATCAGTCTTGAGCCTGTGCCTCATGGGAACAGTCCATCCTTAACTGTCAAGCCAGGTCTTCCCTGAACCGGAAACAAGCATCCTGGGACCAGTTTCTGGGTAACACCCTTCATCAGCCAGGCTAGCTTGAATCAAGTGTCAAAGTGAGCAAGGGACCCACGTCTGGGCATACCCTGCCAACTTAGAGCGAACAAAACAAACACAAGGAGATGATAGACGGAGCGCTGAAACTTTTCAGACACTCACCCCCAGTCACAGATCTGGGTTGAATCCATCATCATTCTTTAGCTCACTTCACCACCTCAGTTCAGACCCAGCTATATGCAAATCAGTCTTGACCCTGTGCCTCATGGGAACAGTCCAGCCCGAACTGCCAAGCCAGGTCTTCCCTGAACCGGAAACAAGCATCCTGGGACCAGTTTCTGGGAAACACCCTTCATCAGCCAGGCTAGCTTGAAACCAGTGGCAAAGTTAGCAAGGGACCCACGTCTGTGCATACCCTGCCAACTTAGGGCGAACAAAGCAAACACAAGGAGATGATAGCCAGAGCGCTGAAACTTTTCAGACACTCACCCCCAGTCACCGATCTGGGTTGAATCCATCATCATTCTTTAGCTCACTTCACCCCCTCAGTTCAGACCCAGCTATATGCAAAGCAGTCTTGACCCTGTGCCTTATGGGAACAGTCCAGCCCGAACTGCCAAGCCAGGTCTTCCCTAAACCGGAAACAAGCATCCTGGGACCTGTTTCTAGGTAACACCCTTCATCAGCCAGGCTAACTTGAATCCAGTAGCAAAGTGAGCAAGGGACCCACGTCTGGGCATACCCTGCCAACTTAGGGCGAACAAAGCAAACACAAGGAGATGATAGACGGAGCGCTGAAACGTTTCAGACACTCACCCCCAGTCACAGATCTGGGTTGAATCTATCATCAGTCTTTAGCTCACTTCACCACCTCAGTTCAGACCCAGCTATATGCAAATCAGTCTTGACCCTGTGCCTCATGGGAACAGTCCAGCCCGAACTGCCAAGCCAGGTATTCCCTGAACCAGAAACACGCATCCTGGGACCTGTTTCTGGGAAACACCTTTCATCAGCAAGGCTAGCTTCAATCCAGTGGCAAAGTGAGCAAGGGACCCACGTCTGTGCATACCCTGCCAACTTAGGGCGAACAAAGCAAACACAAGGAGATGATAGACGGAGTGCTGAAACTTTTCAGACACTCACCCCCAGATCTGGGTTGAATCCATCATCATTCTTTAGCTCACTTCACCACCTCAGTTCAGACCCAGCTATATGCAAATCAGTCTTGACCCTGTGCCTCATTTGAACAGTCCAGCCTGAACTGCCAAGCCAGGTCTTCCCTGAACCGGAAACAAGCATCCTTGGACCGGTTTCTGAGTAACACCATTTATCAGCCAGGCTAGCTTGAATCTAGTGGCAAAGTGAGCAAAGGACCGACGTCTGGGCATACCCTGCCAACTTAAGGCGAACAAAGGAAACACAAGGAGATGATAGACGGAGCGGGGAAAATTTTCAGACACTCACCCCCAGTCACAGATCTGGGTTGAATCCATCATCATTCTTTAGCTCACTTCACCACCTCAGTTCAGACCCAGCTATATGCAAATCATTCTTGACCCTGTGCCTCATGGGAACAGTCCAGCCCGAACTGCCAAGCCAGGTCTTCCCTGAACCGGAAACAAGCATCCTGGGACCGGTTTCTAGGTAACACCCTTCATCAACCAGGCTAACTTGAATCCAGTGGCAAAGTGAGCAAGGGACCCATGTCTGGGCACAGCCTGCCAACTTAGGGCGAACAAAGCAAACACAAGGAGATGATAGACGGAGCGCTGAAACCTTTCAGACACTCACCCCCAGTCACAAATCTGGGTTGAATCCATCATCATTCTTTAGCTCACTTCACCACCTCAGTTCAGACCCAGCTATATGCAAATCAGTCTTGAGCCTGTGCCTCATGGGAACAGTCCATCCTTAACTGTCAAGCCAGGTCTTCCCTGAACCGGAAACAAGCATCCTGGGACCAGTTTCTGGGTAACACCCTTCATCAGCCAGGCTAGCTTGAATCAAGTGTCAAAGTGAGCAAGGGACCCACGTCTGGGCATACCCTGCCAACTTAGAGCGAACAAAACAAACACAAGGAGATGATAGACGGAGCGCTGAAACTTTTCAGACACTCACCCCCAGTCACAGATCTGGGTTGAATCCATCATCATTCTTTAGCTCACTTCACCACCTCAGTTCAGACCCAGCTATATGCAAATCAGTCTTGACCCTGTGCCTCATGGGAACAGTCCAGCCCGAACTGCCAAGCCAGGTCTTCCCTGAACCGGAAACAAGCCTCCTGGGACCAGTTTCTGGGAAACACCCTTCATCAGCCAGGCTAGCTTGAAACCAGTGGCAAAGTTAGCAAGGGACCCACGTCTGTGCATACCCTGCCAACTTAGGGCGAACAAAGCAAACACAAGGAGATGATAGCCAGAGCGCTGAAACTTTTCAGACACTCACCCCCAGTCACCGATCTGGGTTGAATCCATCATCATTCTTTAGCTCACTTCACCCCCTCAGTTCAGACCCAGCTATATGCAAAGCAGTCTTGACCCTGTGCCTCATGGGAACAGTCCAGCCCGAACTGCCAAGCCAGGTCTTCCTTAAACCGGAAACAAGCATCCTGGGACCTGTTTCTAGGTAACACCCTTCATCAGCCAGGCTAACTTGAATCCAGTAGCAAAGTGAGCAAGGGACCCACGTCTGGGCATACCCTGCCAACTTAGGGCGAACAAAGCAAACACAAGGAGATGATAGACGGAGCGCTGAAACTTTTCAGACACTCACCCCCTGTCACAGATCTGGGTTGAATCCATCATCGTTCTTTAGCTCACTTCGCCACCTCAGTTCAGACACAGCCATATGCAAATCAGTTTTGATCCTGTTCCTCATGAGAACAGCCAAGCCCGAACTGCCAAGCCATGTCTTCCCTGGACTGGAAAGAAGCATCCTGGGACCAGTTTGGGCTAACAGACCTCATCAGCCAGGCTAGCTTGAATCCAGTGGCAAAGTGAGCAAGGGACACACGTCTGGGCATACCCTGCCAACTTAGGGCGAATAAAGCAAACACAAGGAGATGATAGACGGAGCGCTGAAACTTTTCAGACACTCACCCCCAGTCACAGATGTGGGTTGAATCCATCATCATTCTTTAGCTCACATCACCACCTCAGTTCAGACCCAGCTATATGCAAATCAGTCTTGACCCTGTGCCTCATGTGAACAGTCCAGCCCGAACTACCAAGCCAGGTCTTCCCTGAACAGGAAACATGCATTCTGGGACCAGTTTCTGGGTAACACCATTCATCAGCCAGGCTAGCTTCAATCCAGTGGCAAAGTGAGCAAGGGACCCACGTCTGTGCACACCCTGCCAACTTAGGGCGAACAAAGCAAACACAAGGAGATGATAGACGGAGCGCTGAAACGTTTCAGACACTCACCCCCGTCACAGATCTAGGTTGAATCCATCATCATTCTTTAGCTCACTTCACCACCTCAGTTCAGACCCAGGTATATGCAAATCAGTCTTGACCCTGTGCCTCATGGGAACAGTCCAGCCCAAACTGCCAAGCCAGGACTTACCTGAACCGGAAACAAGCATCCTGGGACCGGTTGCTGGGTAACACCCTTCATCAGCCAGGCTAGCTTTAATGCAGTGGCAAAGTGAGCAAGGGACCCACGTCTGGGCATACCGTGCCAACTTAGGGCGAACAAAGCAAATACAAGGAGATGATAGAATGAGCGCTGAAACTTTTCAGACACTCACCCCCAGTCACAGAACTGGGTTGAATCCATCATCATTCTTTAGCTCACTTCACCACCTCAGCTCAGACCCAGCTATATGCAAATCAGTCTAGACCCTGTGCCTCATGGGAACAGTCCAGCCAGAACTGCCAAGCCAGGTCTTCCCTGAACTGGAAACAAGCATCCTGGGACCGGTTTCTGTGTAACACCCTTCATCAGCCAGGCTAGCTTGTATCCAGGGGCAAAGTGAGCAAGGGACCCACGTCTGGGCATACCCTCCCAACTTAGGGCGAACAAAGCAAACACAAGGAGATGATAGACGGAGCGCTGAAACTTTTCAGACACTCACCCCCCAGTCACAGATGTGGGTTGAATCCATCATCATTCTTTAGCTCACTTCACCACCTCAGTTCAGACTAGGCGAGGGCGGTAAATTCCGTTCCGCTTGCGGAATTTGGGTAATTTCGCGGTCCGCAGAGAACTTGAAATTTCCAAAAATTCCGCGATCCGCGGCTTCGCGGAATTTTATGCTTGTTCGCGCTTTCAAAATGCGTGTTTGCGAGATATTTCTCCCCGAGCATGCAAAGAGCGTTCTCGAACAGGAAAAATGCATCGCGAACGGGCGGAACAAGCAACTCCGCGTGTTCGCGGAACTTTTGCGCGCTCGCAGACATTTTTTACCGTTTAGCTGAGCTTTCCGTAGTGCGACTACGCAAATTCCGCCCACCCCTAGTTCAGACCCAGCTGTATGCAAATCAGTCTTGACCCTGTGCCTCATGGGAACAGTCCAGCTCGAACTGCCAAGCGAGGTCTTCCCTGAACCGGAAACAAGCATCCTGGGACCGGTTTCTGGGTAACACCCTTCATCAGCCATGCTAGCTTAAATATAGTGGCAAAGTGAGCAAGGGACCCACGTCTGGGCATACCCTGCCAACTTAGGGCGAACAAAGCAAACACAAGGAGATGATAGACGGAGCGTGAAACTTTTTAGACACTCACCCCCAGTCACAGATCTGGGTAGAATCCATCATCATTCTTTAGCTCACTTCACCACCTCAATTCAGACCCAGCTATATGAAAATCAGTATTGACCGTTTGCATCACGGGAACAGTCCAGCCCGAACTGCCAAGCCAGGTCTTCCCTGAACCGGAAACAAGCATCCTGGGACCGGTTTCTGGGTAACACACTTCATCAGCCAGGCTAGCTGGAATCCAGTGGTAAAGTGAGCAAGGGACCCACGTCTGAGCGTACCCTACCAACTTAGGGCGAACAAAGCAAACACAAGGAGATGATAGACGGAAAGCTGAAACTTTTCAGACACTCTCCCCCAGTCACACATCTGGGTTAAATCCATCATCAATCTTTAGCTCACTTCACCACCTCAGTTCAGACCCAGCTATATGCAAATCAGTCTTGACCCTGTGCCTCATGGGAACAGTCCAGCTCGAACTGCCAAGCGAGGTCTTCCCTGAACCGGAAACAAGCATCCTGGGACCGGTTTCTGGGTAACACCCTTCATCAGCCATGCTAGCTTAAATATAGTGGCAAAGTGAGCAAGGGACCCACGTCTGGGCATACCCTGCCAACTTAGGGCGAACATAGCAAACACCAGGAGATGATAGACGGAACGCTGAAACTTTTCAGACACTCACCCCCAGTCACAGATCTGGGTAGAATCCATCATCATTCTTTAGCTCACTTCACCACCTCAGTTCAGACCCAGCTATATGAAAATCAGTATTGACCGTGTGCCTCACGGGAACAGTCCAGCCTGAACTGCCAAGCCAGGTCTTCCCTGAACCGGAAACAAGCATCCTGGGACCAGTTTCTGGGTAACACACTTCATCAGCCAGGCTAGCTGGAATCCAGTGGTAAAGTGAGCAAGGGACCCACGTCTGAGCGTACCCTGCCAACTTAGGGCGAACAAAGCAAACACAAGGAGATGATAGACGGAAAGCTGAAACTTTTCAGACACTGTCCCCCAGTCACAGATCTGGGTTAAATCCATCATCAATCTTTAGCTCACTTCACCACCTCAGTTCAGACCCAGCTATATGCAAATCAGTCTTAACCCTGTGCCTCATGGGAACAGTACAGCCCGAACTGCCAAGCCAGGTCTTCCCTGAACCAGAAACAAGCATCCTGGGACCAGTTTCTGGGTAACACCCTTCATCAGCCAGGCTAGCTTGAATATAGTGGCAAAGGGAGCAAGGGACCCACGTCTGGGCATACCCTGCCAACTTAGGGCAAACAAAGCAAACACAAGGAGATGATATACGGACCGCTGAAACTTTTCAGACACTCACCCCCTGTCACAGATGTGGGTTGAATCCATCATCATTCTTTAGCTCACTTCACCACCTCAGTTCAGACCCAGCTATATGCAAATCAGTCTTGACCCTGTGCCTCATGGGAACAGTCCAGCCCGAACTGCCAAGCCAGGTCTTCCTTAAACCGGAAACAAGCATCCTGGGACCGGGTTCTGGCTAACACCCTTCATCAGCCAGGCTAGCTTGAATCCAGTGGCAAAGTGAGCAAGGGACCCACATCTGGGCACACCCTGTCAACTTAGGGCGAACAAAGCAAACACAAGTAGATGATAGACGGAGCGCTTAAACTTTTCAGACACTCACCACTAGTCACAGATCTGGGTTGAATCCATCATCATTCTTTAGCTCACTTCACCACCTCAGTTCAGACCCAGCTATATGCAAATAAGTCTTGACCCTGCGCCTCCTGGGAACAGTCCAGCCCGAACTGCCAAGCCAGGTCTTCCTTAAACCGGAAACAAGCATCCTGGGACCGGTTTCTGGGTAACACCCTTCATCAGCCATGCTAGCTTAAATATAGTGGCAAAGTGAGCAAGTGACCCACGTCTGGGCATACCCTGCCAACTTAGGGCGAACAAAGCAAACACAAGGAGATGATAGACGGAGCGCTGAAACTTTTCAGACACTCACCCCCAGTCACAGATCTGGGTTGAATCTATCATCAGTCTTTAGCTCACTTCACCACCTCAGTTCAGACCCAGCTATATGCAAATCAGTCTTGACCCTGTGCCTCATGGGAACAGTCCAGCCCGAACTGCCAAGCCAGGTATTCCCTGAACCAGAAACACGCATCCTGGGACCTGTTTCTGGGAAACACCTTTCATCAGCAAGGCTAGCTTCAATCCAGTGGCAAAGTGAGCAAGGGACCCACGTCTGTGCATACCCTGCCAACTTAGGGCGAACAAAGCAAACACAAGGAGATGATAGACGGAGCGCTGAAACTATTCAGACACTCAACCCCAGTCACAGATCTGGGTTGAATTCATCATCATTCTTTAGCTCACTTCACCACCTCAGTTCAGACCCAGCTATATGCAAATCAGTCTTGACCCTGTGCCTCATGGGAACAGTCAAGCATGAACTGCCAAGCCAGGTCTTCCCTAAACCAGAAACAAGCATCCTGGGACCAGTGAGTGAGTCGTTTCCTCATCATCCAACGTGGCACGAAGGTGAGGAGTAGTTTCACTGAATTAAGAAGGCATATTCATTTAGAAAGATTCTTACACTATGTTTCTTTGTTTTGTTGTTTCTTTCTTTACAGATGGAGCGATCAACTCTGTGTCCTAAACAGGAGTAGCTTAAGGAGCAGCTATCTGCCCTTATTATAATTAGGGTAGGGAAATTCCCTCTCCCTTTCGTTTACTTTCCAGGGGGTGTTATTCCTCTGCCCTGAAGAAAGTCCAGTACCCTTAGTGGGACTTTTCATGGACTGAAACATGTTGGCATTAGGGTCCTAGGACCATAATATCCCAAAGACCCTAGTTTTACTTTCTTTTAATATTTCAGTGAGATCCAAAATAAAGGGACACTGGGATCTCTCTGAGATTTTTAATCTTTATTCCCCCTGGCCAAAAACATATTATTAAGAGCTCCCTGAAAGATTGGTCGAGCCCATCCTGACTTTTAGGCGTCAGGATGACCCGATGATGAAGCATGACACCACTAGGGTGTGTGAGGGTATATAAAACAAAAAGGATTGCTTCCTTGCAACCATCAGGTGGTGTACTCTATTTGTTGAGGTCTTTTCCATCTACAAATCTATATGCATGTGGCATTAGGGGAGTACTTTTTGTGATTTCAGTGTTGTTACACGGGAGATGTACTCTCCATAATATATTTCCTCTTAACCCCTTTTTGATAACATGTGTTATCTTGGTGTATAACAGTCCAGCCCGAACTGCCAAGCCAGGTCTTCCCTGAACCGGAAACAAGCCTCCTGGGACCGGTTTCTGGGTAACACCCTTCATCAGCCAGGCTAGCTTGAATCCAGTGGCAAAGTGAGCAAGGGACCCACGTCTGGGCATACCCTGCCAACTTAGGGCTTACAAAGCAAACACAAGGAGATGATAGACGGAGCGCTGAAACTATTCAGACACACACCCCCAGTCACAGATCTGGGTTGAATCCATCATCATTCTTTAGCTCACTTCACCAACTCAGTTCAGACCCAGCTATATGCAAATCATTCTTGACCCTGTGCCTCATGGGAACAGTCCAGCCCGAACTGCCAAGCCAGGTCTTCCCTGAACCGGAAACAAGCATCCTGGGACCGGTTTCTGGGTAACACCCTTCATCAGCCAGGCTAGCTTGAATCCAGTGGCAAAGTGAGCAAGGGACCCACGTCTGGGCATACCCTGCCAACTTAGGGCGAACAAAGCAAACACACGGAGATGATAGACAGAGCGCTTAAACTTTTCAGACACTCACCCCCAGTCACAGATCTGGGTTGAATCCATCATCATTCTTTAGCTCACTTCACCACCTCAGTTCAGACCCAGATATATGCAAATCAGTCTTGACCCTGTGCCTCATGGGAACAGTCCATCCCGAACTGCCAAGCCAGGTCTTCCCTAAACCGGAAACAAACATCCTGGGACCGGTTTCTAGGTAACACCCTTCATCAGCCAGGCTAGCTTGAATCCAGTGGCAAAGTGAGCAAGGGACCCACGTCTGGGCATACCCTGCCAACTTACGGCGAACAAAGCAAACACAAGGAGATGATAGACGGAGCGCTTAAACTTTTCAGACACTCACCCCCAGTCACAGATCTGGGTTGAATCCATCATCATTCTTTAGCTCACTTCACCACCTCAGTTTAGACCCGGCTATATGCAAATCAGTCTTGACCCTGTGCCTCATGGGAACAGTCCAGCCCGAACTGCCAAGCCAGGTCTTCCCTGAACCAGAAACAAGCATCCTGGGACCGGTTTCTGGGTAACACCCTTCATCAGCCAGGCTAGCTTGAATCCAGTGGCAAAGTGAGCAAGGGACCCACGTCTGGGCATACCCTGCCAACTTAGTGCGAACAAAGCAAACACAAGGAGATGATAGACGGAGCGCTAAAACTTTTCAGACACTCACCCCCAGTCACAGATCTGGGTTGAATCCATCATCATTCGTTAGCTCACTTCACCACCTCAGATCAGACCCAGCTATATGCAAATCAGTCTTGACCCTGTGCCTCATTTGAACAGTCCAGCCCGAACAGCCAAGCCAGATCCTCCCTGAACCGGAAACATGCATCCTGGGACCGGATTCTGGGTAACACCCTTTATCAGCCAGGCTGGCTTGAATCCAGAGGCAAAGTGAGCAAGGGACCCACGTCTGGGCATACCCTGCCAACTTAGGGCGAACAAAGCAAACACAAGGAGATGATAGACGGAGCGCTGAAACTTTTCAGACACTCACCCCCAGTCACAGATCTGGGTTGAATCCATCATCATTCTTTAGCTCACTTCACCACCTCAGTTCAGACCCAGCTATATGCAAATCATTCTTGACCCTGTGCCTCATGGGAACAGTCCAGCCCGAACTGCCAAGCCAGGTCTTCCCTGAACCGGAAACAAGCATCATGGGACCGGTTTCTGGGTAACACCCTTCATCAGCCAGGCTAGCTTGAATCCAGTGGCAAAGTGAGCAAGGGACCCACGTCTGGGCATACCCTGCCAACTTAGGGCGAACAAAAAAACACAAGGAGATGATAGACGGAGGGCTGAAACTTTTCAGACACTCACCCCCAGTCACAGATCTGCGTTGAATCCATCATCATTCTTTAGCTCACTTCACCACCTCAGTTCAGACCCAGCTATATGCAAATCAGTCTTGACCCTGTGCCTCATTTGAACAGTCCAGCCCGAACTGCCAAGCCAGGTCTTCCCTGAACCGGAAACAAGCATCCTGGGACCGGATTCTGGGTAACACCCTTTATCAGCCAGGCTGGCTTGAATCCAGTGTCAAAGTGAGCAAGGGACCCACGTCTGGGCATACCCTGCCAACTTAGGTGAACAAAGCAAACACAAGGAGATGATAGACGGAGCGCTGAAACTTTTCAGACACTCACCCCCAGTCACAGATCTGGGTTGAATCCATCATCATTCTTTAGCTCACTACACCACCTCAGTTCAGACCCAGCTATATGCAAATCATTCTTGACCCTGTGCCTCATGGGAACAGTCCAGCCCGAACTGCCAAGCCAGGTCTTCCCTGAACCGGAAACAAGCATCCTGGGACCGGTTTCTGGGTAACACCCTTCATCAGCCAGGCTAGCTTGAATCCAGTGGCAAAGTGAGCAAGGGACCCACGTCTGGGCATACCCTGCCAACTTAGGGCGAACAAAGCAAACACAAAGAGATGATAGACGGAGCGCTTAAACTTTTCAGACACTCACCCCCAGTCACAGATCTGGGTAGAATCCATCATCATTCTTTAGCTCACTTCACCACCTCAGTTCAGACCCAGCTATATGCAAATCAGTCTTGACCCTGTGCCTAATGGGAACAGTCCAGCCCGAACTGCCAAGCCAGGTCTTCCCTAAACCGGAAACAAGCATCCTGGGACCGGTTTCTTGGTAACACCCTTCATCAGCCAGGCTAGCTTGAATCCAGTGGCAAAGTGAGCAAGGGACCCACGTCTGGGCATACCCTGCCAACTTAGGGCGAACAAATCAAACACAAGGAGATGATAGACGGAGCGCTGAAACTTTTCAGACACTCACCCCCTGTCACAGATCTGGGTTGAATCCATCATCATTCGTTAGCTCACTTCACCACCTCAGTTCAGACCCAGCTATATGCAAATCAGTCTTGACCCTGTGCCTCTTTTGAACAGTCCAGCCCGAACTGCTAAGCCAGGTCTTCCCTGAACCGGAAACAAGCATCCTGGGACCAGATTCTGGATAACACCCTTTATCAGCCAGGCTGGCTTGAATCCAGTGGCAAGGTGAGCAAGGGACCCATGTTTTGGCATACCCTGCCAACTTAGGGCGAACAAAGCAAACACAAGGAGATGATAGATGGAGCGCTTAAACTTTTCAGACACTCACCCCCAGTCACAGATCTGGGTTGAATCCATCATCATTCTTTAGCTCACTTCACCACCTCAGTTCAGACCCAGCTATATGCAAATCAGTCTTGAACCTGTGCCCCATTAGAACAGTCCAGCCCGAACTGCCAAGCCAGGTCTTCCCTGAAACGTAAACAAGCATCCTGGGACCGGTTTCTGGGTAACACCCTTCATCAGCCAGGCTAGCTTGAATCCAGTGGCAAAGTGAGCAAGGGACCCACGTCTGGGCATAACCTTCCAACTTAGGGCGAACAAAGCAAACACAAGGAGATGATAGACGGAGCGCTTCAACTTTTCAGACACTCACCTCCATTCACAGATCTGGGTTGAATACATCATCTTTCTTTAGCTCCCTTCACCACCTCAGTTCAGACCCAGCTATATGAAAATCAGTCTTGACCCTGTGCCTCATGGGAACAGTCCAGCCCATACTGCCAAGCCAGGTCTTCCCTGAACCAGAAACAAGCATCCTGGGACCGGTTTCTGGGTAAAACCCTTCATCAGCCAGTCTAGCTTTAATCCAGTGTCAATGTGAGCAAGAGTCCCACGTCTGGGCATACCCTGCCAACTTAGAGCAAACAAAGCAAACACAAGGAGATGATAGACGGAGCCCTGAAACTTTTCAGACACTCACCCCCAGTCACAGATCTGGGTTGAATCCATCATCATTCTTTAGCTCACTACACCACCTCAGTTCAGGTCCAGCTATATGCAAATCATTCTTGACCCTGTGCCTCATGGGAACAGTCCAACCTGAACTGCCAAGCCAGGTCTTCCCTGAACCAGAAACAAGCATCCTGGGACCGGTTTCTGGGTAACACCCTTCATCAGACAGGCTAGCTTGAATCCAGTGGCAAAGTGAGCAAGGGACCCACGTCTGGGCATACCCTGCCAACTTAGAGCGAACAAAGCAAACACAAGGAGATGATAGACGGAGCGCTGAAACTTTTCAGACACTCACCCCCAGTCACAGATCTGGGTTGAATCCATCATCATTCTTTAGCTCACTTCACCACCTCAGTTCAGACCCAGCTATATACAAATTAGTCTTGACCCTGTGCCTCATTTGAACAGTCCAGCCCGAACTGCCAAGCCAGGTCTTCCCTGAACTGGAAACAAGCATCCTTGGACCGGTTTCTGAGTAACACCCTTTATCAGCCAGGCTAGCTTGAATCCAGTGGCAAAGTGAGCAAGGGACCCACGTCTGGGCATACCCTGCCAACTTAGAGCGAACAAAGCAAACACAAGGAGATGATAGACGGAGCGCTGAAACTTTTCAGACACTCACCCCCAGTCACAGATCTGGGTTGAATCCATCATCATTCTTTAGCTCACTTCACCACCTCAGTTCAGACCCAGCTATATGCAAATCAGTCTTGACCCTGTGCCTCATGGGAACAGTCCAGCCTGAATTGCCAAGCCAGATCTTCCCTGAAACGGAAACAAGCATACTGGAACCGGTTTCTGGGTAACACCCTTCATCAGACAGGCTAGCTTGAATCCAGAAGCAAAGTGAGCAAGGGACCCACGTCTGGGCATACCCTGCCAACTTAGGGCGAACAAAGCAAACAGAAGGAGATGATAGACGGAGCACTGAAACGTTTCAGACACTCACCCCCAGTCA
Source organism: Calotriton arnoldi (assembly GCA_963921515.1). NCBI lineage: Eukaryota > Metazoa > Chordata > Amphibia > Caudata > Salamandridae > Calotriton > Calotriton arnoldi. The sequence goes on from CAWUFW010002047.1 coordinate 1,026,945, forward strand.
CAGATCTGGGTTGAATCCATCATCATTCTTTAGCTCACTTCACCACCTCAGTTCAGACCCAGCTATATGCAAATCAGTCTTGACCCTGTGCCTCATGGGAACAGTCCAGCCCAAACTGCCAAGCCAGGTCTTCCCTGAACCGGAAACAAGCATCCTGGAACCGGTTTCTGGGTAACACCCTTCATCAGCCAGGCTAGATTGAATACAGTGTCAATGTGAGCAAGGGTCCCACGTCTGGGCATACCCTGCCAACTTAGGGCGAACAAAACAAACACAAGGAGATGATAGACGGAGCACTGAAACTTTTCAGACTCTCACCCGCAGTCACAGATCTGGGTTGAAACCTTCATCATTCTTTTGCTCACTTCACCACCTCAGTTCAGACCCACCTATATGCAAATCAGTCTTGACCCTGTGCCTCATGGGAACAGTCCAGCCTGAATTGCCAAGCCAGATCTTCCCTGAAACGGAAACAAGCATACTGGAACCGGTTTCTGGGTAACACCCTTCATTAGACAGGCTAGCTTGAATCCAGAAGCAAAGTGAGCAAGGGACCCACGTCTGGGCATACCCTGCCAACTTAGAGCGAACAAAACAAACACATGGAGATGATAGACGGAGCCCTGAAACTTTTCAGACACTCACCCCCAGTCACAGATCTGGGTTGAATCCATCATCATTCTTTAGCTCACTACACCACCTCAGTTCAGACCCAGCTATATGCAAATCAGTCTTGACCCTGTGCCTCATGGGAACAGTCCAGCCCGAACTGCCAAGCCAGGTCTTCCCTGAACCGGAAACAAGCATCCTGGGTCCGGTTTCTAGGTAACACCCTTCATCAGCCAGGCTAACTTGAATCCAGTGGCAAAGTGAGCAAGGGACCCACGTCTGTGCATACCCAGCCAACTTAGGGCGAACAAAGCAAACACAAGGAGATGATAGATGAAGCGCTGAAACTTTTCAGACACTCACACCCAGTCACAGATCTGGGTTGAATCCAACATCATTCTTTAGCTCACTTCACCACCTCAGTTCAGACCCAGCTATATACAAATCAGTCTTGACCCTGTGCCTCATTTGAACAGTCCAGCCCGAACTGCCAAGCCAGGTCTTCCCTGAACTGGAAACAAGCATCCTGGGACCAGTTTCTGGGTAACACCCTTTATCAGACAGGCTAGCTTGAATCCAGTGGTAAAGTGAGCAAGGGACCCACGTCTGGGCATACCCTGCCAACTTAGGGCGAACAAAGAAAACACAAGGAGATGATAGACGGAGCGCTTAAACTTTTCAGACACTCACCCCCAGTCACAGATCTGGGTTGAATCCATCTTAATTCTTTAGCTCACTTCACCACCTCAGTTCAGACCCAACTATATGAAAATCAGTCTTGACCGTGTGCCTTATGGGAACAGTCCAGCCTGAACTGCCAAGCCAGGTCTTCCCTGAACCAGAAACAAGCATCCTGGGACCGGTTTCTGGGTAAGACCCTTTATCAGCCAGGCTAGCTTGAATCCAGTGGCAAAGTGCGCAAGGGACCCACGTCTGGGCGTACCCTGCCAACTTATGGCGAACAAAGCAAACACAAGGAGATGATAGACGGAGTGCTGAAACTTTTCAGACACTCACCCCCAGTCACAGATCAGGGTTGAATCCATCATCATTCTTTAGCTCACTTCACCACCTCAGTTCAGACCCAGCTATATGCAAATCAGTCTTGACCCTGTGCCTCATTTGAACAGTCCATCCTAAACTGCCAAGCCAGGTCTTCCCTGAACCGGAAACAAGCATCCTTGGACCGGTTTCTGAGTAACACCCTTTATCAGCCAGGCTAGCTTGAATTTAGTGGCACTGTGAGCAAGGGACCCATGTCTGGGCATACCCTGCCAACTTAGGGTGAACAAATCAAACACAAGGAGATGATAGACGGAGCGCTGAAAATTTTCAGACACTCACCCCCAGTCACAGATCTGGGTTGAATCCATCAACATTCTTTAGCTCACTTCACTACCTCAGTTCAGACCCAGCTAGATGCAAATCAGTCTTGACTCTGTGCCTCATGGGAACAGTCCAGCCAGAACTGTCAAGCCAGGTCTTCCCTGAACCGGAAACAAGCATTCTGGGACCGGTTTCTGGGTAACACCCTTCATCAGCCAGGCTAGTTTGAATCAAGTGGCAAAGTGAGCAAGGGACCCACGTCTGGGCATACCCTGCCAACTTAGAGCGAACAAAACAAACACAAGGAGATGATAGACGGAGCGCTGAAACTTTTCAGACACTCACCCCCAGTCACAGATCTGGGTTGAATCCATCATCATTCTTTAGCTCACTTCACCACCTCAGTTCAGACCCAGCTATATGCAAATCAGTCTTGACCCTGTGCCTCATGGGAACAGTCCAGCCCAAACTGCCAAGCCAGGTCTTCCCTGAACCGGAAACAAGCATCCTGGGACCGGTTGATGGGTAACACCCTTCATCAGCCAGTCTAGCTTTAATCCACTGGCAAAGTGAGCAAGGGACCCACTTCTGGGTATACCCTGCCAACTTAGGGCGAACAAAGCAAACACAAGGAAATGATAGACGGAGCGCTGAAACTTTTCAGACACTCACCCCCAGTCACAGAACTGGGTTGAATCCATCATCATTCTTTAGTTCACTTCACCACCTCAGTTCAGACCCAGCTATATGCAAATCAGTCTTGACCCTGTGCCTCATGGGAACAGTCCAGCCCAAACTGCCAAGCCAGGTCTTCCCTGAACCGGAAACAAGCATCCTGGGACCGGTTGCTGGGTAACACCCTTTCATCAGCCAGTCTAGCTTGAATCCAGTTGCAAAGTGAGCAAGGGACCCACATCTGGGCATACCCTGCCAACTTAGAGCGAACAAAGCAAACACAAGGAAATGATAGACGGAGTGCTGAAACTTTTCAGACACTCACCCCCAGTCACAGAACTGGGTTGAATCCAACATCATTCTTTAGCTCACTTCACCACCTCAGTTCAGGTCCAGCTATATGCAAATCAGTCTTGACCCTGTGCCTCATGGGAACAGTCCAGCCCGAACTGCCAAGCCAGGTCTTCCCTGAACCAAAAACAAGCATCCTGGGACCGGTGTCTGGGTAACACCCTTCATCAGCCAGGCTAGCTTGAATCCAGTGGCAAAGTGAGCAAGGGACCCACGTCTGGGTATACCCTGTCAACTTAGGGTGCACAAAGCAAACACAAGGAGATGATAGATGGAGCGCTGAAACTTTTCAGACACTCACCCCCAGTCACAGATCTGGGTTGAATCCATCATCATTCTTTAGCTCACTTCACCACCTCAGTTCAGACCCAGCTATATGCAAATCAGTCTTGACCCTGTGCCTCATGGGAACAGTCCAGCCCGAACTGCCATGCCAGGTCTTCCCTGAACCAGAAACAAGCATCCTGGGACCGGTTTCTGGGTAACACCCTTCATCAGACAGGCTAACTTGAATCCAGTGGCAAAGTGAGCACGGGACCCACGTCTGGGCATACCCTGCCAACTTAGGGCGAACAAAGCAAACACAAGGAAATGATAGACGGAGCGCTGAAAATTTTCAGACACTCACCCCCAGTCACAGATCTGGGTTGAATCCATCATCATTCTTTAGCTCACTTCACAACCTCAGTTCAGATCCAGCTATATGCAAATCAATCTTGACCCTGTGCCTTATGGGAACACTCCAGCCCGAACTGCCAAGCCAGGTCTTCCCTGAACTGGAAACAAGCATCCTGGGACCGGTTTCTGGGTAACACCCTTCATCAGCCAGGCTAGCTTGAATCCAGTGGCAAAGTGAGCAAAGGACCCACGTCTGGGCATACACTGCCAACTTAGGGCGAACAAAGCAAACACAAGGAGATGATAGACGGAGCGCTGAAACTTTTCAGACACTCACCCCCAGTCACAGCTCTGGGTTGAATCCATCATCATTCTCTATCTCACTTAACCACCTCAGTTCAGACCCAGCTATATGCAAATCAGTCTTGACCCTGTGCCTCATGCTAACAGTCCAGCCCGAACTGCCAAGGCAGATCTTCCCTGAACGGGAAACAAGCATCCTGGGACCGGTTTCTGGGCAACACTCTTCATCAGCCAGGCTATCTTGAATCCAGTGGCAAAGTGAGCAAGGGACCCACTTCTGGGCATACCCTGCCAACTTAGAGTGAACAAAGCAAACACAAGGAGATGATAGACGGAGCACTGAAACTTTTCAGACTCTCACCCGCAGTCACAGATCTGGGTTGAAACCTTCATCATTCTTTTGCTCACTTCACCACCTCAGTTCAGACCCACCTATATGCAAATCAGTCTTGACCCTGTGCCTCATGGGAACAGTCCAGCCCAAACTGCCAAGCCAGGTCTTCCCTGAACCGGAAACAAGCATCCTGGGACCGGTTTCTAGGTAACACCCTTCATCAGCCAGGCTCGCTTGAATCCAATGGCAAAGTGAGCAAGGGTCCCACGTCTGGGCATGCCCTGCCAACTTAGGGCGAACAAAGCAAGCAGAAGGAGATGATAGACGGAGCGCTGAACTTTTCAGACACTCACCCCCAGTCACAGATCTGGGTTGAATCCATCATCATTCTTTAGCTCACAGATCCTTGTGACTGGGGGTGAATGTTTGCATTGTCCAGCATTCCATCCATCAATTGTTTCTTTTGCATATGTCGCCCTAAGTGGAAAGGATATGCCCAGACGTGGGTCCCGTGCTCACTACACGACTGGATTCAAGCTAGCCTGGCTGATGAAGGGTGATGCCCTGAAACCGGTCCCAGGATGCTTGTTTCCGGTCCAGGGAGGACCTGGCTTAGCAGTTCAGGCTGGACTGTTCCCACAAGGAACAGGGTTAAGACTGATTTGCATATAGCTGGGTCCAAACTGGGGTGGTGTGGTGAGAAAAATAATGATGCATTAAACTCATATCCTTGTAACTGGGGGTGAATGTTTGCATTGTCCAGCATTCCGTCCATCAATTGTTTCTTTTGCATATGTCGCCCTAAGTGGGAAGGGCATGCCCAGACGTGGGTCCCGTGCTCACTACACCACTGGATTCAAACTAGCCTGGCTGATGAAGGGTGATTTCCTGAAACCGGTCCCTGGATGCTTGTTTCTAGTCCAGGGAGGACCTGGCTTGGCAGTTCGGGCTGGACTGTTCCCACAAGGAACTTGGTCAAGACTGATTTGCATATGGCTGGGTCCAAACTGGGGTGGTGTGGTGAGCAAAAGAATGATGCATTAAACTCAGATCCTTGTGACTGGGGGTGAGTGTTCGCATTGTGCAGCATTCCGTCCATCAATTGTTTCTTTTGCATATGTCGCCCTAAGTGGGAAGAGTATGCCCAGACGTTGGTTCCATGCTCACTACACCACTGGATTCAAGCTAGCCTGGTTGATGAAGGGTGAGGCCCTGAAACCGGTCCAGGGAGGACCTGGCTTGGCAGTTCGGCTGGACTGTTCCCACAAGGAACAGGGTCAAGACTGATTTGTATATGGCTGGGTCCAAACTGGGGTGGTGTGGTGAGTAAAAGACTGATGGATTAAACTCAGATCCTTGTGACTGGGGGTGAATGTTTGCATTGTCCAGCATTCCGTCCATCAATTGTTTCTTTTGCATATGTCGCCCTAAGTGGGAAGGGTATGCCCAGACGTTGGTCCCGTGCTCACTACACCACAGGATTCAATCTAGCCTGGCTGATGAAGGGTGATGCCCTGAAACGGTCCCAGGATACTTGTTTCCGGTTCAGGGAGGACCTGGCTTGGCAGTTCGGGCTGGACTGTTCCCACAAGGAACAGGGTCAAGACTGATTTGCATATGGCTGGGTCCAAACTGGGGTGGTGTGGTGAGTAAAAGAATGATGGATTAAACTCAGATCCTTGTGACTGGGGGTGAATGTTTGCATTGTCCAGCATTCCATCCATCAATTGTTTCTTTTGCATATGTCGCCCTAAGTGGTAAGGGTATGCCCAGACGTTGGTCCCGTGTTCACTACACCACAGGATTCAAGGTAGCCTGGCTGATGAAGGGTGATGCCCTGAAACGGTCCCAGGATGCTTGCTTCCGGTCCAGGGAGGACCTGGCTTGTCAATTGGGGCTGTACTGTTCCCACAAGGAACAGGGTCAAGACTGATTTGCATATGGCTGGGTCCAAACTGGGGTGGTGTGGTGAGCAAAAGAATGATGGATTAAACTCAGATTCTTGTGACTGAGGGTGAATGTTTGCATTGTCCAGCATTCCGTCCATCAATTGTTTCTTTTGCATATGTTGCCCTAAGTGGGAAGGGTATGCCTAGACGTGGGTTCCGTGCTCACTACACCACTGGATTCAAGCTAGCCTGGCTGATGAAGGGTGATGCCCTGAAACCGGTCCCAGGATGCTTGGTGCCGGTCCAGGGAGGACCTGGCTTGGCAGTTCGGGCTGGACTGTTCTCACAAGGAACAGGGTCAAGACTGATTTGCATATGGCTGGGTTTAAACTGGGGTGGTGTGGTGATCTAAAGAATGATGGATTAAACTCAGATCCTTGTGACTGGGGGTGAATGTTTGCATTGTCCAGCATTCCGTCCATCAATTGTTTCTTTTGCATGTGTCGCCCTAAGTGGGAACGGTATGCCCAGACGTGGGTCCCGTGCTCACTACACCACTGGATTCAAGCTAGCCTGGCTGATGAAGGGTGATGCCCTGAAACCGGTCCCAGGATGCTTGTTTCCGGTCCAGGGAGGATCTGGCTTGGCAGCTCGGGCTGGACTGTTCCCACAAGGAACAGGGTCAAGACTGATTTGCATATGGCTGGGTCCAAACTGGGGTGGTGTGGTGAGCAAAAGAATGATGGATTAAACTCAGATCCTTGTGACTGGGGGTGAATGTTTGCATTGTCCAGCATTCCATCCATCAATTGTTTCTTTTGCATATGTCTCCCTAAGTGGGAAGGGTATGCCCAGACGTGGGTCCCGTGCTCACTATACCACTGGATTCAAGCTAGCTTGGCTGATGAAGGGTGATTCCCTGAAACCGGTCCCAGGATGCTTGTTTCCGGTCCAGGGAGGACCTGGCTTGGCAGTTTGGGCTGGGCTGTTCCCACAAGGAACAGGGTCAAGACTGATTTGTATATGGCTGGGTCCAAACTGTGGTGGTGTGGTGAGCAAAAGAATGATGGATTAAACTCAGATCCTTGTGACTGGGGGTGAATGTTTGCATTGTCCAGCATTCCGTCCATCAATTGTTTCTTTTGCATACCCAGTCAACATCAGATGCTCCCCTACCCTGCACAACTTCAGGAAGAGCCTCAAGACCTGGCTCTTCAAATGATCCAGAGCTGCACCCCCCCCCCACCGCCTTGTGACCCTCACGGAGGAGTTGCGCACTCTATTAACCCCTGATTGATTGATTGATGGACGTTGACACCGTGGCGCAATCCACTGCACTCTCTCCAAATCTGTGACTCAGCCAGCAGGAGCCTGAGCCAGGTGTGATTTCACTAGGCTGGGTATAGCAGCGCCGCCTAGTTCACTGGTGGACCTCCCGATGCAGTTGATGCAGGAGGGCTCCCTTAGGCATGTAGCTGCAGCGCTCGCACCACACAAGTTCGGCGTAGCACAGGGGCCTCATCCTCCACAGATTACAGCCAGCCAAACATCATCGGGCCTGTGATGCAGGGAGACGGCACCCACCGTTGGTAATCCCCTCTGTGCACCCCAGTGTAGAGTTGGATTGTAGTATTTGATGCAGACCTCACTACGTTGGTGCGCAGGAGTGCCTCTACCATTAAATGCTCCAAAGGGCGCAAGGCGGTCTTCTCACACAGGTCAGCAACGTGGCTCCATGCGACCTGCCAGACTTCACCACCGGGTACAGGCGATCGTCGCACATCGATGTCTCCCACCACGGATTATCGACTCCACAGATCCTCCACATCCCACTCCAGGCTCCAGACGCAGGTCCAGCGAGGCATCCAGGCTCCAGACACAGGTCCAGCGAGGCATCAAGGTTCCAGACGCAGGTCCAGTGAGGCATTCAGGTTCCAGACGCAGGTCCAGTGGCGCATCCAGGCTCTCATCCTGGTCATCCTGGATGTTGTGTGGCTTGAGGGGTTGTTGATGTGTGTTGCCTCAGAGCCCCCCCTGCAGCTGGCGAAACTGGAGCACCCTCGGCATCTGGTGCATTTACCGCCCTGGAGCTCCTACGGCCTCGTATATAAACGTTTATTAATAATTATAAGCTATACTTTCAGTGAACAAGAGTTCAAACTGTGCTTGTAGAATTGCAATCAGGGCCAACTGCACTCAATTCGAGAGCCAGGATTCAGCAGTTAAGACACATTGATACCCATTTTTTAACTAAATTGTACAAAGTTAAACGAGAAAACCTGTACACATTGTGGCATCCTCCCTTAAATTGTGTTATCAAGCAAATTATTTATTTCACAAAAAAAGTTTTCTTTATTATCACATATGAAAGCACTTACAGATATGTGAGTTAAGACTAGTAGTTGCACAAAAATAACACTTTAAAAACTTCTCAGTGCAGTGCTATAATGTACCTATTAGTGTCAAAGCTTCCACAGTAAAGAACAGTAGATGATGTAGCACCATGGCTAAATACTTATAAGGTCCCAAAGGCAAGACCTATTGGCTATGCCAATGCTTGTTAACATTTGGGGTAAGAGTACTCATGTTGGGCTGCCTAGCGTGCGTTTTTTTATCGCTGATGGGCTTATCGCTAGATTTTGCCCGATAACGCTAGAATTTCTATCGCCATCGCGCTATTGCTAGCTGCATTTTTATCCGCTGATCCCTGAAACTATCGCCTGTTAGCTACGTGTTGGTAATACGTCGCTAACAAGGCGATAAATTTCAGGGATAGACGGCGATGAGAAAACTGCCGCTAACTGAGGTTAGCTGTAGTTATCGCCATTCCTTGATAATATCCCCCTGAGTTTTATAGTTAGTAATAAGTGGTGATATCTAAAACTCAATATGATGCAAATTCTCCCTGTGGACATCGACAATATTGCGTGCCAGTTCACACAATATGTTTGAGAACAGCAAGTTCAGAACGATTGTGCTATTCCTGTTTTGGGATCTCTCTGTTTTAGCGATATTTGGCACCTACAGTTGTCCTGCTCAATGTGCCACTTTACTCATATAGCAGTTCTGATTTTCTTATGTTTTAAGGTGTCATTTGGAGGTAAGTAAAAACTGGACATCCACCAAAAATTAATGGCTACTTCATTTATACAATTCACAGTTACTCCAAATCATTTAGCTGAGAGTAAGCCTGGGCGGAGTTTGCAGAGTTCTGCTACGCGGAACTCCGCGAAGTGCAAAAGAAAACTCCGCCGCGCTACGCGGAGGTCCGCAAGCGGTGAGTGCATTGGATAAATGCAGTTCACAGCGATTTTCAGCACTGGGTGTTTGTCCGCACTGTTCCATCATCGCGAATGGCACCATGTACAGCGCAAGCGGGTGCTGCTTCCTTTCTGCCACTCAAGTAGCTTTTTTACTCGACTGGCAGCTTTCTCAACGTCAACTGATGGTTTCTCAACGCGAGCGGTCGTGAGCGTACCCGACCACTCACAATGAGAAATCTCGCCGGGAGGTTGATTTTCCATGCCCGCGCTCGCCAACTTGACATTGACGATCGCGAACGAGGAAAAATCTCACCGGAAGGTGGACTTTCCACGCTCGCGCTCGCCAACTTGATGTTGACAAGCGTGAGTGAGGAAAGAAAAACTCTGCGTAACGTGGAGTGCGGAAAACTGCGCAAACTCCGTGAGCAGAGCGGAGTTCACCGCCCAGACTTAGTTCAGAGTCACCCATTGCATTTTTTTCCTGTTCGCAAAATGTTGTGAAAACTACTAGCCCATAAGGAAATGTGCTATTTCGTTTTGTTAGGGGGTTTCTCCCTGTAAAGCAAAAAAAGCACCATGAGGACAGCCATGACATGGTGCTCTGTACTAGTGTGGTTCTTTAAGATTGTGGAATGTGGTACCTTTTCCGTGTTCTAATGTGCTCTGGAGAGACTGGGATACCACCTTTGTCTGTTGGTGCTTGGCTGGCTAGGGAGGATCACGTCTCTCCAGGCTGTTGCCAATAAACATATTTTCAAGGGTGAAAGGTGTCACCACAATTTTAAAGAAAAGTCCCAATCAGAGTGGCAGGTGCTCTAAATATGTCAGGCTGGCCTCTGCTGGGCTGATGGACGTAGGGCCACCACCTCCCTAGTGGTTTGGCATGGTGGCTAGCTGCAATATTCTAAATACTCTAGTGTTGTGGCCATTATAAGCGGCCAAGCTTAACAGAGACTAGCAAAGCAATTCTAGCTAGCTTCCATCTCGCAGCTGCCTCAAACCGGCCCATACTCTGGTATCACCCTGTCACCATCGCCTCATTAAGTCAGTCAAACATAATGCTTTAGTTAGAATGAATATGCGGTGCTCCTTTTCTTCTTATGCTACACTGTTCACCTTCTGGCCTCTGTCTTTACTATCGCATCATTTTCAATTTTGCTGAAATTTAAATTCTTCAGTGTCGTCAACTATGCTAACCCCGCATGAACGGTTTAGCTGTACAGCCCAGCCAGTGATTTGTTTGTTGGATCTGTATTGGGTCCGCCTTGTATACATGTTGTGTCGCTTTATGCTGGTTCTGACTTTGATGGAACAGCAATCATTTGTAAGCAGCTGTTTCCGCCCCCTGCTCTAGGCATAAAGACAAGAAGAAAATGGAAGCACAGGAGTGCTGGATTTAAGGAGAACTAGCTGTAATCACTTTCTGTTATAGGTCCAGGTGAAGTGAGCCCGAGGGTGATGTCTAAATAAGCTAGCAATCAAGGAAGCATTTACAAAACCTAATCATGTAGTCAACTAGCACTGCCGGGATATTTTTTTCCTCTTCGGTATGATTATTGCCTCCTGCCATAATTTTTCATTCTTCTGTTTCGGTGCCTATTGAATATCTGATTGTAGCTGAATAATTCCAATTAGATATCCTCACAATCTTTCCCTTCTATGGAACAACTATGTTGAAAAGGGATTTTTATGACCTGTAAAGATTTAAAGCCCGATTTCAATTTCTTTTTAGTTCTCTGAAATTAGGTTTCTGCAGGGAATTACCTTGTTTCCAAGCCCACGGCTTATCACAAAGCCCAGCAGTTGCGCTGAATTATTACACTATTGATGACTAAAATAAACGCGGTGCACAGAATGCAAGAGCGCTGAGAGCAGAGAAAGATTTCGGGGTGACTTTAGACGACACTAAGACAACACACAATAGAAGATAAGTGATGATGGAAATCTGGGATAACAGATAAATGTCAGAACAGATACTTGGAGATGATACAACTATTGCTCAGGAGGAAAGTAATTAGGGCAAACTGCAACCAAAGAGGGAATATTAACAGCATGTCTTTTTTAAAGACATACGGGCCTGATTTAGAGTTTGACGGACTGGTTACTCCCTCACAAACGTGACGAATATCCCGTCCGCCGTTTTACCAGTCCATTCCATCCTATGACACTTGTAATACGGTGACAATATCCATCACGTTTGTGATGGAGTAACCGTCCGCCAAACTCTAAATCAGACCCATAATTAGCAGTTTACCCAAACCTGTGATAAATATTTGTTTTGGTGGATTTCAATTTCTAGGCCTCGAATTAGTACAACACTCCTACTGTCTCTCCGAGGACACTGGGCTTTGGGCCTGCCTCCTTCAAAAATTGACTTTTTTCGACCAGCCTCTGTCATCTTTTGGCCTGAGAGTTTATCAATCCTGTCTTGGCTGTACCATTTTACTTAACATTCTCCCTTCCCTACCATCTGTTATGCTTTGTTCTTCCCTCAGTGCTTAATTTGTAAAAAAGTAAGTGTGGTGCCCAAACTTTTCCACAGGAGGCGTCAGACTACTGCCCATTTGCACCACTGGTGTGACCCTCTTCCCTCTGCTTATGGTGGGAAGGATCCAAGCTGAATGTGAAAGTCAGGCCAGGGTGCCTTCATTCTTAAATCTGGTGTTAGCTAAGACTTTATCATTTTACAAAAAGTCAATATATATGATTTTACAAAAAAACGAAATATAATTTACTTGCTTATAGGGGCCTTCAGCCAGCATCTTCCTCCATAGTCAGTTGTGTCTTTCACATTTTTGTTTTGACCCCTACAGCATTGGGCAGTGGGTCAACCCACTTCAAACATTGGCTCACTTAACTGTGAATTATTTATACCATTATGCTCTTTCACAAGGAGCACAACAGCATTCTAATATGGCCTGGTACTGCCTAAGTCCCCTTTTACTTTAAGACCCAAGACCGCCCTTGGATGTGGACTCCCTCCCTCCTCCAAGGCAAGCATCTCAAACCACACTCTTTTGGATTGGGGGGGAGTAACCCCCCCGGCCGTATTTATTACATAATTAAAACATTAATTATTATTTACATTATGTACAATTACGCAGAAAGTCCAGATACAGTGATAGATACACGATGTCACTTGGCTAACCTTAACATGCTTCTAGACATAGCCATTCCTACCGTAATCTAAACATGTATATACTTTTGCTTTCTGCGTGTCCCTGCTAGAGCCTACGGCAAGGTCAATGACTGGCAGCCCCAGATCCCGGTAAACTACAACGACTCCACCGGAGTAAGCTTGCGTAGGGGGTACAGCTTATCGGACGGATATTTTCCCCCGGGCCCCCCCTACACCCTGAGCTTTAACTCCATAACGGGGGCTGCATTTCAGCATACTTGTGCCCTGATGCGCATGCGCGTGCAAGGGTGGCCGACCAGCCTACTGGAAAGAGTGACTCCCCTGGCCCCCGCACCCCTTCAGCCTACTGACCGGCTGTCACTGCCCCTGGAGTTACATGGTGCTGGCCGCTAAGGACCGAAGACTATGCTTACCAATCATGACCTTCCCGCCTGAGCAAGGACACACAAACTTCAATACGACAATATTACCTGCGACATAATTACCATATACTGACACTTTTATTATACATTACCAAAACGTCAACAACACAATCTTTGCATTAAAATTACCTGTAACTGAAAACTACATATATTACCACTTTTATTACAAAGTTACCAAAACGTCAACCACACAATTTTGCATCACAAAATTTCCCAAAATCATCACAAATTCTACATTAACATATCTCCTGAGATACCTGCAACGAAATTCAAGAAAACAAAGCAAAAACATTTTTACTGCAACACTCATTTGAACTGCCTGCCTTAGGGGATGGTGGGTGGGCAAAAGCAAAATTACGGGCCACTGATGGCCCGGGCGCCGTCTGGGGGAGCAAGAGAACAAGAGACTGTTCCCGCTCTCCTCGCCCCCTTTTAAGGTGTGGGGGGCGCAGGGCAGACCGGTCAGAACCAGCCTGCCCCAAACGTCATGTGATCGCGCTGAACCAGAAGCACTGAAGTGCTTCCGGTTCACGCCTCCACCGGGCACAGCCATGGATTGCTCCAGGGACGTGGGGCGCCGTGTCATCAGTGCGTGCGGCGATCCCCCCACCTCCTCCGAGCCCCGGGGACCGGCGCGACCGCCATAATGGCGGCACGTGCGAGGTTCGCGCTCCGCCTTGCCCAGTAGTTCCTTTCAGTGTCAGAGAATACTATCTGTGTTTTTTGAAGCCAAAAATTACTTTTGCTTTCAGTCAATTAGTTTTTATTTTCCTGAGAGACCAGCTGTGTCTCCAAAATTGCACTTTTAGAAAGATATGACAATACAAAACAAGCCTTGACAAAGTCAAAATGTTGGCAACAGTTCCATTCCTATTTCCTTTTCAAATGCTTGGGTTCTTAGTTTTGAATGTTGCACTGCAAGTTCACAAAGCAGATTACTCCTTTAATTATGAAAAAAATGAACTATAAGGGTGCAAAAACTTTCTCGTCAAGCAAAATGTGCATGCTCGACCAGTGGTGGCTGTTGAACTTAGAAATGCGCAGCACAATACAACGAGGAAAATGTCTGAGTATGGTTACAATTGGCATTCAGTATAGTCTCGATTTTAAAGTTGAGTTTGAGGAGTTGATCAGGGTCATGGAGCCCAATGCCATGGGCCATGGTATCAGTGCTTATACATAGTATCGTCATTTGGTCTTTAAAAGGAGTAAATAGGTTAACACAAGCTATATAATGAAAGCCTAGTTCCTGCCCCCACTCCCTTGGAAGCTCACCAATACAGCATTGTCAAGCGTGGCAACCTGAGGGGGTCAGTGTCTAAGTTCAGGTCTCTGGTGTCAGGGGAATGGTGAGGGAGTGCACAAGGATACAGCAACGCAGGGGAATGGGCCTCTTGGGGGTGGCGGGGCGCTGTGACAGTCAGGGGGCATAGAGTGTGATAGTAGTCGGATGCTGGTGTATGCAGTGGTGGCTAGGGGGGCTAGAAGTCATCTATGGTCTGCGATGTGCACTTGTCTGTATCTCCCCACGTCAGACGATGCAACTGTTGTACTATTCTACACCTCTCTGGGCCCGTTGTCCTGATACTTCATCCTGGGTGCCCACATTGACCGGATTCCTGTCCTCTTCTTCACTTGCCATCCTGTTCTCTGTTGATAACTGTTCTGTGGTCAAGTTTGGATGGTCGGCCCGTTGGCCTCCATCCTTTCAGTTAAGGGACTTTACTTTTTCTACTTTGGAAACTCCAATATTCTTTTGCTTCAGTATATACCACAGGTGCAAGGAAGTCATTTCATGCTTTCCCATTAGGGAGCGATTTAGCTGCACCTTATCAAAAGGATCGTGTACATGTAGTGTAGTGGGTGCCCATTGTCCTTGCTAGCATTAGAGCCCAGGTTACCCTTGCTGCTTTTTAACATAAAGGGGCAGAAAGAATCATTGGTACTGAAGGAACAGTGGCACCAGGAACCAGAGGTATGAGGAGCCAGCTAAACCTTAATTATGGTTGTTTACTAGTCTTCCTTCTCAGAATTAGGGCCCACTGAACAATTGCCAGTGTTGATTTGGACCTCAGAGCAATAGCCACAGGAGGGGAAAAATTAAAGCAGTGGAGAAACCTTTATTTGGCCTCAGAGAGATGGCAGAGAAGGGTGTGTGGCTAGATGGAAGTCCATCTTTTTAACAAAGGGCAGAGGAGACTGCCCTCTTTGCAAGTCAGTAGCTAACATTAGTGAAGCAGGTTCAGCAGCACTGAGGCCCAGGGGTCAGAGGGACCCACTGCATCACAATTATGACTGTCTCACTTTAAAATAGGTGCATGGGAGCTTATTTTCCTTTCTAACATTAGGATCAAGGGCACCACTGCAGATAAAGGAAGACAACATGTAAGAGATCTTTTTTTCTGAAAGGGCCTGTTTTAAGATTAGAGTGATGGTCCGGCATGGTGGCGAAGGGGTATAAGAGGTAGAGTAGATAGCCTGCTATTCAGGACTGAAGTTATCATTAGTGCAGCAGGTGTGGTTGCATTGGGGTCCAGTAGTGCGAGGGGCTCACAACACCTCAATTATAGGGGGCAGTATTTTTGGGTCAATAACTGTTTTTGTTTTATTCATTTGCTGTTTTATGTCTCATATTTAGTGTGGTTTATGAGCTAAAGAAAAAGTACTCAAGAAATGATCTCATAAGCCATGCCCCCTGCGCTCAGCCCTTTCCCTCCTGCTCACCTAATCCTTGCCTTAAAGTTTTGGAGGGGTGGCCTGACATTAAAACTCTTTGCTTAGGGGTCTCAGAGCAAAAAGGTTTGAAGACCTCTGCTCTAGGGTGTCATGTGCAAACACTCAGTATAGCCATGTCACTAGATACCTGCCCTGGCCTTTTGAAGGCAGCAAGTGGGTACTGGGCTGGTTCAGGCCCCGGAACCCCAGTTGTGTTGCAGTGTCACCAAGAGGACCCGGTAGTTTAGGAAGGCTCCCTCATGCAGACTGTGGGGATCTCAGAACTCCTGGAAAGGTATCAGTGTGCCATCAGCTAATAAATAGCTGAGTGTCATGATACCAGCCTCCTCCAACAGCCGCATCTGGTGGCCACTCATCCTGTATTCTACCAAGACCCCGGAGTGGTAGGGTCTTGTGGTTCGGGCACCCAGGAAACCCTTTCGTAGGCACTCGTGTTCTGTAAGAGAAGCATGTGGGGGCCTCTCAACTAGTGGCCTGGGAGGAGCAAGGGTGTCAAATGGCCCTCTTGGGGCTCCGGCCCGGGAAATGCCTGTCTCATCCATGTGGGGGCCCCCTAGCCAGAGGGCTATCCACTGGAGCTGGGCTGCCAAATAGTGGCGCCCCCATGCTTCTGCAGAGGGGGTTGTTGTAGCATACAAAACGCTACTGTCTTTCATCTCGTACCCCATATCAGGGTAAGCAACAGAGAGTCTAGACATCAGAGGGTGCATCCAGGAATCAAAATCAATAGGTTATTTAGTTATTATAACAGCCAGGACAGCATCAATATTTTAGACAGGACCACTTGGCCCGCTACTGACAGAGGGAGGGTTGTCCAGAATGAAACCTGAGAGAGCAGGGACCCCATTGCGCTAATGAGGTTCCCCTCTCAGAGGTCCGCCCTGGGTGATAAAGTTGAATCCTTAAGTATTTGAATGCTCACGGAGCCCAAGTGAAGTTCTCAGTGCCCACTTGAATTTGGTGTGCAGGAAGTTGTTCCATAAATGGGAAGAGGAGAGATTTAGCGTAATTGACTTTAAGGCATGAGATCTCACTAAAGGTGGTCAGATTGGAGGAAAGGCCAGTCCGGTCTCTGTGGATGTCTTGTAGATAAATGATCATGTCATTTATGTAGAGGGAGGCAATATGTGTCTGGGCTCTCTAAAGGGATAGCCCAGGCCCGCCCTTGGCTTGCAACTGCCTCGCCAGGGGTTTCAATGCCAACACAAATAGCAATGGAGATAGAAGGCAGCCCAGATACGGCCCTCTGTGGATGGAGTAGGCATCTGAGATATGGCAGTTGGTCTTTGCTCTGGCTGTGGGATTGGAGTATATAAGATGCATCCAGCCTATGGGTAGAGGGATGAAGAGTAGTGGCCAGCACAGGTAAGAGCGGTGAGGCGGGGTGGGGTGGGTGTCGGGTAAGTCAACATATGATGGGAGAAGTAAAATGAAATAAAAATAAAAATAAAACCACTTACCTTACGCTCGCCACATCAAGAACTCGACTAAGGTAAGTGGTTTTATTTTTTTTAATTTAATTTTACTTCTCCCGTCATATGTTGACTTATCCGACCCCCAACCGTCCCCTCCACGCCTCACCGCTCTTACCTGTGCTGGCCACCACTGGGGCCGAATTCAAATTGTTGAAGGACCCAGAACATATAGTCCCAGTTCAGAGAGTCGAAGGCTTGTTCCAGATTGAGGGACAGGCAAGCAGCATGTGGTCATGGTCAGGGGGATTGTTCCATAATTGAATAAAGAAGTTGTATATTCGTTGAAGTGTAGTGGCGGGGGATAAAGATGGCTGGATCAGTATGGATCAGGTCTGGTAGGATAGGAAGGATGCTGTCAGTCAGAATCTTGCTAAGGATTTCATAGTCTGAAGCAAGGAGAAAGATTGGTCTGTAAGAAGAGGAGAGTTAGGGGTCGAAGTCTGGCTTCGGAATTCGTGCCACTTGGGCATACCATAGGGAGGGGGAAGTGAGGGAGCCAGATAACTTCACTGAATGGAATAGCTTTAGGAGACGTGGTGCCAAAGAATTCTCATAGGTCTCATAGAATTCCAGGTGTATCCCGTTAGGACCCGGCAACCGGCCTCTTGGAAGGACCCTGAATGCTTCCTTAAGTTCCTGTTCTCTGATAGGGGCCTCCAGGGTAGGCAGATGCTCTCTAGGTACTTGAGGTAGGGGAATGTCTGCAGGGACTGGTACTGTCTCAGATGTCATAGTGGTCACCTGTTGATATAGCGTGGAGTAATATAAGTTAAATACAGCATTAATATCTCTTTGCAGATTGTTGGGATTGCCCTTTTGATCCTGAATCATGTGCATAGGGATCCCCGAGGGGTGGGGCGAGAACCGCTGGGCCAAGAGTCTACCGGGTCTGTCACTCTCTGCATGGGTGCGGGCTAGGTGTGCCGTCCAGTCTAGGCAGTGGAGTTGTTCAATCAGAGTGGCATAAGTTTCTCTGTCTCTCTCTCCAAATCATACATGTGGGGTCTGCCACCAAGTCATTCATACACGTGGGGTCTGCCATAGCCTCCCGTTCGCTTAGTCCCAGTGATCCCTTTATCTCAGGGAGTTGGGTTTCTATTGCTCGGCAGTATCTCACAATAATCTTAATACTCACCCCACACAGTACAGCCTTAAAAGCCTCCCAAACCACCAGGGGGCAGGAGGCAGAGCCCTCATTATGCACAAAATTGGAGATGATTGTGTCATGAATAGTGGATTTGAAAGCTGCGTCTTCCAACCATTGGGGCTGCAGTCTCCATGATGGGACCAACATAGGCACCCCCCCAGTGTATGTCCACATAAAGCAGTTTGTGATCACAAGAGGTTTTGCCTAGCTACAACATGTCTTTGGTCTGCGCCACCAGGTTTGTGGAGCACACTATGATGTCCAGACAGGCATGTAACCCATGAGGGTGGGGAGAAGAAGGAGTACTTTCTGCCTTGGGGATTATGTGCCTTCCACACATCAATCAGAGACCAGTGGTGCAACCAGTCAGCTAAGGCCATGGCATTGCGGGATACCGGGTACCTGGGGGGGATGATCTGTCTAGGATGGCAACCAATACACAACTGAAATCTCCTCATAGGAGCCATCAAAAGTCTGACCTGATGGCCAAGTTTGAGGAGAGAGAGGTCAAGTATTGAGGTTGGTCAAAGTTGGGGGCATAGAGGCACCGCAATACTATCAGCAGGCTGTCTAAGCAGCCCCGCAGTAAGCAAAATGTAGTGGCCTTCATTGTCAATTACAGAGTCCTCAACATGCAAGGGGACTCTGGGAAAAATCCTGATTGCTCCTCTTCTGAAGTGAGAGTAGTAGAAGGTATGAAAAAGTTTCCCATCCTAGCAGCAGATTAGTCAGTCGTCCTCTTTCTGGTCCTGGTGAGTCTTTTGCAGAAAAAATATGTGGCCCTCTGCATGTCAGATCTGAGAGTGACATTCCTTGTCAGAGACCTGTAAGTCGTGGTCTGTGTTGGGGCTTCGTGGTAAGGTGCAGCCAAACCTCTCCCTAATGGGAAAGCATGAAATGACTTCCTTGCACCTCTGGTATATACTGAAGCAAAAGAATATAGGAGTTTCCAAACTATAAAAAGTAAAGTCCCTTAACTGAAAGGATGGAGCCAAATGAGCCAACCATCCAACGTTGACCACAGAACAGTTATCAACAGAGAACATGATGGCAAGTGAAGAAGAGGACAGGAATCCGGCTAATGTGGACACCCAGGATGAAGTGTCAGGACCACCGGCCCAGAGAGGTGTAGAGTGGTACAACAGTTGCATTGTCTGACAAGGGGAGATACAGACAATTACACATGCATTGGGTGCAGCAGCTGGCCAAGGTCTCATCAGCTGCAGGTGGTTACATGAGGTCATCCACTGTTTGTGGGGTGAACATGGTCTCTCTGGCATGGATGGTAGTGATTCAGTGTCTGATAAAGAGTCTGGGGGTCCTCTTCTCGTGGGAAAGCAGGGCCAGATCGGAGTGCTGCAGCTTATTGCAGAGCGGGTCTGCCACAGCCACCCCTACTCACCTGAAGGGAGGGTGGAGGGTTCCGGGGAACCGGGGAACCAGCTGGCCATGGTGAAGCTCCAACCAGGCACACACTTCTACAGGATTTTCAAAGTTGTGTGCCTGGCCATTGGTCACCACTCTGAAGTGCAAGGGGAAGAGCTGTGCATATTGGAGGCTGAGGCCTCTGAGATCCCTAATGACCTATAAGAAGGAGGCTTTGTGTCTCTGAACCACCAGATTGAAGTCAGGGAAAAGCATAACCCTGGAGGAGTCAACTGTAATGGATTCCACTGCCCTGGCAGAGAATATAGTTGCTGTCTCAGTAACTTAGTAACCTGGCCACCATCGGTCGAGGGACAGTGCCCTTAGGGGAGCGTCTGGTTGGCATTCCACCATGTGCATTCTTGAGAGATAGGTCAGAGCTACTTGTCCCCTGAAGCAAGATTCCATGTAGGATGTGGGGTCTGCTCCTTCTGTGTCTTCAGGGAGGCCCACCACTTGGATACTGTTCCGGCAGACCCTTCCCTTGGAATCTTCAGCTTGGTGTTCCAAGAGTTGCACTCAATCTGATGAATGCATGAACTGGGCCGCAAGGTCTTTAATTTTGGGGACGACTTCCTGCAGCATTGATATGTGCTGTTGTACCCTGTCTCAGAGTTTCCGCTTGTCTTCTCTAAGCGTCCCCAGATCTAGGGCCAGCGTGTCAATTTTATGTTCCAAAATGGTCAGTGACTCACAAATTTCAGCAAAGTATTAGGTCAAGCTTACAGGGTGTGGACCCTATGACTCCAGGTGTTGATGAGGGGCCCAAAGAATCCTACTCCATGGCTCTGCAGTAGGGTGCAGCCATGCCACCGGTTTGGTCCTGCCCATGATTGTCTCTTGGGGGGGTGCAAGTTAGTGTGGTGGATCCGAGAGGTCCAGGATATTGCCCAGCAGGGTTCTTGTGGGAGGTCCTTTTGGGACCAGCCTTGAGCCCTGCAGCAGGGCCGGCATAAGCAGCCCCAGTTCTCATCTGATACCTGAGTCGACAATCGAGACAATCTGTGTGGCAGGACCAGCGGAGGGGTCTTAATCCAGTCGGGGTGTGTGACTTCACAAAGAGTTCGCCAGGTGTTGGCGAGCCGCTGTCGCGGTGCCCTCACTAGGTATTGTGGTGTCACTTCCTGAGAGCACTCCTCGCTCTCTGTGTGTTCACCAATGGAGGGGGGCATAGGTAGGTTCTGCACCACTGTTGCTGGTCTGTTGTGATATCAGTCCTTGCTCCACAACTGGGTCCCCGACAATGAGAGATCTGAGCTGGGCATGTGGAGGATGGGGCCTCGGAACTACTGGTCAGGCGGGGTGGGGGAAGCTCACTCCTGGGACATGCTGGTTGTCAAATGCTGTGTTTTGTTGGAAAGTACAATGCTTCGGACTCACCGAGTGGCAAGTGTTCATTTTCATGCCAGCATGCTCCACAGCTATGGCTGCCTCTGACAACTACATAGGGTGGAAAGGCAATAATCTGGGCTGCCTTTGCTTTGTCTGTGGCAGTAACCAGGACCACCACTTTCTAAAGCATAGTAAAGCTCAGGTAGCATGTGAAAACATAGAGTGAAAACACATTGACTCCTACACATAAATTTACAAAATCTCCTCTTTCCAAAAATAGTTTTGTTAGATTTGGGGGTCTCTAGTTGGCAGAGGTAGGTACCTTTGTCCAAATAGGGACCCTTGAGTCTAGTCAGGGAAAGTAGGTACACTCCTAATATAACCCCTGCTCACCTTGGTAGCTTGGCACGAGCAGACAGGCTTATCTCAGAGGCAGTGTGTAAAGCATTTGTGAACACATACAGAAATCAAATGACAACACTACAAATGGACACCACACAGATTGTATATTTATAAAAATATGTATCTTTTATATAGATTTATCACAAGACCATAAACGACAAAAATAATCCACAATACTGTCAAGAATGCTTAGTTCTTATCAAAAAGGCTTAATGCAAGGTTCTGTGCGAGTCGGTAGCATTCTCCGGCTACGGCGATGTCAAGAACAAACAGAGTCTAACAAATCCAGCTGACCGCGTCGAGACGGGTCAACACAAGCGTAGACAGACTCGGTCACAGTACCTTATACTTGAAGCGGCAGGCACGGGCGTGCGAGCCGGATGGCTGTTCGTCGCGGTCGCGTTGCAGAAATGGAAGCGTTGCAGGACGCGTTGTCCCTCGATGCGGTGGAGGCAGCGGCTCGTTGACGTCGTCAGGACGAAGTCGGTGAGACCAAGGCCGTGCGTTGCAGGGCGAGACGGTGCTTCGATGCGGTGCTGGCAGGTTGCGGTGCGGCGACGGAGCCGGATTCGGGAGCTGGCGTTGATCAGTCCGGACAGCGGTACGAGTCGGGCGGTGCGTCGCGAAGCGTGCGAGCGGTGCCCAACTCCGGTGCGGTCACAGGACTCGAAGTCAGCAGCGGTGACCGTGTCGGTTGGACCAGTTCGATTCGGTGTAGCGAGGCGTTGCAAGGTGCGGTGCTCACAGGTTACGGTGCAGGCAACGGCTCGGTGATGGCGTC
Source organism: Calotriton arnoldi (assembly GCA_963921515.1). Lineage (NCBI taxonomy): Eukaryota > Metazoa > Chordata > Amphibia > Caudata > Salamandridae > Calotriton > Calotriton arnoldi. Next base: position 1,049,172 of record CAWUFW010002047.1, read on the forward strand.
AAGACGGAGTCGGTGAGCACAAGGCCGTGCGTTGCAAGATGCAGGCGTTGCTCAATGCGGTGCCAACAGGACACCGAGCCGGTCGGGAGAGTCGGTCACAGCTCCCTACCTCTGTAGCCACTGAAACAGAGTTTCCAGCAGCAATTCACAAAGGGGGTGAAGTCCAATGGTCCTGGGACTTCGATCAGGGGGCAAGCTCTCTTCCAAGCCCTTGGAGATCCTTCACAAGTTGATGAAAGTCACAGCAAAGCAAAAGTTCCTTTCTCCTTTCTTTGGCAGTCAGGCAAACCACTGCAGGCCAATCCCCCAAGCAGCACTTCAGGCTTAGGGATAGTCTCTCCTCAGTTTCTTCTTGGTTCCACTCCTCAGCAAAGGTTTCTTCTTGTTCCCAAAAGTGATCTAATTTTCCTGGGGTCTGGGTGCCCCTCTTACACCCTGATTCTCTTTGTTCTCTGGAGGCAGAGAGGCCTTTGCCTAGCTTAAACCAGTTCTGTGCAGCTTTGGAGCACTCTGTGTACATGACTCCTTCTTTCCTTTCAGAATGTGGGGCAGGGTACTCAGACGCCCGGCAGGGGGTGGAGCCAGCATTGTGGCAGGCAGGCACAGCCCTATTCAGACCCAGATGCAACTCCTCCCTCCACTCTGGATGCAGATCTCTCTATTCAGCCCTGGGCTGCCTCACCCTGTCTCCTGTGGCCACCCCCAGCCCCTGTCACGCACAAACCAGACACACAATACACAAGCTGGCAGAGGCAGGCTGGATAGTTAGGCAAGAAAATACCCACTTTCTAAAAGTGGTATTTTCAAACACAGAATGTTAAAACCAACTTCACTAAAATATGTATTTTATCATTCTGAGTTCAGGCATACTAAACTCGAATTTCTACCTAGTTCCCTGAGTCAGTTTAGGATTATAAGATGTTATAATCAAACTGCCCATTCTGGCCTATGGGGAACAGGTAGCCTTGCAATAGTGAAAAACGAAAATGGCTGCAATTCACTATTAGGACATGCCACACACACCAGGCATGTCCCACCTTATCCTTACAATGCACCCTGCCCGTAGGCCTACCATAGGGGTGTCTGATATGAAGAAAAGGGAAGGTTTAGGGACTGGTAAGTGGGTGCAGTTACCAAGTCGACATGGCAGTCACAGACTGCACGCAGGCTCTGCAATGGCAGGCCTGAGACACACTTTACAAGCTGCCTCTGTGGGTGGCACAACCAGTGCTGCAAGCCCACCAGCAGCATTTGATTTACAAGCCCTGGGCACACTCCGTGCACTGTACTAGGGTCTGACAGTAATTCAAATAAGCCAAACATGGAGTCACTAATTCACATCACAATTTACAATAGGGAGCACTTGCACTTTGGCACTGATTAGCAGTGGCAAAGTGCCCATGAGCATCTAGTCCAGCAAAAACATATCGACAACAGTGGAGGCATTATGAAAAAAATGGAAGGGAGACCCATGCCAAGGATGCCAGGTCTAACAAGTTTCCTATAAAATTTTGCTACTGCACCAAAACCTACTGTCAAACCCTAAATGTGCAAGGACTAGAATTAAAAAAGTTAATGATCTCAGTCCTCAAATGTGAAAAGTGGGTTTGACCAGATTTAGGAATTAAATAAAGATCACATTTTTTCTTAATAAGAGATTGACATTTTGATATATATTTTTGCAAAAAATGAATTTAAAACAATGTTTTTACATGAGTCCTTTGTCATATCAGGTGGCGTTTGTCACTCTGTGTGAGACTAGCTCAATGAAAGCATCGGGGATTTTGAGAATGGTAAGGAAAGATGGTTAGTCTTTGCAGGGTTAGACAACTAGAATTTGATGGTTGCCACCATACTCCATGTTGCCAACAATATCATACTTGCAGTCCGAGATTTCATTTAATGAATCAGTGCAGATTGGGGTTTCTTGTATTGTTTTTTTCAATTTAACCATATTTTAGTATTCTTAGTGCATTATTTGCTGATTACTTGGTGTGTTTGAACTGTGGTGTAGTCAACTCAGACATTTGTAAAAGGATAGGTGAAAGAAAAGGTCAGAACTGGAAGAAAGATTTCCTGCTGACATGGAGTAAGTGAGAAGTCAAGTTGTAAGTAGGCCTGATTGGGGCAAGACAATAATGTGGGCCATACTGGGAGCTCTTAATAAAGCCACAGTTTTAGGTAGACTGGTGTCTTGAGTAGTTGAAGAGCTGGGGCAGCACTATCTTAGCATGTTAGACTGTGGTAAATGATTGCTTGTCACAGGAACCTTCAAGAAAGGTCATGGTTTTTATTGGAAATGTAGCAACATTTTGGACATATCTAAAACAAACAACAGAAAATAACACAATAATATACATGTTTTAAAAGAACAAGAAAATAACATACACAAAAGGCACAAACAGATTGCAACATAACAGCCTCAGTGCCACACAACAAAATCACGTACAATGATACAGCACAGAAACAACAGAACATATAAGCATTGCAACAAAACCCCACACAAGAAATGTTTACAAATGTTCTTGCCACACATTACCACCTCCAGAATCCTGTTTTCATGATTCCATAGTATAGAAATAACAGATGTTTACAGCAAGAACTACCTTACCTTACCACCAAAGACATGAAATAGCGGTGGTCAGAAGTTGCGTGCATGAGAGCTGTATAGGTGCAAATGATAAGACTTATCCAGTCCTTTGGGTGAAGGAGTCAGAGGTACTGGGGTCACAGAGTTTGTGGTCACCAGATAGACAGGCTCCACTAGACCAAACTGAGAGACATGGAGTGGTGTGTCATTAGGGACCAATAGTTCCAGATGTGTGGAGTCCAGTCTCTGATGACAGACTTCTTCAGTCTTGGTGCTCAGAGGTCCAGATCATTAGGTACAGACTGCCTTTGTCTTAGGCTTTCATTACAAGATTGTCAGAATAGATTGGGGTATGTACTAACCCTGGGCGGTGAACTCAGCTCCGTTCGCGGAATTTGCGGAGTTTTCCGCACTCTGCGCTCCATGGAGCACACGGAGTTCCCAAACACTCGAGTTTTTTTCCTCGCTCGCGCTTGTCAACGTCAAGTTGGCGAGCGCAAGTGAGGAAAATCCACCTCCTGGAGAGATTTTTCCTTGCTCGCGCTGGCCAAGGTTTAGTTGGCGAGCGCGAGCAAGGAAAATCAACCTCCTGGTGAGATTTTCCAACGCTGGTGGTCGGATTTCTCAATGCGAGTGGTCACAGAAGGTCACGACCACTCGCTTTGAGAAACCTTCCGTTCATGTTGAGAAAGCTGGCGCTTGAGTAGAAAATCTCCTCGAGCAGCAGAAAGAAAGCTACACCCTCTTACCATTAGCAAGTTGGTGCCATTCACAATGATTTTACAGCGGGGGACAAACACCCAGCGCTCAAAATCACAGCGAACGGCATGACCCTAACACACTCGCTGGACTCCGTGTAGCGCAGCAGAGTTTTTTTGTCACTTCACAGAGTTACACAGAACTCCACCCAGGCTTAGTATGTACCACACATGGTAAATACTATTACCCCAAGGTGAGGCATTTATCACTTGGTAAATAACTCCTATTCTGAGTTTTCAACAGGAAAATGAGGCATAGCACCTGGAACTGGTTTTTAATAGATTTAATTCGCCATGTTTACCTTTTCTCCCAAGCTTCCCAGGCCTTTTCCCTAGATACACTTTTCAGGTTTGACCTACAGGAATTTATCATTGGATACTTTGTAAGTGTGATAATTATCACACAACTTGCAATTCTGATCCCTGTGCACAAGGGACGGAATTTAGACCTTAACTCGTGATGAACGCAACCATAGAAAGATCAGGGCTCCAAGTCACTAGGGAGAGGCATAGCTGGCATGTTTTGAGTTTGCCTGTGTGCAAAACTTCTATGTTTCCAGTGTGCTTAAGTGTATTACTTGTGTGACCCTCAGAGTGATATTTTATGGCATGTAGAAAAAAACTGCTGCAAACATATAGCTAGATAAATTCCACAAATTACACTCTTTTGTGCAAAGTAATGATCTAGAAATGGCTTTAAAACATTCAAGTAAAGAGGAGCAGTTTAAGGGCAAATGTGAGAGAAAGGAGGGTGAGGAAAATAAAAGGAGAAAGAGAGACCGTTTAGTGGGCTATTAAAAGACTAAAGATACCCAGGGGAGGGAAATGCTCCTCAGCTGCTGATGCAAGGTCACTAAACTACTTTGACATAATTAATAATATACAAATGAAATCTATTATAACCCCAAAAATTGGTGACAAACTTGATTATAAAAAATTAGTGGAGTGTGAAGTTTGCAAAATATTAATTAGCGTAAATATGCAAAATTTCAACAAAAATATGTAAAATAAGGCATAATTCTGTAAATTGCTAAACTGGGTTTTTCACTGTTATTTAGTGTGAAATATGTCCATGTGTCTATTTTGTATACGAGGATGTTTTTCATGCTCAAAAAATTGCAAAAAAACTAAAAGCACTGCGAACTAAAGCCTGTCATGCTCTGTCATTCACATTTTTCATGTGCGTTTGCTGTAGATCATTAAAGATAATGGCTCATTTGCAGTAAATTATTACCGTGAGTGTCGTGCAATTGCATGCTAGGCATGCTAGGGTGTTAGCCTGATTCGGAGAATTTCACAAAAGAGTAACATAATATTAGTTAAATTACTCAAATTGCACTAGAGTAATGCAAATTTGACTCAGGCCTACACGAAATCTCTCTCCATCACAAGTGCAGTTTGCACAGGTTCATGCTTTAAAGAGAATATAGCTTTCTTTGACACAACTGGTTCTCTTTCCTTTGAAACAAAAAAGCTAATAGAAAGTAAACATAGTTTAATGTAATATTGTTACAATGAATAAAAAATAACATTCAGACACTGCATTTTGTAGTATGTTTAGTTGTACTGCAATAGAGCTACTCACATACTACAAAATGCAATTCACAAACCTACTTGCAGAGTCCTCGGCCTGTACCTCTCCTATCTTTTCTGACCAAAGATCTCCACCAAGTATGCAGAGACTTCTGTAATTACCAGTATACGATTTTGGTGTAAATGTGGGAGTGACCAGGAGGTGATAGAAAAATGCGGAATAATTACTCCTAAATGGTTAGGGTTACATGAGCAGTAAAGAGAAGTTTAGGAGGGACATGCAAATACACCCACCTAAAAAACACAGGAAGACCATTCCTATTCACCAAGTAAACTTCTCAAACTACTACAGTCCAAAAGATCCCAAAACAGTGGTAAAAGTACTCCAGCTTAGTTTTGGAGTAAGTCTAGCACCACACATGGCCACTCACAGATACTTCATCACATTCCAATAAATGGAGCTACCAAATAACAATTGGGAATAATAGGAACATAACCAGAAAAAGTTTATTTTACATTTTTCTATGTTTTCCATTTTTAGTATTTAAAGTTTTTTTTGCTAACGAGGCTGACTACACCTACAGCACTTACAACACATATGGTAAAGGAAGCGGGAGAGCGCATTAACAGCCATGTACACATTACAACACCATCTAATCAAATCAAATATAACTTTATTCAGCTTTTAACTCATCAGATATAAAAACCATAAAAGCACAGTATTACAAAGTTATATATCATAATCTCATACACTTAGAGAATAAAACATATACCAAAAACAAACACTATTATTTAATTTAAAAAACATTAAAAGCCATCTAATCACATACAGGCTAATCACACAAGAAAGGACCTCACACACCAAACAACTTGTTGGGGCTTCACTATGGCAACGAATGTCTTTGTTGCTTTACCCCTCATCATTTTTTATTAACAATTATTTGACAAGAAAAGAAACCGCTATTGCCTGCTGCTGTTTCTGCCTGCTGCCTGGGGGACCACAACGACCAGCCTGCCTTCCACCCTTGCGGTGCCCGGCCGCATTCGTCATTAAGTAGTGCCAGGAGGCACTACAAAACCGGCCACGGGCTCCCGCAGCGCGGGAACCGCTATTGCCTGCTGCTGTTGCTGCCTGCTGCCTGGGGGACCACAATGACCAGCCTGCCTTCCACCCTTGCGGTGCCCGGCCGCATTCGTCATTAAGTAGCGCCAGGAGGCACTACAAAACCGGCCGCGGGCTCCCGCAGCGCGGGAACCGCTATTGCCTGCTGCTGTTGCTGCCTGCTGCCTGGGGGACCACAACGACCAGCCTGCCTTCCACCCTTGCGGTGCCCGGCCGCATTCGTCATTAAGTAGCGCCAGGAGGCACTACAAAACCGGCTGCGGGCTCCCGCAGCGCGGGACGTGCGCGGGCCAAGGGCTGGCCCGTCCACGCCTGTCGTAGCCCAGAGGAGACTGGACTGGGCCCCCCCTAACAAGTGAGGCACGGATTCTTCCACCTTGGCTTGAACGACCCCCAGGTATTTAGTCTGAACCCCCCGTTTTGTTTACTTTATTTACATTAATTGCGTTAGTGGTGCTGTTCTTGTCTGACTCAAAATGAGCAAACGTAAAGGAGTGGACGCTTTCATTGTCAGGGCCGAATCCATGCTCAGCCATGAGATTGAGTTGGCCGAGAGGCGACTTTCCTTAGGGCCTTCAGGAACCTTATCCCCGCAAAGGCGTTCTTTACTGGGCCCCAGTATATCGGGCGAAGCCCTTCAAATTTACTCACCACCCACTACACAGGGGCAGGGACAGGGGCAGATTTCCTCAGTCCCAGATTTGGATGCATTCGTACTGGAAACAGAAGTTGTACCAACTACAGCCACAAGGACAAGGGCACCGTCGACTAAGAGCCAAAATGAGGCTAAGCCCAAAGGACTACCTGTGAAGCGAAGAAGGGGCGCGGGTGCGGCCCCTCAAAAATCTAAATTACAGAAACGGAGTCGGCACCCCTGCCCTGAGGCGCCCAACATCCGTACTATCAGCACACAGACTGATGTGGTCTCTTTTGCGCACAAATGTAGCGCCATCGAGCATGGGGATGTTGATCCGGTTTCTGTCGGGGAGCCTGGGGTGTCTGCCCTAGATTTAGCTTTTGCACGGCTTAATGAACTTTTAGATAAACTAAAAGATGTCGGGACGGCCCCTCTAGAGCCTGCAATTTCGCTTACTTATAACTTCAGTCATAAGATGGCCCACGATCAACTGTGTTCTAGGTTAGATGTAATTCAGAAGGTTGCGGCTGAGTCCATAGAGAAACTATTGGCTAAGGTTGCAGCCATTGAGGAGGTAGTCAGAAACAACCTTGATGTCCGCCCTACTGCCCGCCCTAGCAAATCCTCAATTCCAGTAGTTTATACAGGCATGGTAGATGCCCCCACCCAGGCGGGTCATATTTCAGCAAATGTGCCTGCAGATAAAAATAATAGTGCTGTAAGCAATAGAGTTGCCCAAGCAGGGCCTAGAGTAAATCACTTGTCCTCCCCTCCATGTACTACATCTCTGGACATGGAGGATGTGATACTGAACTTACCGCCCGAGGTCACTCCCTATATAATAATATTGTCAAATGTACCGCATCTTTCCCATCAAGCTAACGAAACATGGGAGGCTCTAAGAAATAAATCTCTTTGCTGGATTGGCTCTAAAACTGGCTTAACTGAAACACTGTTTTGTGAGTTTAAGATGGTAAGAAGAGCAGGCTGGGTTGGGAAAAGGGAAAAACTGCACCATGGCGACTGCATAGTCCTCACTTTTAGAACGCCGAGACTGGTAAGCGAAATCTTACGCAGACTCGGGAGTGACTGTGTGTCCAATCAAAGAATAAATGTACTGCCACTTGGATATTTTTATCCCCCCCAAACCCAATTGTGTATACTTCACAGGTGAGGCTCACTAATTCTAACCTTCAACAACGATTCACCATACCCACCTACAACAGATTTGAAACACTGACAGGCTTAGAAGACATAGATTGACTTACCCTTACCCACAGTCACAGTTATGTGGTACATAGACGGGCCATCGATAATCATCCATCTGGCCTGGAACCGACAACTAGCGACTCAAATGTTTTTAAATACTGTGCTGCAAGAGCTAGCGATGATTTACATGTTGATCCTTGTAATGATCCTTGTAATGGTAGCACGGTGGCCCAGCTTGATGTTTTGTCACACAGTGTAGTTGCAGCTGACACTACTTTGCAACGTTCTCATGAGCCGGGAGAGGATTTGATTAATCTAAATATTTCCCATTTAACTCCTCCAAAAAATCCCGCCCATCACCTTATCGTTCATAAAAGTGAACCTGCTCATAATAATAGTCCCATACAGGCTGAAAATAGGTCCAGTACAATTATAATTCTATCCTGGAATGTGGCGGGCCTAACCACCAAACTTTCCAATCCTGCCTGGCTTGATTTTATAGCTTGCTTTGATATTCTATGTATCCAAGAATCCTGGGTCGACAGCCCTTTGCATATCAATGCGTTTAAAACTTTTTTTACCCCGGCTGTACCTCATATCGGCTCAATATAAAAAAGTTAGATCTACTGGTATCTAATACTTTTTACCAGGTCCTAAAAATGATTATTGATGCTTCACATAGTACCATCTTAGTAAACTTTTATAATAATATTCCTGCGTCGCATATCGAGGCAGTTTTGATGAAACTACAGAAGCATCTGGAAAAAATACAAAATTCAACTAACATGGATTTGTGTCTAATATGGGTAGGTGACTTTAACATCGGCCCTTGTATCCATGCTGAACGTGGTAACTGTGGCTTAACATCCGATGATGAAGTTGATATCTCTCACATCCCGCACTCCCCCCTCGGGGATCACTTAAATGTGATAAAATATACTATGGACTTGGGTTTTGTGAACGATTTATGCTCACCACCCCTGCCATTTAACAGCACCTTTAATGGTCATGGGCTGTCTTCTGTTATAGATCACATTTTAATTTCTAATAGATATGCAGACAGAATACAGAACTTTGATATCCACTCTGTTGTCTTTAGTGATCACTACCCCATTAGTGTTACCATGGACCTACCGGCTAATGTGCTACGAGGGGGGCCTTCGGCCATGCCCGTACAGGATATAGCCATAAATAGAACTAAATGGCTACACCATTAAATGGAAGGGGGTCGACTCTTTGAAGTTAACCAAGTCAATCCTAAGCGGCTGTAAAAACGATTTTGCCATTTGCCTTGATGAGTCTGCTGCGGACTCGGATATTCTTAATTCCTTTCTTAATATCACACAGGCCATCCAAACTAACGTATCATCAGACTTAAAAAAACATTTTGCTCCCAAGACAGGTTGGTTTGACTCCAAATGCAGTAAAGCTCATGTTGTTTTGAAAGCCGCCCTAACTAAGTCCCCAAGAGACCAGGAAATGATAAGAAGTGCGAGAAAGGCGTATAAAAAGTCACTTAAAGAGCGTAAAGAAGAGATAAGAATGGAACTATGGCTGTCACTTAAGAAAGCCTCAGAGCTAAAAGATACCAAAAGCTTCTGGCAGGCCGTAAACGCCCCGTTCTTGGCCTCTAAAAATATCCCCAGCATTGAAATTACGATAGGGGAAGATCAATGGGTAACTCATTTCTCTAGGATATATTGTGACAATGTAGATTTAATTTACCGCGAGGAGTCTCACACTGGATATACGAGTAATCTCCCTATTGATCTTGACTTCAATGTGGATGAGGTGATTCTGGCCATAAATGAGAGTGTGGGGGGCAAAGCCCCTGGACCTGATAGCATTCCGGTGGACTTATATAAATCCTGTCCTCAATTATGGGGTCCACTAATTACTATGGTTTCAAATGCATGTTGTACTCAGGGTTTCACCCCAACCTGGACAGAGTCGACACTTGTCCCTATTTTCAAAAAAGGAGATCGCAACGACCTGGCCTGCTACAGACCCATTTCACTTTTGGACTCCATCGTGAAAGTGGCCTCGGCGCGTTGTCCTGAACAGATTACAAACATGGGCGGAGGACAAGGGTGTTCTCTCAGAGCTACAGTATGGCTTCCGTCAAGGGCTTGGTACCATAAAACAGGGCCTAAACTTAATCCTCCTATGGGGTAAATACATAGAGGCTAAATAGGGCAGCCTTTTTTTGTGCTTCGTCGACTTAAGTTCGGCCTTTGACTGTGTTAACCACTTGAAACTCTGGGGTATTTTAGAGTCCATGGGGGTGGAAGCGTCGTTGATTAACTTCTTTAAACAGTCCTATCTGAACGCCCAGGCAAGCGTCCGCTATGGGTTAGCGGGTGAGCGTAGCCGCAAGTTCCCTGTTAGGAGGGGGGTAAGGCAGGGCTGTGTCCTGGCCCCCCTCCTTTTCACCTTATATATAAACAGTTTGGGTGCTACTTTGTTGAGGGAAGGTCAGGAACTACCCAGCATTGGTAGGCGTCAAGTTGGAGCCTTGTTATATGCCAACGATGCTGTTCTCCTGTCGCAAACCCCATCAGGTTTGCAGAAAACTGTCTCGAGTTTCGTGTCTTTTATGTCTAGCCTCGACCTTAAGGTAAATATCACCAAAACCTTTGTTATGAAATGTGGTAAATCGAATGTCAAGTGTCGAGACATTTTCATAGATGACAGAAAAGTCGAATTTGTCAACCATTTCTCCTACCTGGGCATCGTGTTTGAAAAACGGGGCTCATGGAGTATAGCTATGAAAACCAGAAAATTATTGTTTGCTAAAGCCATAGGAGCTCTAATAAATTTCTCCAGGAAATTAGACAAGTGCTCCATTGATGATCTGTTGACCATTTACAAAGTTAAATGTATTCCCGTAGCCATGTATGGAGCAGGCATCTGGGGTTTTGCAAATACAGCGTTCCTGCAGCTGGTTGAGAATAGGTATTTAAAATACCTCTTAGCAGTTCCGACCAGCACAGCCACATATATTTGCCACGCTGAGCTGGGTCTACCATACTTATCCGACCAAATTAAAAACCAGCCAGTCTTACTTTGGCATAAGGTTTGGACCGGTACAGCGAGCTTAATCGGGATGTGATTTATGATTGCCAGAATTTACAAAGGGCACTCTGCATCCCATGGCTTGTGTATGTTAAAAAATGTATGATCGACATAGGCCACCCAGAGTATTATGCTAACCCTGATTGTTTGTCCCCTGTTACCCGGAAGGAACTAAGATCTTCATGTCTAGATCATCTGGAGACGATTAGATTGTCTGCCAGTGTCATGAAAGCGTCTGTCAGAGAACATCAACTTCTCTTGACTCAACCGGGGTTACAACCTTATCTATCCATAATATCAGGGAATTACGACAGGATGCTGTTGACGTGCTTGCGCTTAGGCAACTTCCATATCAGGGTTTCCTTTCCCAAGATAAATGATTGGTCGCGTACCCTGCCCCCTTGTCCATGTGATGATATCTCGACTCAGTCCACAATCCACGTTATCTTTTTTTTGTAAATTTTATACACTTATTAGGAAAAGATGGATTTTGCCCATCTTAAAATGTCAAGACCTGAGACAATGTCGACCTGCTTTTATCAAGTTACAATTCCTTGATGAAATGATGTTTATTGATCACATTGCCAAATTCTTGAAAGGGGCGGTTAGCTCTAGATTGAGTATGCAGGGTAATGCCTTATTGTAGCTGCTCATGAATTTATTGTACCATCGGATTGCCATTGTATTTTGCTATATTCTTATTTAATGCGTAATAACATGTTTTTCATTGGATTGTTGATTTTAATATTTATGCATTGCTGCAATTTTAACTTTTTTAATATATTGTGCTTTTATGATTTGACAATCTTAAATCGAATAAAGCATAATTTGAGTTTGAGTTTGACAAGAAAAGAGAGAGTTTAGAAACAAAGGATCAACATCTTTGGCATGCCCAGGCAAGCAGTCATTGCCAGATAGCACTCTCACTTTAAGTGATCCTTGACATGATTGTAGACTGGGAGCAGAATTTTGGTTCATCTATAACCCACTGCCAGACTATCCTTGCTTATGGCAAAAGTCTGGCTACACTCAATTTCATGGCCACTGGGTCTGTCCAGGGGGTCAGCTCTGCCAATGCAGGTATCTCACAGGCAAGCATATCCTAATGTTTGCATCAGGTACTGTGATGTATCAACAGAAGAGTGCACCAGTTTATCAAAATGACAAGGGGGGAAAGAAACAGGTAGCAAAGAAATTCTACACTGTAGCCCACCTTCCATAATGACCTTGGTGCCATTGATTGCACCCATATGGCACTTCAGCTAGCTCACAACAGTGAACACCTTTTTTGCAAAGTGCCACTGGCTCTCCATCAAAATACAGGCTGTTTGTTATGCTAGGGGCTGCTTCACCGATGTGTACACTGCCTTTTCTGGAGGTACAAATAACAGCTCCACCTTCCATCAGTCCCATGGGTGCTGGGGATTCCAGTGAAATAGGTAATTTCAAACAGCATGCACTGGGGTTTCATGGACATCTGGGGGATGGGATTTCAAGCATACTAGCTTAGTTCTCATCAGAACACAACAGTCACTGGATGTATGGCTATATTACAGTATATTTAGACTAGTATCATATATGAGAAAATGTCATTGGTCTTTGTTGTAGTTGATGCCTGACATGCTCTCTCTCCCCATCACACCCTTTAAAGATCCAACCACACTATCTCAACATAGATACAAGAGGACAAAAACACAAACACAAGCAATCATTTAGCTCAATTTTGAGATTCTTAAGATGTGATTTGGATGTCTTGACCATACCTGGGGGTGTTGGTGTACACCCCGGAAGTTGTGCACACAATTGTAGTAGCCTGTTGTGTGTTCATTAGCATCACAATGTGATGAGGCTTACAAATTTCCATTTACCATGATCTACAGCTCTCTCTTGTAAAGAAGGTCAAACTGTACCATTACTGTTCGATATTTTGGTCTTCTATATTTTGCCAGCGATATTTTAGTATCACAATATTCATAGCTTCGAAAATCAGTCATGCAATCTTTATCTCTGTTTATATTTTTCAAACTAGCACTACAATGGTGTTTACACAATACACATCTTTGCCATTCAACTCCTTTAACATGGCGACGAGCGTATTCCGGTCTCCGAGGTTGCACTAGCACTACCACATAATTTCTGCCATCTCACCTCCCTGGGATTTAACTAATCAGTTTATACTCACTCTTCACTCTGGCTTCATTTTTGTGTGACAGAATGTCCATTTTTGCATGGTTACCCCCATTTTTTGCTGAATTTTATTGCTGGATTTTAGACTGTGCACACTGATGCACTCTGTCGCATGCAAAGTCTATGTACTTTGAACCCTAAAACATGCAAAAGTTTCTAATCCCTCATTGGCATATCTAACTCTCCTAGAAGGCCAAAGTGTATGTTGTAGAAACTACACCCATGGTCTAGAAACTAAGGGCCTGATTTAGATCTCGGCAGATGGGTTACTTAGTCACAATCCATCACCATTGTGATGGAGAAACACACCCGCCAAGGCCCTAAATGTCACCTGTGGACTGCAGCACTTATTGTGGCTTCAGGGCTACCATTGTACCATGGCTTCAGAGCTACTACTGCAGCTTGATTCTTGCAGTTTAAACCTGCAACCTGACCTGTCAAAATAACCCTTTGGCTGTGGCACAAATCCTTCTTTTTAAATATCAGTAAGTCACCCCTATGTAGACCTTATAGCCTATAAGGTAGAGTACATGGTATTTAAAAGTGAGACATGTAGAGATTTAATGTTTTCATGTCCCTACAGTGTCATGCCCCCAAAAGCTATTTTCACTGTGAAAAGCTCTGGTTATACTTTGAGAAAACTAGAGTACAGATTATAATATTAATTCTGCTATTTCGTGTTTGGGACCAGCTGGAGAAAATTATTCAACAGCTATTTTTAATATTCAATACAAATCCAGCTAATTGGAGAAGTCAGATTTATAATGCATATTTACGAAAAGAAATTTTTTAAAAGTTACTTTTTCCTGCATGTAGATCCTGGTTGCTAATTTGCATTAATCTAACAGCAACTGCCAAGCCAGTGCTAGACCTTAGTGAGGTGTGAAACTGCTCCCAGAGCAAATACAATGGGCTAGGTTTGGGGTGGTATTTTTCTTCCCTTTGCAGCCGCAATGCGAGACGATCTCCACCACTCAAGTAAGGTTGATTAAAATATTATCAAAAGCGAGATCAGACGGAGCGCCGGGTCCAAACGGCCTGCCACAGGCCCTGTTTAAGGCAAACATCCCACTTTGGGCACAACAATTGGCAATCCTTTTTAGATCTGCACTGAGTTGTTCAGTCATACCCGACTCATGGCGAGGTGCAGTAATCCATCCAATATACAAGTCCGGTGCTCATTCGTCCCCAAACAACTACAGGTTGATAGCCCTATTGGACAACGAGGCAAAGTATTTTGCGAGTATCCTACTTGAAGAACTAAGTTCCTGGGCCGATCAGAAAGGCCTGATTCCAAAAACCAAACAGGCTTTACAGCAAATTCGGGCACAACCTCCAATCTACTGGCACTATCAATATTTATTGACAAATCGCTCATCTCATCGAAGGTGTTTTTTTGTTGTTTCGTCGACTTCAAAGCCGCCTTAGATCGGGTCCCCAGGGCAGCACTTTGGGCAAAATTAACAAAATGGGGAATCCCGGCCAAACTACTGGAGGCCATTGTTCAACTGCACACCGACACTTGGATACAAGTCAAGCTTGGCACTGGCACACACCTGTCCCGAAAAATCTTAACAACAAGAGGAGTGAAACAGGGGTGTGTGCTTGCCCCATTGCTCTTTAACCTGTTTATTGCCGATCTCTCAGCAGAACTGGATGAGATAAACAGCCATTCCCCAAAGATTGGCGGTGTGCAGTTGAGTAATCTTCTGTACGCCGATGACCTTGTTCTTCTTAGTCAAACCCGAGTAGGGCTGCAACGATTGTTAAATAAATTATATAGTTACACCACTACAAACAGCCTAGAGGTCAATCTAAAGAAAACACAAGTAGTCATATTCGGCCGAAAACATTACGGAGGTGGCGGCTGGATGTACAACGACTCCAGCCTTGTCGTAGGAAAATCTTACAAATACCTGGGGGTCAACTTCGACTCAAGGGGCACCTTCGCCAAACATCGTAGTGACATTTCAATGAAAGCCACAGCTCTCCGACTGAACTTTTCAAAACTCTCTAAAAAACTGATGGGTCCGAGTCTAACCCCAATGATGGAAGTTATGAAAGCCAAAGTCGGCCCTACGCTGTCATACGGCATTGAAATCTTTAGGGGAAAAATTAGCACAACACTAAATCAACATGTGACCAAGATCTATAAAAGTGTTTTTCGCATGCCAAAATCCGCCTCCGCCGCACAGATTCGATTAGAATTGGGCCTTTTAAACTACGAAATTTCCAGCTCAGGTGCCTATTTAAACCTGTGCCACAAGCTAAGGCAGGCAGAAGGTGGGTCCCTTGAGTCAATGTTGTGGTCGGACATTAGTTCTAATAATCCAAGTGGGACCTACAGCAAGCTCTTCCATGACTGTGTACAGCAATTTTCAGCAAGTGACCTTTGGAACCTAAACCCCAGTCAAACGGCCTTTAAAATTAGCATCAAGAAGCGCACTCGCATGCTGTCCCATATTACAGACAAAGCTGTTCTCGCCAAACGTAAGCATGCATGGGCAGTAATTAATTCCTACCAGTTGGCTATACCGTCATCATATCTGCCCTGCACATATTCTTTGTACCTAAAATTGCGTTTCATGGCACTAAGACTGGGGGAATGGCATCTGCTGAAACATTTACCCATCTGGCGTCGCACGTCAGACAACCAACAGTGCAGGGGTTGTGGAGACTCGGTGGAATCTATGGAGCATGTTGTATGCCTCTGCCCTGCACTGCTGACTCAGCGCAGATCAAAATTGAGGCCAGAATGGAACAGATTGGGAGTTCGGTCCTGCAGACAGGCAATCATCGCGGCTTTGAACCCGGAGAACACAGCTCTAAATATAAGCTTCACTATTTTTATTCATTACGTATATCGCAAATTTAATCGGCAAATTGTAGGCCCGGTAGCAACTGTAAAAAGGGCCACAGGTGACTAAAACAAAACTGTAGATTTACAAAGCCCAACTTTGGTTTCTTCTGTGTTCCCCGTGCCTGTAACACTAGGGTATGTGAACCCGATGATCCTTTATGGACATTGACATTTGACAGTCATTTCAATGAATTGGTCACACTCTCCGCGTCCTCTTGTAACTCCCGGTCCCTTTTCCCTCAGACTTTGACAGTAACGCTCACTTTTCTCTTTGTTTGTTTACATTATTAATCCTTTTAAAAATACTTTGCTGTTGCCTAGTTTTAAAATTTCGTATCTTTATACCACTTTGGTTATTTTAATCATCTATTTTGTATATGTATGGCACGAAAGTCCAGCTTTTATGATTATATTTTAATCAAAATAAAGTTTTCTTATCTCTTCCCTTTGCAGGAAGATCAGTTAAGGTAGACCTAGGAACTTCATTAACTTGTAAAGGGCCTACATTTCACACATAAATGTAAGGTTCGATCTGGGGAAAGCAAACGTTTGTTCCCTCAGCCAGGTTAGTTCAATTCCCAGTGGGAAGAACCTAATCCCAGAGCCGGTTTTAAGTGACCACAAAGGGGGTGCTACTCATTTTCCTGAGCACAACTCTGGGCGGGCACACAGGCTCTGCTCAAGGAAATAAGGATTTCCCCATCTTGGATTTTTAGGAGCAAGGTGCACTTTTGGATGGTTTTCAGAAGTGCATACAGGAACTGCTAAAAAATAGTGGGTAGGTTTGCCCTGGGGACCTTTTACCCTATTGGCTTGAAAGATGCCAGGAGACACACCCATGGATTAGCTAGTGTCAACAATAAATGTGGAACCCCATAGCACCCTACTAAGAACACTTTCTGGACTTGTGGAAGAGCAGATGAAGGACTGTACCTTCTGCTTGAGACCTGGGAGGGAACCTGAAGGACTGGACCTGCTCCCACTTGTACTCAGGACAATGATATTGACTTCAAGAGTCAGTTATCTGACCTCCTGTGTGACTACAGAGACATAAGCTGGAAGAGGCATTTTTCCCGTAGTGCCGATCTGACCTGTTGCAACTGGATCCTGCTAAGTGCTGGTCCCTTGACTATTTCTTTTTTTTTTTTTATTTCTTTTTTTTAAAGTTTTTTTTTTAACACATTATACTCCTTTATAACCAAGGCTGTACTTAAAAGCCAAAAAAAATAAGATTTCACCAATTACATGATTATTACTGCGAGATCAATACCATACCATTAAAGAAAAAGAAAGTACACAAAACGAAATACTCCTTTAGACACAAAAGAAACGGGCAAGCGGGCATAGAGAATTACATGAGAAAATACAATTTGACCTTCACATTATAAGAGTAGAATACCTATGGCGATACAATCAAAAATTAATTAAAAATATTATACGGAATTGATGCCCCTAAACCCCACTAACTCAACCTAAGTCCAACTATTTAACCCAACTCAAATTTCATTCATACAGCCCAATCTGATATAGGCGCCCAGATTTTAGCACCCTTTATTCTTTTCCTTCTACCTTTGGTCTTATAGATAGAAGATTCAAAATTATACATAGTAAGCAATCTCATGGGAAAATTAATAAAGGTGGGTGGATCAGGACTAATCCATTCATTAGTAATGCAAGACCTTACTACTGCCATGATAATAAATAAAAGTGTATTTATATCTTCCGATCTTATGCTAGCCTCACTATCCGAACTTACACCAATAATAGTCAATCCCGCACTAGTTTTGATAGAGAGCCCAAATATTATATACAAAAACTTCTCTATACTTTGAAAAAATCCCCCCAATTTTGGACAAGAAAAAAACATATGGCTTGAGTCAGCCGACACCAATCCACATCGGTTACATTTGGTCCCTACAATTGCACCCCAACGAGCCAACTTACTGGGTGTATGATAAAGATCACATTCATATAGAGCCATATAATGTTGGCTTCGTAGTCTTCCTGTCATTAAAACTTGATTAGCCAGTTTAATAGACTTTAATATATTTAAATCTTCTAGACCTAATATCTGTTCCCATTTTATTTTACGTACATCTAAGTCATCCGGGAGTGTTTCCAAAAGTAGCTGATAAAACTGGCCAATTGGTGTTTTTTTCTTCATTTTTTCGATTAGGGGGATCAACCCGAATTGATGCAGCGAGCCTGAACCCCGACTAATCAAAAAGCTACGTATCTGAAGATACTTAAAAAAATCTTGCTTGCCTATACCATACATCTCCTGTAAATCTGAGAAAGTTAAAAGTTGGTCTTTACTAAACAGATCACCTAAATTATGTATGCCCTTTTGGCCCCACCTAATTGTTACCAGATCTTGAAAAATTAGAGGTAATGTCCCGGGAGCCAACAACGGGGTGTAGGCTTTAAGATTCGCAATCTGAAGACTCCGTTTAATTTGTTTCCAACCTTTATATGCTGCCTTGAGTATCTTAAATTTAGTTTTTTTGAAGTAACTAGGTTCAATAACTTTAGCTAAAAAACCATTCATTTCCTCACCCAAACCAAACTCATAAATAGAAGGTCTCTGAAACAATGAAATCTCAGCTTTAGCCCCTATCACCAATGGTCGTATATATTGCAACATTGCTGCCCAATAATACATAATAATATGGGGGATGCCCCACCCACCTACTTGTCTTGGTAAAATCATTTTCCTATATGCCCTTCGCTGTTTCCGATATCCCCATAAAAATCGAGAGCAAATTCTTTCTATTTTAACAAAGAATGATGCCGAAAACTCTAATGGAATAGTTCTAAAGATATATAAAAATTTTGGAAGTATCAACATCTTCAACACACTATTCCTGCCATGTAATGATAAATGAAGATGATCTAACCTTTCTAGGGTTGCATTCGCCTTTTCAATTATTGGGAGAATATTAAGTTCAGGGATCTTGTCCACCACCGATGTGATTTTGACTCCCAGATATGTTGCTTCCGAGACAATAGATATATTTGTCGGAGGGTTTTTGCCGGAATAAACTACCTGAGTTTTCTGTTCATTCAATTTATACCCTGAAAAAGCCCCGAACTGCTGTGCTAAAGATGTAATTGCGGACATGGCAGTTACAATATCCCTGGAAACTATAACAATATCATCTGCATAAGCAAATGCCCTATACTCAATATTCTGAAACCTGACTGGTATAATATCTGTATGTTGATTAATTTTATTCAGAAATAAATCAATATATAAAGCAAATAAAAGAGGAGAACACGGACATCCTTGCCGTGTACCCCGACTAATAGTAATCGCAGCAGATTCTTGCCCAGAGATCCGAATTGAGGCAGTCGGGCATATATACAAAGTCTTAATTGCATGGATGAATTGTGGGCAAAACCCTTTCATGTGCATAACCTCCCACATATACTGCCAGGAGACCCTGTCGAACGCCTTTTCGGCGTCCAACAGGATCACCCCAAGTGCAGACCCGGTTGCCTGCGCCCAGTCCAAAAGTGCAATAACCCGTCTTACATGGTCCGCCGTGTCCCTGCCGGGTATAAACCTGTGCTGAAACTGAGAAACCACAGGGGTAATGACGGTTCTCAACCGCTGTGCCATAATTTTGGAGAAGATTTTGCTGTCCGCGTTAATCAATGATATTGGTCTGTACGAAGATGGACATAACTTGGGCTTTCCCTTTTTTAAGAATACAATGATAGTAGTTTTTCGCCAAGACTCAGGTGCTATACCCTGTTGAGCCGCATGAAATAATGTCAGAAGCTCTTCCTTTAATACTAAGCGAAAAGTTAAAAAAAATTCTAAAGGGATGCCGTCCGTACCTACAGCTTTTCCGACCGCTAATGACAGTACAGCCCCTTCCACTTCCTCCCAAGTAATATCTTCAGCCAACCCTTCATTCTGATCTGCTGTGATTTTATTAATTACCATACCTGAACTGAACTCCATCATTTTTTCCACTGGGTCACCCACACCGTCCTCAGTGTATAAACTCCCATAATATTTACAGAAAACCGCCAAAATTCCCTCTGGGGAACCATGTATCTGGCTAAGATGGTCCTGTATCTGTAAGATCTTATTATGCACACTCTTCTGCTGTAATCTTTTTGCTAAAATCCGACCTGAATTTTCCCCTGCTTCATAAATTTGGTCCCTAAAAATCGCCAATTTATTCGCAACCTTCACAGCAAAATGCTGATGTATTTGCATTTTAAGGATAGCAATGGCCGATAATAATTTTTCTGGATTACCCTGCTGAGAAATTTCCCTCATTAATTCTAATTCCAAAAGCCTGTCCCTTGACTATTTCTAACTGTACTTCTCCTACAATCTCGGAAATTCTGGGATTTAAAAAATGTGTTTGACTTCTAGCAGCCAGAGAACCAAGACCAACCACCCGAGTCAATACAGCTAAGGTGTGACTTGCTGGGCTAAAGAAATACATGGAGTTTATCTGCAGCAGCAAATCCATTTTAGTGGGCCCTCTGCAAGAGGGTATCTAGCCATGTGGATTTATTGCCAAATCAGGCCTGCAGCTTTGTCTCTCTGGAGGATTGTGAGCCCCCAAAAAGAGATTAAGTCTGAAAGTAGAAAAATTGACCAGGTGAACGCATGAAAAAATATCCAGCCAACAAAATGATAGGGATGGGCGGAACTTGAATTCTGCGGAGTTCGGCCCACCTCTATTTTACATGTGTTAAAGATATTTAAAACAAATAAACCGTAGTTTGTAAACGACCATTTAAATCAAAATAAAGCAGACTAATTCTGCTGCTTATGTAATTCAAAAAGGGCCGAAACTGATTTTATTCCAAACCAACTCGCGTTTTTCATATAAGAAAAATGGAGAAACCATGTTTTCTCCATTTCTTAAGTAATTACAGCACAAATAACATAGCATGAATGCCTTCCATGACTTGTTCGCCCTGGTGCAAGTACCGTTTGCACTTGTTTTTGCTACTTGTTTAACAGGAATTTAAGCAAACAGATTTTCACAGTGTTTTTGCTCCCGTACAATGCTAGTGTAATACGGCTCCAGGGCAGGACATTAATCTGCTTAGCTATCATTTGCATATCTTTTTTATCATGGGCGGTGCTGTTTAAACCTTCTGCTTAGTGTGGTGAATGGTGCAGGTGGCCAGCTGGGAAGCACTCTCATGTCGAGCTCCAGTGGCGACTTGAAAGGGGCCACTTGCCAGCTTTCACCCTACATACAACCACAGGAAGTTCGCCTGAGCCGCGCTAAAAGTTGGACTGTGGATGACCCGGGGTGGGGGGCGGGGGGGTCATGCAGTGCACACTCAGCCAATTGGGCCGCAAAGGGCAAACCCTGGAAAACTGAGTGTTTGGGATTATGGTCTAGCTATTGCAGCCATTTTATTAACTTCGGAACCATGAACGGCTCAGCTGTCTCCACTCTGACTAGAACCTGTGACCTAAAGGTGGCTTAGAGATTTCTGCAACTGGTGCCATGCCCTGCTGAGTTGCCTTTCAGGCCTAATAAAGCATTTAAGAGGAAGGTGTCCTTGCAGCTCGTAGAGAACCGCCATCTCCTCACTTTAGCGCATGAGGGGCAGGGGGGGCTTTTGGCCTCAGGAAAAGCAGGGAGAAGGGGTTTAGTGGGTCAGGAGGTTGGGTTTAGTGGGGCAGGAGGAGGGGTTTAGTGGGGCAGGAGGAGGGGTTTAGTGGGGCAGGAATGGTTAAGGGAATGAGGGGCATCCTAGAATTCTCATTTCTCAGCCGATACTGTATACTTTGGAATTTACTATAAAAGCACCCAGCGTCGACAGCTTCAGCCTTCTTTCTTTTAGTACCAAAAAGGAGGTACAATTTTGTGGGTTATTTAAGAATGCAACATCTTCTCTTGGTAACATATAATTTGCAAATAAGCTGTACAGAATGGGATCAGTAACCGAGAAACCTATGGTATTATATTGACAAAAATACCTACCTCTTTCCTGCGCAAAAGTTGAGACACCTGCGTGAAAAAAAGTAAATACAAATGGAATTTAGTTGGGACTTGAACACTCAAATAACATGTTTAATTATAAAGACCTGAATGTTTCGAATAGTAATGTACCTATCCCCAACGGGCGTGGGGGTTCTTTTGATAACAGTAAACATTTTCTCGCGGGCGACCATCTGTTCTTCCCCATATTCGTTTTTTGCTTGGAAGGCCAGCGATGGAGTAATATAACTGATCAAGGCAGGTGTCTTTTGGATACGATGAAGCAAAATGTGAAGGATGGGTGTATCTAAGGTTGGGGTGGGGGTCAGGGCAACTTTTTATCACCCGATCATAGGGAGAAATGCAGTTTGGTGCCATTTTAGAGGTGTTGCAAAGTAATTATTACCTTTTTATTAAGGGAAAATGATCATTTTGTTGTTAGCTCGCAAGGCCAGTTTCATCCTCCAAGAAACATTTATTTTGGGATGTGTTTCACTGATGAACATGTGTTCAAAAATTTTGAGGGGCGTGAGGTTAAAGTGAATTATTTCAGGAAAATAAAGAGTCCGCATTCTGCACCTAGGGGTTATTTATTAGTGGCCACAACCTAGCTTACCAAAGTTATGAAAATGCCCAACGAAGAAAGGTGGACCCCATAATTGAGGCAGGGAGCCCCTTTTCACCTCACCTGGGCAGCAGCCTGTGCGCCAGCTCTACCCAGAACCCTGGCTTGCACCTCCTTCTGCTCGTGCAGCAGCATGGAGCGTTAACGGCACCACTTCAGACAGCAGCCACATGCCCACACAGCATCTTTGCGGGGTGAGGAAAGTTAACCCAAATCTTCCTCACAGGAGGGGGAAGGCAAACGAGAGGGAGTGGAGAGGACAGTTGGTAGAAGAAGAGAAGACACAGGAAGGCTAGGTGCTCATGGCCCAACTCAGATGAGGAATGGGAATTTGTAATTATAGAGAACCAGCTGCACTTGATTGCTGTTAGAAAAATCACTTTGTTTCATCGCCGGCCCTTCTAGTAAATACTGCTGCATGATTAATTCCGCCGACAGAGAAGAGCAGTGGAATTTATTAGTAATTCTGTTTTACAAGAGTAATGCAGAATTACTAAATTCCTCCGATTCCGCCGGCGGAATTAAAAGTGGCACCCACGCCTACAAAATAACTTATCTGGGTGTGAAATTTGAAATTTTCATGCTCTCAGTTTTTCCCACCAAAACAGACGGCTTCAGTGGGACATCATCCAATGGCTATCTGGCTTGGAGAGAACTTCATTGGATACAGCCTGCAGCTTTGCTCTGCTGGAGGACTTCCATTTTCAAAGACTTAGGGCCTGATTTAGATCTCGTAGGACGGGTTACTCTATCAAAATGGAGATTGATATCCCGTCCACCAAAATATAAATTCCATAGGATATAATGGGGTTTATATTTTGGTGGATGGGATATCGTTCACTGCTGTGACAGAGTAACCCATCCGACGGGATCGAAATCAGGCCCTAAGTCCTAAACTAAAAACTAAAACCTTAGAAAGGGCTTAACCTGCTTGCCGTATTCGCCTTGCACTCCATCGTGGTCCATCGTGGTCAGCCTGAAATCACACTTAGGTTCCAGTCAACAGAGAACAGTGACTACTGATTGGTGCTTTACTTTAACTTTGTGTTTTCCTCCTAAATACTTTAAAATATATATCTGTGGGTCCCCTTAGTATATTTTTGTAGTTTTAATGTCATCATTTTGCATATTGCATTTTCTTCAATTTTTATAACATGGAGTGGGATTTTACTAAGTTGTGTTTTTGAATTTTTAACTGTTTTGATACTTATAAATGCTTTGAATTTTCTCTAAATTAAGCCTGTCTGCTTTGTTCCATAGCTACCAGGGGTTGACCTCAGGTTTAAACACTGAACTTTTTGTCTGGAGGCAACAGATTAGTGATATATTACTTGTGGTTGACTACCTTCCAGCAAAATAATATTTCCCTTTCTTAGACCCACCCTATCCTCTGCACCAATCTTCAGCATTTCACACAGGAGATATGTCTGGCAAGTTTTTGAATACTCACGCTGCAATCCTTTGTTTTACAAGTCAGCCAAATTTGTGGGCAATGAGTTCACCTTTGACTTCTTTAATGGCAAGCCTATCGCTACCAACTTGTGGGTTATCATGCAGCATTTTATTTATTTGTATACTCACATTGTTACAATGTTGAAGTCATCACTTCTCATGCACACCTTAATGGTTTTCATGTAATATTTTGTATCACTTTGTTTCACTTTAGTTGTGTAGTCCCACTATCAGCCGCGGCCGCTGCAGGTAAGAGCGGTGGGGCTGGCGGGGGGGGGATTTCGAGAGACGACCATGAGGGAAAATGAATTATTTATTTATTTTTCCCTTGTGGTCGTCTCTCGAAATCCCCCCCTCGCCCCCCCCCAGCTGGCCCCACCACTCTTACCTGCCGCAGCCACGGCTGCCCACTCTCCTAATTGTGTTCTCAAGTTTTGTAACTATTGGTGGCCTTGCAGCACACACTGGTGTCCGGTGCTGATTTTGTAAAAGACTGAGTACTGGTGCCCAAAACTTTGATCAGAAGTCAGTGGCCGGTGCAATGAAATGTCAGGTGTCCCAATTCCAATTCTGCATAGTCTTGAATCCACCTCATACCTCTTTAGTCCAATACTAGA
Organism: Calotriton arnoldi; assembly: GCA_963921515.1. NCBI lineage: Eukaryota > Metazoa > Chordata > Amphibia > Caudata > Salamandridae > Calotriton > Calotriton arnoldi. Next base: position 1,073,807 of record CAWUFW010002047.1, read on the forward strand.
TGCTTCCTGGCCCTATATCTCACTATTGCAGGTTCCTGCTTTCTCCCTTTATGGCTGCATTTCTGACTTTCTCTTCTTGTCTTTCTGCTTTGTTTGTTTTTCCCTTGGTAAATGTCTGAGGCAGAAAAATAAGGGCTGATCCCCAAAAATGAGTGCAGGTGACCCCCATCGGCAACTACGATTCAAATTAAGGACTGCAGTTGTTTACAGCTTTCTATTTCAATTGAATAATGGACCTAAGACTCTGATGTATGTTTTACATGGCTTTGGGTTTTGAGGTGGTTACTTATTCCTCTGTTTTAAAGGGTTTTGATGCAATATTTTCTTTCTGTGATGCTTTGTCATCTTTATATTTATGATACATTTATGTGACACCCTTCTTGTGTGAATTACAAACCTCCTTCTAGAGTAGGATTCTATATTTCTACATCACCTGATGAAGAAAATTCCACTCAAAATGCATTGAATTAAAATTGAAACAATAATTTTGTCACCACTTTGTGGCACTTTAAAGATTATCAAATACTAACATAAACCACTTGACATTATAAATCTCAGTATAAATCATTTTTTTTTAAATCTAAAAAAAGCCCGCATTGATGGAAGCATTGTTACCAGGCCAATGAAACCCCAAAGTGGGGCAGAGTTGTTGGAGTATTCAATGTGCTAAATCTATGTTTCCATGTGATAGTACAATAAACCCAGGCCAACTGGCTTTTCTAAAGCTTGTTTCAGGAGGCTCCAAAATATTTATCACTTTAGCCCCCCTCCACCTCCTGTTGCATAGCTCTACCCCACTACAATAGTTAACACGCATTTGAAATGCAATAGGTCTTGCATTAGTGAAAGTATGAGCATTATTATTTGCAACTCCAATAGCTTAAGCTTTCACTAATGCGAGACCTATTGCATTTCAAATGCTTGGTTATATTAGGGCTGGGCTCTGACGTGCCCCTGGAGAGTTGGTCATACCAGTTTGCGTCATAAACTGGACACAGCAGCAGAAAAGCACCGTGCCGCAGCACCACCGCACAGCAGCATGACACGATATTTGCCAGGCACAATTTCACAACAGCAGAGAAGGGTAAACAGCCTTTAGTGCGCGGCTGCTAGTGCGCATACCATTACTTCGCAAGCGTTACTACGCTTGCGTTGTTACAACGCATACCATTAGTATGCAAGTTGTTACATCGCAAGCGTTGTTACAACGCATGCGTTGTAATGGTATGCGCTATCCACATCGTTGTTTGGAAGGAGCTTCCGTTTACAAACAACGACGTGCAGATATGACGTCGCTGGAAGCCGCTGGAAGCCGCTGGAAGCCGGAGAAGAGAGGAACCACGGAGGAGAGAGAGGTAAGTGTAGTTTTTTTGTGTCGTGCAGAGGTAGTCTTTTAGGTTGTAGGGTTGTGTTTGAGTAGTGTAGGGTCGTGCTGGGGCTAGTGTTTTAGGGTTTAGGGTAGTGATGTGGTGTATGTGTAGTGTAGGGTAGTGTTTTAGGGTTTAGGGTAGTGTCGGGGGGTCGTGCAGGGTAGTGTTTCAGTGTAGGGAAGGGACTGGGGGTAGGGGCAGGGTTGTGCTGGGGGTAGTGTTTTAGGGTTTAGGGTAGTGTTGTGGTGTTAGTGTAGTGTAGGGTAATGTATTAGGGTTTAGGGTAGTGTCGGGGTGTAGTGCAGGGTAGTGTTTGGGTGTAGGAACAGGACTGGGGGTCGGTGGAGGGTTGTGCAGGGAGTAGTGTTTTAGGGTTTAGGGTAGTTTTGTGGTGTTTGTGTAGTGTAGGGTAGTGTTTTAGGGTTTAGGGTAGTGTTGGGGTGTTGTGCAGGGTAGTGTTGTAGTGTAGGGAGCGGACTGGGGGAAGGGTGAGGGTCGTGCAGGGAGTAGTGTTTTAGGGTTTAGGGTAGTGGTGTGGTGTTTGTGTAGTGTAGTGTAGTGTAGTGTTATAGGGTTTAGGGTAGTGTCGGGGGTGGTGAAGTGGAGTGTTAGAGTGTAGGGTCCAGGCAGGGGGAAGGTCATGTAGGGGGTAGTGTATTAGGGTTTCGGGTAGTGTAGTGATTTTTAAGTAGTGTAAGGTAGTGTAAGGTAGTGTAGTGTAAGCATGATTTTAGTGCAATGTTTTTAATTATCATAAACCATAGTACATTTATAACCATTTGCGTTATAAATGCATGCGCAGTTAAAACTTGCGAAGTAATGGTTTATGCTAAGTAAAAACATGCGAAGTAATGGTTTATGCTAAGTAAAAACATCGCACTAAAATCATGCGAAGTAATGGTATGCAAAGTATCGACATACATTCGCAGAGAAGCACCATGCCGCAGCACCACTGCACAGCAGCATGACATGGTAGTGGCCAGGCACCATTTCATGGCAGCAGAGCAGCACAGTGCCGCAGCACCACCGCACAGCCACATAACATGGTAGTGGGTAGGCATCATAACACTGCAGCAGAGAGGCACTGTGCTGCTGTATCACCACAGCACAGCAACATGACACGGACACGCCAGCAGAGAGGCATGTGCCACAGCTGCACCGCACAACAGTATGACATAGCAACACTGTGGCAAGACAGACACCTTAAAACAGGAGCAGAGCTGCATGGTACCAAAGCACAGCGGCATATTGGGATCATAAAAGCTCACGAGCACATTACATCACAGAAGTGTGGCACTATGTCACAGCAGCATGGCACAGCTGCTCAGGAGCAAGGAACATAATCTCCGTAGCTTACCACAGCATCATGGTTCCACCACAGTCTGCAATACCTCACAGTAGCAAGACAAAAGATCACAGGAACACAGGATATCAGCTTTTAACCACAGCACAGAACACCACAGCGCAGGAGAGCTTCTACTGTTTGATAGGATAGCTGCCAGTAGCGGTCGGTGGTGGGAGTGCCGCCGGGCGCTGACGTGGGGTGGGGGAGGGGTAGGGTGGGGGGTAGTAAACAACGGATTACGGCCGATTACAGGTATTTACACATATAAATAAATAAAACGAATTTCGTTTCTCGCGCTGCATCACCAAATGCGATCTTGAGGAATAGTTTAGAAAGACAAGATAAAGCAAGCAGCGTGCACGACGCAAGTCGTTCCTGCTGCAATACTCCATGGGAGTTAACTTGTATGAAAAGGTTGGTCATGCACCAAACATTATCCTTTTGCAGTCTACGATTTTGGAATGACACAGACAAAAGCCAATGCAAAGCGGTGGGAGGAGTAAGACTCCACAAAGTACAAACAACAAATCACCTGGCAGCTTGCGCTGTCTAGTCTCGACCTAAAAAGCCACACATTTTTACGAGTACCTCAAGAGCTGGAACTGAAACTATTAGGCTGTGTTGTAGATATGGGTGCATGAAGCTAGGAACTTTAATACTGATAAAGTAAAGTTTTCCAACTTTGCCTGATATTAGAGTAAAACTCACCCGTGCCTGATGCAAGGCTGAGGATGAGTGGATATAGCATTACAGACAGAGCTGCCGATTTTTGACTTTGAAACTGGGGAACCAGGTTTTTGTGTAAGCGCCAGGTCAATTTCCTGTGATTATGGGCAAATCACGTAATCTTCCCATGGCTAAAAAAACAAACATTGGCAAAGCCAAGTGGTCTTGCCCTCGCTTTGCAAATACTCGTGTTGCCTGAGCTGACAGCCATTAGTGAACAAGAAAGAATGCAAACTATTCAACAATAGCTGCCAGTGCATGCACATACACAGACACCCATCTTTGAATGTTTTTGAAATCTTTTAGCACTGTCTGTTGTTCCAAGGTGGTTAAGACGTTGAAAGTATGCCAGCCATCTTGAAACCCTAAAGAGATATAAAGCATTGAAAATACATTCCAAGATGGCCCTGTTACGTTGACATGTTTGGGTGGACACTTTGAAATGATTATAGTAATAGTTTTATAAAAAACACTCAAAGATGGCTACCTGTGGGTATACATGCAAGCATACACACAGGCAACCATCTTGGAATGTCGTTTTCCATGCTTTATTATTTTACCAATCTGTATTGGTCAAATACAAAGGTATGCACGGAATCCCATATACATTAAGATGAGGGTGGGGCCTGGTAGCAGCATTCATGGAGCTGGTGAGCCCTAGAAAAAAAAACTGCAAAAATACCCATTGGCAAATCAGAAAGTCTGGGTTATTTCAGGCGAATATGTTCTTTGCTGTCTGGCTGTATGTTCTGTTATATATGTGGCTGCACAAGCCGGCGTACATATATGGGTACCCATGCCAACAGACAAAGCACATAGAAGCAGGTGTACACAACAAAGAAATAGGCACACAGGTGAATGCTATAAGTAGTGTAACTTAGATCTGACAGTCTGATGCCATAGACTGCCGACTATGCAGACATGCAGACTAACCAGCATTGCCATTAAACCACAGAACTGTCTTTCCTAGGATCATACAACTTTCTTATAGGCTGTTCTCTTCCAGCAAAACATTTGTTAGGTTATGTAGATATGGCCGGTGTCATTTCATGCACAGCAGAGATACATCCCAGATGTAGGTCCCACACCAGCAGAGCTAACCATTCAGCGGTAGAGGACACAGAGACCTGACCCAGAGCAAGTGAAGATGTAAGCATTTGGGTAGTTGAGTCAAAGCATTGCTGACTATTTGATGAGGTGAATGGATGAGCAATGTTGAAAGGTATGTATGCTGAGAAGTATGAGAGGTCGGTTTTGAGAGTAAGGGGTGTTGTAAAAGAGTGATTGTGAGCACATGTTGTTAAAAGTGGTTTAGATATGGTGAGTGCTTTAGCTAAGTTGTGATTCAAAAAGCTGAGTGATGTTGGCTGACTTGGCATATGAGGAACTGAGGGTGAATAGGCAGCGGATCAAGCAGGGAGTTATGTTGCAAGTATGATTGCTTGATGCAGCAAGCTATAGTGAGTCAATGTAAGCATATGATGTTGAGAGAGATCACTAGTTGCTGATAAGTATATGTATATAGGAGAAGGCATGATATGAATTAGCGAACCAATGTTGAGGCAGTGGTATGATTAGGTATGAGGTTAAGTGTCAGTGAGCGATGGATGGTTTAAGTGGCTGATGGGTGATTTAAAACCTAAAAATTATGAACCGAATGCAAGTTAAGATGCACTCGAAAAAGTGAGCATAACTTGATTAGCTAATCATTCATGCTCATCAACCTTTTCCAGACCATCTACATAGACACCTAAGTGTCTGAGAGGGAAACTGGAAAGTACTGTAGGTATGAAGGTATCCTCTGTGGGGTCATCTACATAACCGCATTCCTTTACAAGCTCACAATCATATTCCTGGGGAGCACTATACAAAACATCTATGTCATTTCCATATAAATTAAACTGTAGCTAAACAGATGTTATTGTATGTTTGCAGGGAAAAACAACTGAGACTCCTTCTATGCAATTCTTTGTTAAGTGTGTACCAGCCTGAAGTTTCTCAGAGTGCTGCATCCAGATAATTGGTACGGGCGTGCAAGTTTACTGTCAAAGAGAACACAGATCAAAACTGAGTATAACGAATTCATAAAAAAGGCAAGTAAAGCAAATGGCAGATTGCAGATATAGCCAGACAATCTACCCAAAAGACCCAGTTAAGAGCCAGAAACTCTACCTACAATCCTACTCAAAAACAGTACAGTCAACCCTCCAATCTTACTAGTCAAGAGTCTGCTCCAGGTGGCACCAAAGCAGGGACAGAGGGGGATACGGGCTGGGGGAGTGGCAGCTGATATACAGTACTGTCAGCCCACCATGCCCCTCGATGCAGCAGAAATGGTTTGTGAGTTTCAACCTTGCGATCCTCGCAGAGTTTAAAAAATGCAAAGTATTGTTCGATAAAGCAGGTGCTGTTCATATTTATTTTACGATAATAGTAGTGAATGTATAGAACAACCTGCGAGATCTAAAAACAGTAAATAAATGCAAAAATGACTGACACCTACACAAGGTCCAATAGTTTTGAAATGAGAGAGCAAAATTGGAAAAAGTGTAGTGTCAGAATGGGAGAGGGTGTGGCGCAGCCGGCCAGAGCTGCCGACTTGAGAGCTGGGAATCTGTATTCGAGTCTCGGCATCGGCGCAACATCCTGTGATTCTAGGTAAATCACTGAATCCATGCCCATGGACAGCGCCTGCATACCCTCACGGGCGATAAGCCCGCTATTTTCTGTAGTCCTGTAGGAAATTAGGGGCATATTAACAAGGCGGCGATATGAAATTATCGCCGCTTTTGCGTCCGTTTTCGGGCGAAAAGCGGCGATAATTTCATCGCCTTATCAGCAAAGACACGCTATCGCGTGTTTTGCTGACTTAGCGCCCGTTCCCAGCACGCCTAACTTTGCATCGCTAATGAGATGCAAAGTAGGTGTGGCTGTGAAAGCAAACAGGGATAATATCGCGAAGGCAGCTTCGCGATATTATCAAGGAGGGTTAGCGATTTTTTAAATCGCGTTAAGTATGCCTTAACGCAGGAATTTAACGTCTGTTAAATTCCTGACTAAGGCATACTTAACATGGGGGGTGGATTCTGTGGCTAAGACCACAGGCCCTATCATCTAGGATATCGCCGTTTTCCACCATGGAAAACGGCGATATCCACGCTATCTCTGGAATTTTATCGCCTCGGCGATGCGCGTTGTTGATAACGCGCTAACCAGGCGATAAATTACAGAGATAGCCGGCGATAAATATGCAAGCGCTAAGCGCGCTTTGCGATATTTATCGCCGGGCCTTGTTAATATGCCCCTTAATCTTTAGTTTGTTAAAAGACAAGTTTTTTGTTTGTCTTGGCTTTCCGTTTTACTCAGCTAAGAATTCTCCATGTGAACGTTTGAACAAGCACCATGGGCCGGATTCACAAAAACAGAAACATTGGAGCAAAATGTAACAAGAACATTTTTTACTTGTACAGAAGCAAATAGTGCATATTTTTATAATTCACAAAAATGTTAATTTAGGACTTGAACAAATTGGGCATGGACCATTATGTGCGTTCACATTTTTGTAATTTTCCACAGCTGAGGTTCTGACTGCTACCATTTATCAACACAAGCACCGTGCATGGAACATTATCATATAACCAGACAAAAAAGTTTAAAAAACGCCTGCTGCCGCAGAAAAAATGTCTAAAGTCATCCACACCAAGAAAATTCTTTAAAAAATAATAAAATTTGAATTTTTCTTCAATTACATCTGATGAATCCCGGGCTTACTCCAGAATCACTGATGTGTGGGTAAACATAAACAAATGCTTTGCTTTTGTGAATCACCAAACATCTTTGTAGTATTTGCACCTCTCCTTTACATTTCTACGACCCAACCCAGGCCACTCATGTCACTCTTAGGGGCATATTTACTAATGTTTCATGCAACGCAGGGCAGCAAGTAGAGTTTCTGTGCTGCGTTGCGTGAAACAGAGAGAGCAGGAAATCTCCATACTTACAATGATATGGAGCACTTCGGCTCTTTCCCTGCTCTGGCGCACTGTGTGCTGCCTAGTGCCAATACAGGCACCCCTGCACTAGAGTGCAAGGGTGCCTGCGTTACTGACAGGATTGTTTTTGTGTAGGAAGGCATCCCTTCCTGCCCAAAAACAATCCTAAGAGGTGTTTTCCTCTTTCTATGTGTGATGCAGAATTCAGCACACATAGATAGAGGAAATAATGAGGAGAAAAAAAGATTTTTCTTCTTGTTATACCATCCTCTGGGAGGCGTACCAATTTGAAGCAAGCTCAGACTTGCAAACCTTTATAAATGTGTAATTGCGTCAAATCCATGAATGGATACATGGGAACGCCTACGCTTCACCCATGAAAGCCTACCAGTGTCAAATTGTAACGTAACGCCACACAAGCCTCTGTGATTATTATATTTCTTTACTATGGCAGCTAAATAGCCCTTTGCTTTGGCTTTGTAAGTTTTCCTGAAGACTTTGCGTTGTCCTTGCTTCACCTTGCGCGGTGCAAGGACAACACAAAGGAATAGTAAATCTGGGCTCTTGTTTCCATACGCAAATATGGTTTTATTTCTGCACCTGCAAATGTTATGCCCATGTTCTCCAGTGAAAGTTGTGTGCATCCAAAGCAAATTGCACACACGTCTGTTACATTTTTTGCTACATGTATCATGTACATTTAAACATTTGCAAATTGTAAGCCATATTTATACATTTTTCATGCAACTCAGGGCAGCAAGCAAAGTTGCTGCGCTGCGTTGGAGGAAACGTAGAGAGTAGAAATGCTCCATATTTAATATATGGAGCATTTCTGCTCTCTGCTTGCACTGGCGCACATAGTGCAAGATTGCCTGCCTTATGGGCAGGATTGTTTTTGTGCTGGAAGGGATATCTTAAGGCACAAAAACAAATCTTAGAAGCATTTTCCTTTTCCTTATCACGTATAGAAAGACAAAATAACGAGGTGAAAAAAATATTTTCTTTCCTCGTTACGCCATCCTCTGGGAGGCGTGTTAATTTGATGCAATCCTAGGTTCACAAACCTTTGTAATTCTGGAATTGTGTCAGTTCCAAATGTGAAAGCACAGGAACGCCCATGCTCCACCCATGGAACGCCTACCAGTTCCAAATGTATTGTAATGCAGCGCAAGCAGGGCCGGACTGGCTATCGGGCATTCCTAAGTAAACAATGCAAAACCAAATGGTTTTAACCCCTTGGATGCGTGCGAAATTTTCCTGCAGTGCGGGAAAATTTCACACGTGCGCGAATCGGACGGCTCCCGGCCGTCCGACGCACACGCCACCCGTAGCGTCGGGCGGCCGGGGGCCGTCCGACGCATCCAAAGGGTTAAAGTATGCTTTAAAACCATTTGTTTTCCTTTGCTTATTTAGAAGTGCATACAGGTCCCCATCCACAAAATCAGCCCCCACCACAGTGAAATCGGCCCCCAGCTCGGCAGCCCACCAAAACGCCCGATAGCCAGTCCGGCCCTGAGCACAAGATGCTGCGTTTTGTTTTATTTCTTTACAAAGCCACAAAAGGCAGTGCAAATAGCCCCTTGCATGGATTTAAGGACAGCGCAGAGGCTTAGTAAATCTGGGCCTTAGTTTGCATAGACAAATAAGGTTACATTTCTGCACCTGCCCCATTTGCACCCATGTTCCTTAGTGAAAGTTGTGTGATCCAATGGAAATTGCTCACACGCTTCTTTTACATGTTTTGCTTTGTGTATTATGTACATTTGAACATGTGCAAATTGTATTTTTAGACGGCTACATGTCATAAAAACAGCTTTGTCAATTTGTATATGAATAAACAGCTCCTAGTGGAAAGGTGGCACAACAATGCATAAATGAGAGAAGGTGTATGTGCAGATTATGTGAAGACCACAGAGTAACTTTAAAAGTCTTGAAGAGATCCATTCACATTTTGTGACAGTTAAGATGTATCACGGTGTACATGTATTACCAGCTCAGATATTCAACCGGAGCCTACAATCTACGAGTAGTTGCATTTGAATGTAGATTTATTTCTAACGAAAAGTGCGTTTTATCAAACTTGGTAATAGCATGCATAATTCTATATACCTCTTTTACTACAAGGCATTTCTAAAATAAATGTTCAATGTATTTAACCAGATGTTTCTATTCTCACACAGATAATTTGTGTATCAGGCAGTCTGGGTATGATGGGGTTGCTGCTTGCATCCTTCTTTGGTATTTTCAAATGAGGGCTGGGTTTTAAGATGTCGTCTGCCTTCTGACGAAGTCACAGACTAATCAGGCGGCTGCATCACCCATCTCAGGGCCGGTTCTAAGATTTGCGGGCCCTGTGCCAAAAGGGAATGTGCGAGGCCCCGCTAATTTACATAAGTGACCCCTTGCAAGGAGACCATTCAGAGACACTGCGGGAGGCCCAATGTCCAGCATTTTAGCGCTGCCACAGTTTTAACTTTCAGCCCACAAGCAATTCTCACACCTTCAGCCGGATAGGTGTGAGAATTGCTTGTGAGCTAAAAGTTAAAACTTTGGGGGTGCTAAAATGCTGGACAATGGGTGTCCTGCAGTGTCTCTGAATGGTCTCCTTGCAATTGGGACAAGAGGAAGCGTCTCCCTCCCCTAGGCCTCCAGACACCATCCCTGAGAGGCCCGCGGAGGGGACCCCTCCTCGGGCCCTAATGGACCATAATTGCAAGGAGACACATCTCTTTTAGTTGAATCAGCAGGGAAACAACAGGACACACGATCAGTGCGGGCCCCATGCTGGTAGGCTAAGTGCGAGGCCCTGGGCAGCTGCCCACACTGCCCATGCCTAGCGCCAGCCATGACCCATCTAATATATGAAATTGATGAAATGGGTTTCCACATGGTTTCATAATTGTCAGGACTATTATTCGATTGAAAATAGATTAAGGAAATGTGCATTTTGGTGTAACAATCACAGAAATAAATTAGCTACGACCCTTGACCCTGTTCCAGGCAGGCCGCTCCCACGCCGCACAGCTCCACCTGTTGTGCCTGTGTCCCTGCGTCCTGGCCTCGCTGCTGCTGCGAGTTCGAGGCCCTCCTCCACCCGCAGGCTCCCGCCTGCGCCTCATCCCTGGTGGCCAGTGGGGAGCCGTAAGTATCTGTCTACCCGCTCTGTCCCGTTTTGCATGTATTTCTTGTCTGCTATTTTATTGTAATCGGTCGTGTATTGCACTGTTTTTCATTCTGTTTTTATTCTGCTCTATTGTTGTATTATACTGTATGTAGTCTGCCCCTGCTGTTGTACTCCATTTGTATTCCGTTTTCCGCCCGTTTTCCCTTCCTAGCCTTCTCCATTCCCGCCGCTGCGTCCCCTGCGGCCCTGCCCCCTCGCTCGCTCATTTACTCAGCTCCCGCCTATCAGCTGCTCCTCCCTCCCACCTCCCCTTCTTATGGTGGCCACGCCGCTGGCGTGCCGAAGGCGCACCAAAGGCAAGCCCGTCTGCGCCTGTCAGCGCCTGGCCCGCGCCCAATGCCGGACCCCTGGCCCCCGCCCCCGCGCACGCCACAACACCAGTCACCACTACGACGCCAGCACCCTCCACGCACTCAACGCCGGCCGATCCTACACCTGCTTCCGGGCCACCCCGAAGCGCACCCAAGGACCCTTCTCCTGCCGGAGCTGCAGCTTCACCAGCCTCCAAGCCGCCACCTCGCCCACCGGGGTAGGACGCAACCACCTCAGATGCCTACTACTTAACACCCGCTCCGCCTGCAAGCATGCCATCGAACTCTGGGACCTACTCGACTCCTCCTCCCCGGACGTCGCCTTCCTGACGGAAACCTGGATGATCCCCTCCTCTGCACCCGACATCGCCATAGCCATCCCGGACGGCTACAAGATCACCCGCAGAGACCGCACCAACGGAACAGGAGGAGGAATCGCCATCGTCCACAGAAACTCCCTCAGAATCTTGACCAGCACCGACGACACCCTCAGTGCCGCCGAACACCTGCACTTCCAGATCCACATCAACCCCAACACCACCCTCAGAGGAACCCTCATCTACAGACCCCCCGGACCCGGCCACAGTTGAGCGACTCCATCACCGACTTCATCAGCACGCACACCCTTGCATCCACGGACTACATCCTCCTCGGAGACCTGAACCTCCACCTCGAGAACACCAATGACAGCAACTCCACCACCCTGCTCGACAACCTCGCCAACCTCGGACTCAAACAGCTCGTCACGACTCCCACCCATGCCGCCGGACACACGCTCGACCCCATCTTCTCCGCCAGCAACCACGTCACCTTCAGCCACACCACCGAACTCCACTGGACCGACCACCGCTGCATCCACTTCACCTACGAGAAACCCACCACGCACCACCACACACAACGGGCCCCCCGACGCAGCTGGAGCAAAATCACCGAAGACCAGCTTATCACCACCCTCGCCAGAAACCCACCAACCGACACCGCCGACACCGCCGCCCGCAACCTCAGTCAATGGATCGACGACTGCGCCAACACAATCGCCCCGATCAAGAAACCCTCAAACAGGCACACCGACAGAAATGCCATCTGGTTCACCGCCGACCTCCAGGCATCCAAGCAGACCTGCCGAAGGCTCGAGAAGAAGTGGCACCTCGAACAGACGCCAGACAGCAATGCAGCCCACAAGAGCACCATTCGCAGCCACCACCAACTCATCCGAACCGCCAAAAGGACCTCCTTCAAGGAACGCATCGACAACAACGCACACAACAGCAAAGAGCTCTTCAACATCATGAAGGAATTCTCCAACCCCAGCTCCAACTCCAACGACATCCTGCCATCACAAGAACTCTGCGACTCCCTAGCCACCTTCTTCCACCGCAAGATCGCAGACATCCACGACAGCTTCAACAACCAGGCCCCCCCGACAGCCACCGACACCTCAGACTCACCGCCCCCAGCCACACCGACCCCCTGCTCTCCTGGACCCACGTCAACGATGACGACACCATCAAAATCATGAACACCATGCACTCCGGCTCACCGTCAGACCCCTGCCCACACCACATCTTCAACAAAGCAAGCCCCACCATTGCACCCCATCTCCGGAAGATCATCAACAACTCCTTCGAGACTGCCACCTTCCCGGAGAGCTGGAAGCATGCCGAGATCAACGCCTTACTCAAGAAACCCAAGGCGGACCTGAAGGACCTCAAGAATTTCCGGCCCATCTCCCTACTCCCGTTCCCGGCGAAAGTCATCGAGAACATTGTCAACAGGCAACTGACCTCCTTCCTCGTAGAGACCAACATCCTTGACCCATCCCAATCCAGATTCCGCAGAAACCACAGCACCGAAACAGCCCTCATCGCCACCTCCGATGACATCAGGACCCTGCTGGACAACGGAGAAACCACGGCCCTCATCCTCCTGGACCTTTCGGCCGCCTTCGACACATCTGCCACCACACCCTTAGCACACGCCTCCACAACGCAGGGATCCGCGACAAAGCCTTGGACTGGACCACTTCCTTCCTCACTGGCAGAACCCAGAGTGTCCGCCTCCCTCCATTCCGATCTAAAGACACCAAGATCATCTGCGGCGTACCCCAAGAATCGTCCCTCAGCCCAACAGTCTTCAACATCTACATGGCACCGCTTGCCAACATCGTCCGATCGCACAACACCAACATCATCTCATACGCCGACGACACACAGCTGATCCTCTCCCTCACCAAAGCCCCCACCACCACCAAAACCAACCTCGACGAAGGAATGAAGGCCATCGCCGAATGGATGAAGAACAGCCGCCTGAAACTGAACTCGGACAAGACGGAGGTCCTCATCCTCGGCTCCACCCCTTCCGCCAGGGACGACTCCTGGTGGCCGGCCGTGCTGGGAGCTGCACTGACGCCCACCGACCACGCAGACAACCTGGGTTTCATCCTGGACTCATCGCTGTCAATGACCCAGCAAGTCAACGCTGTCTCCTCCTCCTGCTTCAACGCCCTCCGCATGCTCCGCAAGATCTACAGATGGATCCCCACATGAACCAGAAGGACAGTCACCCAGGCCCTCGTCAGCAGCAGACTGGACTACGGCAACGCCCTCTACGCTGGAACCTCGGCCAAACTCCAGAAATGACTACAACGCATACAGAACGCCTCTGCACGCCTCATCCTCGACATCCCCCGCCACAGCCACATCACACCCCACCTGAGAGACCTGCACTGGCTCCCCATCAACAAGAGGATCACCTTCAAGCTCCTCACCCACGCTCACAAAGCACTCCACAAGACCGGACCAGCATACCTCAACGAGCGACTCACCTTCTACACCCCGAACCACCAGCTTCGCTCCGCTGACCTCGCCCTCGCCACCATCCCCCGCATCCGACGAGCGACTGCCGGCGGCAGATCATTCTCCCACCTCGCCGCCAAGACATGTAACGCCCTCCCCATCCACCTGTGGCAGACCCAGGACCTGCTGACCTTCAGGAGACTCCTCAAGACCTGGCTGTTCGAGCAGTAGCAGCACCCCTCCACCCCCAGCGCCTTGAGACCCTCAAGGGTAAGTAGCGTGCTCTACAAATGCATTGATTGATTGATTGATTCAAATAGTAAATAATGCTCTTAGGTTTTCTCAGAATTTGGTTGCTCCATTTGTGACTAACACCATATGAAGAGCCCCCTTCCCACCTGCATTGAAGAGGTTACAATGGTTACCTGTTACGGTGCACATTTTACTCAGGGGAATAACATTTGCTTAGAAAGTGCTATATAACAGAGAGCACACGGACACGTAAATTAAAAAATCGCTCACCTTTCCCCGAGCAATTTCTGAGTTCTATCAATAAAAAAAGTACTGAACAATCTGGAGCCCATGGCAGGTTATTTTTTCCGTAGTTTTGTTAAATTGGAGAAAATCTTATAAAGCCTCCTGTGGGCACAGAGCTCCTCTCTTCTAATGTAAGAAGGGTCCAAACCTGACAGTTACACTGTGTGTACGCGTCATTGCCTTTAGCACCTCTTAGGTTGATCATTCTAAGAGCTGCTTAGGAATGGCGAAAGCTTGTCATTTGGGAGCTGGAGGTCAGTCCAAAAAGATTCAGGAGTTAAAAAGATAAGAGGAGCTGCATTCGTTTTGACAGTGCTGGTTACAATCTGTTCGGTAGTATGTCCTTTCTATCTCTTAATTTACATAGCTACTTGAGGCCTAGCTCATGTTTATTCTGGGAGAGGTCCCGGGTTCCTGAAATGGTGCCTCAGTGAACAGTTCACTGACACACTATGGAAACCATAAATATCGTGATACCAAAATATTGTGTCAAAAATATAGATCGCAAAAATATTGTTTTTCTATACAAATAAAAAAATCGCTTTACACTAATATACAAAAATATAGTTTTTTACTATATATGTAGTTTAAATAACTAAAACTTAAATATTTTAGCATATAACATTAATATAATGTAAATGAAATATGGTTAAATAATTTTTTAAAATATATATAATATTTACCAATTCAAACAAATGTACACACATATATATCAAAGTGTGCATGTTTATATACACTGTACAATGTAAATCTATTTTCATTTATTTTTATTTTAACTTGTGATATAATTTTATAATTGTTTTTAAATTTACAATGTATCAAATATATATATATATATATATATACATCCACATCAACAAATAAAAAGTACAACAAATAAACTGCAAACAAATGTAATATATTTTCATTTTAATTATACATTAAAAGTAAACAATGTATAAAAGTACGTTTTACTAGAAATATCTTAAAAATTACATACATTTATATATATAACTAATACAAATTTAAATACACAAACACATAATAATAATATATATTGATACAACATTAATAAAATAATTAAACTATATAAATAATAAATGTACTATTGCCACTCCAATTTATACAACAGTAGGGAAAGCATTGGACTCATGAGGGGTACATTTTACTATTCTCACTCCAATATCTGCAACAGTAGTGAACGCGTTGGACTCAGGAGGGGTAACATTTACTATTCACACTCCAGTGGGTGAAACAGTAGGGAAAGCGTTGAACTCAGGAGAGGTAGCATTTACTATTGCCACTCCAGTCGATGCAATAGTAGGGAAAGTGTTGGACTCAGAAGGGGTAAAATGTACTATTTCCACTCCAGTCTTTGCAACAATAGGGAAAGCGTTAAATTCAGGAGGGGTTAAATGTACTATTCCCACTCCAGTATGTGCAACAGTACGGAAAGCGTTGGACTCAGGAGGGGTAAAATTCACAATTCCCACTCCAGTCTGTTCAACAGTAGGGAATGCATTGCACTCAGTAGGGGTAAAATTTACTATTCTCACTCCAGTCTGTGCAACTGTATGGCAAGTGCTAAACTCAGGAGGGGTAAAATTTACTATTCCCACTCCAGTCTGTGCAACAGTAGGGAAAACGTTGGAGTCAGGAGGAGTAAAATTTACTATTTCCACTCCAGTCTGTGCAACTGTAGGGAAAGTGTTCAAATCAGGAGGGGTTACATTTAGCATTCCCACTACAGTCTGGGCAACAGTAGGGAAAGCATTGTGCTCAGGAGGGGTAAACTTTACTATTCCACGCCAGTCGGTGCAACAGTAGATAGAGAGAAGTTCACTTTAAACAAATAACATATTTTAACAACTCTATTTAAGAACAAAACCTATAAATATGCAAATTGTAAAATTATATATCCAAACTTTAACAAAATGTAAACAAATTCCATAACTATACATTTGTTAAATAATTATTATCAATTTAAAACAAATAATATTAATTTAATTAAAATACCACACTATATTCTCACAATCATAACAGCCAACAATTAAAATGTCATTGAAAGTAAAAAGCATAACACAATTAACACATTACATGATAAATAACACAATTTTAAATAAAGGATTCAATAATGTAAAATTTTTTATTGCTTAAATTACTTCCCACCCAATACCTCTTTAAACTAATCAACACACACCTAAAATATAACTTAAAAATATGACATTTTACAATTTACAGAATTATCAATTAAATGATCAATAACAAATTTATTATCAAAAATTATTTCTTAATTAACTTCCCATCCTGTACCCTAAAAACCCAACAACCCACACCTAAAATATATCTTACAAATTATAACTCCACAATTTGCATAGATTTATTATCAATTAAACAAGTAATAGTAATTAACTAATAATTAATTAATTATTTTAATTAACTTCCCATCCTTTACCCCTACAAACAAAATTCACTCCTAAAATATAACTTAAAAAAAGTCTTAATTACACAATTTACATAAGTAATTATAAATTAAATAATTATCATTAATTAACATGAATTGTTAATAAATTATAATTGATTTACTTCCCACCCTGTACCCCTACAAACCCCACAGCCCGCACCTAAAACGTAACTTGAAAAATAAATTAATTACACAATTTCCATATCCTTCATGAACTTGCTCCTTCCACATGCAGTGCCATCTGGTAGCTGCTGCTGCGGTCCCCATCTGCTGCTGCTGGTGCCACTGATGCGGAGGTCAGGAGTTCAAGGCCCTCCTCCACCCGCAGGCTCCTGCCTGTACCTCATCCCTGGTGGTCCAGTGGTAGAGCGTCACTGCTCTGCTGCTTGACTGCCCTCCTGTACCTCTTTTTGCTGTTTCTGTCCCTCACTCTGCTTTTTTTCTTTTTTCTTTTTGGCGTCTGCCTTTGGGTTTGCTTTTTCTCTTGTTTCTCCCATTTTTCCTGCCCTCTCCTTTGTTGCCGCTGTGATCCCTTGCGGCCCCGCCCCCTCCAGTATCCTTTCCCGCTCCCTCGTTTCCTGCCTCCCAGCTGTCCAGCCCCCCGCAGCACTAATTAATGATGGCCGCTGGCACGCCAAAGGCGCACCAAAGGCAAACCCGACTGTGACCGTCCGCGCTTGGACCACACCCAGCGCCAGGGACCCTGCTTCTTGGACACTCCATCACTATGACGGCAGCATTCTCCTTGCCCTCAACCCAAGACGCCACACCGCCTGCCATCTAGCATCACCGAAGAAGACTCTTCGTTCCTTCGACTGCCCGAACTGCAACCACACCTTCAGCCACGCCATCACGTCAGCTCCCCACGTTGCCCAGCCGACCGACAGTGTACCCGTCAGGCTCAACTGCATCCTCCTCAATGTCCAGTCCCTCCACACACACGCCACAGAAATCTTGGACCTCCTCGATGCCACCTCTCCTGACATCGCTTTCTTCAGTGAAGCCTGGACCAACCCCCGCTCCGGATCGAACATCGTCATCGCCATCCCTGAAGGCTACAAGATCACCCGCATGGACCGTCCGACTGCCCAGGAGGTGGCATTGCCATTGTCCACAAAAGAACGCTCCGACTGACCATGCACTCTAACGACCCAACGACATCCAAGGAACACCTCTACTTCCAGATCCAGAACAACTCCAACATCACCACCCTCCGTGGCACCCTCATCTACAGGCCCCCCGGCCTGACCCCCCTTCACTGACTCCATTGTAGACCTCATCACACCCCAGGCTCTCGCATCCACCGACTACATCCTTCTCGGAGACCTCACCTTCCACCTGGACAACCCCAGTGACCAGAACACCTCCTCCCTCATGGAGAACCTCGCCCACTTCGGACTCAAGGAGCCAGCCACCATACCGACCCACACAGCTGGAAACACGCTCAACCCCATATTCTCCGCCAGCGGGAACATCAGCTACAGCCACACCACCCAACTCTCTTGGACCGACCATCATTGCGTACATCTTGCCTTCGACACGCCCACCATACACCACCGTCCTCTTCGCCCCCACAGTCACATCTGGATCAAGGCCACCGAAGAACTTCTTGTCAACTCCCTCAGCACAACTACTCCGCCAATGCCCACGGACACCAACACTGCAGCACACAACCTCCACCAATGGATCTCCAACTGCACCAACACCCTGGCACCCCTCAAGAGAAGAGCAGGCAAACAACATTCCAAAGCAGCCAGCTGGTTCACCCCTACCCTCCACGAGTTCAGACAAACCTGCAGATGCCTCGAGAAGAGATGGAACAGCAACAAAACCCCGGAAACTCATGCAATCTTCAAATAGGCCATCAACGCACACCACCTCCTCCTGAAAACCACTAAGAAGATGGCCCTTCAAGACAGAATCAATGCCAATGCACACAACAACAAAGAACTCTTCGCCATCATCAAGGAGTTCGCCAGGCCCAACAGCGAGACCACAGATATTCCCCCCTCCCAAGACCTGCAACAAACTTGGCACCTTCTTCCACCACAAGATCAGGAACACCCTAGACCCGGCCGCCACTCCTGCCACCATCGCACACAACCAAGCTGCCCCCAAACATACCATGTTCTACTGGACCTGCTCACTACAGAGGACATACTTAAGACCATGAAGAGCATTCACTCAGGAGCCCTGATGGACCCATGCCCGTTAGACATTTTACACATAGCAGCCGCCACCATCTCCCCCCAGCTTCGCCGCACCATTAACTGCTCTATCAAAACTGCCACCTTCCTCGACAACTGGAAACACACCGAGATCAAACCCATGCTGAAGAAGCCATCCTAAGACCCAACAGACCTCAAGAACTTTAGACCAATCTCCCTCCTTCCCTTCCCAAGCCAAGGCCATAGAGAAGGCCATCAACGCCCAGCTCAAGTTCATTGAAGTGAACCACATCCTGGACATTTCCTATTCTGGCTTCTGAAGCAACCACAGCACAGAGACTGAACTCCTCGCTGCCACAGACGACATCCGCTCCCTCCTCGACCTGTGCGAGACCGCAGCCCTCATCCTACTAGACGTCTCAGCTGCTTTTGACACCGTCTCCCACCACACCCTAACCACCAGACTACACGATGCCGGCATCCATGACAAGGCTCTGGACTGGATTAACTCCTTCCTCACATGCAGGACCCAGCGAGTCAGACTACCACTGTTCCTCTCAGAACCCACAGAAATCAGCTGTGGAGTACCCCAGGGTTCCTCCCTGAGCCCCACCCTCTTCAATGTCTACATGGCACCCCTCGCAGCCATCGTCAGAAGTCATGGACTCAACATCGTCTCCTACGCCGACGACACCCAGCTGATCCTCTCCCTCACTAATAAACCCACAACGCCAGAACCAACTTCGACCGTAGAATGGAGGCCATCGCTACATGGATGAAAGACAGCTGCCTCAAGCTCAACTCGGGCATGACCGAAGTACTCATCCTGGGACCCACCCCTTCAGCCTGGGAAGACTCCTGGTGGCCAGCTGCTCTGGGATCTGCCCCCACCCCTTGGCATCATACTGGACTCCTCGCTCACAATGAACCGCCAAATCAACGCAGTTTCCTCAGTCTGCTTCCACACGCTCTGCCTGCTCTGAAAGACTTTCAGATGGATCCCCACAGAATCCAGTAGGACGGTCACCCACGCACTTGTCACCAGCAGACTCAACTACAGCAACGCACTCTACGCCCGCATCACCCAGAAACACAGAAACTACAGAATGTCTGAAACGGAGCCATCAGACTGGACCTTGATATCCCCTGTAGCAGCCATATCACGCAACACCTCCGACAACTCTACTGGCTCCCAGTCAACAAGAGAGTCATTTTCAAGCTCCTCACTCACACCTACAATGCCCTACACAACGAAGGACCAGCGTTCTTGAACCACCACCTCACATTCCATGTACCCACCAGACAACTCTGATCCTCCCAACTTGCCCCCGCCTCCATCCCCTGGATCCACAAGACCAGAACCGGAGGAAGGTCATTTTCCTACCTCGCCACCAAGACCTGCCCCTGCACCTCAGACAACCAGCCTTGCTAACCCAATTCAAGAAGGACCTCAGACCTAGCTCTTGGAATGATCCTCCACTCTGTCCGACCAGCAGCCTCCCTCCCCCAGCACCTTGAGACCCTCACAGGTGAGTAGCCGAGCTTTACAAGCCCTTGATTAATTGAATTAAATATTGAATAATTACATATTAATTATAATTAATTTGCTTCTTACCCTGTACCCCTCCAAACCCCATAACCAGCACCTAATACATGCCTTAAAAAATAAATTATGCAATTTATATAATTAATTATCAATTAAATAATAATAATTAATAATTAATTATAATTAAGGCTCCCTGTTTTCCGTTTTTACGGATTTTTACAGATAAATACAGACAGAAAACAATGTGTTTTCTGTGTGCATTTATTTTAAAAAGTGGATAAATACAGAAAATTGTGCTGCTTTTAAGTGACTCTCCGTGCTGTCTTTCATGAATTATAGTCCAACAGCTGAGCAGATGGACAGCATGGGAAATAAAAAAACAGGATGAAATTACTTTAAATAACGGCATGTATCAATATACATTTGTGGTATAATGCTATTATTTATCAGTGGAAGTAATGTTATGTAATATTTATCAGCTTAAATAGCTAAAACACGACAGACATCAAAGTATGAGTGCATGTCTATCAGTTAAATAAATATGGAAATGTACAGTTTTACAACTTTATTTATACGCAACACACAAAATAAATACAGATAAAATGGCCGAAAAATAAATATGGATAAATACAGATGGAAATGTTAAAAAAATAAATACCATAAAACCGGGAGCCCTAGTTATAATTAATTTATTGCCCACCCTGCTTCCCTACAAACCCCTCAACCTGCATCTAAAACGTAACTTATAAAATAAATTAATTGCACAATTTACATAATTAATTATCAATTAAATAATTAATAATAATTTAAAATTAATTATTAATTAATTATAATTAATTTAATTTAATCTACAAATCCCATAACCTGCTATGACACTACAAATTACACTAAACAAATCAATTAAATTTAAAAACAACTAAAAGAATTTATAACATATACAATTAAAACATATATACTACATACATACAAATAATTAACAACAATATTAACGTAGACATTTTTAACATCGATATTAACAACAAAGGGCCCGATTACGATGTTAGGCGGAAAGCTAGTCAGAGGCTTTCCGCCCGACATCAATTGTGTCCATCCGACCACGGTATTACAATACTGGCAGTTGGAGGGAAACCCGTGGGAGGATTCCGCAC
This sequence comes from Calotriton arnoldi, assembly GCA_963921515.1. Classification (NCBI taxonomy): domain Eukaryota; kingdom Metazoa; phylum Chordata; class Amphibia; order Caudata; family Salamandridae; genus Calotriton; species Calotriton arnoldi. Next base: position 1,095,372 of record CAWUFW010002047.1, read on the forward strand.
CACTTCCGAAGGGATCACAGAGCAGCTGGCAGAATGGTAGTCTTCTAATGATGGTAGAGCCAGCCTCGGCTCTGCCATCTGGATTACAATGTCGCTTCCAACCTGCCTTTCATGGTGGTCCGCCCATCATGAAAAGGCAGACAGAAAGTGACTTTGGGAGCCCCTAGCTGGTCCCCCTTCCCCCTGGCACTCCGCTATAGGGGCTAAAAATCCCTGTACCATGTGGCAGGCATCGGATGGTGCCTGCCACACAGTGCAGGGATGTTTGAAAACATCCATTTTACAATTGTAGCTTGTGTTGGGGCCCTTTTCCGCCCTCCGCAGAAGCTGCAATTGTAAAATGGATGTTTCCGACCACCCATAGGGCGGTCGTATCCAAATACAGCGGGTATAACCGCCAACCTATGGTCGGGCAGTTCCATTCTGCCATGGTGTCAGTCGGACCCTTGTCCATATATATTTATGTAAACGGTCTCCCGCACTTCGTTTTCTTGAAGCCCCCAGGTGGGCCAGGTCCCAAGGGCATTACAAAATTGTGATGCAGGGGCTCTGCATGGCCCCAGCAGCCCCGGGGACTACTACCTCCCCGGGGCTTTATGATAAAAGAAAAACGTGGGGGGGATCCTGCCCTCCATGCTACCCCATGGACCACCACCTCCCCGAGGCATTCCTTAATTATGGTTGGGAGGGCCTCGCAAGCCCCCTAAGCCCCGGGGACCACCACCTTCCTGGGGCTTTAATGTTTAAATGCAGGGAGCCTCGCCCCCCCCCCGCAGCCCAGGGGACCTCCCCGGGGCTTTTTTTTTTTTAATAATGTGTGGGGGGGAGCTCCTGCCCCCCCCCACACTGGCCCGGGGACCACCACCTCTCCAGGGCATTAAGTAATTAACATACGGGGATCGGTAGTGGACCCCCAGCCCCGGGGACCACCACCTCCCCGGGGGTTTAATCCTATTGGGAGGGGGGCCATGCGGCCCCCGTCCTGGAGCCCTAGATGGCCCTGGGGCCACCCAACCCCCCGGGCCAGCTGCAGCAATGTCCCTGGGTGCGCACCCCGGGACATTGCAGTTTGCTATGGCAGGGCGGGAGCATCTCCCGCCCTGCCATAGCAAACACTGCTTCGCTTCATGGAAGCGAGAGCAGGTATACTGCTCTCGCTTCCATGAAGAGAAGCAGTATTGCTTTTGGGAAAAGGGAGCTGCATGTTCGCAGCTCCCTTTGCCCAAAAGCAATGCCGGCTCCTGCAGGAGGCGGGCAGCTGGCGGGGACTGCAGGGCATTGGGGCTCCCCCCGCGGTCCCCAATGTCATGGCCATGCCCCGGGGGATGGGGTCCCCTGGGCCCAAAATGGCACCAGTGCTCATGTGCGTCGGACGGCCCCTGGCCGTTCAATCACATGGCACAGGGAATCACTCTGGTGTGGGCACCAGAGGGATTCCCTTTCCCTACCAACAGCCTCAGGAGCCGGGGAAAAGGTTCCCCAGCTCCCGAGGCTGTTCCCCTGGTTTCTGTGGAATGACGATCAGCGCGCACGTCGTGCTGATGTCATTGCACAGAAACCGACACTGAAATGAGCCTATAGGCTCATTTCAGTTTCACTTTCTACGTTGTCAGGGGACCCCCGAGCACGTAGAAAGTCAAGAGAGGTATCATTGGAAAGGGGAGAATCTCCCTTTTCCAATGATACCCCTGGCTAGCAGTGGCGGCTGGTGAACTTTCCTAGAAGTGGGGTGTAAAAAAATTGTGAAATTCTAACGATGGAGCATAGCTCCTCAGACGTCCTGTAAGAGGCAGTGTATTGGGGAGCAGTGCTAAAGTCATTCTCCCTTAATTTTTCTTAAATCTTTTTGTACATCTCAGTGTTTCACTTTTACTGTTTCTTCATCTGTGTTTATGTTGCAAACATTTAAGCTCTGAATTGTCCCAAGCTTTCACTATTGGTCCTAGCTTTTTCATGATTTTCTTTTTAACCTCATCCACCTAATCTATTTTAAGTTTTCTTTGTTTTCATTTTGATTTCTAACACCCCAGTCTTTCTTACTCTGTACCTTTATCTCACGCTATCATTCTCTGCGTGCTTTGACTTGCACTCGTTCATTTTTCTGTTGTTCTCCTTCCCCTTCTCAATTTCGCTTACATACACTCATACACATAATCAGGTGTCTCACATTAGACAGGCACACAGTTGATCCAGCGCCAATCAGGAATCGATAATCAATAAACACAAACACTGGCCCATACTCATACGCCCAACACATAAATCCCTGTTGCGCTGTTTCAAGTTTAACGTTAAATCAGTTGTTCACAAACTACAGGCTGGTCCTAACACAGAAGATACATAATTGAACCTGTAATCAACTCTCTTTCCTCTGGTCGATGGACCATTAGTTGAGAAGTTGATGGTAATAATTAGAAAACTAACTATTAATCTATACAACTAAATAAATCACAAAGTCGGAATAAGGTTAATAATATTTATCGCAAATAATGTGAAGGTAAATGCTCATCATGTACAGTTTTACCAGGCAAACAAAGTATAAATCACAGAGAGAGAACATTTATCAAAGCAAAAAAGGTATCAAACTCATATCACAATGAACAAAATGCAATGAAGGAGTGGATAGATGAAGAGACATAAGTTTCAAAGACGAAAAATACATTTGCAAAATTATTATGCAAGTTCAGATTTTAGTCATACAAACCTAAGTATTTTAGTGGAAAATCTCGCCCTGGCCATGGGAAATAGATGGGGGTTCCCCAAGAAGGTTCAGGGAACAAAGAGTAGGACAGGAACAGGAAACAGGTAGGCCTCTATCTGCATACAGCAAACCGACAGACAGCGACGATCTCCCCTCTCTAGCTTCTTCAAGGGCACGCTCGCTAACAACACCCCCCAGACACCCCAGTTATACTCTAAAAACCTTCATGTCCAACCCACCATTGTAGCAACATTTTCAGAATCTTAGGGGCCGATTCTGATGCGGGTTGGAAAAGCTTCCCGACCGAATCGGTTGGAAAATGGTGTCCGACCCACTCGGATCGGGAAAGTCCGACCGGCGGAGTAGGATGCATCCGGATGCTTCCAGATACGATTTGGTTGAACTCCCATTGACTTCAATGGGAACATTTGTTCCTAACCGCATCAGAATTGGGCCCTCGGTCGGGAAGCTTTTCCAACCCGCATCAGAATCGGCCCCTTAGTCTCTCATTGGTCAATTTAGGGGGTGTTCTATCACACCACCATAGTCACGTTCATATTTTCACAGCATTCTTTGTTTTACATTTTTAGCAATACGTAAGTCACGTCTCATGAATACACGCTTCCTCCAACTAGTAACATGTTTCAATTCTCTACATTTTCATTGTCCGCCTCTGCAGCATCCGCAGAAGAAGTTTGTACATTTGCTCATGGTCCCACGGCCATCCTTCCATTACTCGACAGACACACAATGTTTCTCGAAGGTCACCAACATTGCCTTCTCCATTCTCTCTCAAAGCTCGATTTTCAGTTTATTTATTAGTTTTTCTTTTTCTTAACCCTTAACTCGTCATGCAACGATGTAGGCCCATGCAAGTATCACTACGATGAATAAAACACAGACATTATTAATTTCATGAAACATAATTCTCACTGTTTTACCGCCCACCATTTGCACTATCCCACGTTATTTGTCTATTAAACCATTAACATGCAGAAAGCAGCATTATTATTATTTTTATTTTCAAGCAGAACGCGAATGCGGCCTAGTCTTTCATGCATTAGTCCACGCATTAGTGCACGCATGCACATAAGCATTTCCCCATGTTTTTCGTGTTTTTGCATATTAGTTTCACCGCACACTGTTAGTAAATGTTACTGAGGAAAGAATCAGAGCAGGTTTTATTTTCTCAAAACCCTTCTTCATCAATTCCCCCCTTTGATGGCATTTTTGAGCCATCACAAAATCACCATCATACTAATTACCACCTTTATCTTCATCTAAAGGTCTGTACTTCTTTCTCGTTTTGCCATTTTCTCATCTAAATCTTTCATCATTTCATAGTAATTTCCTCTCATATCTTCTAGTTCTATTTCTTCTCTTCTTCTTTTCCTAGCTCTACGTTTATTGTCTACTTCTGTCTTCTCCTTCTTTCCACATCTACACTTACAACATTTATATATCATTATTATAAACAAAATCACTACAGCTATTAAAATAATTGGTATTAGTATTTTTCCTAATAAACTACTCCCAAATGTGGAAAACCATATACCTATAGAGGAAAAACTCTTACCAAGTTTCTCCCAAACACCATCAACCTCCAGTTGAGTCAATCTTCATGTAATTTTGTAATATTCTTTATCTATCCCTCAAGACTTTTACTTTTATCAGGGATATAAGTACAGCAGTGTTGTATTTTCAACATGCCACAGACTCTGCCCTCTTTTGCCAATAAAATATCCAGTATGTATATAGGACAAGGGAACCCAATTAGAATTGGTAAGGGACCTGGGGAATTAACTTATTACAAAAAACAGTGGTCCCTAAAATAGGGAGAATAAATAGTACAATAAAATATAGCCCCAATCAGTACTATATTTAAGCCAGTGTCCAGCCGGACAAGGGCGAAATTTAATATGCAAATTAGTTACAATCGAGTACTGATGTGAGTAAAATAACAGTGGGATACAAGCCTGTACCCATGAACTCACATATTAGACAAACAAAGAAAGTAAAATAAAAAAGGCTCAGGCAGTTTCAAGGGTTGTTTCTAAAAGATAATACATAGATGAGGAAACAACAATTATGGAGAGGTCACCTTTACACGAAATATATACAGAAATCACTGTGTATAAGGTTGACAACTATGTCGACGGCGTTTCGATCCTTATCTGTAGGATATTGGATCATCATCAGGACTAAGAAATAAAGTGCCTGAAAACAATTGCCTGTAAATTACTGTATTTAAACATGGAAAAATAAAGAAAGAAAAAGGGAGAGAAAGAGAATAAACACGATGGTGAGTCAAGAAATAGTATTTAAGAAAGCAGCGTACTAAGCACGCACTGTAAAGTGCTCAATTAATATATAACAGCCTGATCATACTGATTGAATTATTTTACGCGTGGAGAGGTCAAGAGTGCCTAAAGTGCGGAATTCCAGGAGTTGTGAGGGTAGCAGGGGAGCGCGGGAAAACATGTAGCAGGGATGGCACGAACCTTTGGTTTAAACCGGAGTTTTGAGAAGTGCTAGTGGTGTCGAATGAATATCAATAAGTGCAGTTTCCAACCGGCGCGTACATTATTGCCAGAGTGAGAGAGTGAGATACCTGAAAACAAGCCCTGAGATTGTGGGCTGGTATAACAAGGTCCGGACTGATGCTGAGGCCCATGGGTCTGTGGGGAAGAGGGAGAGGAAAATGAGGAGGAAGTGAGGACTGGTGCTAATGGGACCTGGATGAGAAAGTGGGGCAGCTTACCAAAGTGAGATGGACTGTTAATGGGTCGTGGTCGGCGCCATGGCCGTGTCCCGATGAGATGTAAGATGCTTGAGAGGGAATTTTTCGGAAGAACGGGATCGTGTCCGTACGGAGGCGGGCACGTGAGGATTTAGGATAAGTTGGTTAAATAAGGCCGCCTGAGGGGAAAAGAGACATGCGCTAGTGATAGGTTGGGTATGGGGCGAAAAATATAATGTGCGGAGATCAGCCGGGGAAGCTTACCTAACGGGCAGTGCCATAATTTAAAGGTCCAATTCGGCGCGAATTGTGGTGTGGGCCTGAAGGATTAAAAGAGGGATAGGATTACTGAACTGCCAAAACGCAGTCTGCTGGAGGTTATAGCGAGCATTGGAGCGGGCGCTTACCTCGAGGAAAAATCGTGGTAGCCTGGTTGTTCAAGGCGCAATCCTGGGAGAGTGATCCGTGAACAGGGTTGGGTATGAAAAAGGAAACAGGGAAGGGTCACGTGGTGAACTAGAGTGGTCATGTGATCCACTCGGAAATTCAAAACCTAGTGCGGTGTGTAAAGCACTGGGTTACGTACTCAGAGGCCATCTTGGAATGGAAAAAAGTATCGAGATTTCAAGAGAAAGGAATCATAGAAAACCATGGAAAAGATTTGTATTAGTGTGACTTTAGTGAAAATGAATTCACAGGAGTGACTTACAGTGGCAGATACACGTTATTAAAATAATGAGTAATATGCAGAAAGGAATATACTGTGACTTTAAAAAATATGAAACATGAAACAGAGAGGGTTGCCTCTGATAAAGCATTTAACATTGCTGGTTGTAATCAAAGGAAAAATGTGATAATCCGGCGATGAGGGTGGTTTGTAAATGCGTAGCAAGAATGGTAATAAAATCTGCATTGGGCAAATGCCCTTTCTGTTATTAATTACATGCTACAATAAGTGTATAAAACAATTGCGTGCAACCCAGAGATGGAAAAGGGGGGCTGTTGAGCAAATCTAGTACTACTACGTTACTAAGGTTATCAGATTGTCCAGAGACTGAATAAATAAATAAACCAACTGTGCTTGTACATCAGAAGCATGTTAGGAACAAGGCATACAAGTCAAAGTCAAAAAGGATATTAAATCCTATATAACTGAGAGAACTTACCCCTACTTAAATAAAGATTTCTACTTAAATAGATCATACAGCAACCCACGCAACCCAAGACCTTGGGGCAGATTCAATCGCAGGAATAACTTGGTAGGCTTTTCGGACACTTCAGCTGACTCGTCAGACAACTCCGAATCAGGAGACGGCCCTAGCACATCTAACAGAGCAGCTAACAACTCTTTTTTAGGACGAGGCCAACAAGAACCCCAAAAGAGGGGAGGTTTGAAACGCACTCACTGGCAAAACCCCCCAGGAGAACGACACACACGACGGAACCACTATCAGTGGTGACCAACGCCAATTCCTACTCAAATCACATAATGGAATCATTACCAACACCCCCCCTGGTACTCGAGGATCCCAATATACCGGATATGCCTTCCAATCTGCTATTGCCCATTTTCAATTTGACTAAGCACCAACTCAATGACTCTGAATTATCCATACTGAGCAAGGGGTTATTATTTGTTCCCAGCACCCACACCAATTTTCTTGATCTCCAAACTGAGGTGCTAAGATTTTTTCGTAAAATAAGGCTACATAGTTACTTTTTACTCAATCCCTTACCCCCCAAAAAATCCAACACGCCGCTGAGACCAGCATCCACGTTCTCCCCCTCTTCCAATATGTTGTATCGGTTGTATGCCTTGTTCCTAACATGCTTCTGATGTACAAGCACAGTTGGTTTATTTATTTATTCAGTCTCTGGACAATCTGATAACCTTAGTAACGTAGTAGTACTAGATTTGCTCAACACCCCCCCTTTTCCATCTCTGGGTTGCACGCAATTGTTTTATACACTTATTATAGCATGTAATTAATAACAGAAAGGGCATTTGCCCAATGCAGATTTTATTACCATTCTTGCTACGCATTTACAAACCACCCTCATCGCCGGATTATCACATTTTTCCTTTGATTACAACCAGCAATGTTAAATGCTTTATCAGAGGCAACCCTCTCTGTTTCATGTTTCATATTTTTTAAAGTCACAGTATATTCCTTTCTGCATATTACTCCTTATTATTTTAATAACGTGTATCTGCCACTGTAAGTCACTCCTGTGAATTCATTTTCACTAAAGTCACACTAATACAAATCTTTTCCATGGTTTTCTATGATTCCTTTCTCTTGAATTCTCGATACTTTTTTCCATTCCAAGATGGCCGCTGAGTACGTAACCCAGTGCTTTACACACCGCACTAGGTTTTGAATTTCCGAGTGGATCACATGACCACTCTAGTTCACCACGTGACCCTTCCCTGTTTCCTTTTTCATACCCAACCCTGTTCACGGATTACTCTCCCAGGATTGCGCCTTGAACAACCAGGCTACCACAATTTTTCCTCGAGGTAAGCGCCCGCTCCAATGCTCGCTATAACCTCCAGCAGACTGCATTTTGGCAGTTCAGTAATCCTATCCCTCTTTTAATCCTTCAGGCCCACACCGCAATTCGCGCCGAATTGGACCTTTAAATTATGGCACTGCCCGTTAGGTAAGCTTCCCCGGCTGATCTCCGCACATTATCTTTTTCATCCCATACCCAACCTATCACTAGCGCATGTCTCTTTTCCCCTCAGGCGGCCTTATTTAACCAACTTATCCTAAATCCTCAAGTGCCCGCCGCCGTACGGACACGATCCCGTTCTTCCGAAAAATTCCCTCTCAAGCATCTTACATCTCATCGGGACACGGCCATGGCGCCGACCACGACCCATTAACAGTCCATCTCACTTTGGTAAGCTGCCCCACTTTCTCATCCAGGTCCCATTAGCACCAGTCCTCACTTCCTCCTCATTTTCCTCTCCCTCTTCCCCACAGACCCATGGGCCTCAGCATCAGTCCGGACCTTGTTATACCAGCCCACAATCTTAGGGCTTGTTTTCAGGTATCTCACTCTCTCACTCTGGCAATAATGTACGTGCCGGTTGGAAACTGCACTTATTGATATTCATTCGACACCACTAGCACTTCTCAAAACTCCGGTTTAAACCAAAGGTTCGTGCCATCCCTGCTACATGTTTTCCCGCGCTCCCCTGCTACCCTCACAACTCCTGGAATTCCGCACTTTAGGCACTCTTGACCTCTCCACGCGTAAAATAATTCAATCAGTATGATCAGGCTGTTATATATTAATTGAGCACTTTACAGTGCGTGCTTAGTACGCTGCTTTCTTAAATACTATTTCTTGACTCACCATCGTGTTTATTCTCTTTCTCTCCCTTTTTCTTTCTTTATTTTTCCATGTTTAAATACAGTAATTTACAGGCAATTGTTTTCAGGCACTTTATTTCTTAGTCCTGATGATGATCCAATATCCTACAGATAAGGATCGAAACGCCGTCGACATAGTTGTCAACCTTATACACAGTGATTTCTGTATATATTTCGTGTAAAGGTGACCTCTCCATAATTGTTGTTTCCTTATCTATGTATTATCTTTTAGAAACAACCCTTGAAACTGCCTGAGCCTTTTTTTATTTTACTTTCTTTGTTTGTCTAATATGTGAGTTCATGGGTACAGGCTTGTATCCCACTGTTATTTTACTCACATCTGTACTCGATTGTAACTAATTTGCATAGTAAATTCGCCCTTGTCCGGCTGGACACTGGCTTAAATATAGTACTGATTGGGGCTATATTTTATTGTACTATTTATTCTCCCTATTTTAGGGACCACTGTTTTTTGTAATAATATAATAAAATATCCAGGGCAAGTCGATTTTGCAAAACCATTGATCTAATTGCAACCATTTCAGTATCAATCATCAAAAACCCACTAGCAGTGTCTGTTGATAAACAATCAACCATTGTGGACAATTTCCGAATTTTATGCGGATTTAGAACAACTCCAAAATTATCACCAATTATCTCTGAAAAACGTGCTCTCTTTTTGCGTGTTAGTCCATGCTTTATTTAATTGATTTTATTATTCTTATCTACGTGGTAAACTTTAGGAAATACGATCCCAAAGTAACAACTACCATACCAGTGTGCAGGCAACCTATAGTAAGCATTTTTACCACACACATAATATACTCCTTGAAATACAGGATCAGTTCCACCTTTTAATCTCCATCCACCAATTATCAGAAAAGTATGTTCACATTCACTAGTACCAATGAAATAATTATTATAGTCAGTTTTTAGTCTCAATAAGCAAAGTTTCCCTTTATGATACCAATCCAGAGACATTGCAGCGTAAGTCTCACCTTTCTTGTAATTTCCCTCTCTAAAAGCCCATGGTGGCACATGTGACTTCTGTTCAGCAGCTTTTCTTTAAAAATCCTGTCTTCTATCTTCAACCATGTTAATGAATTCTTGTTCTTCAGCCCGCAAACTACATGTTAGATTATTTCTGTGAGCATATACTATATCTATTGTCTGTGTAATATGGAACAATACTCGCATGTATCCCGCATTTCTATTACTATACACCTTATTCATATCTTTTCTAATACACTACATGATACGCCATATGTTAAAGGAAGGTGATGGTATGTCACCCCCTCTGAGACAGACGAAGGTAATTGCATGTATACATAACAATCTCTCACATCCATTGTATCTACGTATTCGTAAAGCAATTTTGTAAAGACATTTAACGAGAAATCACTAATTGATTTATTGTGATGATAAATGCTATCATCTGCCTGATCATTGTTAGTTTTAGGAGTTTCTATAGTAACAGGGTCCATTCTTTCACTTATCACATTATTAGAATTATTCTTGTTATTAGTTACCATTAGAATAGGTACAAAGGCAGTTAATATTAACCATATTAATATTAATAGCAAGACACTACATAAGCAAGCTTTAATACATCTATGTTTAAAACTAGGTTCTTGATGTCCAGTCACTATATCTTCTGCCATTTTGTATACTATACAAAATTAAAATCTAAGAAAAACCTTGGAAAATCCTAACAACTTTCTAAAAATTTTGACAAACTTGTCCAAAAACCACTGGAAAATAGCGTATCCAACACTTCAAGAAGAAATCTTCCTCTTTTTCTTTCCTTTTTTTTTTTTTAAGAGTCTTCTTCAAATATTCTGGAACTTCCCGAATATTTTCACTGAATTTTGTTGCACCTTAATTTTTCACTGTTCTCTTTTAAGGCGGTCTCAATTTGCTTTCATCAACTTGTTCAGTTCCAGTACCGACTTCTCTTTCTATTTGATCTGTGCTCTCAATTTCTTCCAATAGAACATACGTCCATTCAGTAGCTCTGTATTTCCTGCTTGAGACTCTTATTCTCTTTGTTCTTCGTACTGATTCTTCTTGTTCAGTTTGACTTGATACTACATTTATTTGTTCTGGTTTTCTCTTTTCAAGAGTGTATTGCAGTCTTTTTACTCCACTTGGCCAATTGTCACCCTTCTTTGCTCTCTTAGCTTGAACCACTTCTTCACCTTTTCTTTCTGGTTCACAGGTTCTTTTATTTAGTCCCTTTCTTTGTTGAACTTGCTCTTCATTTTCTGTAACTTCCTTTTCTACTTGCTCAACAGCAGTCTTACGAGACCCAGTAGCTGGTACCCACTCTACTTGGCATGTGCTTGGTTGTTCACCATCATCAAGCTTGTCAGAATCTGTCACTCTAGGTTCTTTAGCTTCACGACCTTCAGCTTCTGGTTTCTTATCTTTATTCACCAGTTGTTGCTCACCTTCTTTTTCAAGTGGACTTAGGACTCTTCTGGTATGACTTGCGTGGATCCAGTTTGGCAAGCCACCACACTTCACTGCTGTTGTTGTCACCAGAATAATCTGATAAGTTCCATGCCACCTGGGTTCTAAACACGACTTCCTCACGTGTTTCTTGACAAGAACCCACTCTCCTGGACTCAGATCATGTGCTTGATCCGGCAGTGTTGTGGTTGCAATTTCTCCAACCTGGTGAGACACTGAATGCACCAGATCAGCCAATCCTTTGCAATAGTCAAGCACTAGATCATCAGAAATATTCATCAGTTTGGTTGCTGGTACAATCGCTTGTCTCATTGCTCTTCCCATTAGCACTTCATGAGGACTCAATCCAGTCTTTTTATCTGGGATGCTTCTAGACTCATCAATACCAGGGGTAACGCATCAGGCCACTTCAGTGTTGTGGATGCACATACTTTTCCCAGTCTAGATTTTATAGTGCCATTGATTTGTTCAACCACTCCAGATGCTTCTGGTCGATAGGCACAATGCAGCTTTTGCTCAATCTGTAGTGCTGCACAAATCATCCGAATTATCTAATTATTAACATGAGATCCCCTATCTGTCTCTAAAGTGACTGGAAAACTGAACCTTGGAATTAGTTCTCTTAGAAGTAACTTTGCAACACTCAAGCTATCATTCCTTCTTGTTGGATAGGCTTCTACCCAACGAGAAAACAAACAAACAACAACTAACACATATTTTAGTCCGTTACATGGGGGAAGCACGATGAAATCGAGCTGGAGCCTCGTAAATGGCCCTGCTGCTTTTCCAATTTGTCCCCAACTCACAACTGTCTTTCTGCCTGCATTTTGCTGCTGACATATAGCACACCTCTGGCATAGACTCTCTGCAATGAATCTGAATTTTGGGTTATACCATGACTGCTTGAAGAGCATAATCATTGCATCTCTTCCAACATGTGCAATTCCATGGTATACCCTTGCCATTTGGGATAGTAAAGAGTCTGGCATAACTGGTCTTTCATCTATATACACCCAAACTTCATCTTCTGCTCTCTTCTTGCAGCCTGATTTTTTCCAAATTTCTTTTTCATCATCACTTGCCTCTTCTTGTAACTGTCTAATCTCATCCCAAGTTTCCCAGGAGGAAAACATCAGGTGGTAATTAATATTTTTCTTTTCCACCCCTCTGTTTATCGCAATTGAATTTTGTGCACAGAAACGTGCTACTTGATCAGAGTATCTGTTGCAGCTCGTCACATAATCATTTCCTGACTTATGTGCAGAACATTTGACCACCGCAATTTTCTTTGGCAATTGCAAAGCATCCAATAAATCTTTCACATTTTTGCTATTTCTGATAGGAGAACCTGAAGAAGTCAGAAATCCCCTTTGCATCCATTACTGTCCGAAATTATGAACCACCCCAAAACCATATTGACTGTCAGTAAATATGGTTACTTTCAAATTTGTGCCAATTTTGCATGCTCTAATCAGAGCTATGAGTTCAGCAATTTGTGCAGAATTTACCCCTTTTAGACAGGATGCTTCCAGAACTGCAGCCACTGTACATACTGCATAGGCAGGACTCAATACGCCTTTTTCATTTCTCAGACAAGATCCATCAACAAACATCACACTATCTGATTCCTCTAGTGGAGTATCCTTAATGTCTGGCCTTGGTTTCGTGCACAAATCTGTCACATTCAAACAATCGTGATCTGCTTTGTCTCTTACTTCCTCACAAAATGGAATAGCCAACAATGTTGCTGGATTTATTGTCGTACATCTTACCACAGTCACATTTTTAGCACCTAATATTACTGTTTCATACCTAGTCAGCCGACTATAGGTCATGTGCTGTGTACGTGTTCTTGTAAAAAGAATCTCAACTGAGTGTGGCACATATACTTTAACTGAATGTCCCATCACAATCGCTTCACTTTGTTCTAAGCTCACACAAGTAGCAGCCTTGTCAAACAACCTGGTAATTCTGCAGCCACTGAATCCAAAGTAGCAGAAAAATATGCCACTGGACGTCGTGCCATTCCATGTCTCTGAGTTAAAACTGAAAGTGCACACCCATCTCTCTCACAACAGTACAACGCAAAATCTTTTGTATAATCAGGCATTCCCAATGCAGGTGCACGACAAAGACTGTCTTGTAACTCAACAAAAGCATTCATGCTTTCATCATCCAATTCAATCGGATCAGTCACATCTTTGTGTGTCAACCTCTGTAGAGGCTTTGCAATCAGTGAAAAGCCACTGATCCATTGTCTGCAGTATCCAACCATTCCCAAGAACATTCGCACTTCCTTCTGAGTTTTAGGAGGGCTCATTTGTTGAATCACATTGATCCTTTCTGGTGTCACCTTTCTGACTCCTTTCTCTAGTTTTTGTCCCAAATATTGGACCTCCTGTTTACAAAACTGCAATTTTGTTGGTGACACTTTGTGTCCCCGTTCTGCCAGATGATTCAGTAAGGCAATTGTATCGGTCACACATGCCTCTCGTGTTTTTTGATGCCACCAGTAGGTCATCAATATACTGAACCAAAACCAATTTTTCTGGCATAATCACAGTCTCCAAACATTTTTTCAAAATCTGATTAAAAATCAATGGACTCTCTGTGTACCCTTGGGGAACTCGGCACCATGCCAAAACATGGTCTCCGAACCGGAACGCAAACAAATACTGGCTATCCGGATGTAAGGGAATCGAGAAAAATGCTTGACACAGATCAATTACTGTATACCATTCTGCATCACAGGGAATTTGATACAGAATCACTGCTGGATTAGGCACTATTGGACAACAGGGTACCACAATATTATTTATTTTTCGTAATTCATTTACTATCCTATATTTTCCGCTTGGCTTCTTAATTCCCATAATAGGCGAATTACAAGGACTGCTTAGTATTTCTTTAAGAATACCTTGCTCAATCATTTGGTCAATCACAGAAATAACTCCTGCTGTTATCTCAGGACTCATTTTGTATTGAGGTGTGTTTAGAAAAGTTGCACCCGGTTTCACCGCAACCTGAATAGGAGCCACACCTTTCATCAGGCCAATGTCTTTTCCTGAGAAATCCCATACATCAGATCTTAATGTATTTCTCAACTCTGAGGGAAATCAGTTCATCCACTTCTGTCCCTTGCTTTGCTAACATCATTTTAAACGCAACATCCTCATCCGGAGTTTGGAAAGCAATACCATCTGGTGTACAATAAATTGTGCAATTTATTTTGCACAGTAAATCTCTCCCTAAAAGGTTTACCGGACTCGTATCACATCCACAAACCGATGCATGTCTCTGAATCTTCCAATATGAACTTATATTGTCTTTGTTATTGGGGTTTTGATATGCTTATTGGAGACTCCTACGACTTGGATAGTTTCTCCCGAGAGGGGTAGGTTTGGAATTTCTGCTGCTCTCACAGTAGAACGGGTAACACCAATGTCCACTAGGAATGTAATATCATTACCTTCCACTTTTCCATCAACAAATGGACCTGACTGATCTACCTCTAGAGTTGCGCCAAGCACGCACTCTTCCTCCCCCCTCGGGCACCGTCATTGATATGAGTCTGAATCACTCTCATTGCACTGCAACAAGTATTGCGAAACCATTTGCACATTTTGATTCTTACCAATTTGTTCACCTGCGTGAACCCCAGTGTCCGCACTGTATCTCTGCACTTGAGCATTCACATTATTTGGCATAGGAGCTTGTGGTACCTGTAACTGTGGAGTAACTATCTGCTGCTGCTGTTGCTGTTGTTGATTCACAACCACCTCATTCTGCATCTGTGAATTTAAATTTTGATTCATCCCATTATTTTTCTGAGAAGATCTACACTTGTTCTTCCAATGCCCAAATTGCCGCACGCATGACAAGGATATTTCCTTTTCATTTAATCTTTATTCATTTTACCTCTACCTCTACCACCACTCATTACTTGATCATTCTGGTTCTGACCTTTCATTTGAAAATCTGTTTGAGAACCACTGTTTCCTTCTTGCTGTTCTGCTACCTTCACTTGTGCCCACATCATTTTCTCTTTTAGCTTCTTACGCCTCGATTCAATATCATCACTACAATACTTTGCATACATCAGTATTTCATCAACCGTTTTACTCTGCCAATAAATCAAATGTTGCTGAATCATGTTACTAATTTCTGGTTTTAATCCAAATACAAAACGATGCACAAAATGTCCTATATCTTTATCTCCAATATTCTCAAACCCACTGTACTGTTTGAACACCTGTAACAACCTTTCATAATAAGCATGTACCGACTCCTTTGGTTCTTGGGTTGTTCTGTCAATTTTAACCCAATTTGTTTCTTTCGGAGAAATTTTTCCCTTCAGGTAAGTAATTACCTGATGATATTTCCTCATCACCTCATCTGAAGGTGCACCTGTTTTCGCATCTCTAGGATATTCTTCTTTAGGCCAATCAACAGTAATCTTACACTCTGTCCATAAATCTGCTGGAACAACAATCTCAAATAAACCATCCAGATCTTTCAAGAAGACTTTTGAAACCTTCACAAACCTCTCTGCTTGTTTGTACCATTCAACTGGCTTTTCCCTCAACCTAGGGAAATCATGAGTAAAAGACAATATATCCTGTCTTGTCCAAGGAACATGAACATATCCACCACCCGGAACTTCTCTCATTGGACACACCCTTTCAGCCTGTTCAGACTCTCTCAGTGGAAATAAAGACGCATTTTTATTGGCAATCATTTCTTCTTTCTTTTTCGCCCATCTACCTTTCCACCGTTCTACATCTCCCCATTTCTTTAAGATATTTATTAATTCTTTTATTTACAATCTTTTACCAGACGCATTCAAGCTCTCTAAATCCTTTTCAGTAAAATCCAGTCTATATGTTTTCTGTAACACTCTTGACTTCTCTATGTCCACTCCATATTCACAAGCAGCCTCTGTTAACTTTTCATGAAGATTTCACGCTCTCCAAGTAATATTTTTACACAGGAATAACAACTATTCATCTCGATAATTACTCAATCTGTCTGGGCTTATTGTACCAATAATCCTTTCTTCCAAATCCACTCTCAGTTTACTCACATCTATACTCTGTGATTGAGGTTTTCGCTTTTCCATTCCCCTTATCCAGTCATCTAATTCATCTGTTGAAGGTCCCATTGAACTCCCTGATATCGGAGTGACATTCTGCACTAATCTCCTTGGATCCATTTGCACACTTCTCTTAGGGGTTTCAGCTATCATCTCACAAACTGGCAAATCAATTAATGAAGTACTTGTTTCAGTTTGTTCAACCTCATCAACTATCGTTACCACTTTATTCCTGTCTCTATTCATTGGTACTGTCAACGCATGTGCTCTTGATATATTCTGTTTTTCTCCATACAACGGAACTATAGGTCCAATTGTTACTGGCACTGTTAATGCTTCCGCATTCAGATTCAACTGATTAATTTTCTGAGTCAACTCCTCTCTTGTCCTATTCAGCATATTCATTTCACTCTCTTGTACTGCTCTAGTGGGGTTCCCATTAATGGTGCATTTGGAACTATTTCACTTGAGTTCTCTTGATAAGGTGGAGGTCTTTTAGTCAAAATGTCATCTAACAACTCATCATCAGAATCACTTGGATCAAAATCTATCCTTGATGTCTCTACATTTTTCTTCTTCTCTTTACATTTGCCTCCCGTTGCTTCTTCAGCAACTAAAACTGAGTACAAACCATCCGCTATCACAGCTCTCTTCCATCTTTTCATTTTATCTTCCCGTTTTTCAAAAGGATACCTAGACATTATACTCCTATATCTCCTTCCGCCCCTATACTTCTCTCGATCGTATGCTTCTTGTTTCCATTCCTCAAGTGCTTCATACTGTGTGGGTCTGGGATTTAGTTCTAAAGAGTTCATTCTTCCTCTCAAATTCTGTAGAATTCTTACATTAAACGTACCATGCTTCGGAAAAGCTAAAACACCATCATCTTCTGTGTATTTCACCCAATTTTCTAACCAAGTACACGTATGGTAACCACGTTCCAACATCATAAAAGAAGCAGCTGTTCTTGGAGGTGGAATAGCAATTCCCTCTCTTGTAACTATTGGCTTGTCCTTTTTAAAGAAACTCTTTATCTTATTAACCAGCTTCATTTTTCCCAATCCTTTCTCGCTAAAATACAGCTCAATAAACAAAGTACAAACTCTTCGTACTTCTGCATATTCTATTTGCTAACAACCGTCCAATACCAGTGCGACTCACACCAACCAATCAGAACACTCCTACGTAATCAGTACCTTGACCAATGCCAGCGCGGTTCAAAGTAATCAACCAATGACAGCACTTCGAACGCCAGCTGTCTGACTAATGCCAGCGCGGCTTTTTGTGACGTCAGTATTACTCCAACTATTGACCCTCCCTTTACAAAATAATACGGCAATGTTTTTCTATACTTTTCTCAACAAAACTTGTTAGAAAACAAACATAAAACAATGCTACCTTGTCTGTTCCACTAAATAAAGAGATAGTCTTCACTTCAAAAGAAAGATTCTCTGACTTCGAGTAAAATAATGACCAGCGCTATTCTACACCCAAACAAGCTACAGGAGGACTTGGTACTCCTCTAGGGATACTAGCCAAAGTTTCGGAAGAGGGCTTTCACATGGAAAGAGGTCTTGGTACTACTTTGGAGATGTAAGGCCAGAGTTTCGGAAGTGGACCCTTCGCTTTTTCAACAAAATCTACTCTCAAACGAAAAAGTACCTAATATAACACTAACAGCCTCTCGCCGTTAAGTATTATGACAACAGACAAAGTACTTCTGCAGTGTGATGACTTATCCATACTATTCTTCTGCCTCTTTAGGCTAATACATTATCATCCCGGGATCCTAGGTAACTCCGTACCCATACTTCAAGACAACATAGAGCAAAACACTAACTTTTCATGCTAAGAAAACAAATAATCAATAATTGATAATTATTACCAAACTACTCAATAATAAACCCTCCTCTGCTACCAAAAACTGATCCAGCGCCAATCAGGGATCGATAATCAATAAACACAAACACTGGCCCATACTCATACACCCAACACATAAATATAAAACACAAGCACAGGTGCACCACATATTAATTACAAAATATAAAAATACATAGACATAGTCCATATGTAATACAAATATTACTCAAAATGTATTTTTATTCCAAAATTCTCTTTTTTTAAAACATAAACATATGCACATTTTTTTTTATTTTTTCACAGTGAAACAGCCACAGCCGACGCGTTTCGTCCTACTAGAGGACTTCTTCAGGGCTGTCAATTTAAACAAACAAATATATAGACGTCAGTGAACATAAACAAGCAACACATACATAATACACATTAAAAAGTTTAATCCTTTTTAGCCAAAAAGCTATGTTGACAATCCTATATACAAAAAAAGGAGAAAAAGATAACCCAGACATACTAAAAACAGACAGACTTTAAATAAATTACAAATTCAAAATAGACACGGCATTTCTATACGTTTTACTAGTATTTACAATAGAAAGATAAAGAGAGACTATTTCAATTAATGTTTCAAAGCAAAATAACCTAGAGGCATCCTGACAGAAATTAGATAAATGATGTGGATAATGTCATCCCACAGAGGCATAAAACAAAAAAAATCACGATTCTAATCAATAACTTTGCATTTCTAGAAGTTTCTTTTACTAAAAAAATGCAATTGTACATATAATGGAACCTACCGCTAGTAACTCTAAGAAGGTCAATCACCACAAGGATGAAGAGTCCAAAGAACAAACAGAGAAACTGCCTATCTCTCGTTCCCCATCTAAATCGCCGATATCAAAAATACCTGCAGAGAGATAGGTGAAGGTTTATACACCAATTACAGCTAACGGAAGAATGAACTGCACAGATGGAAACCAAGGTACTTACTTCACATCTGAAGTTTAAACAATATTCCTCAGAGCTATCGATCTTGGGAGAATATATACGGAAAGAACTTCAGGAAAACTAGATGAAGGGGCAGGGCGTGCATGTAAATTAATGCTTTGCCGCCTCTTAATGGTCACCCAATTCAGTCACCTAAAGAAAAAACAAGAATAACCATAATGTATGTGCTTGTGTTTTATATTGTTGTGATCCCATGAGGATCTGCACTGTGATGGTGGGTGCGTTTCAGTGTGCACACAAACCCCAGGAAGAATAGAGGGGTATTAATATTAGAGGGATAGCAGTTCAGGTGCTGTATCTTTGGAGGGTTCCACTGTCAGACCGTGTTTAAACCCAACACATAAATCCCTGCTGCGCTGTTTCAAGTTTAACGTTAAATCAGTTGTTCACAAACTACAGGCTCGTCCTAACACACAAGATACATAATTGTCAACTCTCTTTCCTCTGGTCGATGGACCATTAGTTGAAAAGTTGATGGTAATAATTAGAAAACTAACTATTAATCTATACTACTAAATAAATCATAAAGTCGGAATAAGGTTAATAATATTTATCGCAAATAATGTGAAGGTAAATGCTCATCATGTACAGTTATACCAGGCAAACAAAGTATAAATCACAGAGAGAGAACATTTATCAAAGCAAAAAAGGTATCAAACTCATATCACAATGAACGAAATGCAATGAAGGAGTGGATAGATGAAGAGACATAAGTTTCAAAGACGAAAAATACATTTGCAAAATAATCATGCAAGTTCAGATTTTAGTCATACAAACCTAAGTATTTTAGTGGAAAATCTACCCCCTGGCCATGGGAAATAGATGTAGGTTCCCCAAGAAGGTTCAGGTAACAAAGAGTAGGACAGGAACAGGAAACAGGTAGGCCTCTATCTGCATACAGCAAACCGACGGACAGCGACGATCTCCCCTCTCTAGCTTCTTCAAGGGCACGCTCGCAAACAACACCCCCCAGACACCCCAGTTATACTCAAAAAACCTTCATGTCCAACCCACCATTGTAGCAACATTTTCAGAATCTTAGTCTCTCATTGGTCAATTTAGGGGGTGTTCTATCACACCACCATAGTCACGTTCATATTTTCACAGCATTCTTTGTTTTACATTTTTAGCAATACGCAAGTCACGTCTCATGAATACACGTTTCCTCCAACTAGTAACATGTTTCAATTCTCTACATTTTCATTGTCCGCCTCTGCAGCTTCCGCGGAAGAAATTTGTACATTTGCTCATGGTCCCACGGCCATCCTTCCGTTACTTGGCAGACACACAATGATTCTCGAAGGTCACCAACATTGCCTTCTCCATTCTCTGTCAAAGCTTGATTTTCGGTTTATTTATTAGTTTTTCATTTTCTTAACCCTTAACTCGTCATGCAACAATGTAGGCCCATGCAAGTATCACTACGATGAATAAAACACAAACATTATTAATTTCATGAAACATAATTCTCACTGTTTTACCGCCCACCATTTGCACTATCCCACGTTATTTGTCTATTAAAGCATTAGCATGCAGAAAGCAGCATTATTATTATTTTTATTTTCAAGCAGAACGCGAATGCGGCCTAGTCTTTCATGCATTAGTCCACGCATTAGTGCACGCATGCACATAAGCATTTCCCCGTGTTTTTCGTGTTTTTGCATATTAGTTTCACTGCACACTGTTAGTAAATGTTACTGAGGAATTAATCCGAGCAGGTTTTATTTTCTCAAAACCCTGCTCCATCACAGTTTTGTATTTTATCCAACAATCCGTAATGTCAGAGAGCCCCATCATCAACAACTCCCATTCTGGTCAGCAGAGCTCTGAGCCTCTCATCTCTCCGCACAAATAGAAGGGGCAGCTGCAGCAGAAAAGGAACCGAGCTCAGGGAGAAGGCTGTCCAGGACCCAAGGTCAAGGATGTCAGAGAGAGCCAGCTTGTGAGGCAAAAAACATCCATCAAGAATCGTCCCAACTTTAGATGAACACGCCAGCAGCACTAGCGCGTACGAGGAGCACGCTAGGCTCTTGTGCACACAGAGGATTCCAGCATATGGGCCTGGTAATTGTGTAGCGCCAGTTATGAGTGGATGTGCAACTGCAGCCTTTACAGTTATGCACTTGGTTCTCCCACCTCTATTGGTATGCAGCAGCTGGTTTAAAATATCTGAGAGAATTATTGTGGTATGTGCGAAATAAAGGGAATAGTTTCGGTGTTACCTCTGCATCTTCTTGTAATACCAAACAGGGCTTTGTAATGGTGCAGAGCACTACGACACAGAGAGAGACTCACCGCAATTATCGCAAGAGATTGTCTAAAGAACCATTACCCCAATGGCCATTACAACGACTACATAGATGTCAGTCTACATATCACTCTCCTGTAACTTGAGCTCTCATGATGGTTGTACATCAGAATACGTATAACAAAAATAGCGTTTGACATAAATATTGTGGCTCAAATGTAATTTACAAAATACTGCTCCATTAAATGTATTTGTCAGAATATATTTATGCCATTCTATTTTGATACCGTACCTTCACCATGTTTCACACCTAATGACTCTACAGTGCTGAAAGTGCCTTCTTGATGATGGGCCAGTCTCTGGAAAGAAGAAGCAGCTAAAAATCGAAGGGAAGCAGCTTATTTCATTGCCTCTGTGGTGGTTGGGCTCGAGGCGCTGCAGGTGCTTTAGATGAGCCCAGAGAGGGAGAGTGGTCTGTCATTTCAGATGTGCCTCGTGCCCAGGCAAATCAGGCTTTTACGAAGTCTGACCGTCCTCTACATGGACTCCAACAGCCTGAAGGCGATCCCTCCTGAAATAGGCTGGCTGGAGAATCTGAAATGCTTGAAGACCCTTCTGCATCTGTTCAACTCCCTTGAGAACCTTCCAAAATCTTTCATCTAATTATGAATATTATACCTCTTGTAAATATACAAATGTAGAAACTGAAATAAATTTTAAAAAAGGCCAGTTACAAGTTGACTGATAATCTGCACGCGATTTTCTCAACTACTTCGGAAAGACTCTAAATTAATTCTTTCAGACCGATTTCGTTTTCTAACATAGTATAATACATGCACTAAAAGTACACACTAAAAGTACGCACCCATAAACCACATGCACTTGAGAGGACACTGCAGACCGAAAAAGGGATGCAGATGTTTTGTTGAAATGTATAAGTTATGAGACTGCTGATTATTTAGAACTTGAAAACAGAAAAGACAGCCTTCGGCGCATTCATTTTACCTCTAATTTGTTTTCTTTATACCATGGTGTGACATCTCCCAGTGCTGCTTGTCCCTTTCGGCTGCAGTCGAGGAAGGAACTTGGAAGAACCTGTCTCTAGACTACCACTCTCTCATGCGCAATGGCATTACTGACACTGTGCATGTAGAGAGCAAGGGTCAGACTCCGAAATGGCCAATCACTGTTACTACCGTACTCCGTCTGTAAGCCACTCCAGACACTGCTCCTACTGTAGGGCAGCACCTGATTGGCTGGGGCAGACAACTTCACTGCTCATACTGAGATCGGGGGATGCCGGCTTTGAGTCACCCCCGGCTCCAGTATGCGCGGAGGTAAGAGACTCTGAACTTCTTCTAGTGCGCATGTTGGGCTGGCTGGCGAGAGGCAGCCGTCCAACCCGACATGCGTACTTGGGCCCCAGGTGTGCTTGCTTACAAACTCTCTCGGATGCCTCTGTAGTTAAGCTCCACCCCTCATTCCCACTGGCTTACAGGACCCCCCTCGGGCCGCCTTATACTGCAACGGGCCCGACCACCGTCAGACTGCAAATCACCGACTTAGCACTTAGCACCCCTGGAGGCCGATCCCCAAGCAGGGATCCACCCACTAGCCACCAGGGAGGGGGGAGCTTGGGCAAGGGCCTTAGCTCCCCCCAGAATAATTTTGGGAAAATTAGTCTTTCTGCCCCCCTGGGGGGCAGATGGGGGCAGTGGCCCAATCTGCCCCACCGGGGGGCAGAAAGCCCACTAGATACCAGGGATTTTTATTTTGTGGAATTTAGAGGTGGGGGCTGCCCAAGATGGTCATGCCAATGCCCCCACCCCCCCCAACAAAATTACAGTCTTTCTGCCCCCCCTGGGGGGGCAGATGGAAGCAGTAGTCCCCAATTTGCCTCCCCGGGGGGGCAGAAAGCCCACTAGATGCCAGGGATTGGTTATTTATTGAATTTAGGGGCTGCCCAAGATGGGCATGCCAATGCCCAACCCCCTCCCACAAAATTCCAGTCTTTCTGCCCTTCCAGGAGAGCAGAAAGCCAACTAGATGCCAGGGATTTTTTTTATTGGATTTAGGGGTAGGGACTGTATGGGATGGGCATGCCAATGCCCCCACCCCACCCACAAAATTCAAGTCTTTCTGCCCCCCCTGGGAGGCAGATGGAGGCAGTAGCCCCCGATCTGCCTCCCCGGGGGGGCAGAAAGCCCACTAGATGCCCAGTGAGAAGCCCCATAGGCAAGGGTCGCTCCCTTTTTGAGGCACACATTTTGGCTGTTTCAGTGATATTTTTATTCTCATCTGCACCCAAGCGGGGGCAGAAAAACACTAGGGAGAGTTTGTGTGAGTGTAAATAGGAGGGTGGGTGACGGTCTGCGTGTACTGATCTTTGGCTGGCATTTTGCTGGCGGTGTGTGTGAACCTGCACTTAGCTAATAGTGTGGGTGGACTTGCGCTTGATGACAGTGTATGTAGATTGGCGCTTGCCTGGTGGTGTGCGTGGAGTGGCACTTAGCTGGTGGTGTACGTGGACTGGTGCTTGGCTAGCTGTGTGCATGGATGGCTGCCAGGCCGGACTGGCCGTAGCGGGCTCCGGGCATTTCCCCTGTGGACCGGTTTTCTGGCGTGGGGGGCAGTTTTTTCACTGAGGGCGAGTTTTGCAGCAGTGCTGCAATATCGGGCCCCAGTAACAAAAGCGGGAGCGGTGCTTTTTACTAGCACGCCCCACCCACCCTCCCCCAGGGCCAGTCGAGTAGCAATCTGCCAGAGCTGGTTGCTGTTCCCAGTCTGGCCCTGCTTGGCTGGCGGTGTGCGGGCATGGTGCTTGGATGGCGGAGTGCGTGGGTGGCGCTTGGCTGGCGGTGTGCGTGGATATTGCTTGGCTGACTGTGTGCGTTGATAGCATTTTGGATGACTGTGTACTTGGATGGCACATGGCTGACGGTGTGCATGGATGTCGCTTAGCTGGCAGTGTGTGTGGATGGCGCTTGGCTGGTGGTGTGCATGGATGGCGCTTGACTGGTGGTGTGCGTGGATGGTGGTGTGCATGTACTGACTCTTGTCTGGCGGTGTGGCTTGCATAGATCCCCCAGTATTTTCTCACCCAGAATCCCCCGCAAACCTCAAATTTACTTTCAAAGTCACATTTTCCTCACATGTCTGTGTGAGTAAGTTGTAGGATCACCGCGCAGGCACACATTTCCTACTCCCCAGCATTCCCCTTGGTCTCCCGAGAAAAATTATACCTCACTTGTGTGGGTGCCCAAAGTAGTGTCAGCCTAAAAACGTATAAACAAACTGCCCTTTTGGACCCGCTTAGGGCCCCCCTCAATCTCTACACGTTTTTGGCCCTTCCATATCATAGGCACTCGGCCCAGCCACACAAGTAAGGTATCATTTTTATCGGGAGACTGAGGGGAACACTGAGTGGAAGGAAATTTGTGCCGTGCAGTGATCTCACAACTTTTCCACACAGACATTAGAGGAAAATTTGACTTTTTAGCTAAATTTGAGGGTTGCAGCAGATTCTTGGAAGAAACTTTTTGGAGGACCAATGCAAGCCACACCTCCCTAGACTCCCATGGGTGTCTAGTTTTAAGAAAATTCTAGGCCCTTGCCTGTTGTGGGTACTTGGCCCATCCACGTGAGTGAGGTACCATTTTTATTGGGATACCTGGGGGAATGCTGGCTGGTAGGAAATTTGTGTCAGCCCCGTGATCCCACAACTTTTCCACACAGAAATTTCAGAAAAGTTTGATTTTTTTCAGCTAAATTTGAGGTTTGCAGGGGATTCTGGGTAGGAAAACGTTGGGGGGTCCATGCAAGCCATACCTCACTGGACTCCCCCAGGTATCTAGTTTTCGGAAATGTGTGGGTTTGGTAGTTTCCCAAGATGGCTGCCCAGCCCAGGTCCAAAAACCCAGGTGACCCCCCCTTGCAAAACCAGGTTGTTTTTTGATAGGTAATTTTGATGTCTCTTCAATAAGTTTTGGGCCCTTGCCTGTCGTGGGTACTTGGCCCACCCACGCGAGTGAGGTACCATTTTTATCGGGAGACCTGGGGGAATGCTGGGTGGTAGGAAATTTGTGTCAGCCCGGTGATCCCACAACTTTCCCACACAGAAAATTGAGAAAAATTAGATTTTTTCAGCTAAATTTGAGGTTTGCAGGGGATTTTGGGTAGGAAATCGTCGGAGGGTCCACGCAAGCCATACCTCGCTGAACTCCCCGGGTGTGTAGTTTTCAGAAATGTGTGGGTTTGGTAGCTTCCCAAGATACCCTCCGAGCCCGGGGCCAAAAACCCAGGTGACTCCCCCTGCAAAACCAGGTTGTTTTGTGATAGGTAATTTTGATGTCTCCTCAATATGTTTCGGGCCTTTGCCTGTCACGGGTACCCGGCCCACCCACACGAGTGAGGTACCATTTTTATCGGAAGACTTTGTAAAATGCGGAGAGGGTGCAATTTTGCGGATCCACACAGATTCCAGAACTTTTCATCACAGAAAAGTGAGGAAAATGTGTTTTTTTTTTACAAAGTTTGAGGTTTGCATGGAGTTCTGGGTAGCAGAACCTGGTGCGAGCCACACAAGTCACCCTCTCCTGAATTTCTCTGAGTGTCTAGTTTTCAAAAATGTATAGGTTTGCTAGGTTTCCCTTGGTGCCGGGGCAGAGCTAGGGTACACAATCTACAGCTAGGCACTTTGCCAAAAAAGGGTCAGTTTTCACTGTAAAAATGTGGTGTGTCTACGTTGTGTTTTGGGCCGTTTCCTGTCACGGGCACTAGGCCTACCCACACAAGTGAGGTACCATTTTTATCAGAAGACTTTGGAGGAACACGGGGTGGGTGGAAATTTGTGGATCCACGCAGATTCTAGAACTTTTCATCACAGGAATGTGATGAAAATGTGTTTTTTTTTACAAAGTTTGAGGTTTGCAGGGGATTCTGGGTAACAGAACCTGGTGAGAGCAACACAATTCACCCCTCCTAGATTTCCCTGGGTGTCTAGTTTTAAAAAATGTATAGGTTTGCTAGGTTACCTTTGGTGCCGGCAGAGCTAGGGTTCAAAATCTACAGCTAGGCACTTTGCAAAAAAGGGTCCGTTTTCACTGTAAAAATGTGGTGTGTCCATGTTGCATTTTGGGCCATTTCCTGTCACGGGCACTAGGCCTATCCACACAAGTGAGGTACCATTTTTATCGGAAGACTTTGGGGAATGCGGGGTGAGTGGAATTTTGTGGAACCATGCAGATTCCAGAACTTTCCATCACAGAAATGTGAGGAAAATGTGTTTTTTTTACAAAGTTTGAGGTTTGCAAGGGATTCTGGGTAACAGAACCTGGAGAGAGCCACACAAGTCACCCCTTCCTGGATTCCTCTGGGGGTCTAGTTTTCAAAAATATATAGGTTTGCTAGGTTTCCCAAGGTGCCGGCAGAGCTAGGGTTCAAAATCCACAGCTAGGTACTTTGCTAAAAAAAGGGTCAGTTTTCACTGTAAAAATGTGGTGTGTCTACGTTGCGTTTTGGGCCGTTTCCTGTCACGACCACTAGACCTACCCACACAAGTGAGGCACCATTTTTATTGGAAGACTTAATGGAACTCAGAATTGTAGAGCAACTGTTATTACCTATTGACTTTCTATGCATTTCTGCCTTCCTAATGTAAGACAATGTGTAAAAAAGAAGTCACTTTGAAAAATGTCCTACATTTCACAGGCTAATATGGGTATCCACAATTTTGATGATGTCCAAATAGCTACTGTTTCTAAACTCTAGATTTTGTTCCCATTTTGGAAATACATAGGTGTCTTTGATACCTATTTTTCACTCTTTGTATTTTACCAAATGAATTGCTATATACCCGGTACACAATGAAAAACCACTGCAAGACGCTGCTCAGTTATTGGCTCTAGGTTCCTTGGGTTCTTGGTGAACCTACAAATCCTATATATCCCCACAACCTGTGAAAACGTTGGCACAAATGGCTGTTTTTTTCAACTCATTTTCAATTTATTTTATTTTCAACTGTTAGTTTCTATAAAATAAACCTTGAAGGATCTACACAAATGACCCCTTGCTGAATACAGAATTCTGTCTACTTTTCAGAAATTATAGCTTTCCGGGATCCATTATTGTTTTCACACCCATTTCTACCACTAACTGGAAGGAGGTTGAAAGCACAAAAAGCAGAAAAAATAGGCTATGTCCCAACTGTGTAAAATTTTTTGGTTTTCTGACAAAAGTCTGCTTGTCCCTGAAAGCTGTGAAGATGATGATTTCAGCACCACAAACCCTTTGTTGATACCATTTGCAGTGGAAAACCAGACACTTTCTTCTGCAGCACTTTTTCCCTATTTTTTCCCCAAAAACAAAATTTAGCTGAATTTGGCTAATTTCTGGGCCCCCTCCAGGGGAATCCACAAACCCTGAGTACCTTTAAAATCCTCATGATGTTGGAAGAAAAGGGCGCAAATTTGGCGTGGATACCTTATGTGGATAAAAAGTTACAGGGGCTTAAGTGCAAACAACACCAAAAAGCCCAAAAAAGGCTTAGCACGGGGGGGGAAGGTCTAGCAGCGAAAGGTTTAATAAATAAATAAATAAGGCCGTGCCCCGGGTGATGGGGTCCCCGGGGCAAAAATTGGCCTGAGGAGGGGGGGGCCACACGGTCCCCCTCCATAATAAAAAAAAAAGGCTGGGCAGGCCCCGGGGGATGGGGTCCCTGGGGCCAAAAGTGGCCCAGGGAAGGGGGACACATGGCCCCCTTCCAAAAAAACCCCTCCCCTTTAAAAAAATTAATAAATATAGGCCTTGCCCCGGGGGATGGGGTCCCCGGGGCCGTAATTCAATATTTTTTTTAAAATCTGGCTCAGGACCTGGGAGATTGGGGTCCCCAAGGCCCAAAAGGGTGAAGGGAAGGGGGCCACACAGCCCCCTTACTAAAAAAAAATAAGTAACCGACAACTCGCTGGAGGCCCTGCCCCCTCCCTGCACCACTCTGCAAGCGTGCCTCCTGGCGCGCTCTGGGTTGGGTGATGAAGCCCCCTTCACTGGTGAGGGTCTTTAGGGGCCAACTACACCACCAGGTACCTCCAGTAAGCCCCACACAGTGGGATTGCTGAGAGGTGGTAGGAGGCCACATCCTTTTTTACACCACTCTGCAAACGCACCTCTTGGCGCCCTGCTGGTGGGGTAATGAGGTCCCCTTGTGTTCTGAGGACCTCAGGACTGAAGTGGATTTCATCCCCCAAGCAGCAGTGTGCCAGGAGGCGCGTTTGCACAATGGTGTAAAAAGGGGACGTGGCTTCTGACCTCTCTCAGCAATCCAGCTGTGTGGGGCTTACTAGAGGTAACAAGAGAGCTAGTTGGCCCCCTGGGACCCTCAGGAGGCAAGGGGACTTAATCCCCCAACCAAGAGCACGCCAGGTGGTGCGTTTGTAGAGTGGTGGAGAAAGGGGGCGTGGCCTGTGTCCACCTCTCAGCAATCCCACTGTGTGGGGCTTACTGGAGGTAACAGGTAGGCTAGTTGGCCCCTAAGGACCCCCAGCAGCAAAGGGGAGTTCAATCCCCATCCAAGAGCGCGCCAGGGAGCGTGTTTGCAGAGTGGTGGGAAAAGGGGGCGTGGCCTGCTATGATAAATTAGCAATCCTGCTGTGTGGGACTTACTGGAGGTAATAGGAGGGGTAGATGGCCCCCAAGGATGTCCATGGGGGCCAACTACCCCTCCTGTTACCTCCAGTAAGTCCAACACAGTGGGATTGCCAAGAGGTCTTCGGAGGTCATGTCCCCTTTTCCCACCACTCTGCAAAAGCGCTCCCTGGCACGCTCTTGGATGGGGATTGAAGTCTCCTTTACTGCTGAGGGACTTTGGGGGCCAAGAAGCCCTCCTGGTACCTCCTGTAAGTGCTATGCAGTGGAATTCCTGAGCGCTGGTTGGAGGCCCAGCACCCTTTCTCCACCACTCTGCAAACACGACTACTAGATAAAGATGCATTTGCAATGTAATAGGTCTCGCATTTGCGAAAGTTAGGGCTATTGGCATTGTAAATGTAAAAGTTTTTTACTAACGTTTTTTGGAGTGGATGTATGTTGTGTGTAGTGGAATTATGTGGTATGTTGTGCAGTGAAATTATGTGGATAGAAAGTATGTGGTATTTAGTGTATTGGAATTATGTAGAGTGGGATTACGTGTTATGGAGAGTAATTATGTGGTATGGTAGTCTGTGTTGTGGAGTGGTAACCTCAGGTTTAGTCTTCCCCGTTTCCATAGAAGCTAAACTATAAACTCAATGAGACAAAAAATAGAAGGAACCACTGAGGAGCACTTCTGGACCTAGTCGGAGGTATGAGCAGGGCCACTGGAATTATGCAACTGTTCGGCTGCACCAATTTTCACATAATTAGACATTTTCCGCATTTGCCACATAATCCATCAGCTGCTGCGTAATCTGCAGATTTGAACAAAAAAAACCTTGTTTCTAGCTCAAACGGCTCAAACGTTACCAAAAATACAGTGACAAGTGTTACAGCGTGGTGATAGGCCCTTTGCAAACCTGGAATGGTCACCTGTTACTTATTGCTAAATGTGGGTATTAAATTGGAACTAATGGTGCGCAAACCACTCTTGCTTCTGTGCCTCTCTTGGCTCTTTCTGCATTTCTCTTGCTTCAATGTACACCTTTCTTCCTTTTTCTGCACTTCTCTTGCCTCTTTCTGCACATCTCTTCTGCTTTCTGCACCTCCCTTATTTCTGCATCTCTCCTGCTTCTTTCTGCACCTCTCTTGCTTCTTTCTTCTGCGCCTCTCTTCCCTCTATCTGCACCTCTCTTGCCTCTTTGTGCACTTCTCTTGCTTCTTTCTGCACTTCTCTTGCTTCTTTCTGCACCTCTCTTGTTTCTTTCTGCACCCCTTTTGCCTCTTTCTGTACCTCACTTGCTTCTTTCTGCACTTCTCTTGCTTCTTTCTGCACCCCTCTTCCCTCTTTCTGCACCCCTCTTCCCTCTTTCTGCACCTCTGTTTCCTGGGTAAAAGCAGAGACACACGCATGCATACCTACACAAGCCTTGTCAGACTTACATCAGTGATATGGTTAGGATTGCTGTTTTACATTTGGTATGCCTAACATTCTGAGCAGTTGAGGAATAGTGAACCTTCAAGAGAAAAGTGAGCTTTAATACATCTTGGGCGAAGGATTTGTGATTAGGCTACTTTGTATGAGTCTGTGGTAAGGTACAGTCGAAGTAGGCCTCTTTCTGCACCTCTGTTGCTTCTTTCTGCACTTCTCTTGCTTCTTTTTGCACCTTTCTTCCTCTTTCCGGACTTCTGCTGCCTCTTTCTGCATTTTTCTTGCTTCTTTCTGCACCTATCTTCCTCTTTCTGTACCTCTCTTGCATCTTTCTGCACTTCTCTTGCTACTTTCTGCGCCTTTCTTCCTCTTTCTGTACATGTTGTACTTATGTAGGCATAGTTAGAAATTAGCATTTAAAAAACTTTAGAAATTCACTGAAAAAAACAGAGGTTTCAGGGACGTTATATTTAGGAATTAGCATTTAAAAAACCTTTGAAATTCACTGAAAAAAACAGAGGTTTCAGAGACGTTATAGTTAGGAATTTGTATTTAAAAAACCTAAGATATTCACTGAAGAAACCACAGGTTTCAGGGACATTATAGTTAAGCTGACATTTCACTCATACAAAACCGGAGAAATTCAGCTGTTATAGTTAGCTGAGCTAACTATAACTCGCACCGCCGCAATGCACTGCTGATGACATTACATATTACATCACTCATGACATGGTCAGTGACATCACTGATGACATCACTGATGTCATCACTGATGGCATCACTGATGACATCATCCTCTTAATATCTGATGTACCTCCTCACACCCTAATATAACCTTTCATACACCCACTCTAAAATACAGACTACCATTTTTGAAACCATAGACACACCAATACCAGTTAGTACATACCCACTCACTGATTCATAGGTCTACACACACATCTACTCACTCAACCATACAGTTACTCATACACGCAGTCACTCATCAATACAGCCACTGATATATGCACTCATACACCAATACAGACGCTCACATACCGCCACTCACGCATAGTTACTCACACACCTAGTCAGTCACCCAAAGAATCAATCACACTGCTATTTACTCACCTATACAGTTATACACACACCTTCTCACTTATTCATACATATATTAACACATACTTACTCTCTTGTACAATCACTGACACAAGCACACTCTCATCCATACAGCCACTCTCACCATCACTCACGCTCACATATAGTCACTTATATACTCCAACACTCACATTTACTGCCTTTCACATATGTAGTTACTCACACATATACCACTGAGACATCCATTCACTCACCAACACAGCCATACGCACACTCACTCACCCATACAGCACCTTGCAGATGCACTCATGAACCCAGACATCCAGTGAATTACCCACTCACATCCATGCAGGAAGTCACACACTTCCCCTCCCACCCACATAGACACTCAGGCACCCATACAGGTACTCAGACAACCAATCATTATCCCATATAGACACTCATGTAGCTACTCGCCAACCCATGCCGCCACTTACACACCAACTGACAGACTGATACAGACATTCACATAGATTAGTCATTCTCCCATGCATTCACTAAGACACATTTAATCACTTACTTATACAGTCAGTCATGCACCTACTAAATCATCCATTCAGACACTCATACACCCACTCATTATTCAATACACCTTGGCGTATATATATATATATAACATTCTTAAACTTTTTAGAAACACTCAGTCACTGGATGATGTCATCAGTGATGTCATTTGAAATGTCATCAGTGATGTCACTGGCCATGTCAAGAGTGATGTAATATGTGGCGTCATCAGCAGTGCATTGTGGGGGCGCGAGTTATAGTTAGCTCAGCTAACTATAACAGCTGAATTTCTTTGTTTTTGTTCGAGTGAAATGTAAGCCTAACTATAACGTCCCTGAAACCTGTGGTTTTTCAGTGAATATCTAAGGTTTTTTAAATGCTAATTCCTAACTATAATGTCCCTGAAAGCTGTGATTTTTTCAGTGAATATATATTAACCGTGGGCAATGAACTCCGCTCCGCTAGCTGAGGTTGCAGAGATTTGCTAACTACGCATTACATTGAAAACACGGAATTCATGCAAAAACTCCAACTCCGCCACGTAGCAGAGTTAGCTACTGCACCCACAACCCTTTGATAAACCAACTTTACCTTTACATGCTAAAAAGCATATAATAACCAATTCACAAAAGTGAGCTTTGAAAATCATCAGGCAAGGAGAGAGGTGATGATTTTGGGGTCCCCCCTAACCTAGGGGAGGGCCAAGCAGATGCCTTGAACACAAAGAGCATATCATGCTGAACGATTCGGTGGTGGTCCCATCCTCCTATTATGCCGGGGACGTCAGACAACAAGGGACACCCCAGCCCCAAAGACAAGGGGAAAGAGAGGTCGGGGTCAAGGCAGAGGACGGGGAAACGGAGAAACAGACGGAAACTAATCCGGCAGCAATGGCAAAAGAGGCAGAGGACGAGGCCGCAAGGGAAACAACAATACGCGCTCCAGAAAAGCCTACTAATGGATCATACAACGGTCAATAAGACTATTATTAATCTTTCAAAAAGACCTCTTAGCCACTCAGGAGAGCAGCTTAAGCATAGGAGATATCGACACCTTAGTCACCATGCTCGAACTACAACAAGATCAGAACACCACAGACACTGAGATTAGTGAACTACAGGTCTTAGAAGAATTAGACATTATACATGACGCAGCAGCTTCCACCGATTTCAGACCTTGCTTCACTTTCCTACCCACTCTCCCCCATGACAATATTGACACTTTTCACGACAGTGTCACCAAAGCACTCATTGATTTTAGACATAAATCGTACAACACCAACAAACGCATCATAAATCTTACCTTTAATCAAAGACAGGCATTGAAGTCTCTTGCAGAGGACAAGGATATCATTATCCGTCCTGCGGACAAGGGTGGCAATGTTGTTATCCTTGACAGGGACCAGTACATTACTGAAGCTTTACGCCAACTCAGAGACACCAATTTTTACATGCCCATTTCCAGTGATGTATACATAACCAGTATCACCACCATCTGGGACGAACTCATTATATGGAGAGACAAGGGGATCCTAGAATGGGAAGAGTTTTGTTACCTAAAAAAAGACCATCTTAAACTCCCGGTTCTTTACCTTTTGCCCAAGATACACAAGGACCGAATAAGACCTCCTGGGCGTCCTATAGTATCCTCCAAAGGGAGTGTAGCAGAACATATATCCAAATATGTTGATCACTTTCTCAGAGACTTTGTCATCAAACTCCCGAGTTACATCAGGGATACCAAAGACTTCCTAGGCAAGATACAAGACATCAAGTGGGAGAATGACCTGTTGTTCATTATACTTGATGTACATTCTCTATATGCGATCATTGATCACCAACAAGGCTTGGATGCGTGTCAACACTTCCTTAAGAGAAGACATGTTAGATATTGGGAACACAGCCAAATGATACTTGAGATGACAGAGTACGGCCTAAAGAACAATATCTTTTTGTTTGATGGCGCCCTCTATAGGCAAACCACTGGGACTGCCATGGGATCGTGCTTCGCTCCCAGTTTTGCTAATCTCTTCATGGGATGCTGGGAGGAAGAAGTCTTTGCCAGCTCTGAATTTACATTGGAGTTTGAACAAGTCACGATGTGACTCAGGTACATCGATGACTTGTTCATTGTCTGGAGGGGTTCAGAACATGATGCCAGTGAGTTTATAAAGAAACTTAACAATAATGATCGTAACATACTCCTCACTGGTAGCATCAGCAAAACCACAGCTGAATATCTTGATGTTAGCCTGGAGATCAAGCAGAACAAAGTCCACACTGCCTTGTTCCGCAAGACTACTGCTGGCAATAGCATATTGCATGCCCTCAGCAGCCACCCAGAGGCCCTCAAGTGGAGCATTCCCTATGGTGAGCTGTTGAGGGCCAAAAGGAACTGCAATTGTGAGGAAGCTTACTTGCTAGAGAGCAAAAACATGATCAAGCGATTTAAGGCGAGAGGGTATCTTAGTTGGGTACTTAAAAAGGCCAAGGACAGAGCAGATGGGGTCAGCAGAGCTCAAACTCTTGCTGACAAGGCCAAATCTGGTGA
Organism: Calotriton arnoldi; assembly: GCA_963921515.1. Taxonomy (NCBI): domain Eukaryota; kingdom Metazoa; phylum Chordata; class Amphibia; order Caudata; family Salamandridae; genus Calotriton; species Calotriton arnoldi. The sequence goes on from CAWUFW010002047.1 coordinate 1,130,095, forward strand.
TGACTCCGGGGAGGAGAGCACGAGAATTATTCTGACATACAACTCTGATTCTGATAGTGTCAAGCGCTTATTAGCCAAGAACTGGAACCTCCTGAAATGCGATAACATCATAGGTGACACCATCCTTGATAGACCTAACATCACTTATAGACGTGGCAGAAATGTAAGGGACATGTTAGTTCATAGTGACATCACTGTACATCCGAACTACAATGAACATTGCCTTCAAGGCTTTTTTACCTGCGGGCATTGCAAGGCCTGCAAGAACAGTAGGTTCCGCAAGGAGTTCGTACACAGAACCAACAGTAAAGTCATCACACAGTTCCTCACCTGTAGTACTACATTTGTAGTATATGTGATCGAGTGCCCTTGCAAGCTCCGGTATATAGGCAGTACCACTCTCATGGCCAAAAAAAGAATATTGGAGCATATGAGAGCTATTTCCAACAAGGATCCTAAATATCCAGTAGCACGTCACTATCAAGATAAACATTTTTCAAATTCTTCTCTCTTGAGTTATTTTATACTTGAACAGATCCATAAAGATCCGAGAGGTGGAGACAGAGTCCTTAAATTGAGACAGAGAGAGTCAAAGTACATTGTGGTCTTTCAGACTAAGATCCCGGGGGACTTAATCAGGACGAGGAACTTGCCATACACCTCAGAGAGCAATAGACTCATCCTCTCCCTTATCTCTTGTAGATATTCGTTTTTCGATTTTCTAATTTGTCTAATTTCTCTTTTCACATACCCTGTGCTTGTACACATGAATTCTGCTTTTTATTACATATTATGTGCATTAGAAACTGTATAACTTGCATTATGAATCTCTTTGTTTTAGGTTGTAACTAGATGTATCATTTATGATACACTACTACCATATGGTGTGTCACCATTTTTAATTTTATTTTTTCTCTTTGTTTCTTTTGCAGGAGGAAAGGAAGGGGCACATTCACCTGAAATCACCTTCACGGGTCCCCTACCCTTTTCTTCGTCATCACTGTTGAACATCACTTAGCCGGTAACTTTTTCTGCATGGTTGCGATTTTGTAGAGACTGACAGGTGGGGTTCTGCCTACTTGCTTCGGGACTTTCCTTACCTTGTGTTTGTCTCGTATGTATTCGGAGTTTGTTTAGGCATCCAATTGGCTAGATGGGAGCTGGTTCCTGTATCAGCGAACCAACTGTCACTTGTCATGTATCTTAGGCCTGAGTATGTTTAGGATGTAGAGTTCACACACCTACCTCCATTAATCATTGCTTGTCCTTTGGTTATTCGGGCACCATGCCAATTTTTTTTGTATTTTGAGGACATTTGATAGACAACAGTGATGTATTGTGCTTTAACTTTATGCCTCACATTCCACCGTGTTTACACTTAATTCAAGGCGTACCTGTGATATCATTCTCTGAGATTCCTTACTCTTTCTCATACCTGATAGGTGACACTGCCGATGTTCCGGGAAAGTAATTTTTGTTTTTAAATATAAGGAACTAGAGACACTCTGGATACATGTGTATCAAATGTTATGTTCACATTACTATAGTACTTGAGTTCATTACAGTCCGTAGTCTCAGAATACATGATAGATACTTTTCTCTGCTTACTAGTAACCACTCCAACATGGCCGACATTAGTGGATGCTGTATTTGTCCATCATCCATTTCAACTGTGTTTCAACCATGCTTTATAAAGATTCTTATTGGGTGTGCACTTTTACACGTGATCAAGGCTGCGGACGCAGTCGAAACGCGTAGTGTAATAAACACTTTGCATCTTATCATCTGGTCTGCGTATTGGTATCCTGAGAGCGCACGTACTTGAAGTTTTGGTATATATATATAGATATGTGATCAAGTAAGGGGATCCTGCCGAAACGCGTCATAGCCCTTAAATCTGCAATAAAATAATTTGGAGAAACCAACCTTGGATTGCTGTGTCGTATTCTGGTGCGAGGAGGTGACGCTCTGGTTCTTTTCTGGATATATATATATATATATATACATACATATATATATATACATACACATACATATACCAATCTATTAAATAAAAAACATTCTATTATATATTAAAACAATAAACTATTTAAAAATCTTTAAACTTAAATTTCCAACTCCAGTCAGTGCAACAGTAGGGAAAGTGTTGGATAGCAGAGGGGTAAGCTTTACTATTCCCACTCCAGTCAGTGCAACAGTAGGGAATGTGTTGGATAGTGGAGGGGCAAAAAATACTATTCCCTCTCCAATGAGTGAAACAGTAGGGAAAGTGTTGGATAGTGGAGGAATAAAATTTACTATACTCCAGTGAGTGCAACAGTAGGGAAAGTGTTGGATAGCGGAGGATTAAAATGTACTATTCCCACTCCAGTCAGTGCATCAATAGGGAAAGTGTTGGATTGTGGAGGGGTAAAATTTTCTATTCTCACTCCAGTCAGTTCACAATTAAAAACAAACAAAATATCATCAACAAAATAAAAACATTGTTTTTTAAATAAAATAAAAAATATATAAATATGTTAAAAATAAAAAAATATATATATTTAATATTAAAGATTAAAATAATTAAAACATATTATAATGTTAAATACACATCACAAATACATACAAATATTATATTAAATAAAATGAAATAATTTTCAAACAAATAAATATTTGTATTTAGAAATTATTTATTAACAAAAACATTAAATATTACATAATTTAGCCCCTTTACTTCCTACCCTATAACACCAGACAACTCACAACCCACATCTAAAATAAAAAAAAATGTATTTGCATAATCAACATAATTAATTATCAATTATACAAATATTATCAAATAAAAAACAAATTAAAACACGAAAAATGTAATTAACTTCCCACCCTTTACACCTATAATTCCCACAACCCACACCTAAAATTAAACTGTAAAAAAATTAATTACACAAAAAAATCAATTAATGACTAATAGTAAATTAATTTACTTTCCACCCTTCACCAATATAAACCCCAAACCCACACACAAAAATTAAACAATTACCCTAAGTAATTATCAATTAACTAATTAATTAATATTAATTATCAATTAATTAATATTTAATTAAAAAATACATTACTTTCCACCCTTTACCCTTAAAAACCCCACAAACCGCAACTAAAATTAAGTACACAATTTCCATATTTAATTGTCAATTAATTAATATTAATTACCAACTAATTATTAATTAATTAAAAATAAAGTAGTTCCCACCCTTTACCCCTATAAACCCCACAACCTGCACCTCAAATGTACCCAAGCATTTTTAAAAACACAATTAACATTATAAAACCTCAATTAAATAAATGATAATAAATATAAAATATTCATTAATTTATTATAATTAAATTACTTCCCACCCTATTCCCTATAAACCCACAACCCGCTACAGAAATAAAAAACGCAAAATTTAATTAAAATAATATTAATAAGTACTAAAAATTGAACACGTATTCAAAAACATAAACAATACTTATACAAAAAAATACATCATATACATTTAAACTAAATACTAAAATACATAACAATAATTAAAAAATTGATATTTTAAACAACTATATTTTTGCAAACCATATCAATGACTTCTATATTTTTAAAATCGATATTTCTTACCTTAAAGCCCTGTTTCTGTTACCCCAAACAAGATGAAATAGTATTTTTGCCTATTCTCACTTGTCTGACATGTAACAACTGGCGTTCAATTCTCATGAAGTTAACCATTTTGCAAGTGTTGGCAAGTTGAGATTGAAATGACTACACTACCATGAGCCTCTTTTCTGCTACTCAAAACAAGATGAATTAGTGATTTTGCTGATTCTCACTTGTCGACATGTAGCAACTGATGTTCATTTCTCATGGACTGAGTAATCTACATACAATGCTCTACTCAGAGACATTTCTGCCTACTTAGCTTGATGTTGTACTGGTCTCCTCAACTGAAATGATTGATGGTATGAGTAACACCATACCAAGTGCCTACCTCAAATACTTTTAAGGCAGTAAGCTAAGTCAGCTGATAAGAAGTGGCAGGTGACCCATTGACTCTGCACTGCCCATATGATGACTAATGCTAAATATATAACCAAGATGTGTGATTGCCCGTATTGTACAAAACTAGGCCTTGAAGTGGTCAAATATACATGCTACCTCTCCACTGTGTTGTGTTAAATGTTTGGGAGATGTCATGTTCATTCCTTTATCCAAAATGCAACATATCAGCACATCTAATGAGCTGCTCAATTCTAGTACATGTATTGAATGTCTCTAAATGTGTTGTTAACAAGTTCAATACCATAGAAATATATCACAATAGTAATCTCTACCTATTTTGTTTTTCCTAGGTCTCTACTTACTGTGACACAAAACATTTGGATGTAGATACCACACTTCCACAAATAACAAAATTCTCGATTTCACAACAGGTCGATCTGGCACAGCACCTGCCCAGAACTTGGCCACCGAAGAGACACCCACTCCAACCCCGGATGAAGCCCTCAGTGATGACAACACTCCAGGAGATGTAGACGTGGATGACTGTCCTAGCACACCTGTCAGCCTGGGCAGATGGCAACAGTGAGTCTCAATGTGCCCACAACAGTACCTCCCACCCCAGATGCAACACCTCAGCCAACCCCAGACCACCAGCCTGAGTACTTGGCACAGTTTCAAGCATCTTATGTCCCCCAGTCCTGGATTCTGAGGTGAGAATCACCAGCCCAGTCGCAGAGGATTCAGGAACCAGTGGGAGAGAGCACCCTAGGCCAAGGGCACAGGCCAGTGGGAGTAGGGGTAATAAGAGGGGTACTGTGGGCCTGCAGAGTGAAGCCACTGGGGCCACTCATACCCAGGCCACCATCGACCAAGTCTTGGGAGCCTATCAGGAGTCCCAAGGAGTGATGGGCCAGGTATTGACGAAAATCCAGGAGATGAAGCAGCTGCAGAGGTACATACACTAGGAGCTGGCCACCCAAAACACCAACATGGGCCAGCTCATTGGGGTGCTGCAGGACATCAACACAACGCTGTACAGGGCTTTTCCGCCACCATCTACCTCTTCCTGTAGTCCAACTAAATCCGGGCCATCTACATCTACGACAGCCACAGGAAGGGTGGCCCTGTCAGAGGAAGACACGCATGCAGACACCACTGTCTATGCAGCAGTGGATCCCCGCTCCCCTACAGCAGGGGATGTCCATGCAAATATCCAGGAGGTGTGGATGGCAAGACCCAACACCGTCAGCAAGAAATATCGACCTTAATTTCCTCCAGTGTGTACAACACATTCATCCATGGACTATTTCTGGACACTTTTCCCTTTGTGATTGGAGTGGTATTTTGTACTTTGGACAACTATGGTTTCATTCACGATGACTGATTACTTCACTTTTTTCATTATGTTTGTTCTGGCACAATGTATCTGTTCACCTTTACCTCTTTAATAAATACACAAGTAACAAACTCATTGTCTGCTGTAGTAATTCTCACATCTAGCAATGTATATATTTACTCCCACGTGAACTTTACAATGCCAAAACAAGCTACTTGTATAAGCATGGATATGTTGCATGCACACAATGTTTAGGTCAGGATCACAACCATGTCACAACAACACATACGTACAAGTGTCTTGTCTTATAACATCTTTATTTCATAGTTCCAATCATAGGCTGGCATGATGTCAGAAACATAGCAAATCAAACATGACTCAATTATTCTGTATCAGTGATCACATCTTCAGGTACATACCTTAACAACAAGGAAAGAGGGGAAATATCAGACAATTTCCTATAGAATAGGCAAAATAACATTGGTCTATGTCATCAGCTGGAGCCATATCGCCAACCTCAAAAAAGGAATCCCACATCATTTAAACCAAAAAACGTACAGATCACAGTACAACAGTTTCTGATCACAGGGTCATTCCAATCCAGTGTTGTTGCATCTGGTGCAAAGTCAAAAACAAATGTCAGTGATGTGCCACAAGCACAATGTGTAGACACATGAACAGCTACATACAGTTTATAAACAATGAGGATTTAGCCATTGTGAGGGGAGACTAGAATGATTTGGGCCCACAACAACATTTTGTTGGAGCACATGATGGCACACATATTGCATTAGAACCATCACACGACAAGGAACAAGTCCAATGGATTCCTCTGAACTTCCATCCTATCACTGTGCAAGCTGCCTTGGTACAGGTTTGTACACCCAAAGTCTGTGACAGACATTCCCAGAGACAATCCATTTCCACTTCGTATGTCCAAACAGAATCATATACCTGCTAATGTCACAACTCTGAAAGGTCTAAATGAAGATGCCATGGTGAAGGTACCTAAAGCAGGCCAACACAAAGAGATTAGCTATCAAACCATAAATATGTCACAATTCACATAGTCAACTTCTGGAGAACACAGTCCATGACAAAAAACTAAGCTAAACAAAGCAGAGCTTTAGCTTCCTAATATTTTTCCTAAATATACTCCTCACATCATCACAACAAGAGTTGCTTTAATAGTCAAAGTCATGACTAACCCTGGGCGTAGTCCGCGAAGTAGCGCTACGCGAAGCTACGTGAAGTGCACCTCGCACTACGCGAGCTACGCGTAGCTACGCGAACTGCGTAGTGCACTGTGCAAAATGCTGTTCGCACTGATTGCACAGTGCCGGATGCTTGTCCGCACTGTGCAATCATTGAAAACGGCATCTTGCACAGTGCGAGCTGTCTTTTACTGCTGCTCGAGTAGATTTTTACTCGAGTGGCAGCTTTCTCATCGCGAGCGGTCGCGAGCATGCGCAACCACTCGCAATGAGAAACCTGACCTCCCCGCGTTGAGAATCTCGCCGGGAGGTTTATTTTCCACGCTCGCGATCGGCAACTTGATGTTGCTGATCGCGAACGAGGAAAAAGTCTCGCCGGGATGTCATTTTGCTTGCTCGCGGTCGCCAACTTGACGTTGAGGACCGCGAGCAAGCAAAAAATGACCGCTACGCTACGCGTGTTTGCACTGTGCTACGTGCAATTCGCGTAGTGCGAAGTAGCGCAAACTTCGCAAACTACGCGAGCGTAGCGTAGTGCTTTGCCCAGGCTTAGTCATGACATCTCACAACATACTTACACTCATGAGAAGAAGCTGTCGATGAGATCTTGACATAAGTCAGCCCCTTCCTCCTCACCACTATCATCATCATTTGACATTTCAGGATACTCACCTGGTGGCACTTCATGGTCGCCATCCTCTGAGATATAAAGGATGTTCCGTCGCAGGGCGATGTTGTGGAGCATGCAGCAGGCCACAGTGATTTGACACATCTTCCCGGGTGAGTAGAGGAAGGTTCATCCAGTCTTGTCAAGACAACTAAATCTGGCCTTCAGGAGCCCAAAAACGTGCTTCCCTGGCTGCCATGTTCTTCCATGGGCCTCATTGAAGCGGACTTACCCCGTCGTTATTGGATTACTCAGCAGTGGCAACAACCATTAATGGTTGAGATATGCTGAGTCTCCTAGATGGAAGACAGACATAGGTGCAACAATACGTTACACACTTTCTGATTATAGTGCCTGACATCACCCACACAAAGTTAGGACAGATCAAACTTACCAACAAGCCAGGTCCTCTCTGGTAGTAGTAGTGACATCAGCTGGGGTATGGTGTTGTACCGCAGTATGAAGGAATCATGGGCTGATGCAGGAAACCCGGCAAAGACTTTTGAAATGTACAAATCTGTCAAGCAGACAACTTGCATGTTGATAGAATGGAAGTGCTTCCTGTTAAGTAAACTTGTACCCTAGCGTGTGGTCGTACTAAGGCAATATGGGTGCCATCAATGGCTCCAACCACATGTGAGATGCAACCAAAACCATAGAAGTCAACCTTCATATTGGCTAAAACCTCACATCTGGAGAACTGGATGCAGCTGTCAATGTGTCTCATCATTGCTGAAAGCACGTCTTGTAGTACACCACTTAACATTGGTGGCGACATACCACCAGATATAGCCACAGTGTACTGAAAGGAACCTGTGGTCAGAAAATGCAATACAAGCATATGTCTCACAATTGGTGGGATACATGTGGGATAAGTGTTTTGAGGAAGGAGATCATGCTCCAACTGATGACATAAATCCAGTATTGTTTTCCTATTCAAACAAAACTTCTTGATGACATCCCTTTCTTCCATGGTCTGAAGGTATAGAAATGGGCAGTACACTGGAGGCTGTCATCTCCTCCCTCTCTAAGGGTACCTATGTGTGGATTGACAACAATTTTGAACATTGGTCACAGTGTCCAAAGTAACATATATGAAGAGTAAGCCAAGCGTAATGTGACAACACATAACTGCTTCAGAAAGCATTACACATTATCCACATGATAATTGTCTACTGTTCAACATCCAGCAATAATCCCCATTGTGACATTCACATGTCTGTAACATAAATGTGCAAATTATACATTCAGAAATGTATTCCTACCTCAATAATGTTAATTTTAGGTCAAGAACTGTCAACCGCATTGTCCAGTGCACCAGGCACATTTTGCTTTTATGCACAGTAATGTACTACCCAGATGATTTGTGTCGTGGACATCACATGGCAATGGAGTAGCCCATATGTACACATGCTAGCCCTCATTTTGTAGTGGTGGTGAGCACACTTAATAGTCACCAATACTGTATCAACACCTCCTCGACTTTAGCTGCTGTTTGCCACCTCTGGGAGCAATCATGCCAGGCCAAGCAGGTGAGAGGGCCCCTGCCTTCTCTCCAGAGGAGCAGTAGAAACTTGTTGAAGAGGTCCTTCACCTGTATGGCCAGCTCTATGTCTCACCAGAGGAACAGGTAACTATCTCACATACATAGTTTACTCTGTCCAACTCCATCTTTTCTATTCCCACAGGCTTCCAATGTGCCTCTGAGTCCCAGAGTGAATTCAAATTGTAACATTTTGTGGTCCCTACATAGGACAATCATGTAATGGATTGTGGAGCACTGTACTTTCTGTACTTAAGTTCACCATTGTGATTTGTGGTAAGCCCTAGATCCTACTTGTGTTGCATGCACATATCTATGCATGTATACATATCATGGTACCTATGATATATTTACTAATCAGATCATGGTAAATGTGCAAAGAAATATATAGGCTTTACAGCATGAGCTGTGTATGTATACTGTAAGAAGCAGTTGAATATGATGTAGATATGCGTGCAGTCCCATATATCACTCAGCCCAGATCAGTGCTCGCCAAAATGTTGTCTGGGAGCTAGCTATACCTCACAGACCCCTTCAGAGTGCCACACAACCATGGGGTCATGTATTGGATGGCCACAAGGTGTACTTTTATGAATTGAAGTGGTGGAAATGTGATGTTCATGTGGGATCAGTATGGTCAGCCTGCAGAGAGCAAGGTCTGACAATGAGGTGTGCCCAGGATGGGGCAGAGTTACTGTGGCAATACAACTGATGCAACAGAGTAATCTCCCTGTAGACCTGCAGATCCTTGGATATTCCCAAAATGAGTTTTTTGAACCAATATTAGCCCTAATTGCTTTTACATAGACTACATTTGGAATGGTGACTGAGGTAAACCTGATAATGACCTCCATTGTCAATGTGTGTCATTTACTTATGACAGGCCCTTTACTTCCACAGGCCTGTTGTCACTTTTCCATAAGTCATGCTTGCATTGTACAGGTCTATTTGCACATGTTACACATTAATAACAGTGCAGATAGTTTGTTACTTCTGAAGTGATATTCATATGTGAGTCACCAGCTTCGTTACACTCAACCAATCAAACAACACATGAATGTCATCCCTGTAACAGTACCACATATGGCAAAAGGGGTGTCCTGTGATGGCTGTACATACCACACAAACTCAATCAGAAGTAGTATGATATCCCATTAAGTAGTCCACATGTCCACACATCCCCAGAGAGGAAGCTCTCAGTGACACATATGGCAGACCTTTCATTGTGACCTAAGTCTTAAGATGTAGTCTATACTTTGGTACCAGCCTGTATGGACCATATGAATCAAGCCAATGGGCCTGGCTGTAAAAGTGTCTGTACAATAATAAAGTAGCTTACCCTTCAAAAGTTCACAATAATGTGTTATGTTTAATATTAGCTCACATCATAGTACATGTAGGATGGCCCTGGGCTACATGATGTTAGTGGCCTGGATTAGTCAGCGTAGGTCATGATCAGGGTTGAGTATAGTCGGCAGATGACTACTAAAGTGTGTATTCATGTCTTTGTAGTGCTTAGCATGTGAGAATTACACATGTAGGGGCCGATTCCGATCTCGGTCGGAGGCGCACCCAACACCATTCGGTCGGGAAAAAAGCCATGCGAAAGCCTGTTTCCCGACCGATCCGTACAGCACACCGAACGAGCAAGTACGATGCGCACAACAGCAAAGAATCCGGCCGAGCCGTACTCACCCAAACCAGGTCCTGTTCTCCGACCGAGGCGAATCCGGAAACGCCGAATCGAGTCGCACGGAAGGAAAAATGCAGCCCCGTCCGGCCGGACAAGTACGATGCGCTTTCCGTACGCGCCGAACCCGTCGCTACGCACGGCACGTCAAAGCATCCGGGAGAGGCGCACATAAGCTCCGATTCGCGCCACAACACGATCCACGGCTCCGAGACGAACACGGCAGCGACGAAGACGACGCGAAGCGACGAGGACGAGGCGAAGCGACGAGGACGACGCGAAGCGATGAGGACGACGTGAAGCAACGAGAAGGACGAACGACACGAACCAACCATGAATCCCTTCGTCCCGATCATACCAATATTCTACATATACTACCGGAACAGGCACGGACGCATACGGCGCAGAAGGTAAGCCAGACACCAACCACAAAACACATACAACACGTACACGACACATCACACACACACAGAGGGATGCCGAATATACTTACACCAGCAACAGCAGCACCATAGGGGCGGGATGCCCATCACCAATGCCACATATGCACACAGGGCCCTGAATGCGCACCACCACCCCTACCCAGGGGGGCAGGATGCCTACCACTACTACCACCCTCACCCAGGGGGCAGGATGCCTACCACTACTACCACCCTCACCCAGGGGGCAGGATGCCTACCACCACTACCACCCTCACCCAGGGGGGCAGGATGCCTACCACTACTACAACCCTCACCCAGGGGGGCAGGATGCCTACCACTACTACCACCCTCACCCAGGGGGGCAGGATGCCTACCACCACTACCACCCTCACCCAGGGGGCTGGATGCTCTACCACCACCCTTAGCCAGGGGAGCAGGATGCCTACCACTACTACCACCCTCACCCAGGGTGGGCTGGATGCCTCCCACTACTACCACCCTCACCAAGGGGGGGCAGGATGCCTACCACCACCCCCACCCAGGGGGGGCAGGATGCCTACCACTACTACCACCCTTAGCCAGGGGGGGCAGGATGACTACCACCACCCTCACCCAGGGGGGGCAGGATGCCTACCACTACTACCACCCTCACCCAGGGGGGGCAGGATGCCTACCACCACTACCACCCTCACCCAGGGGGGGCAGGATGCCTACCACTACTACCACCCTTAGCCAGGGGGGGCAGGAGGCCTACCACTACTACCACCCTCACCCAGGGGGGGCAGGATGCCTACCACCACTACCACCCTCACCCAGGGTGGGCTGGATGCCTACCACTACTACCACCCTCACCCAGGGGGGCAGGATGCCTACCACAACTACCACCCACAGCCAGGGGGCAGGATGCCCTACCACTACTACCACCCTCACCCAGGGGGGGCTGGATGCCTACCACCACCCTTAGCCAGGGGGGCAGGATGCCTACCACTACTACCACCCTCACCCAGGGGGGGCAGGATGCCTACCACTACTACCACCCTTAGCCAGGGGGGGCAGGATGCCTACCACCACTACCACCCTCACCCAGGGGGGGCTGGATGCCTACCACTACTACCACCCTCACCCAGGGGGGCAGGATGCCTACCACCACTACCACCCTCACCCAGGGGGGCTGGATGCCTACCACCACCCTTAGCCAGGGGGCAGGATGCCTACCACTACTACCACCCTCACCCAGAGGGGCAGGATGCCTACCACTACTACCACCCTTAGCCAGGGGGGCAGGATGCCTACCACCACTACCACCCTCACCCAGGGGGGCTGGATGCCTACCACTACTACCACCCTCACCCAGGGGGGCAGGATGCCTACCACCACTACCACCCTCACCCAGGGGGCAGGATGCCTACCACTACTACCACCCTCACCCAGGGGGCAGGATGCCTACCACTACTACCACCCTCACCCAGGGGGCTGGATGCCTACCACTACTACCACCCTCACCCAGGGGGGCAGGATGCCTACCACTACTACCACCCTCACCCAGGGGGGCAGGATGCCTACCACCACTACCACCCCCACCCATAGGATGGACAATGCATGACACAACCAGCACACCACAACCTAGGGAATGCAAGAAGAAGACATCCCCCAACACCATGACAAGCATGTGTAGACTGTGTCAAATGCCTACAACACCGAACATGACTTCGAACATAAAATGTGACCCCCTAGCACATGTGCCACACAAATATGTGTGTGGCACACACAACACTAAGCAGGCCATGACCATTGTGGCAATGGGGTCCAAACCCCCATCATCACAGTGACCAAAAGGTAAGTGTGGGGTCCTTAGCTGCAGCACATTTTGAACATTGTGGCAATGGGGTCCAAACCCCCATCATCACAGTGACCAAAAGGCAAGTGTGGGGTCCATAGCTGCAGCACATTTTGAACATTGTGGCAATGGGGTCCAAACCCCCATCATCACAGTGACCAAAAGGTAAGTGTGGGGTCCATAGCTGCAGCACATTTTGAACATTGTGGCACTGGGGTCCAAACCCCCATCATCACAGTGACCAAAATGCAAGTGTGGGGTCCCTAGCTGCAGCACATTTTGAACATTGTGGCAATGGGGTCCAAACCCCCATCATCACAGTGACCAAAAGGCAAGTGTGGGGTCCATAGCTGCAGCACATTTTGAACATTGTGGCAATGGGGGCCAAACCCCCATCATCACAGTGACCAAAAGGCAAGTGTGGGGTCCATAGCTGCAGCACATTTTGAACATTGTGGCAATGGGGTCCAAACCCCCATCATCACAGTGACCAAAAGGCAAGTGTGGGGTCCATAGCTGCAGCACATTTTGAACATTGTGGCAATGGGGTCCAAACCCCCATCATCACAGTGACCAAAATGCAAGTGTGGGGTCCATAGCTGCAGCACATTTTGAACATTGTGGCAATGGGGTCCAAACCCCCATCATCACAGTGACCAAAAGGTAAGTGTTGACAAAGTAAGAGGTTCAACTGCCAAACTGCATGGATGATTCCTGGTCACAGAACAGCAAACACATCAGTGGCAAAGTAGTGTATGTGTCCCATTGCAACATAAATTGGGGAGCCAAATCCTGCAGTGCAAATAAGACATAACTTTGGCCATGTGCAGACAAACAACACCCATGGGGGCTGACACCGTCAACAATCATCAATGACACAATGACAGAAGTGACCATCAGAATGCAGACCCACATATTTGCACCAATGGGCACACACATGCAGATACCCTGTGGAGACTGCAGATGTGAGGTGAACAGGTACCATACCATGGCAGCAATGGGACACACAATCAACAATTAGCACCAAATGAGGGCTCCCGTCCCATCAGCCTGGTCATGGAAGTGCCAACGGAATCATCAGCACAGATCCAACACACTTGTATAGCAATGTTACACTGACAACACAGATGAGTCCTTCCCCATTGATGCCCAAACCTGCATGTTCACTGGAGATGGCCACACGGTCAGGGAAGTAGACGAATAGAACAATGGCAGGCACAACAGATGTGCAGGGGTGGAAGCCACAGATGTGAAATTGCCAATCTAAGTAGGAAATCCCATTGCCAAATACTGAACACATGACACCCTCAGATGCTACTATGGATGACATGGATACACCACAGGATAGGACACATTCCCCCTGGACCACATGGGTTCCTGCACAGTAACACTTCATTATCATGAGACCAAATATCACCATCACTGCAGCAAGGGCATGGTTAGCATCATCAACATCATGTACATCAGAAGCAAAAGCACTAGAGAACAGAAAGTTGCTTTATTCAGCACATGTGGCATTAAAAGTAGAAGTCCGGTAGAACATAAACAAAGGCCAATGGCCAGTCCATCAACAAAGTCACAAGTGGGTGACAGTGGCAGATGCCACCCTACACATGCCTGCACAAAACCAGGGACAATCCACTAGGAGGGGCAACCGGGGGGGTAGGCCAGGCACCGCAGGGACAGGATCAGGGCTCACCAGGAGGAAGCAGGGTAGGGGTGGTGGGTGCTGAAGAGCCACTGACAACTGCAGTGGAGGTGTCTGACATGGTGTGTGCCGGCACAACTGGGGGCATGGCTCAGATGTTGTGGGTGCCGGCACGACTGCAGTGGACCCTGCAGATGGAGTGGACAGGTCCGCCACTGCAGTGCCCAAGTCAGACAGGGTGGTAGTGGACTCCAATGCAGTGCCTACCACCAGGGGAGGAGAATGGGGAACAGGCAAGGTGGGCTGGACAGAGGGGAGGACACCCTCACCACATCAGTGGCACAGACAAGCGCAGCGGGGGTGTGGTGCCGGGAGAGCAAGTGGCAGGGGAGAAGGCCGGAGCCTCTTGGGGATGGTATATCTGTGGGTGGGGGAACCTGGGGCAGGGTGTGGTGGGGGCACCTGTGGAGTGGGGGCCTGAGGGATGGAGGAAGGAGACCTGGTGCTTGAGCTGCAGGGCGGCGGCGGGGTCTTGCTCTTAGCACTCCGGGGGACTTGCGGGTGGGGGCCTCAGTCTGTCTGCGCCTGGGGGAGGGTGTCCGGGGCGAGGGGCACTCTGCTCCGTGTGGGGGGCTTCCTCTTCCCCCTGGATGCTGGGGCAGCTGGATCAGAGGGGAAGAGGCCGAGGTCACTGAGGAAGAGGCGCTGGGTCTTTGGGGTTGCAGGTGAGGCAAGGGAGGGTGCTTTGGAGGGAGAGGCAACTGAGGACTGCGCAGTGCCCGTGGATGCGTGTGTGTGTACCAGGGCCCCATCCCCTGTGAGTCTGGTTTCAGTCCCCTGACTGTGCGTGCGTGTGCGTTTAGTTTGTGGCGTGTGTGTCTGTGTGCTGGACGTGTGTGTGCTGGTGTGTGCCTGTGCCGGTGTGTGTGTGCTTGGGACGGGTAAGGTGCTGGGGAGTGTGGATGGAGCAGAGGCAGGAGGGGTGAGGGACTGTCTGAGGAGGGACACTGCTGCCGTCAGGGAGGAGTCCATGGACCTGTTGCCCCTCTGTAGGTCAGACATGCCCGATGAGATGCCCTCCATGAACGACACCAGCTGAGTCAACAGTGCGGTGTGTGCATGGAGGACACTCAGCATGGCTGTCTGCCCTACATGGAGCTGGCGAAGGAGGTACACAGACTCCTCACTCAGGGCAGCAGGGGACACAGGGGCAGGGGTGCGGCGCCTGGGCCAAAGGAGACACGCTCCCGAACATGGGAGCCTCCACGGACCTGGGGAATGGGAGCCGATGGGAGGGTGGTGGTGGTGCTGGTGGTGGCGGGGACAGCAACACTAGCTGGCGTGTGGTGGCTGCTGACACCCGCCTCCACAAGGGAGTCATCCTCCGAGTTGCTCTGGTCCTCAGCTGAGGTGGATGGTGCTGAGGACTCCTCGGTGTGGCTCCCCTCGCCCTCCGTGCCACTGGGTTCCTCCGACCACTCCTCGGCTGCTGACCCAGTCTGGCTCTCTGGCTCCTCCTGGTCCGTGGAGCTGTCCCCTTCCATGGCCGTGGATGTATCTGCAAACAATGGGGAAACAGACAGACATCAGTCACCTGCACCAAACGCACACACCACTGTGAGCACAGCACATTACAGAGCAAGCCCTGGCATCATTAGTTGTACATTGCTAAAAGTGCCCTAACTGAACAGGAGAAGCCAATTGTCAGTCTGATGCCAAGCATGGCATTCACATCCCACATGGCCTTGCACCCATCTGTCTGGTGTCTGTTGGATTGCAACACCCCAGTGTGGACACATGCACCAAGTACACAGTAGTTGGACAGTGCAGAGGACACGGTGTGGCATGTGGACATGCACACATCACAGCTCTTGCCACTGAGTCAGTACAGGTTTCCGGATGAAAGGGATGCCCAGAGTCAAATAGGAAATGCATGTGATGCATACCAGCGACAGACACCATGATGCACCCATGTCCTGATAGCCAGCGCCACTATGGTGTGCATGTAGCACATGTCACTCCCCTGCAGGACCACCAATAAGTTGACACATGCCATGGCAGAGGCATGACTGCTAAGTCATACATCACTGTCTCAGTGATGTATGACTTGGCAGCCAGACAACAACACTATGCACTGTGTCACAATAGTAGGTCATGGGGAATGCAAGTCCTGGAGCTGCACAAGTGCACATGTACATCCCCCACACAACACATCATCTTAACCCTCATCTGTCCAGGTCACACCTATTGGACATATGGGAGACCTGTGACACTACCCTCGGAACCTGAGACCCTCACAATTTGCTGTGAATGGGGAACAGCTGCCTGAACTTCACATTCGCATACCCCAGTCTGCACGGGCAGCTGATCAAACACCTATGTGACACACAAGTATCGTCTCCTATGGTCACATCTCCAGGGGCATGCTGAGCCCCTACCAAGAAACACCCCAGCAGTCCTGGCAACTAATCCACAGCACACTGACACAGAGGCAGACACCTGAGGGGTCAAATCACTGTGCACAATGTGTCAGCTGATACACGGGAGTGGGAGTACAGAGTGCATTGCATGGCCTGGAGTAGGCATGACTGTCCTGCTCCACATGAATGAGGGATGTGCCCTGGACAGTGGATAGCTGGCTATGTATGTGTGACACACGTAATCTGCACACTCCTGGGGCCCAAACATTGTTCCCACCCGCTGCATGGGCGTGTGCCACATACCTCAGGCACATGTGGTGGCTCAGCTCAGCAAGTGGACCGCATATCAAAGCAACACGCAGATCACATGTCCAAACCCAGGCGTTGTGTGAACAATGGACCCACCCATGATGCCCACAACAGAGTTAGGGAAACAGATGCTGTCCCCCACCTTTAGTGAAGCAAACTGCAAGGACACAGTCCCAAGTGACACAATTCCCTGAATGTAAGGGCCACACCTGGGTATCAGATGAGCAGTGGGCAGTGCACAATAGAGGGACATGGCTCCTGGACAACATGACTGCTGCACTGTGGCAGTTGAACCAGGCCAGAGGAGGGCACAAAGCATGTAATACAGAGTTCACAGTGCAGTCTTTGACTCACCCCCTCCTTGCTGCTGTCTGGCCTTCAGCTGCCCATCCAGGTCTGGAAACACCACCGCCAGGATCTGGAGCATGTGGGGGTCAGGGTCCGTGTTCCGCCCCTCCTGCGAGGAGGCGACAGCTTCAGCTGGACCCGTGCAATCCTCCGGGTCCAGCCCCGAAGGTCCTGCCACCTCTTCTGGCAGTTGCGGATCCGGCGCTTGTAGACCCCCACGGACCGGACAGCCCGGACGATGTCCTTCCAGATTTCCTGCTTCCGATGGGCATTAACCTGTCAGGATGGCAAAGTGAAAAGGCCATTACCACACATGCAACATATCCGTGCATGACACAGTTGTATATACATGTCTCAATCACAGGGGCACATGATGTACACAGGCAGTGCAAAGCTGACCATGGACAGTTTGCCAGACGTCACTACATGGTATCATTGCATGGGAAGTAAAACCATGTTCAAATGCACTGTCACTGCACCATACCTGTCCAGTGCAAGTCACTACACACTATGGGGGTGACAACTACTCAGTGAGCCTGCTAGCCAGTGGCGTGCAGACTCTCAGCCTTGCTAGTCACACAAAATGCACATTCAGAAAGGCAGTGCACAGAACACTCACCTGCTCCCCTGGTGTCCCATACAGCTTGCTGTACTGTGGAAGTAGGCTGTCCAGCAGGGCCTGGTTCTCTTCAAGGCTGAAGGCTGGGGCTCTCTCCACAGTACGTGCCATTGCAGGGTCCAGAGGGGCAGAGACAGCAGCAGTGCAGTGGCAGATGTCGTCCTGGAGCATGTAGTGCAGGCAAGTGAGCTCTCAGGGGAACAGCCAGCAATATATATGTGCTGGAGAGGCAGATACTGTCCCTTGTGTCCAAAGTGATAGGTCCAAGTCGTTTGCATCTTCTGAATCTGGCCAATCCATGGAATAGCAGCACCAAAACACGCCCACACATCCTTCAAATCTTCAACTTCATGACATACATGATTTTGCAACATTGTTGTGGGTGACCAACTGAATTTACAGTAATCGACTCGTTCGAAATTCGAAAACGCGTCCGTTGCCAGGCAAGCCCATTGTCAATGGGTGCGCACCGATCGGTCCATTGCAGTACAACACGCACAGGGGTACAACGCGTACCCGCACACATTGAATGCAATGGGCCGGCCGGAGGCACCGATTGGTCCATTGCAGTACAACGCGAACAGGGGTACAACGCGTACCCGCACACATTGAATGCAATGGGCCGGCCAGAGGCACCAATCGGTCCATTGCAGTACAACGCGCACAGGGGTACAACGCGTACCCGCACACATTGAATGCAATGGGCCGGCCGGAGGCACCGATCGGTCCATTGCAGTACAACGCGCACAGGGGTACAACGCGTACCCGCACACATTGAATGCAATGGGCCGGCCGGAGGCACCGATCGGTCCATTGCAGTACAACGCGCACAGGGGTACAACGCGTACCCGCACACATTGAATGCAATGGGCCGGCCGGAGGCACCGATCGGTCCATTGCAGTACAACGCGCACAGGGGTACAACGCGTACCCGCACACATTGAATGCAATGGGCCGGCCGGAGGCACCGATCGGTCCATTGCAGTACAACGCGCACAGGGGTACAACGCGTACCCGCACACATTGAATGCAATGGGCCGGCCGGAGGCACCGATCGGTCCATTGCAGTTCAACGCGCACAGGGGTACAACGCGTACCCGCACACATTGAATGCAATGGGCCGGCCGGAGGCCCCGATCGGTCCATTGCAGTACAACGCGCACAGGGATACAACGCGTACCCGCACACATTGAATGCAATGGGCCGGCCGGAGGCACCGATCGGTCCATTGCAGTACAACGCATCACTGTACATGTGACTGGCATATGTCAGCATGCCTGTCTCAGATGGACATATGCCAGCCACAGATAGCTCCCAGGGAGTGATGGGCACACCTACATCACGACAGCCTGTCCAAACTTTATCATAAGGCATGTAAGGCTGCATTTCCTATTGTGTGTATGTTGGTGTACATGTTGTCCTGTGGGTGTCACCTGTGGGCAGCCACCCCCAGGCTGTGCAGGTGTTCATGGGGACAGGATCCTGGGTGTTACGTGTACATGACCACTGTGATGTGCAACTGTTCATATCTGTGCATGTGCCATGGTCACATTTCACAGTGGTGTATGTGTATGTCATGTCACATACCCCGTGAGTCCCATGTGGGACGGTATGTTTGAGCCAGGGTGTCCCAGTGGCACAATAGTGATGGTCCTCCACAGTCTTTGTGCATGTAGTGTTTACAATGTCTCTGATTTCATGTGCACAATGGGAGACAGTCTCCACATCCACGTTGTGTGTGCATGGACTCTGATGTTGTGCGTGTGTGTCACAGACGTCCATGTCTGTCCTGCCGTGGCAAGTGGGGCCACTACCTGTGGGGGTCATGGTTGTTTTGCTGTGGTGTATACATGATACTCCATGTAATGCCAGTGTCCATGTGGCATTACAGGGTCCCTGGGAATGTACCTGTCGTTGAGCTGTGGTGCCTGGGGCACATCTGTCCTCACATGTCACTGTGGGGGTTATTGTGACACGGCAGCAGGAGATGGGAACTGTGACACGGCCTCATGATATCCAATGGGCCAACCTGGGACTAATTGATGCCACCTGTTGGACCATGTTGACAGATGTTGGCCATGTATGTACCATACATGTCCTTCCGGTACTGCACACTTCATGTAGTTGTGCCTCATAATGATGTATGTTGGGATCTTGAGTGTGTTCAATGCCGCATATGTGGGGTGACTGACAATCTTGCTTACTTCTCCTCTGCACTGCAGGGCTCCTGCTGTCCATCGACCATTCCCAGACCTGGCAACGATGGTGGAACGGGACAGCATCCGACAGTACCGCTTCACCAGGCAGCTGATTGAGGATTTGGCAGTGCAGTTGTCCCCACATTTGCAGCCTGGCCGGCCGTATCCGACAGCGCTGACCCCCAAGGTGAAGGTGATGGCAGCCCTACACTTCTTTGCCACTGGTACCTTCCAACATACTGTGGCGACTGCTGGTGGGATGTCACAGACCATGTTCAGCCGTGTGCTCCGCGATGTTTTGGCGGCAATGTTGCTCTTCCTGAACCGGTACATCTATTTCCCTAGACTGCGACGACTCACTGACGTGAAGAGTGACTTTTATGCCCTGGGGAGGATGCCGCATGTAATTGGCTCCATTGATGGGACACATGTGGCTTTGGTACCACCACAGGCCCAGGAGCAGGCCTACAGGAACCGCAAGCACTACCACTCGGTCAATGCACTGGTGGTGTGTCTTGCAGACATGACCATCACACACGTGTGTGCCCGTTTCCCTGGTTCAGCACACGATGCCTTTGTGATGAGGAGTAGTCGCATCCCCAGGATGATGGCACAGATGCAGAACCAGCGTGCCTGGCTTGTCGGTGTGTACTGACTTTGTGCCATTGTGTGTGATCTGATCTGTAGTATTCCGCCCACTTTTCCAAGTCAGCTAATGTGCACTTGTCTGTCCGTAGGTGACTCGGGATACCCCAACATGCCGTGGTTGCTGACACCCCTCAGGAACCCTGTGACACCAGCCCAGATGCGCTACAATGAGGCACATGGTCGGACCAGGAGAGTGATTGAGCGGACCTTTGGTCTCCTGAAGAGCCGCTTCCGCTGCCTGGACAAGACCGGAGGGTCCCTCCCATATGCCCCTGCGAAAGTGTGCAAGATTATCATCGTCTGCTGCATGCTCCACAACCTGGCAGTGCGGAAGGAGTTGCCTCTCATCCAGGATGACAATGACCAACATCCTCCACCTGTGGAGGATCCTGGCCTGGACCACGATGCCAGTGACGATGATGATGATGATGGTGATGGTGATGTCCGCACACAGCTCATCACCAACTTCTTTAGCTGAATGTGAGTATCCTGAGGTGTCATGTCAATGATGTGAGTTGGCATGATGTGTGGGTGGTGCTCTGGTGCTGTTGGAGTGTGTCCATGGGCTACTTGACTGGATGTGTGTTGCGATGTGTGGTGACAGGTGGGCTGTACTCCCCAACAGTGTTGACATGCTAACTTGGTTCTGGGTGGGTATCTTGTAACATGTATTGTGCATGAGTTTTGCTGTTCTGTCCTGTACTCCATTGCTTTTGACTGTGTGTCATTTCTGTCCTTCACAGGGTACTTTCAGATTCGTTTGGTCAACTGTGTCCACCGACGACGTGATTGCACATCCAGGCTGGTAGCTGTTGTGTCCCTACAGGTGATGTGCGCCACACCCATGGACTTCCTTCCGTCTACAGTTGTTGACTGTGTGCCCGCTGCCAGGTGGGATTACCTTGCATCTGTAGTGGTTACAGCATGTTGCAACTGTGTAATAAACCTGTGCTTCACTTTGTGATGTGCGTTGTCTGTGGTCACACATTTGACTGCCATTTGCTTACTGCACCTGTGGGCTACTTGACTACAACTGGGAATGGGTGTGGTGTCTGTGCATTGCACCGTCTTCCCTGGCAACATCAGTGTAGGCAATGAGTCAGATGGCCTAGGTGTGTATGTGTTGTGTAGCCCTGGTGGTGTGTCTCCCTCATGTGTGTCACGTTGCCTGTACTCACATGCCTGTGTTGTCCTTGCTGTTGCAGTTCGCATACACAGTGTAATTTTGCAGTTCATCATCCCCATAACAGCACCCACGTTGGAATCACGACAGAGGCAAGTATGGTGTATTAGTGTGTTTATTGTGATACATTTGTGTTAATAGTGCATAGGATGGGTTGTGCTGTACATAAATCTTGCAATCCCAAGTTCCTAGGTGAATTGAAAGTCCTGGTAGACAGGATCCCCAGTATCGGGGCCACAGTTGTCTGACACATTGGTCCAACTTGTACTCCCCATGCAATGTGTGGGAGTAGTGTTGCCGTCAACACGGTGAACAGTCTGTGCACAAAGGCGAACATCCAGAACAGGTTCAGGCTTCCTGGGAGTTGCGCTTGGCCATCGGCCTCTCACTTTTCCCTCCTCGGACGACCCCTCTTCTTGGGGGGCCCTCAAGTACAGGCTGCTGCGGTGCAGGGGACTCTCCGCCAGAGTCCTCCTCCCTCCCTGTGGCAGTTGCAGTTTGTTCGGCACCAGATGTTGTTGGCACACAGGGAGGTGTGGACTGGTTGCTGTTCATCTGGCGGAGGCATTGTAAAATGTCCCTGTGCACCGCCGTCATCTCATGCAGTGCATCCCACTTGGACTCCACGCGGGACATGTGTGAGTCCACACGGGACATGTGTGACTCCACGTGGGACATGTGGGAGTCCAAGCGGGCATGATGGGCAGCCTGCTGCTGTTTAATGTCTCTGAGGAGCCCCACTACCTGGCTGAGCTCTCCAGGTGCTGGACTGGTACGCATCAGCTATGCGTACCAGTTGTGGGTCATCATGCACACCAGCAACGTCTGCAAGCAGCGACCTCTGTCTCCCACCCCTCCCACCACCCCTGCTGACATGTGCAGTGTGTGCAGTGGCACGCACAGATAACCCTGGTCCACCTTGGGGGTTGGTGGTGGTGGTGGTGTCCATGGCCCCAGGTTGGTCCAGGGTCACTGTGCTGGTGTTGCTCCTTGTTCTGTCCATGTCGGCAGGGATGGTATTCGTGGTGACAGTCGTTGGAGGGGTGGGTGCAGGGGGTGCAGCTGGTGGTCCTGCTGGTACTGCAGCTGGTGGTCCTGCTGGTGCTGCATGTTGACTTGCACCGGATGTGCCAGGTTGTTCTTCATCATCCGAGGAGGACAGAGGCTGTACGACGCCAGTGAGCTCGGCATCCTCTTGAGCCTGGGACTGGGACTCCTCAGCGTCTGCTGCTGTGTCCCCATCATCACCTGTTTTTGGGAGACACAAACAATGTATGTTATGTTTCTGCAGGCATCAATGGTTGACACACATGACAGTTGTGACTGTGCCTCTGGGTGCGGGCCTGTACATTGCATTGTCCTAAGTCGTCACAGTCAGGGGTTGATATTGGTGTGGCACATTGTCCTGCATTATTTGGGCATATCTATGTATTTTCTGGGGTGTGAACATGGTCTGCATTGGTTGTGTTTGGTTGACAGCCGGCCCTCCTTCCCACCCACCCAGCAAGTCAGTTATCCCACCATGGAACGTGCTTGCGTTGCAGGGAGTGGAAGTTGTCTCTCAGGATGTCAGTCAGTGGTGTCCTGCTGTTTGTTGGTGCACAGTTGCCAGCAGGGCCTTGTGCTCCCCACAGCAGTAGCCAGTGTCAGCCATCTTGTGAGTCCTTCTCCACTCCCTGTGATGTGAGCATGGTTCAGGGTGGTGTTGATGGGACAGTTGTGGGGGTGAGCTATGTCTGTGACTACGACTCCCATCATGCCATTGCCTCCACCCCACTTCCCAGCATTACCATACTTACTTGCTTTTGTGTGGATTTCAGTGTGTGTGGGTGTGAGAGCAATGGCAAGATGGCTGACAGTGGTGTCCTGCTGTTGGTTGGTGTGCAGTACCCAGCATGCCCTTGTGCTCCCCACGACACAGCAACAGTGTCAGACATCTTTGATGGGCCTTTCCACTCTCTGTGGGATGTGCATGCGTGAGTGTGAGCTTGCTGGGCCATGTGGTGGGGGATGTAGAGCTGTGACTACGACTCCCATCATGCTATTGCCTCCTCCCCCTTCCCAGCATGCCCATGCTTCCTTCCTTTTGACTCTGCTTCCCTGTGGGGTGGGCTGGCTGTGCTGACAGGATGGCTGGGAGTGTTGTCCTGGCAGTTGTTTGGCTAGAAGTCCCAAGAGTGTCCCTGTGCTTCACACAACATAACCCAGGGTGGTGGTTCTTTGTGGGATCTTGTGTTAGGATGGGGGGCATTGCATTCTACCAGGTGGGTTCTGTGGAGTTTGTGTTGGGGGTGTGTGAGGGGAGGTGCTTGTGACTATGGTCAGTGCTGCAAGTCCCCCTTCCCACCCAGCCAGCCAGATATCCCACCATGGAACGTGCTTGCATTGCAGGGAGTGTAAGTTGTCTCTCAGGATGTCAGTCAGTGGTGTCCTGCTGTTTGTTGGTGCACAGTTGCCAGCAGGGCCTTGTGCTCCCCACAGCAGTAGCCAGTGTCAGCCATCTTGTGAGTCCTTCTCCACTTCCTGTGATGTGAGCATGGTTCAGGGTGGTGTTGATGGGACAGTTGTGGGGGTGACCAATATCAGTGACTACGACTCCCATCATGCTATTGCCTCCACCCCCCTTCCCAGCATGCCCATGCTTCCTTCCTTTTGATTCTGCTTCCCTGTGGGGTGGGCTGGCTGTGCTGACAGGATGGCTGCGAGTGTTGTCCTGGCAGTTGTTTGGCTAAGAGACCCAAGAGTGGTCCTGTGCTTCACACAACATAACCCAGGGTGGTGGTTCTTTGTGGGATCTTGTGTTAGGATGGGGGGCATTGCATTCTACCAGGTGGGTACTGTGGAGTTTGTGTTGGGGTGTGTGTGAGGGGAGGTGCTTGTGACTATGGTTAGTGCTGCAAGTCCTCCTTCCCCCAGCCAGCCAGCCAGCCAGTTATCCCACCATGGAACGTGCTTGCATTGCAGGGAGTGTAAGTTGTCTCTCAGGATGTCAGTCAGTGGTGTCCTGCTGTTTGTTGGTGCACAGTTGCCAGCAGGGCCTTGTGCTCCCCACAGCAGTTGCCAGTGTCAGCCATCTTGTGAGTCCTTCTCCACTCCCTGTGATGTGCGCATGGTTCATGGTGGTGTTGATGGGACAGTTGTGGGGGGCAATATTTGTGACTGCGACTCCCATGATGCTATTGGCTACACTGACTTGGCCAGCATACACAGAATTCCTTCCTTTGAGTGGTCTTCACTGTGTGTTGGTGTTGTTGTGGTGGCTACATGTCTGGATGTGTTTGTTAGTTCTATTTGTGCCACTGCCTAGTTGTAGTTGTGTTTGTACATGTGTTGGCACAGTTGGATGTGACTTTTTGATGGCATGTGTTGTGTTTATCTGACTAACATACACATTTTGGGATGATTCTGTTCTGGTTGCTGTGTAATTGCTATGAGTGCATGGTTTGACTCTCCCTTGACAGTGATGTGTGTGTTTTGTGGCAGTATATTGTGTACATTTGTTGTGTACTCACCAGGCTCTGGGATGTCCTCTAGTCCATATACGCTCACTGGCGGAAGGATGGCACGCACCTTCTCCTCCCAGGGCCTGAGGTATATTGGCTTGGCAGGAGGGCCACTGCCGGTGTGTTGGCTGTTGATGTAGTCTTTCTTCAGCATGTCCCGTACCCTCCTGCGCACGTCATACCACCTGTTCTGGATGTCGGTCTTTGTGCGCCGACATGGTGATTGGGCGTTCACCCTGTTGATGATCCTCTCCCACATCTTGGTTTTCTGCGACATGGGGGTCTGTTGGACCAGTGTGCCAAACAGCTGTGGCTCCACCCTGAGGATCTCGTCTACCATGACTTCCAATTCACTATCTAGGAACTTGGGATTCTTCTTGGGGGCATGGTGATGGTTGGTGATGGTGGGTGATGTGTGTGTTGGTGTGCAGGTGAGGGTGTGTGAGTGTGTGTTTTGCTGGGTGTATGTGAGGTAGGTATTTGTTGGTGTGCTGATGGTGTGTGGCTTGTGTGAGGGATGAGCTGTGGGTGTGTGGCTTGCTTTCTCTTGGGTGCTGGCAGTGGAATGGCATTTGCAAAGGCTCATGGTTGTGATTTGTGTCCTTTATATAGGTGGAGTTGTGGGTGTGTCTTTGTTCTCTGTCCCCACCCCCAGTATTTATTGGCTTGGTAATTGCTTGTTTGGCCTTTTTTTGGGTGATTTTTCCTTTGTGCTGTTTGTGTATGTTGGAAACGTTCTTGTGACCGAGTCGGACCCTGCATTGGTCTCGTACGGTGTTCTCCGTTTCGTTCACGCTGTGTTTGTGCAGTTTTCTATGCTGCGTACGCGTCGGTCGCGGTGTATTGTGTTGCTTCGGCTCGGTTTTGTATGCGTGTCGGTCGTACGGCTTGTCCTCCGTCCGACTCGCTCGTGGTTTTCGCGCCTTGCATCGTACTTTGCGGTTTGGAGTTCGCGTGTACGTTTCGGTCGGATTTGTTCCGGGTGCGTGTCGGTCGGTTGGATTCGCGTGTTTTTCCGGCCGGATTGCTGTTTTCCGTGCGGCTCGGTCGGTCGACTTGGTTTCGGTACGTGTCGGTCGGATTTTTCGCACCTTGCATCGTACTTGGCGTGTCGTGCGCCACGGGTACGTGTCGGTCGGTATTATTTCCGGATCCGAGTCGGTCGGTGCTTTTTCCGGCCCGAATCGGAATCGACCCCGTAGTGTGTTAACTATTGATTAATGCTTGTGCTAGGTGTATACAAAATGTGTGTCAACCATACAGATACCCTAAAGCCTGCAGTTATAATCTGTTTCTTCATCTATTGCATCCATGCAGTCCAACGCCCATTAGAAGCTATCCATTTGGAAATCTATCGCATGGAGGTGCAGACCCTAGGGGTCTATCTCCAGTGCAGTGTCCATTACAGGAAAAGGTGGGAGGACCTGAGGCACCGGACCCAGAAGATCATGGAGGTCCACCTGGGGATGGCCTTCCAACAGGTATGGGGCGAGTGCTGGACCCGGACCCACCTAATGGCTTGCATACTGGCGGTGGCCTACCCGGAGCTTGATGGTCAGTTGAGGGCTCAACAGCAGCTACAAGGAGTTACGTTCTGTTCAGAGTCATACATGTTACATTGCCAACTTTGTGAGTTACAGGCAGGCATTTCCCCATAAATAATGGGGGTGGCCGATGTGCAACTCACAACAAGAGTTATTGGTTGTGTAGGTCTGGTAGTAGGTGCATGCTGATGTGCTTTGCCTATTGTCTTTATGACCAGGAACACAAAAGGGTTCAGTCCACTATCAATTTACTGTCTTCAGCAGGCATATGGCTGAGTAAAGTGATTAATCAGCTCATGTTTGATGTTGTGGGTGACAATTGTACCAAACAGGCCAGTGTGCCAGGAGTGATGCCCCCTCACTACTGTGCCTCATGTAATGGTAGCCCCATTACATGTGACATGGAATGCAGAACACTGTGGATGCAGTTATTGAGCAATAAGTCCCCTTGGTAAGTGGGGAATGTACAGTAACATAAGATAGCAAACATCACGGGTGCCATCAGTATTAGTGCCTACATGTTGGAATGTGGACCTTTCCTTGTTGTAGTATCATCTGCACTACTGTTTCATATATGATCTCTGTGTCTTCATAGGTTGATGTCTGATTTCATCACAAATGTGTGTAGGCCAGTCTGTATTTGTAAATAGTTATTTGTGATGGGTATACAGTTCATTTGTTACCACAGACAGACATGTGTAGACATTAGTGGGTGGGTCACACATACCCTAAGCCATTACTCAATGTCATTAGTCAGGTCCAAAAGATGAAGCAATGAAGGACATTACAGGTAGACTTACAACAATTTCTCACAATGTGAATTTCCATGCCATACATGTGGCAGTAATCAGTTTTGTGAATTGCACATGTTGATTTGTCAAGGTTCATTCACTGACTGGTGACATGCATCAGGGAGTAATATGCACAAATGTAGGGATCATATGTGAGTGTCTACACTCAGTATTACAAGTGAATTTGTGTTTGGGAGACAAAAAGGTACTGTGATGTGCCTTCTAATTAGGACACAGGTTAAACCACCTCTTCATGTAATGGAGATTCCCTGGGCCTCAACAACCTTCAATGGTCTATTGGCTTTTAGGTATGCAATGTAAGAATGGTTTTCGCACCAGTACCAATCTGGACTGGGGATGTGCCTAGGCCTAGCTGATTCATTATGCTGTGGATATGTGTAGACACATCTCCCAGATATTTGGGCCAGATTGTCTCCAGCCTACTTTTCTGTGCTGCATGTGATGCATAGCGAAGCTACTGTAGTACAGCTTTCATGAGACTATTGTGACAGTGGACATATGAGGAAGTTTATATTAGAAAGTGTCAACAGTGTGAAAGGAGCATTTCCATTTCACCTTCTTCCTGCTACTGTATATATTGTTGCAACATAGCTGCATTAGTTGACCATCGTTTCATCATGATGTGGTATTAGGTATACAACCATTTGCAGATTGCAGGGCCTTGTGTGGAATCTGTAGGAATCAATTTGTCTTGGCCATCTTGTTAGAAATGGGGGTCTCAAGTTGGAAGGTTTTTACCCTGTCCAAGTAGGGACTCTTCCTTCTAGTCCGGGTGAGGGGATTACACTTCTAAAATAACCCCTGCTCAACCCCTTGGTAGCTTGGATCAAGCAGTCAGGCTTATCTCAGAGGTAATGTGTAAAGCATTTGGACATAACACACAGTAATACAGTGAAAACACTACAAAAGGACTGACCCTGGGCAGAGTTCGCGTAGCAGCCCTACGCGGAACCCCGCGAAGTTGCAAAAAACTCTGCGCACTAAGCGGAGTTGCTTGTCCCACCCATTTGCGTGACGTTTTCCACCGTACGTCAATGCGGATTGCGTGTTCGGGTGGAAATATCGCGCAACCTGCACCACGTGGTCGCACATGGGCGCGGCCATCCTGTTTGTTACTCTGTTTGTGGTGCTGGAGCCTACTTTTTCATTCTTCCTTAATCTCTGTAATCCTTGGCTTTTAAAAAAAAAATTCCCATCTTTTTTATTTATTATCTTACCCTTATACCTTCTAAGTGTGTATTTGTGTTTTTTCTCTACTTTACTGTGTGTTTTTGGTGAGTTTTGTACTTTATTTTTAGCTTTCCTACTTCCTTATTACTACCCAGTCCTTCCTTCTTTTTCCCCGTTTCTTTTTTTCTCTCTTTCCCCCCCCATCCCCATGGCAGATAAGGGCGCACCAAGGTGTGGCCGCCTTCCTTGTGGAAGGCAGCGCCAGGCTGTGGTGCAGCCCGTGCCCTGTTTTCCGAGGTGGAGGTGGCAGCGCTGGTTTTTTATATTCAGCATTATCAAACACAAAGAGACAAAGGGTATTAAGGGATACTCCCAATCCCCTTGAGAAAGACTAAATAAACAATAGAAGGAGTAATTCCCTGAGGAAATCAGTGTTGAAATTCGCTAGGTAACATGGAGGTGAAAAAAGGAAAGAATATTCCTTATTAGAAAAAGACCCCTCACTCACCAACCTAGTTGGTGACATGCTTCATCATAGGGGTCCCACCCGAGTAACCAAATGTTACTCGGGTGTGCTTCAACACCTGTTTACAGTGGAGCTGGTTTTTTTGACAAAAGTGCAAGTGAGTGAAAGGTGATTTAAAATTGTCTTTATTGTACTCCCTAAATTTTTAATGCGGAACAATAAGGCAAGATTAAAAATCAGTGAGTGATACCCTAGGAGGCTTCAATGGCCTGTGGTATCTATAGTGAGAGTGATGGTCTACATGTTTCAACCTGTGGGTGGTAGTACTAGGTTTCCTTCAGGACCAAGTGGGATGACCCGAGCGGTGTGCACACACTAAGGTGCACCTCAACTCTGAGTCAATTGTGAACCATATCGTGTACTCACGTATGGCAGCCTCTCTTCCTTTCGAGAGAGGAACAATTACGGGCTTGTTGCAGCCTAATCTGAAAAACAAATGAACAGTCACACAAAGTACATGTTAATACTGTATGACGGTCTGGGCAGTTTCTACATGTGTGGTACTAGCATTCAAACACTGTGTAAAATGCAAAGTCATGCACACGCCTCACAGCTAAGACAGATAAGTGCATATCCGTGTCCGCCTACTCGCGGATAATATAAAGTGGAAGCCAAAAATGCAACCACCCTATACAGACCCACAGAAACAGTCAAACGTGGGTGTCAAAAATGCTCAACCAAAAAGGTGAGCATGTGCTAGAAAGTGGAAATCATTCATGGGAAACAGCACCAATTGTGCAGGGAAAGAAACTATTGAGACTATCGTTACAACCGGCGTATAACCAAGAGAACGGGGAATAAAACGAGAATTAGAAAAGAGGGCAATGCTCACTACGGACTTGTTACAGCCTCACGTCATGGAGACCGTGGGGAGGTGCTGGCTCTAGTCACACTCTGTGGGTAAAATGGCGACAATGTTAATGGCCAACACTAATAGTAAAACAAATCGAGCGTTTCCCGCCCGCAGCTGTTACTTACTATGCCAAACCATGCCACCCGCCGATCCGCCTACAATACAGCCCTGCACGGAATCCCGAGGATCCGGCAGTCAGCGTCTCTGCTCTCTTATGAACCGGGAACTGCAATTGTGTTCCGTGTCACGTGAATAGTGACGTCATCACGTGATCGCGTCCAATGGGGGGGCGTGGTCAAAAGGCGGCTTGTAGTGTTAGTGTTATTAAAGGGGTCTACCCTTAATTCTACACTGCCTTCCTGTATCTGTAAAGAAGGGTGTGATCGCAAGTCATTAAAAACAATAAGGTAGTGTGTGATCGCGAGTCATTAAAGACCACACCACGGATGGCAAAATCATAAGGAAAGGGGCAGTATCAAGAAAACTATGTCTTCTTGCCTACACTGTGCATCATGGAAGATAAACAACCAAGAGGACTGTGATAATGGGATGGTGTGGTCCCTAAGCTTTTAGACATCCTACATGTGACTCAGTGTGTAGGGGAACCAGTGTGTAGGGAAAACAGAAGAGACTGCCAACAATAATTGAGCTGATGAGTATATGTGGTTGGAAGGAAGGAAATTCACCGCTGTTTTACAGATTCCACCGTACATTATCATTTAGCCCATATTTGTTTAGGGACAACCTGTAAATCCAACGTTGCTCTTTTTCAAAGAGTCGTTGTTGGGTGTGTTCGTTCGGGTTCACTTGTTCAATGATAGTCCATTTCATATCGTTGGTGGTATGGTTTTGCCGGAGAAAATGCTCTGTCAGTTTTTGTTGTTGTTTTTTTACACCTGACTGTGCTGCGATGTTCACAGATTCTTTGTTTAATTTTCCTGCCAGTCATACCAACGTATTGCAAACCACAGGGGCAAGTTATAAGGTATACAACATTAGTGCTGTTGCAGTTTGTCTGTGCCCGTAATGTCCAAACCTTGCCAGGTTCAAGGTTCAAGGACTTGGTAGCGGTGGTGAGATGACACATGCTGCAATCACCACAGGGATAGTGGCCCACAATGTTAGGTAAGCCCTATGCATTAAGGACTGTGGACGTCTTGTTCTGTACTTTATTGCGAGGGTGGGTAGTTACTAGTAGGTCTCTAAGACTCCTGGCCCTCTTGAAGGAAAACAGCAGTTTTTACCATTGTTTTTCACCAGTTAGCAGGATCCCCCAATGTTTGTTTATCGAACGGGTCACTTGATTGGAAATTGTACTATACGTAGTGACGCACGTTAAGGGGATCTAATTTCTTGTGGTACTTCTTGTTTCCAAAGGGACATCCCGATGTTGATTCCTTGCTCGTTTTTGACACCTGTTCAAT
The DNA here is from genome assembly GCA_963921515.1 of Calotriton arnoldi. NCBI lineage: Eukaryota > Metazoa > Chordata > Amphibia > Caudata > Salamandridae > Calotriton > Calotriton arnoldi. The sequence continues at coordinate 1,162,018 of CAWUFW010002047.1, forward strand.
ATCCTCTCAGGATATCCCCTCTCAGAAAGTTTATTAGTGAGGTCAGTGGCTTGGGTTTTATAATCACTAAGTTTGCTGCAATTGCGTCTCAGTCTCAGGTACTGCCCATAGGGTAGATTTTCCCTAAGCGCTCTCGGGTGAAAGCTTTCGAACCTGAGCAAGTTATTTTTCGCTGTTGGCTTGTGGTAAGTACGTGTTTCCAGTTTTCCGTTTTCTTTAGTGATTGTGCTATTGAGGAACACCATGGTGTTGGGATCCATCTAGTGGGTGAACTTTAAGTTCCTGTTACAGGAGTTGATCCAGCCAATGAAGTCCAAAAGACGGTTACAAGGCCCTTGCCAGATGGCAAAAATATCATCAATGTATCTTTTCCAGAATACAAGATGTGTGGCAAATGGGTTGTTATCACCTAGTATAAACTTCTTCTCGAAGTCAAAAATGTAGAGCCCAGCCACACTAGGGGCAAAGGTGCTGCCCATCGAAGTTCCGCCTATTTGGAGGAACAGATCACCCTCGAATTCGAAATAGTTCCTCTTGAGTGCTAACCTAGCACACTCAAGAATGGGTGTTGTATAAGTCCATTCCATCTCATACAGAGCCTTTCTCAGTACTTCCAAGGTGTCGTCTTGGGGGATACTTGTGTAGAGACTTTCGATGTCAAAGCTCACCAGCACAGTAGTTTCATCAACAGTTAGATCTTTTAACAGATTGAGAAGGCTTTTAGTATCCTGCAAATAAGTTTCTGTATTCTGAACCATGGTTTTAAAAAATAATCACAAAATTCTGAGAGGGGTTCAAGGAGGGACCCTATTCCGGATACGATGGGTCTGCCCGGAGGAGGGTTCTTGTTCTTGTGCATTTTTGGCAGTGTGTAAAAGTAGGGGACTTTACCTTCACAATTAGTGAGGTAGTCTGTCTCATGTTTCGATATGAATTCACTGGCCTCAGCATGGTTAATTAAGGATTTTATCTCCTGTTTTAAGTCTTGTGTGGGGTTGGTGACCAGGGGGACATAGTTCTGTCTATCTGACAGTAAGCGGCGGCATTCTGTCTGGTAGGCTAGCTTGTCCTGCACTACCACGCCACCCCCTTTATCCGCTTGCTTGATTACAATTTCCTCACAATTCTTAAGACTATCAATAGCCTGATTTTCTTCTCTGTTCATGCTATGGAAGGGTTGTCTTGCCTCCATTTTCTCAATGTCATTAAAGACAGCTTGGTCAAATGTTAATACTTCCACGGGAATGGTGTGTGGTGGAGGTATAAAGCGGATTTCAACCGTAATCCGGTTGTACAATGATCCTGAGTGTCATCTTGTTTTTCTTGTTTCTCGAAAAAAACTTTCAGTCTCAATTTTCAAAAGAAACCAGCCAATTCGCAATGGAGGTTAAACTTGTCCAACCAAGAAGTAGGAACAAAGCCAAGGCCTTTATTTAAGACCTGCTCTTCGATCTTTGACAGAGATCGGGATGATAAATTAGCGACTAGGCCCTGCTGCTGCTTGCCCCAATCTGTGGTTCCCGTGTCTTGCTCCTTGTGTTGTTCCCCACTGGGTTCTCCTCCTCCTCCCAGTGGACCTGGTTTAGCCCCTTTCTTCGGCCTCTTCCCCTTCTGTCCCTGCCTAAATAAGGCGCCCTGAATGTATTCTGTGGGAACAGAGGTTGCGAGAAAGGAGGTTGCCACCCATACATAGGGTATTGATGTTGCGGATTGTAAAGGCCCAGTTGTGGATTGTAAGGGCCCTGGAACCCACCCATCATCGGGACTTGGTAATTGGACCATACATTATGGGGCCTATTACGCCCTCTCGGTCTGAATCTTCCACTGCCTGTGCTTTAATTACTGCTAGCCGAGGAGTCATCACTCGAGATGTCAGTATTTCTGTCTGTTTTTACAGGGTGGATGAAATCAGGATCAGAGTAAGGGTATGTTTTAACATTGGAAAAACGTTTGAGATCCTTTTTGAATTTTTGGACCTTCTGTTGGGTAAGGTTCTCCTTATGTTCATTGATTTCTCTATTTAGTTCGTCAAGTTTCTTTTTATACCCTGTAATGGTGGTCTTAATGTGGGTTTCAGTAAGTTGTATTTCTACTAGCAATGATTCAGATAACCTCACAGCTGTTTTGATAATTAGGACGATCCAGTCACGTGTGCAGTGCCACACGATCTGGGCCCAGTCCTTTCTAAACACAGGGTCATCCAAAAAGATCCATGGTGCGTTAGTCACTAGTAAACCCTTAGGTGCAATGTTGTTCCTAAGGTATTCGGTTAAAATAGTGCCGTGTAGTATTGTCCTAATCCTATTTCTTTTCATCTCTGTAAGTTTGTCCCAATCAGAAGTTTGTGATATTGTGTGTGAAATGCTTGCTTCCGCAAACAGGGAGGAATCTCCCAAGATAGCATCAACTTCTTCCATAGAAAACGTTAGACCTTGGTTTTCTCCCATGTCTATGTAGACAATATGAATGTTCCAAAAGCAATGAACTCTCACAGCTGTGCGCTGCCTAAACATTATCAAACACAAAGAGAGAAAGGGTATTAAGGTATACTCCCAATCCCCTTGAGAAAGACTAAATAAACAATAGAAGGACTAATTCCCTGAGGAAATCAGTGTTGAAATCCGCTAGGTACCATGGAGGTGAAAAAAGGAAAGAATATTCCTTTTTTAGAAAAAGACCCCTCACTCACCAACCTAGTTGGTGACATGCTTCATCATAGGGGTCCCACCCGAGTAACCGAATGTTACTCGGGTGTGCTTCAACACCTGTTTACAGTGGAGCTGTTTTTTTTTACAAAAGTGCAAGTGAGTGAAAGGTGATTTAAAATTGTCTTTATTGTACTCCCTAAATTTTTAATGCGGAACAATAAGGCAAGATTAAAAATCAGTGAGTGATACCCTAGGAGAATTCAATGGCCTGTAGTATCTATAGTGAGAGTGATGGTCTACATGTTTCAACCTGTGGGTGGTAGTACTAGGTTTTCTTCAGGACCAAGTGGGATGACCCGAGCGGTGTGCACACACTAAGGTGCACCTCAACTCTGAGTCAATTGTGAACCATATCGTGTACTCGCGTATGGCAGCCTCTCTTCCTTTCGAGAAAGGAACAATTACGGGCTTGTTGCAGCCTAATCTGAAAAACAAATGAACAGTCACACAAAGTATATGTTAATACTGTATGACGGTCTGGGCAGTTTCTACATGTGTGGTACTAGCATTCAAACACTGTGTAAAATGCAAAGTCATGCACATGTCTCACAGCTAAGACAGATAAGTGCATATCCGTGTCCGCCTACTCGCGGACAAGGACAAAAATGCAACCACCATATACAGACCCACAGAAACACCATCCCCGTGGAAGTATTAACATTTGAACAAGCTGTCTTTAATGACATTGAGAAAATGGAGGCAAGACAACCCTTCCATAACATGAACAGAGAAGAGAATCAGGCTATTGATAGTCTTAAGAATTGTGAGGAAATTGTAATCAAGCAAGCGGATAAAGGGGGTGGCGTGGTAGTGCAGGACAAGCTAGCCTACCAGAAAGAATGTCGCCGCTTACTGTCAGATAGACAGAATTATGTCCCCCTGGTCACCAACCCCACACAAGACTTAAAACAGGAGATAAAATCCTTAATTAACCATGCTGAGGCCAGTGGCTTCATATCGAAACATGAGGCAGACTACCTCACTAATTGTGAAGGTAAAGTCCCCTACTTTTACACACTGCCAAAAATGCACAAGAACAAGAACCCTCCTCCGGGCAGACCCATCGTATTCGGAATAGGGTCCCTCCTTGAACCCCTCTCAGAATTTTGTGATTATTTTTTTAAAACCATGGTTCAGAATACAGAAACTTATTTGCAGGATACTAAAAGCCTTCTCAATCTGTTAAAAGATCTAACTGTTGATGAAACTACTGTGCTGGTGAGCTTTGACATCGAAAGTCTCTACACAAGTATCCCCCAAGACGACACCTCGGAAGTACTGAGAAAGGCTCTGTATGAGATGGAATGGACTTATACAACACCCAGACATTTCATTCTTGAGTGCGCTAGGTTAGCAGTCAAGAGGAACTATTTCGAATTCGAGGGAGATCTGTTCCTCCAAATAGGCGGAACTTCGATGGGCAACACCTTTGCCCCTAGTGTGGCTGGGCTCTACGTTTTTCGTTTTTGACTTCGAGTAGAAGTTTATACTAGGTGATAACAACCCATTTGCCACACATCTTGTATTCTGGAAAAGATACATTGATGATATTTTTGCCATCTGGCAAGGGCCTTGTAACCATCTTTTGGACTTCATTGGCTGGATCAACTCCTGTGACAGGAACTTAAAGTTCACCCACTCGATGGATCCCAACACCATGATGTTCCTCGATATCACAATCACTAAAGAAAACGGAAAACTGGAAACACATACTTACCACAAGACAACAGCGAAAAATAACTTGCTCAGGTTCGAAAGCTTTAACCCAAGAGCGCTTAGGGAAAATCTACCCTATTGGCAGTACCTGAGACTGAGACGCAATTGCAGCAAACTTAGTGATTATAAAACCCAAGCCACTGACCTCACTAACAAACTTTCTGAGAGGGGATATCCTGAGAGGATATTGAACAGATGTCAAAAACTAGCAAGGAATCAACATCGGGATGTCCTTTGGAAACAAGAAGTACCACAAGAAATTAGATCCCATTAACGTGCATCACTACGTATAGTACGATTTCCAATCAAGTGACCCGTTCGATAATCAAACATTGGGGGATCCTGCTAACTGGTGAAAAACACTGGGAAAAACCGCTGTTTTCCTTCAAGAGGGCCAGCAGTCTTAGAGACCTACTAGTAACTACCCGCCCTCGCAATAAAGTACAGGACAAGATGTCCACAGTCCTTAATGCATGGGGCTTACCTAACATTGTGGGCCACTATGCCTGTGGTGATTGCAGCATGTGTCATCTCACCACCGCTACCAAGTCCTTGAACCTTTAACCTGGTAAGGTTTGGACATTACGGGCACAGACAAACTGCAACAGCACTAATGTTGTATACCTTATAACTTGCCCCTATGGTTTGCAATACGTTGGTATGACTGGCAGGAAAATTAAACAAAGAATCTGTGAACATCGCAGCACAGTCAGGTGTAAAAAAACAACAACAAAACTGACAGAGCATTTTCTCCGGCAAAACCATGCCACCAACGATATGAGATGGACTATCATTGAACAAGTGAACCTGAACGAATACACCCAACAACGACTCTTTGAAAAAGAGCAACGTTGGATTTACAGGTTGTCCCTAAACAAATATGGGCTGAATGATAATGTACCGTGGAATTCTGTAAAACAGCGGTGAATTTCCTTCCTTCCAACCACATATACTCATCAGCTCAATTATTGTTGGCAGTCTCTTCTGTTTTCCCTACACACTGGTTCCCCTACACACTGAGTCACATGTAGGATGTCTAAAAGCTTAGGGACCACATTATCCCATTATCACGGTCCTCTTGGTTGTTTATCTTCCACGATGCACAGTGTAGGCAAGAAGACATAGTTTTGTTGATACTGCCCCTTTCCTTATGATTTTGCCATCCGTGGTGTGGTCTTTAATGACTTGCGATCACACACTACCTTATTGTTTTTAATGACTTGCGATCACGCCCTTCTTTGCAGATACAGGAAGGCGGTGTAGAATTAAGGGTAGACCCCTTTAATAACACTAACACTACAAGCCGCCTTTTGACCACGCCCCCCCATTGGACGCGATCACGTGATGACGTCACTATTCACGTGACACGGAACACAATTGCAGTTCCCGGTTCATAAGAGAGCAGAGACGCCGACTGCCGGATCCTCGGGATTCCGTGCAGGGCTGTATTGTAGGCGGATCGGCGGGTGGCATGGTTTGGCATAGTAAGTAACAGCTGCGGGCGGGAAACGCTCGATTTGTTTTACTATTAGTGTTGGCCATTAACATTGTCGGCATTTTTACCCACAGAGTGTGACTAGAGCCAGCACCCTCCCCACGGTCTCCATGACGTGAGGCTGTAACAAGTCCGTAGTGAGCATTGCCCTCTTTTCTAATTCTCGTTTTATTCCCCGTTCTCTTGGTTATGTCCCGGTTGTAACGATAGTCTCAATAGTTTCTTTCCCTGCACAATTGGTGCTGTTTCCCATGAATGATTTCCACTTTCTAGCACATGCTCACCTTTTTGGTTGAGCATTTTTGACACCCACGTTTGAATTACTCCTTCTATTGTTTATTTAGTTTTTTTATATTCAGCACTACCTCCCCTCAACTCTAGCAGCAGGCGGCAGGCCTGGGTATGGGATGCGAGAGCGCCAGCTGTGCTGGGCGAGTGTGCGCTGGGCAGGTTACCATTGCTCTGGGGTCTGGCCCACCCATCAGCAGTTGGCGCACCGCTGGTCCGACATCCTAGACCGAGAGCAGGACCTGCTGGACCTGCTAGGAGTTGAGTTTGCGGGGCTAGGTGAGTAATTATTAAAATTATTACTTTTTATTATTACCTGTGTTCTATGCTATAGCTAATATTTTTTTCAAACATAATGGCAAGCATGCTGCTTACATGCAGGGAAGTTACGTTTTCAAATATTATGTAATAATCTGTTATTCTAGACAGGTGCTTAGCTTACTTGGCGCTACCCACCTAACTTAGTTATTGAATCGTACTTGTTGCCACACCCTTGGGCTGATGTTATTAGTGATGATTATGTAATTAGTTATTTGGAATTTCGTAACCGCATGGTGCATGCCAATGCCACATGGACGGTGCAGGGATGTTTGTGAACAACAGCATCCATTTTTCAATGGAAGCTTGTGCGACCGCCCTATGGCCTATGGGCGATCGCATCGATTCGTAGTAGACTAGTGCGGTCGTCGTGACTGCGGCGCCTACCTAAGGCCGGGCGGTTCCAGAACTGCGATTTCGTCCGCCCAACATCAGTGTAATCATTATAATAAGGCCCTTAGTGATTAGTGCGTTGGCCCGTCAAAGGGGGTTGACTTGAGACTGAGAGATTGTGAATGAGATTTGAGAAGAAGCAAACATCATGATTTGTTGCAATTTATTATTAGTAATTCCAAAATGCAGTTCACTAAATTTGGGATAGGAGTGGACTAGGTAGGTAGGTTTTGTAAATTTTGAATATGATAGGACTGTCCGCGATATACTACTACTAGTTGATCTGATTTAGAAAAGTTCAATGTTAATGCGATTGCCTTTGCCTGTCAAATATATTTTGGGAAGATATTATTTATTATACCACTAATCTTTTTTTGTCTTTATGTTTTACATCAGCATCCAAGGGCAAGAAGAGGGCTGAGGCGGGTGAGGGTCAGGGAGCTGGAGTTGCCTCCCAGAGTTTCTCGGCCGATGGCTCTGCTGGCCCCAGTAAGTCCTCCTGGTGTTAACATTAATATATTTATTCCCCTAATTTTTCTGCTCCTTTTTTAATAATGTGACGTCTACCCGTTTATATATTATTTTTCCAAATCCTCTTCGATGAATCCATTTCTAAATTCTTGTTATACCTCCATTATCCTATTTACTTAGTGGGATATTCCCAAGAACGCGTGTTAACTATCGCCAAAATCGCTTAACACAACTTGTCACATCGCAGTCCATCGTGGGAAAATAACACCGTGTTAACGCAGCAGTCACAACCCGGATGCACCATGCGATAGCCTCAAGATAACGCGACAAATGCCCTTGTTAAAATCACTGCGACGCCGAAATAATGCGAAACCCCAACGTGAAAAAAGTTGCGACGTCCCAAATCGCGAAACAAAATCAGCAATAACCAGCGACAGGCCTGCGATTCCCACGCGACATGCGGGAAAATGCACTATAAAAGCAGAGAAAAAAAAACTAAACAAATTTAACTGCGTACCACCATGGACGCACCCGGACCGAGTGCACTGGACAACGCGAACCCCATAAGTCCCACAGACGACCAGCTAGGAACCCCGGGGCCGGGGAAGGGCAAGGAGAAGAGAAAGAGGGAGACGGGGTTCAGTCTGCAGGAAAACCAGATCATCGTCACGGAGGAGACAGAACACAACCAACAACTGTACGTCACCTCCACTATGTCATCGGCAAAACAGACGGAAACATGGCAGTACATCGTGAACAACGTGAATGCAGTCGGAGTGTCGAGGAGGACAATGGAAGAGGTCAAGAGGCGCTGGAATGATGTGAAGGGCAAAACCAAGAAGAAACACTATGCCAACTTGAAAGCAGCAACGCAGATTGGAGGTGGGGGACCAGCGGCACACCAGGAGCTGGATGACAGTGAGAAATGGTGGCCACAGTAATCAGTCGGGATACGGTGCCAGGAGTTGGGGATCGGGACACTGCTCAACATGACCTGACACAACATCAACAGGGTTAGTACCGACCAGGGACTGGGGGGACGGGGGGAGATGGGCACAATGGCACACATGCACAATTAAGTACAGCACACTGCACACCCACAATGACTCTGGAACATGTCCCAGATCCCCGTGCCACACAGCAGCACACATACAGATACTCAGGGAATGTGTGTCGCATTGAATTTATTTGCACATGCTGTGCCTGTGGTCATTTTGCACTGTCTCATGATTGCCAAGCATTGACACAATGTGACGTCCTCATGTGAAGAAATTGTCAATGATGTTGTTCCTACTGGTTATTCCTGCTGCAGCTGCAGTGGGGTGTGGTCCACCTGGCTCATCTTCCTCATCATCGTCCAGTGCATCTGGCACACGTAACCATGGGGCATTGGTGCGTACACATATGTTGTGCAACACACAACATGCAACGATCATCTTGCACACGATGACTGGGCTGCACAGGAGCCTCCCACCTGTGATGTCCAGGCACCTGAAACGTGACTTCAACACGCCAAATGTGCGTTCCACAATGCCCTTGGTGCGTTTGTGGGCCGCATTGTACTGCCTCTGGGCCTGTGTGTTCGGGGCTCGGAGGGGTGTCATCATCCAAGGGCAGAGTGCATATCCCTGATCACCTGTGACAGTGCAGAGAGACATGAGTCAATAGTTGGTTCTGCATGATGTGTTGGCAGGCTCACTAGTTCATTGGCATGTGATATGTGTGTCATAGTGATTCCGGTTTTACATGTACTGCTAGTAGCAAATGAGCGCCATCAATGTGCATTACGTAGCCTCACTGCTGCTCCACCCTCCCCCTGAGCCTATTTCCTCGTGTGCGCTGCACGCTTGCATCACCTGCACTCCTACGGCACACCATTGCCATGCCTGTCTGCGCATGTCCACAACCCTGACAACGACACTGTGATGTTGTGCATTGAAGGTGGTCGGCCACGTGTGTGTAGGCCTATGGCAAGGATAGGGCGGACACAGATGTGGAGTACATGGCTGGCCGAAGTCGCGATGCGGTCGAGGCAAGACCTTTGGCTCATGCTGCGGTAATAGCGATACACACACAACAGTCAGCATGTATGATCCCGGACCCCGAGCGGGCTTGCGCTCATTTATTAATCCCTTAGTCCGAGCCCGCACTCAGGGGCATGTTACATTGCAACTTTGTCCATTGCGGGACGGGTGGCGCCGACACCACAACAAAGACACACGCATCAGGTACCAAATTGGCATGCCCAACACTTAACCACACCCAGAGCCCCGGGGTGATCATCCACACCCCTACGCTAGACTGCCGTATGCCAGCCCACTCCGGCAACACCTACAGGGGGGTACGACACAGCTACATGTCCCAGGTCTGCCCCACTACCTGAGGTGACATGGTTGCGTCTGCTGTACACAGCACAATGCAATGTGGTCGGACCCGGGGCCCTCATGCACACACAATGACCACACGGACACACTTGGATAGTTTGTGGAACTGGCTACGGGCACGTGCGCCCGGTCCCTTTATTGCCAGGGTCACATGTCCAGTGACGCCTGTGCTGGATGGGTGTGGGGTGAGTGTAAGCCAGCCCTCAGGGAGTTGTTGGCCCTGGCAACAACTACAACAGTGATCAGACAATCAGAAGTTCAAAGTTCAAACAGCAAGGGTCCACGACTTGAGCTGCACAGAGTTAGTGGCCACGGATGCACTGCGGCCGGCACAGGCACACCGCCACGGGACGGTGACTACCGGTGCACTGAGGTAGGGCCACGAGAGCTGAGCGGGTTCTCGTCGATGTCCAAGGTGATTGTCGCAGAGGGTTTTGGGGGACAGTGGAAGGTGTTCTTCCAGGGCATGATACAGAGGACAGTACCAAGCAGACACATGCAATATGGAGGAGATGAATGCTACAGACTCATGTTTAACACCAAGTCATTACCAGCCACATGATGATGAAGACAACCCCCAGGCCATTGACTGAGACACCACCAAAGTTCAACCAGAGGGTGTCCATGAATTTCGGGGCACAGAGTTAGTGGCACAAGAGCTGAAAGGGGATGCAGTCTGCGATGAGGCCTGTACAATGGTATCAACTCCGCCATAAATAGAACAAGGCTCAGTTCCAAATGTGTCACCTACTTGACCGTAGTGTGGGCCGGAGGCAGCGGTCAGCAGGGGCCCCCAGCCACGTGTCCTTGGCTTGCGATGCACAGAGTCAGTGGCACCAGGGCAGTTGTTGGTGGGGTTCGGTCACCTCCGTAATGAGGATCCTGTTCGTCATCCGGACTGAATCGCGTCTTCCTCTTACTCCTCTCCTAGCGTGCAATGATACGGTCTCTGCCATTGTAAAATCAAGACTCAGTTCCAAATGTGTGACCTACTTGACCGCAGTGTAGGCCTGAGGCAGCGTTCAGCGCGGGGCAACAGCTGTTCAGGCAGCTCCTCCTGGTACTCTCACACATGACGTTGGAATGCCATGTGGCGATGATTTGTGGTTGATGGAGGTAGTGGCACCAGAGCTGTGCGTGTGTGCAGCCTGCGACGATGCCGTGTCCTGCCTGGTACAGATTGTATTGGATTTGTGTGAGGCCTGCTGGACCGCAGGGTAGGCAGTACACAGGTGAACCCCGCGGTGCTGGGCCGCAGTGTAGGCCGAAGGCAGTAGCCAGCATGGGCCCACAGACACGAGTCGTTGGAATGCTATGCACAGAGTCGGTGGCACCACATCGTAGGGAGTACAGTGATATAAACCCTGCAATAAACGTATGTAATCTGCCATTGTATGATCAAGACTCAGTTCCAAATGTGTGTCCTGCTGGACCGCAGTGTAGGCCGGAGGCAGCGGTGGAGTACGTCAATGAGAAAGGAGTAATGGGGGGCCTGTGTCGCGGAGGCCGTGATGGTCTGAGGAGGCTGCCATGGTCGCGGGCCTCGGGCTTGGAGCTTGCACCGGCACGTGGTGGGCCCTCTTTGACACATGCCGGTGTCGGCAGGTGAGCAGTGCGGCCTGGCTGCGCTGGGGTGGGCATGATGCGTTTTGGGACCAGCGGCCTGGGGTGCAGCAGGCGCACAGGATCGCAGGCACTGCCGCTCACGGCGTCGGCCTCGTGGCGGGGTGAGAGGCGCTGCCCTGGCAGACACATTGGCCATTCCGGAAGAGAACCACGCCCAGAGTAATGGGCTTTTTATTCACACCCCTACGCTGGCCTGGCGTACGCCGGGCCAGCCCACTACGCGCACGCTTACAGGGGGGGACGTAACAAGCTACATTTCCGCATTGTTCCCCGCTGGCTGTGGTTACATTGTTGCATCCACTGTCCAGTGCACTCCAGGCACCAGCAGTGTATGTCGACATGGAAGTGTCTGTGGTCTGCATACTGCAGTCTGTCCAGCACATCCACTCCACACTTGGCATTGTGTGCATTCTTATTCATGGGTCACTTGCCTCCTTCGCACATGCCGGGTTCCCACCTCTCCCCACATTCTGCTATTGTGTGGCTCAGGTGCCATGCCTTTGATGGCTTGTGTAGTTGGCTAGCCCAGGTTGCCACAGTAAGTAGTGTTGTCGTGTTTGGAATGTGGGGATGTTGGTTGTCATGTTGTATGTGATTTTGTGACGTGTGCATTCCCAGAGTTGTGAGTTGCCTGGATGTGGTGTTGAGGTGTGTGGTGGGTTCCGTTGGTACTTACGACGAGCAGTGCATTCCCATAGGTGGCATCCTGAAAGCGCTGGTTGATGATGGACTGTCGGAAGATGAAGGAATCATGCACACTGCCTGGGTAGTTGGCGACAACATTGGTGAAGAGTCCCTAGTGGTCCACTATTGCCTGCACATTGATGGAATTTGTGTGTTTCCTGTTGCGGTAATTGTGTGCAGTGGCGGCAGGGGCCACGAGGAGTACATGTGTGCAGTCGATTGCCCCCAAGACGTGCGGGAAGCCAGCTATGGCGTAGAAGCCTTGCTTGATCTCCAGCTGTTCCTGCGCAGTGTGTGGGAAGTAAAGTTGCTGGGGTACCAAGCTGATGATGGCATCCAGGACAGGTGTGAGGAACTTTGACAGGGCTGGCTGTGAGACTCCTCCGACTCTGGCAGTTGTTGGTTGGAAGGTCCCATAGGCCAACAGGTGCAGCACGGCCAGCAGCTTTGTCTGTGTTGGTACCGTCAGCCTGTGGGCAATGATGGTCAGGATGCATAGGATGGTTGTCCTTTTGAGCCTGTAGTGGGCAATGACTTCCTCTGGCATTAAGTCTCCCAGGCTGGTGCGATTTCGGAAGGTCCGGTGTCTTTGTCTGCGCTGCCTCTGTGGTAGTCCGGGTGGGGGGGTCCTGGGGGGTGGAGGTCATGGCGGTGGTGGCGTTGGGTGTTGTGGCCCTCTAGGCGCTCCGAGCTGCATGATCAGTAGCTCCATGGCATCTGTTGTTCTTCTGGTGTGGCGAGGTGTGGTGCAGCGGCCAGGGCAGCTGACTTCGGAGCACAGGGTTCACAGTTTGATCCCCGGCTCCGGCGGCAGCTCAGCTCAGCACCATGTGACTCTGGGCAATAGCTCACTTAATTTCCACTCCGGCCCCCAGCGCCTTGAGACCCGTAAGGGTGAGTAGCTGCGCTATATAAAAACAGACTTACATTTTTTTTTTTTTACATTTGTTGTGGGCTGGGCTCCCTTTTATGGTGCAGGTTGTCGTCCGACTTAACACCAGGTAGGAGCATGTGTTAAATCCATACTGCTAACGCCCCTTATCGCATGTTTTTGATTCTTATCGCCGTTCTGGCTGGTCGTTGGGAATGTTGCGAAGTGGTGTTTCTGCGGGTTTTTGCACGGGAACGCCTACTCTGCATCTCACTAGCGTTAGTTGCCGGTGTCATTGTGGCGATGTTTTTTGCAGCTGCTATCGCAGGACTATTGGTGATATCGGCTGTTAGCACCAGCTTGTGAATGGTGCGATTAATTTATCACCACTTTGGCTGCGATGAAGTGCCGCTAACTCGGCGATAAGTCCTTGAAAATATGCCCCTTATTTTCTATATTTCAAGTTTCTCTACTTCACGTCAAAATGTCTCTGGTTACTAGTCTGCCTGTAGCTTCCTTTCTTCTGCTTTTTCAGTCAGCTTTCACTCTACCGTTTTGTGGATTGCCTAGTGGTGGTACTCTAAGACTCAGAGAACCCATTGGTCACATAGTACTACTACTCCTCTGCCGTGCAGATTGCATGCCCATTGCCCAAGTAAGGTATTCTACACATGTAATAGATGAGAAGGCTTATAATCACTAAAATAAGAGAGTGGCAATGGTCACATTTGACACCCCAAAGTTGTGTCTTCTTATTAGCTAGGCCTAGTATTATTAGAAGCAGTTGGTGAACTGATGACTGTGCACCATGTGTGGGAGGAAGTACGAAGAGGACAGCCCCAATGCATTGGCCAACCAAGGCCATATGCTATTTTTTTCTCAAAACATCAGATTCATCAATCAATAGCTCCAGCCACTCCTTAACAGCTTGTCTCTTGCCTTGACTTCAGGCTTTTTTTAACCTTTCCAACAACAAAATGCCCATCCTGATATTTTTTATAGAAGATACTGTCTGTAATGTATCTAAATTGTAGTGAATGATGTGTGTGGTGTTTTTTATTTTGCTATAAAACAATGAATAGGGGAGGTGTATCTGGCATCTAAGAAATGTGTAATCTTTTTTCTAACCGCACGGACCACCAGTGCCGGGGCCAGCACAGACGGCGCCAGCCAGTCTGCAGATGTGGCAGCAGAAGGGGGTGAGCCAGGGGCAGTGGTGGGCGGTGGTAAGTCATAATGCATGCTTATTATTGACAATTAATTATAATTATAAGCTCACTGTAAAGGTGCAGTCTTGTTGACTTGGGAACAACAGGTGAACATAGCAGGAGTTGAAGTTGAGCTGAGTAACTAACAGCTGCTCCTATCTTCAACTCAGCAGAAAACGTTTCATGAACAAGACCTTGAACTATGGGTTGTTGGAAAAGGGAAGGATGGAAGGGGAAAGGTTAGATGAAATGTATTATATATGACATAAAGCGCTGGATGCATAAATAGTACTATAGGTGGCAGATAGCTAGGATGCATGAGTGGGTGAAGGATGGATGAAAGGTTGGTATACGGGTAGGAACGAAGCTTGCCTGGGTGGGTGAAAGTGTATGTGTGAAAGGATGCATGCCTGGGTGGGTGATTAGAATCCTGTGGTGGTTTCTTTTGATTGAAATAAACTTAAGGAAACATGGGTGGGTAAATGTCAAATGACAAATGTGTGTTGCTGAAAGGTTTGTACTTGAGATCATGAGACTAGAGTGAGACAGAGAGCCATGTTGGGAACTTTGGATGGATGGCTTTATGGATGGATGGGTAGTTTCAATGGTGAAGAGTGGATTGAGAGAATGTAAAAAACCTTACATGGTGGTGAGTAGCAAAGCCAAGGGTGAAGAATAAAAAATAAAATACTCGAAGAACAATGCAATTATGAATGTAAAAATCCTTGGGAAGGAGAATAAAGAACTATGGTGCTCCCCTGTAATGGTGTTCCTCTCACCTTCACTTACCTGGAATGTTTTTTTCGAGTTTTTTTTTTATTCAAATGGTTGAGGAGGTGGTATTTCAGACTCCTCCCTGGACTCACAGTATTTTTCAAGTGCAACATTATGTATCCTTCTACCCACCCATCATCAATCACCTCCCTCCATACCCATGGCATAATTTTCTATGTGTTTTGCTAAGAGCATTGTTTAAAATTTGACTTTTCTCTCTTGATATGTAGCTACTCCTGCTGCTCCACTAACCAGGCAGGAGATTGCAGCCTGGACCCGGTGGCGGTAAATGGAGGCCATCAGGGCCGAGTACCAGCAGCTGTTGGCCGAGTAGGAAGAAGCAGAAGCTGCTGCAGATGCCCCGGGCCTCAGTCAGGCCCCAACAACCACCCCACCACGACACCGTCACCGCGGTCCAATGGGTGCCCCCGGCACCGCCACCATTCCACCAGCACTGCTGCTCCCCCTTATTTCCGCCATTATGAGCGCCGCATCATGCTAAGGCTGGCGGATATTGAAGCCAGGAAGGAATGGGTTGAGAGGCACCTCCAGAAGCTCCTAACCCGCCGTTAGTGCTCTCTACAGCCCCTTTTTTATTCTGTTTTTGGGTGGGTGGGTAGGAGTTGGGGGATTGTTGGATTTTTCTTTATTTATGGACATTTCTTGGACACTACGTGGACATTGGTTGGGGTTAGGGAGAGGGGTGGGCCAGTTGTGGGTTTTGTATTTTGTTCAGGGAGTAACAAACTTTTCATACTTTTACATTTTATGATTATGAATGATTTAAAAAAGTGTGGTGGGGTTATTGTTTTACTTCTCAGTGCTGCCTTTGCCGCAGCCAGTTTTAAAAGTCTGCTGACAGTGTAAACAAAATAGTGATGCAGTACCCTCCCTTGTCCTACTACTCTCTCCTCCTAGTCTCTGCAGTCTATTCTGCTACTACTATATAATATTATTAACCCCTAAGGACTCTGATGGGGTGGGGGTGAATTACCATTGTATAGAATGATTGCCGTTCAACAATGATCAATCAACCACAGTTCACTTCTCTTACCTGAATAGATGAAGCGAGGGCTCCATGGTTTCCCAAGGTGCCATCATGGTGGTGGTAGTAGTAGCAGCATGCATTGCTAGCGTTTCTTTTGATATTGAAGGCAAACTCATCAGGACTGAAGCGAGGTTCCACTCCCTCCTGGGTGAACTAGAACTGTAGGATAAGGACTCGGAAAGTGGGGACTATTCATCGAACGGGAAGTTAACAGACTGAAATAAAAAAAAATAGGTTAATGCCGTTATTATTATATGCAAGCTTGATGACAGTCACCAGAGACTAGACTACTAGAGCAGACTCAGTCTCAGACACAAGAAGAGAGTATGATAAGCAATGAAAAATTGAATTAATCAGAACAATGTTGAGCTACTACGAACTGTTCGAAGTGGACATGCTTAACCGGCTTAGACGCAAATTAATACAGTGCCTGAATGATGATGCTGGCAATGAGATGTTTCTCTGCAAAAAAAAATCATACACCGTGCTGGCTGGGGTGGATATTGTATAATATTTACTACCAGTGCGGGCTATATGAGCTTAGTTTGGAATAAGATCCTCCTCATCCTGCACTGAGCTGTTGTGTTCTTTCACCACATCCGCCCCACAAAGTGTGTGATCAATTAATGGTGTAACAATTGTTAAGTCACACCTCAATAAATCACACAGCTTGGGGGAAAAGGGTTAGGGGTTTGATGAATGGTTGGAAAGGGGGATTGAGGGAAATGTTTGACAAAGACAAACACTACACATGGACAACACTCATCTTGACAGTTGGCAGCCAACCATCATAAATCTGTTATGGGAGGAAAAGGAAATGCATTCATGCTGCTGAGTGGTACTAGACAAGTACAGGGAAGTATATTAATTATGCAATTGTTTGTCTGCCCCCAGAGAGACCCAAGTTACATACATTATATTTATGTTCTGTTGTACTGGGCTTAGAAAGATAGCAAATATAATTGAATGATCTGTAGGAGTAAAAAGCAAACATAAACACAACACACACAGTCATAATGATTGAAGAGAAAAAAAAGATACTGTGTAAATTGGGAGTTGCACCTCCGCATTCCTATTGGACTGTCCGCCCGTGAATCTTGAGTGCCTGGCAGATACTGTTTGGTATGGTAAGTGTGAGATGTTTTTCCAGTATGGCACAGAGTAAAGGGCCTGTAGATGGAAAAACAAAAAGGATATTTAAGAATCAAGGAGAAAACAAAAAGGTAAACTGCATAAGGAGGAGTGCAACAAGAATACTTTCAGAGGCAGCATGGCTAAATCAGACTCTGTTTACAGCAGTTACCTCCAACAACAGGCCACCCCCACCCAAACTCCACTTAGCTTCAGATTTGAGCCAGACAGCACTAAGCACACATAGATAGTATACTCACAGCAACATAGCATTTTCCAAATGAAGTAAAAAATCAATGCACCGCTGTCAGTCACACCACACTCACCGCCCACCACCACTACACAGACATGTAGGTCTGGTCTCTGTTGTTGTTTACCTTTAAGTCACTTCAAAGTCATCATCAATCATCCAAATCGGTTGGTTTCAGTGGATGTGAAAAAATCCATCTTCTTCTGGTGGCACGCCCTGAGTTATTCCATCAATCATCTCTGATCCTCCTGACCTGACTCTGACTGCGAGTATGGTGGTCATGGTGTCCAACTGCGAGTCTGTACCAACAGTGTCTGACTTCCGAGTGAGTCCTCCAGACTCGTCCACTCCCGACTCAAAAAATGCAATGGATCGGCCTGTAGTAGTACAATTTTGTTATTGAACAACAAGAAGGGAAAGATTGACTTGTGTCACTTTGTAGAATAGACATTCACAACAAACAAATATTACTCATCGTGCAATGCATGCCATCATTTACCTGTTCTTCCGGGACAGTACCTCTAGGTTAGGAAAGGATAGATAGATAGTCAGGGCCCAGGGTTGGAGGCAGGCACACATTTGTTTGAATTCTCTATCCAATGTCTGGCTTGAGAGAAATGGCTTTTGGGCGAGTCAGGAGTGGACTTTACTTCTTCATTGACTGCACACAGTTGCAATTCTTATCCAGCAATAAAAAGATTAAAACTGTGGGGATGGATTTGTGAACCAGAAAGACAAATAAATGATAAAGTAAATAATGTTCCTTAGCTATATCTTTTTTTTTGGGGGGGGGCGTCAAAGAAAGAAAGTAACTGGAAATTGAAAGAGCCTAGTTGTCAGGGAAGTAGAGCTCATCCTCAAACTCTGGTGGTTCGCCCAGAAGTATGTCAACTAACACACTACTTTCATGACCTGAGTCGCTGTCATCATCTTCCTGCTGTGCTACTTCAGGTATGGTGTAATCCGGTAGTATAAAGTGCTGATTCATTTTGATCATGGTTTACCTTTCCACGTTTTAGGGCAAGAGACTGGTCCTTCTCACTGTCAGACCGGCACCAGCAGCACTGAAAACATGCTCAGAAGAGACACTCGTGACAGGTCAAGCCAGATAGTTTATCGCCAGCCTGCTGAGCACTGGCCATTGGTGCCTTTTCCCATACCAATACAGCAATGGGTTTTGATCAATGTAGACCTCTGTTGGGTCATCCAGATAGGCCTGGACCATCCTCTCAATGCTCAGGGGTGCTCCGCTTTGCTCAGCCTCTTTTGCCTTTGCCTCAGCACTGAACCTAACAAGCCCTTGCTGTAGAAACCATTCCTGTGCCGATTTTGGGGCTGATGCTCCTGTTATTGTTGTTGTTGATGTTGTTCTTGGCGTTGTTGGTGGTTTTGGATGCTGTGAGCCAACCGCACTGCTCTCAGGCTCTGAAGTTGAACTTGAAGCCATCTGCCTTGCAGTACTTGTTGTGCCCAGGAGTAGCGGGCCTCTAATTCCCAGCCGTTCTTTTTCTAAGTGACTGGCTTCCACAGCTATCCAAGTTTTGTAGTTGGCAACATCCCCTTCTTAAAAAGGAATGAAAGTGTGCATTAATGGTTTTTACCGTGGATCCAGAATTGTGGCACAAATGTAATGGCTGGATGACACAATGCCTCTTTGCACCCTTGAATTTTCAGATAATTGAATCCACACCTGCGTACATTGCAGACACCCCCTTCAGCTATTCCTGTAGCATGTGCAACAATGGGATAGCTTGGCCCATAGTACAGTCCTCCTTGCTGACTCCACATGTGAAGAGCTCGAAAGGAAGTAGCATCTCTGTCAGGCATTTAACTAGGCCATATTTGTCCATCTCAATGATCATGCCTTTCACAGTAGCATCCCCCTTTGCATGACATATTCATTGATTGGTCTGTACTGATCAAACAGGCGTTCAAGCATGTAATAAATTGAGTTCCAATGTGTTGGCACCTCAGGAGGTGATAATAGAATACCAGTTAAAGCACTCAACCAGGTGAGTGCTTTAACTGGCATTCTATTATCACGTTGAATGATTCTCAGCTGTTTCCGTGCTTCAAAAGAATGACTGAAATGGGTGCAGATTCTTCTGCAGGTGGTCAGTAAGTTGGTGACTCTGTCTTATTTTTTCAGATAGGCTAGCACAATGATGTTAATGCAGTGCGCCAAACACAGGACCCTGAAATAACCACCATTGGCCATGGCCTTAACTATATTACTGCCATTGTCAGTGGCAACAAAACTAATGGTAAGTCCTCTTGGTCGCAGTCATTCAAAGACCTTGCTGTCAAAGTCTTCCAAAATGTTTGCAGCAGTATGAGATTTCTCCATGGCGAACATGGCTCAGTTGCATGTTTCCGAGTGGCATTAAAAATCTCAGCAGTGTCAACAACACCTGCTGCAGATATCGTTTCTCTAACCCCCACAAAAGAGATCCAGTGTGCAGTGATGCACATGTAATCAGTGGCTTGGCAGCTGGTCCACATGTCTGTTGTCAGGTGGATAGTGTGAACAGCACTCTGCTGCAAAGCTTGTCTAAGCAATTCCAGCACGTCCTGATGTAGTGCTGGAACAGCAACTCTGGCGAAATAGGACCGGCTGGCAACCTTCCATTGTGGGCAGATGGCTGTCACAAATTCAAGAAAACCCACCCCTTCCACAAAAGAAAAAGGAAGGAGGTCCAGCGCTAACATTTTAGCCAGCTTCGCGTTGTACAAACGTGCCGCTGGGTGGTTGCGTTTGTACTGCCCCTCCGACCTAACATGCTGAGAATGGTAGCCTGCATTTTTTTATTTTCTGGTGCCACTGATGCAGGTGACTTCTTGACGCCAGATGTTGTTAGGCTCAACACAAGTTTTTTCATTGCAGTACTCTCTTGCCTGGGACCCCTTGGTGTCTCAGTCTGACTCTTGTGCCACTGCGATGTTGCTGATGAGGATGTGGGCGGTACCACTGCACTGCAGGGGACAGGGCTACTTTGTGTACCAGAGAAAATGTCTCCCTCTTGTTCATCTTCCACCGTGATCGGATCTTCTACTTCTTCATCCCCACCAACAACAATGGGTGCAGTTTTTTGGCCACTAAGGTGCGCCTCCCACTTGATCAAGTGGTGTTTTTTCAGATGGGTTGTTTGGCCTCCGGTACCATAGTTTGTACCAGGCTTATCCCGACTAACACCTTGTCCACAAATGGAGCATATAGCAATGTTCACCTCCTTCCTGCTAACCGAAAAGAAGTCCCAAACTGGGAAGGCCAACTTTCTGGTGCTGCTGGTACCACTTGCAATGCCGGATGAACTGGTAGGTGGGCGTAAAGTTTGACTCTCTGCATTACCTACTTCTACTGAGGTGGTTGTGGTGGATGTAGGTCGCTGCCGGCGAAATATGGAAGTTGGAGGTGGTGTTGGTGGTATCATCTGTGTTGGTGGTATCCGTGCCACATCCCTCACAGCAATTTGGGATGGGTTAATGTCGGTCTCCACTGGGGCGGGACTAATGTCCATGATGAATGGCTCGTCATCATCATCCTCCTCTTCTACATCTGCCTCCATAACTCTAAGGCTTTCTGGAACCTTCCTTTTCCCTAGCCTTGTCTCGTGGGTGTGGCGTGTCTCCAACTCAAACAGAGGCGGGATCCAAGTGGTGTCTAGATCATCAGAAAGGGGGCTTGGAGAAGAAGTTGATGGTCTAACCCTCCTTTTCCTTGCTGGGGATCTGGAAGACAATGGATCTTCTGAAAGAGTGGCTTGCTCTTCTTCTTCCTCTGCAGGAAGCTCGTTCTCCTGAACTGCCCCTACTTCGGGAGGAATAGCTACTATTGGGGGTGGTTGCGGCTTATCTGAGTTCCCTGCATTGATTGGGTACTACTTTGCGATAACGATGTCAATTTCAACATTACTGCTTGTCGTCGTTGGACTCGTAATTAGACTGGCTGCCTCTGCAACAGACATGGGCTTGGACCTAGGTTGGTGGGGTGGGTCCACTGATGCCGGGGTGCTGTTGCCAGCTTGCTCCCAGGACACCGCTGCTGCAGGCGCAATTTTTGGTTTCCCAAAAAAGGTCTTGGGAAACATACCGGTCTTGGTAAGTGGCAGTGCCTTCTTCTCACTGGCAACTTTCTTGGTACTGGACCTGGTACCTTTCTTTGGGGCCATCTTGAAGATGTCAGAAGCACACAGTGGCACAAGTTGAAGAGATGTCTGTGGTCACACATCACGTGACATCGTGCACAGCAGGAATTCTGTCTGGCAGTACAATGGGTGATGACGTCTCCTCCTCTTTTGTGCACCTAAAAGCAAAGAAGCAAGAGGAACATCAGTGGAACGTGGCATTCATTGTTGTGGTTCAATTACTACTAGTACAAACAAACAAATATAATATATAACTTAGTGTGTAGTCACACTTCTTAGTGTTATTAATATTATTAAATGTATTACCTCAGTTATTAAAAAAACAACAATACAGTGTAGACATTTGTGAGACTTTGACAAAAACAATGGCTTTTATGGTTGGTGTACTAGTGTACAGTACATTCAGGAAGGATAGGAAAGAAGAACAACAACAAAAATACAAATGTAACGGACCTGGTTTGGCTTTGTGCATCACGTGGGATTCAGCAATCAGGGACCTGCAGCTGACAATGAATAGAAGCAATAAGCCAAGAGGAACAAAGGAAAGACATGCAGGCCTAATGCAGAATCACACTGGCTGCCTTCACAAAATGGCCACCAGCCACATAGCCAGGCCACAACAACAAGAAAGGGAAGACAGACAATGCAGGCCTATGGCAAAAGCACACTGGCTGCCTTCACAAAATGGCCGCCAGCAACATGGTCACTCACTCACAACAACAAAAAGCAGGAGGCCTGGAAAACAATGAACTCAAGCAGGCCTATATGGACACAGACTTTACAAAATGGCCCCTTGCCACACGGGGCGGCTCAGCCAAGGCAAATGCTGGCCCACTATTACAAACACACTCACACACTGGCCAGACAAAGGAGGCATGCTAAACAACACAGCTTTAATATAGCAATGCCAAAAACGAAATCCATAGGGCTAAAAAAGGTTTGCAAGTTACACAACAACCATACACATCCAACAAAGGCATTTATTTAACACACATGAAAAAAAGTGAAATACCCAAATAAAATATTTTGCATTTCAATCCAATGCCTTCCATGCCCTAAATGATGTTTAAATTCAACAGACACCACAGAAACAGTTGTTTCATGCACCCATGAGTAGCTCTGGGCCTACTGGCTGAAAGGCCTATTGGCAGACTACTGGCCGGCTAGTGAATTAAATAAATATTGCAAATTGATTTCAAAAGTTGGAGAAAATGTAGTGAACTGGGCAACATGTTTCCTTTATAAAAGAAGAAAAATTAATTACAAACAAACAACTAGGGCCTAGTGAAACTACAGGCCACCCACCACAATAACTTTTAAAAAAACGATGAAAAGTACAAAAAATGTAGGTGCAATGCTCCAATCAAACAAACAACACCAATTTTCAAACTTACTTGTGAAATTTCAAATTCAAAAGTCCTCAAATCCAATTATATATGATGCAGCAGACACAAAGAGGGATCCTTCCAGCTCCAAATCCAAATGAAAAGTGAACATGAGATGGACAAAGCACTGGGAGGAGCCTGCTGGACAGGAACAGGAAGTTGTAGACTCTGGGGAACTTCCTTCCTCTTAAAAAAAAAAGTAAAAAAGAAAAAGGACTCCTTTTCGAGAAGGTTTTGATGCTGCTCGAGAGAGATTCTTCTCCAGATTGCAAATTCTGCGTGTTCGGGATCGCGATTTTCACAAAACCTCCGCCGGAAGACCGATGGCACACCGGAATGACGTGTTCACGATTGCAAACTCTCGCGGGACCATGCGGCCACCTAGCAAATCTGGTGGCTCTCGTGAACGGATGGGAAATCTCCCAAGAAAGAAGCAAGATGGCAGTGGTAATACCAGGCTGTCAGCACCTCTGTTAAGTTGGTAAGTACAATGTAGAAATAAGTAAGGTGTGCTCAAATGAATAGACACTATGCCATCATAGTACTCTACATTAATATATGGAAAGTAAAATTTCCACATATATCCAAATATTTTACAGTTCAGAGCACAACAAAAGTAGAGTAATTTTGATCTGTCACTTTTGCAGATCCAGTTTTAATTTATAAAATGCTCAAAAAACAGCACAAATTCATACAAAAGTCCATATATAAACAATTTTGATAGCCCAAAAGTCTGTTGACACGCAGGTTGCTGTGACCTGCGTGTCAACAGACTTTCGGGCTATCAATACTGTTTATATATGTCGGCGTGGAGCGGCGGCATAGGGGATTTCAAGGCGGCGATGTGAAGTGAGGCGGTGCGAAGTGCAGTGCCCTCAGGTCATGGTGCAAGCAACAGCTCTGTGACGGTGTCAGGTGGTGGCATCGGGGAGACCAGGGTTGCTGTGCGCAGTGAGGCGATGCTCTCGACCGTGCCTTCAGGTCACGGAGCCGGCAGCGGCATCGTTGACAGCGTCGTAGTGTTTTTTTCTTCTGTTGTAGCATAAACTCCCAGTTCCCAGTACTGTTGGCAGATGAACTTGAAGTCTTTGATGTTCCTGAGACTTCCAACAGATGGCAAGGCCTACTTCAAACCCTTAGGGAAACTCAGTCAATAAGTTGCAGAAAGTTCTGTCCAGTACTTTCACTGCCCAAGACAGAAGCAGCAACTGCAGGCCAACCCAACAACGCAAAACACAGCATAGGGGCAGATCCCCTCCTGGCAGCTCTCCCAGCTCTTCTACATGGCAGGACTATAGTTTTCTAAATTTCTGGGGTTTTTGGTCTAATACTTATACCCCTTTTTCCCCTTTGAAGTCTTTATTCAGAAAATCTCTCAGCTCAGCAAAACCAGTTCTGTCCTCCTTGGTCAAGCCACACTACTGGGGGTGGAAACAGCATTGTGCAGAGCAGCCTATTCACGTATCAATCTAGTCCAGGATAGCCCATCAGCATGTGCAGGGCACACCTCAACCCCCTTTGTGTGAGTGTCTGGAGTTAATGCACAAACAGCCCTTGTCAGCCTAAAACCAGACGGTGAATCCACAAGCAGGCACAGGCAACCAGGATGGGTAAGCAAGAAAATGCCCCCTTTCTAAAAGTGGCATTTTCAAACACACAATTTAAAAACCACCTTTACTAAAAGATGTGCTATTAAATTCTGAGCTCAGGGAACTCAATTTCTCTATCTTGTCCCAATTGAAAGTTACACTTGTAAAATAAATGTTATAAGGCAGCCCCAATGATCACCTATGGGAAATAAAGCCTTTCAATAGTGAAAATCGAAATGCCTAGTATTTCTTTATCAGGACATGTAAAACACAACAGCACATGTCCTACCTTTCACATGCACTGCACCCTGCCGATGGAGCTACCTTGGGCCTACCTTAGGGGTGACTTATATGTAATAAAAGGGAACGGTTAGGCCTGACAAGTGGGTGTACTTGTCAGGTCGTCATGGCAGTTAAAAACTGAGCTCAAAGACACTGCAGTGTCAGGCCTGAGACACATTTGAAAGGCTACTTGTGTTGGGGGCACAATCAGTGCTGCAGGCCTATTAGTAGTGTTTTATTCACAGGCCCTAGGCACACACAGTGCTCTTCACTAGGGACTTATCAGTAAATCAAATATGCCACTCTTGGAGAGCCAATCATACCACATTTTACAATAGGAGCACTTGCACTTTAGCACTGAATAGCAGTGAAAAAGTGTGCAGAGACTCTAAACCAGCAAAACCGAAGTTGAGCATGCCATCAAAAACAGGAGGTCAGAAAGCTAAAAGACAGGGGAAACACACCAAAAGATGCCAGGTTTAACACATCCTATTTGATGTCATTAGGTTACTAAGGTATACTACAAGGGCCAACCTATACAAGGTGATGAAGTATCCTACTAGATACATTAGGATGGAGATCAGACAACTTCCCTAATGCAATTGGAGCTGTCTGTGGTTATGACTTCACTGTGAGCAACTGTTTACAGGTCATGTAGCATGCATGCTTGTGTTCATGCTAATGTTATAGCCAATGAAGTGAACCATGCAGCTGGTGGGATCTGTGCACTTTAGAAATCTTTTGGTTTGATATCTGATGGTCAAGTGGTAACGCAGTTGCAATTAACCAATTTTATATGTAATTTCAGATTCATTCAGGGCAAGCGATGGAGAAGGGGCTAATATCGTTAGGGACAAAGCTGGTTACATTAGTTCCGGTCATGAGAGTACAGACACGGAGGGACCCAATGACCGAGATGGTGTGGGGAGACCCACCGAGGAGGAGAGCTTGACTTCTTCATCATCCGAGTAATCCTCCAGCGGACACTCCAGGCTCTGTTCCTGTCAGGGTCTCTATTATTTTTTGACAGGATTGTACAGAAGCAGAACAATGCTAGTTCCCAATGCCCCTCCAGGAAAACCTCTGCCTGATTATTTTTATATTCCTTAGCCAGGTGTGTACCAAGGGGGGAAAGGGGATGGGGATAAAGAAGAGACAGCCAATATATGGTCCCACTTCGAGAAGATTCCTTCTGACATCTTCTGACCTTTCTTGTGGCATATTAGGAGCTGCAATACAACAACAGATTTTTAACCTTTAACATTCTGCACTCAACTACATTATTCTAGTGTAATTTTACTCAACCTTCATTGACTAACTCTTACCCAAACAACTCTTGGCCAATGCCCCTCTTCTATTATTTTTGTAGATTGTATGTATTCACTCTTCAAATCATGTTGCAATATTACTTTTAAAAATGCGTTAATTCTTATGCTTTTCCTTCCAGAGGAAGTACTTGCGTGACCGAAAGATCTGAAGTCCGGATGCAAAGTTTTTTCAGGACGAGTCCGTTCTGTTTGCAGGTAAGTCACTTATACTTTTCTTTATTTTCTTTCTAGATACTAACTACTAGTTCAGACCTTAACTATGACTATTGATACTTGTACAAACTTTTATAGTTAGGAGAACTCTCTCTTAATTACTGAGAGAACTGTATTTGCTAAACCTTTTGCTGGTTATTTCTAATTTTTTTTTAAAGAATCTTTTATTTTCCTAATACACTGTACATTCTCAAATTAACCTAATCTCTTGTTTTCATGAAAATGCAGGTGTGAAGCAGAGGAGACACTGCACGCATATGCTGGCTCACACTATCTGACTAGCCGACTTGCCCAGAGTGCGAGACGCTATTCCCTAAAGCCTCAAAAGTGCGGAGAGAATGTGGCTGCCCGCCGCCCCCAAAAGGGGCCCCCCCTAAAAGGGCGGCCCTTTAGTGCCATTGCGGCACAAGCCTACCCCTCGCTCTAGCTGCAGAGGGCTTCCGCCTGGAGCCCGCTGTTCAGGGGGTGTGTGCGTCACTTCCGGTATGCCCAGGGGGGGGAGGGAGGGTATGTATACCCCTCTGACCCTCCCAGTGGCCTCTTTGCCGCCAGCCTCGCCGTCTTGGCTAGGTCACCGCGGATGTCCCTCGAGAGCTGCTGCTCGTTCTGCGGTGAGTGCGTAGGCCCCCCCCAAGCCCGGTCCCTCCTTCGGAGGGTTGCAACAAGGCTGGGCGGCTTGGCCTCTTTACGGGCCGCCTGGGGAGGGGGGGTTTCTGCCAAGTCCTGGTTGCGATAGGGCAACCCCGGCGGGCTGACCAGGGACTCCGGCTAGGGGTACGATTGTCCCCGATGCTGGAAGGGGGAGTCAGCGACTTGGTATCCCCGCTTGCTGGCACACGTGAGCATGGATCAGGGGCACCGCCGCCCCCGCAAACTCCTATTTGGGTTGGAGCGTTTCGGGGATACAGCTCAGCTGGCAGAACCATGTCTCGCAGGTGGGCAGTTCCCAGGTTCAATCCCGGATTTCCAGGAGCTATGTTGCTTATCGGCCATAAGGGCCAACGGGGACGTGACACGCCAGCCACGCCGTCTGTGAGGTGTGCTGTTCACGACCTAGACGCCGTGGTGATCTCCGTGATCACGAAGAGCAACGGGTATCCCAGGAGCATCCGGTGAGTGCAAACCCCTCCTCCCCCTAGTAGGCACTTGATGCCCCTTGTGCCCGGCGGCAACCGGTGGTGAAGAGTTGCCGTGGGGGGGGTAGCACAATACACTGGGAACCCGGCCCGTTGCTTAGCGGCGCCTGTCCCGTCGCTGCCCGGTACCGTCCATGGTTAGCATTTGACTGGCTCCTCAATGCCAGCGTGGCCTTATCATGCCCCGACTACCGGCCAGTTCTAGACTGCTGCGGGTGATGTCACCGATCCGCCGTCCCCACTGGAGCTCCCGGGTGCGCCCGAGGTGGGGAGTATAAATGGAGGAGGGGAGCCACTCTTCCCGTGCCCGGTCCCTTCCTTGCGGGGGCTGCTGGGCATCAGGTCCGAGGGTAGTGACCCTGTCGCGGGTCTTCGGGCAGCCTCCCAGCAGAGAGGCCCCGCCCGGTCCTCCGTCCTCTGCTGTGTTGTCACCGGTTCGAGCCCCGGTGCTGTTCTCCCGCCTTCGCAGGTGGTAAGTCCCCGGCAAGGCCTCGGCCCGCAGTACAGGTTATCGTGGAGTCAACGACCCTGCGCGCCTCCACTCGCTCCACTCGGAGGCTTCGGGGGTGGGGTAGGAGAGGCGCACGTGGGTTTACCGGTGCTCAACCCCCCTCTGGTAATTGGTTTTATTGGGAGGTAGCGCAAGCACTTTCACGGTGAAAGTGTGCTCAGCTGCAAACTACCCATTCCCCAGCTCGGAAAACTTCCTCGCACCAGCGCCACGTGGGCCCCGGGGCGATGCAGGGTGCCTTTGATCTACGTTACTGTCCAGCCCATAGCGCTTGCCCCACAAGCATGATCGGGGGTACAGGTCTCCCCCTCTTCTCCCCACCCCGCAACGCTCCTTCGGGGCAGCGGGCGGGGAGATCACCAGGTGATGCTGAGAGCCGACGTGACTTAGCAGGATGGCTGGGCTCCGTCGCGATGGGGCCTGCGCAGCGTGCCGGCTTCGGTGCCTAGTCTTTCCTCCCTCCCGGGGTGATTCCCCATGAAATGAGGGCACGGTGGATTAATAATATGCTACGGCATTAGCAGCATGCTTGCGGGTTTTCCTTCTCTCTCCGGGCACTTGTGTAGGTTCTAGCGAGCATGTAAGTCGTTCCTTTGCGTGTATTAGGGGAGGCAGGGTGTCCCTTTCCCGGTTTCTTCTCTCCCCAGGAAGCTCCCTGTGCAGTGCAGCGCTGGGGGAGGTTGTTCGGTGGGCAGGAGGAGGCAGTGCTTGGCCGGCAGGGGGGAGCGGGCAGGGGCTCTGCACCCCGCAACTCGGCGCCCAATGTAATGCCCATCAGCGTGGACTAGGATTCAGTCAGTTCACGCTCTCCTTGCCCGACCCGCAGTTAGCCGCGAGATACGCCCGGTGTGAGCGTCATAGAAAATGGCCTGTGGCCTTGCGGATTCCGGAGGTCTGACTTGTTGTTGGGTGGAGGGGGGGCCATGGGGTGATGGACTGCTTCATGGGAATAGGGGTGCAGCTTTGGAGCCATGCGTGCCACTCGGGGGCTGGGGCTTGAATTGTCTTTAGGTGCGAGCTGGGGGACATCGATGGAGTTGTGGTGGGGCCTGGAGCGGACTCTGCCACCTCGGGGCCATGACCGAGGCCTGTTTGTCCTGCATGCTTACAGTGCGCCTTTGCAAGTCCTTTCACGGCGTGTTCGCTGCTCAAGCTCCGTGTGGGTGCTGGTGCAGGGTTTCATTGTATTTTATGGCAGCACCATTATAACTGCTTTTCTTTCTGCCCTGTAGTTTTCCCGTTCTGGTACAAACATGTGTTCTAGTGGGTAATCAGGCGCAATCTTAAATAAACAGACAGGACACTTTCATTGGTGGGTAATCCTCCCAACCGCATAGCACTCCTGTAAATTCATCTTGCTACGTCCACAGCCTCTCTGGTGCAGAGTACCATAGTTCGCGGGGGTGTTTCACCTGCGGACTGAAGTGTGGGGGTGGTTTGGTCCGGCACAGAACGACCCGAGATTTCACAGCATCCTATCCCCCACGGGGAGCTTGAGGACAGGCAGGCTGAGCAATTTGCGTGACCGGAGGTCCAATTTTGCCGCCTCTAAGTGTCAATCAGCCCGGACTGTTCAAGGAAAATGAGTAAATATGTAAACCCCTGTGCAGACTCTGCCCAATAGCTTGGATTCACTTGCAACACCATTACGTAGGAATGCTGCTTTGGAGCACGGTGAATATACTTGTTTTTCGGTTACATTAATGGCACTCAGATCTCCTAGCTCGCAACGAATGCATCCCAGTAGCTTGGGCAACAGGTGACTTGTGCTCTCCATCGCGGTGGGCATTACATGGAAGTAAGTGTGGTGGGGGGCGTGGTGTTCTTTCTCTTTTCACCAGTCTCATGTTTTCCATCATGAATTGTACTGCCATTTGGGGGCAAACCTGTGTTGGCATGTTGGTGGACTTGGGTTCACACAACGACTGCAACGAGAGGTACGGTAACGGGGGTGAGGTGGCCAGTAGTGTTTGCTGGCCAGGCATTGGCTGGAGGTGTCTTGCGATTTCTTCGTGGGCTTAGCTGGGCAGGCTACCCTGCGCCTGTGTTTTAACAGACTAGGACATGCAGCGAAATTTGTGGCAGGCAGGCGCCAAGATATGGGTCTTCCGATACATCTATGCCTGGTTTAGCATCCAGGCTACGGAGTGGCTGCGTGACACTCTGGTGTTGGAAGTGGTCAGCCGGTTTTCGGGCCTTCTAGATCTGGGTTTCTGGCTCGGGCCTGTCCAAGTAAGGGTTCAAGTGCCATATGTCGGCCCTGGGAGACTATTCACAGACTTGGGGAGCAGTGGAACAGAAAGTGGCTTGTTTCAACCTCTGGGTCACAAGTTCGGATCCTGGTAGGTCCACTCAGCATTTATCCTTCTGAGGTCGATAAAACGAGTTCCATGGAGTTGAGTAACAATAAACATGATGCAGCGCCAAGATACCATTGTGTGAACGTGTTCCCAATTACAGTCAGAAGCGGAAATTGTGAAGAACTGTGGTGAATACAGTGGGCTCACTCCGCAGTGTAGTAAGCGAGAGTTCATCAGTGCCGCAAGTGTAGTGGCATGGGGGCCTCAGGAGAGTAACTAGCCCACTGAACCCTTACTATGTACGGTACAACTCAACTTGATGGGAGGGGGGTAGTTTACTTGTGCATTATCGTCCATGAAGCCAAGTATGCATCGCGGGGCTCTGCTCACACTAAAGTTGGCCAAGATCACACAAATCATAGGATGAGAGTGCGGTGTCAGTCATATATGGCGATTTATGAGAATATGCCAGAGGTAGCGAACATGACGTCACAGACTTGATCAGTGATATCATGGTTCATCTTTTGTCCCAATATAGACAATATTTACGGACAGGCTCTGTTTTGCAAAGAATAGTTATTTTGTCTCATCCGAGTGCCGCACGTGCCTCTTTCGCAGTATAACGAGGTCTGACTCTTTAAAAAGATGAGCCCTTCACCCCCACCTGGGGCATGCGTCACCAGAGGAGTCTCCAGTGGTCATGGGGAATTCTGCGCAGTGCTTGTAGAATGTCACATACCATTAAGGGCATGTTACTACCAAAGTTGGGGCAAACTGGACTGGAGCAGTAGGTTAAAGTTAAAGCGCAAAGAGGCTACAATGTATTAAAGAACATTTGGCATTCCCAGTATTCAAGAAAGGGCTGGTTGGTCTGGCTGGCTGGTTGGTCTAGGGGTAGGATTCTCGCTTTGGGTGCGAGAGGTCCTGGGTTCAGATCCTGGACGAGCTCTCCCTTGTTTACATGATATACTTTTGTATAGGAGGTTTGTTAAAAGGTTCACTTTGAGCGGGTCAGTCAATGCTTTTCGTTCAAAGAACTATGCACGCCAAATTTAATTCAGTAGTTTGGATGGCGCATAGGTCTCAAATCCATCAATATTTCTTTGACGATCTGGTGACTCGCATTTAGGGGATGTCCATGGTTCTTTGCGTGGCTCAGTAATGTTTCCAGTACACAAAGACACCCGTTGCTTAAGGCCTCATGCTACTATTGCTTCAACCTTGGTTTGGTCATACCATATTGGGGGCCAGTCACTTACACGTATAAACCGTCGGTTGGCTATGTTAGAAAGACTTTTCTCACACCTGAGATTATCTGGAGCCCCTATAGCTGAGAAATTCGGAGGAGAGCTGGACAGACCACTGCCTCCAGGGGGGTGGCTGCCCACTGTAGCAACAGGTGGCTAGGGCATGGGTGCATGTAGCACATTTGTTAATGGTGCAGGAGATTTATTGTTTTACTCTAGGAAACTGGGATCTCATGACCAGGTTCTGTCTTTTTGGGCCGTCGGTTACCAGCCCAATGGTGGGAAAGTTCAATTTTACATTTACTCTGTGCTATGTTATGCTAAGTACAGTTCCTACCAACAACTACGGGGTTGTGCTAACTGAGCTGTAGGACGGTGGCCCGATTGACCTAGTGAGTTATGTAATCCCTGTGATGTCATGATGAGGTTTGGTAGCACAGGGTAATGGGGGCAGATGGTACTAAGTATCTCTTGGGTGGACGATACAAAGGGTAATTAAAATAACCTGG
The DNA here is from genome assembly GCA_963921515.1 of Calotriton arnoldi. Lineage (NCBI taxonomy): Eukaryota > Metazoa > Chordata > Amphibia > Caudata > Salamandridae > Calotriton > Calotriton arnoldi. Next base: position 1,194,028 of record CAWUFW010002047.1, read on the forward strand.
TATGGAGTCTCTGCTGTAGTGTGCCACTGTGGGAGTGTGGTTGGCACATTAAATTTACACTGCCTCTGGGATAAGCCAAAGTCTCTGCCTAACCACCTAGGGGGTGGGCAGGAGTCAGCCTAAGTGTGCACCCCCCTTCTCCTGACTAGGGAGGTGGGTTTGGCCAGACTTAGGCGCATACCCTAGCCAACCAGTAACTCCATTTCAACATGAGTAGAGAATGCCTAGGAGTTGTTTGCAGTCCATTTGCAACCGCCCCACAGGGCGAATGTTTTAGGCCACAAGGTTGTGGATGGCTCTTGTGTGGGAGCCTGGTGAAGAGCTAAGGTCAGGCTAGGATGTCTCGTGCTTTCACCGCACTGTTGAGTCCCAGTCACGGGCGGATTGTATCAGGGTGAGCTGGCTGTGGGTCAGGTAGCGCCAAGGCATCAGTAGCACTGAGCGGCTTACAGCCAGAGGCGGTATCCGATGCACGGGGCATTTGTTAGATTAGAGCCCTACTCGGAGGTACCGCCTTAAGTGCTTGGAGGTCTGTTGGCACCGCCTTTCAATGGAAGCCATTGTCTGGCAGGCTGCTCTGAGCAGAGCATTTGCAGGCGTAAGTAACAGTTTCCGCTACCAGTTCAAATGTGCATCTTTCACTAAGTTACTCAGATAACTGGGACAGGAAGTAAGGTGGGCTGGATAACTCTTGCTTCTACCTGCATTGGCACATCTTGTCAGGAGTGATTGTCAAAGGGATTGCACTTCAGCCAGGTATTGTTAGCACACATCCACACCAAGCCGAGTGTTTAAGGTCACCCTGGGCCGCATTTACACAGCCCAGTATTAGGCCCTTGTGGGTCAGTGCCATGAATTACTAAATTTAACAAACAGGAGGCTTGCCCGCGGGTTATACCAGCAAAAGTTTGGGGAGAGCTAGACTCCGCCCATGGTCAAGGGGTAGGTTTAAGTAGTTGGAGTGGCACTCTTAATTGACCAGGGGTTCAATGCGACACTAGGGCATCGCCGCATTGCGGCCAGAGCACGGGCATTGTGTGGTTCCCCCAGGGGGCAGCAAGTGTAGGCAAGGCACTTTCCAAACCTGGCACCAGAACACAAGGTAGTCTGGGCCAACTTGCCTGTTGGGTGACTTGTGTAGGCACCTGGGTAGTTGTCACTCCAAGAAGAGGTGAGTTGTCTCCAATAGTGGGCACAACATATATGTGTGTCTCTGGCCTTACAGCGGTGTGGAGCCTGTCTCATTTAGAGGTATGCACAGGCAAAAATTGTGTACTTAAGGTTCGCAAGACCAATGTGGTTGTGGTATCTACTAGCCTACCTACTGAAGGTGTACTGCAGCTAAACAGGGAACTGGGAATCTTGGTTTCCGTTACTTTGGCAGGTTTTAAAGCAGCCAGGGTCGGCAATGGACAGTAGGTACTGTGCATCTGTGATCCGACGACAGTTATGCAAGCGGGATTCGCTGCGTAAGTTGTAATTGCACGAAAGGGTGAGGTGTCTCCAATAGTGGGCACAAGACAGGTATTGTTTCAAACCAGCTTTGATACCATTAAGGTGTTCACCAGGGTTTAGCAAGCAAAGGGGTTTGTGCAACCGTCTGGTCAACGGGGGAAGTAAGTGCTCCCAGAACCTAGGGTAGGTGACAAGTTCCTGCAGTAAGCGATGCCCGCCCGGTTAGCTATGGTAGCCTCGCTGGGTGGTGACGCTGCCAGCCAACATAGTGTGCTGCTGTCCAAAGAAATGGGGAAACAAGGTGTCAAGCACAAAAGGCTACTATGTAAAAGAACATTTGGCACGTCCAGTGAACAACAATGATTAAAATTTAGCAGAGCAGATAATTTTCCACCTATAGGGTTGCCCAAGGGTGGACAGTGGGAACGCCCCTGTCCCCCTGGTCGGGAATATGCTAGGATGGGGGTTAGGTAGGACTTAGACAATACTTAATGTTAGGCACCATATCGCTCAGTGCGCACTGTATTGAATTAGACCGATCCTCTTAGCTGGTAGGCCTAGGGGGTTTCACCACAGAGGGAGCTGAGCTGGCGGAATTCCCATAAGGAATAAGGGATGCATGGCATGGGCAGGTGGCCCCCCCTTGCTCATTGTCACATACTGCTAGTTATGACATTCCTGTGCGTCATGATTTAGAAAGCAAAGGGACTGCAAAGGTTAAGCATAATCCTCCTCGCCCGAATAGCCAAAGCAGGCAGGCGGGAGTGGGAGCGGTTACCTAACAAGGGGGCTGCTGTCTCCTAGATGGGGGACACAGGGGTTCAGGCACACACAGTGCTAGAAGGATCAGCAAATAGATGGGGCAATGTGAGCCTTGGTGTTGGAAATCGTCCCGCCCAGAGCTGGCACGGGGCTAGGTCATGTGAGGCAGAGGAACTTTCCCGCAGGAGGGTGAATAGTTCTTGGCACAGGTTCACAGGACAGAAGAGTCTTTGGTTTCTTCAGACACTAGCTGACCTAGGCGAAAGTCGAGGGCTATTGTGATAGAGATGGGGTTCATCTATCACCAGTAGGGAGTGATCTCTTCCCTTAGATTTGCAGGAGGCCTGGAAATTAGCGGTCGCATGTTGAAATGCGCTGTTTGGTGAGTTCAGCAACTACAGGGGTCAATGCGAAGCTCTGATGGGCGGAGATGATCCCCCGCTACGGTGGCATGGAGCTAAGTCAGGGGAGGCCGTTGAACATCCCTGTAAGAGGGAACTGTTCATGGCGTAAGCTCGCAGACCAGAGGGTTCTGGGTTTCATCAGACACGAGCTCATCCAGGCAAACGTTAAAGGTACTTTGAGGAGGACGGGGTCCACTTGTCCCCGGTGGGGATGGACTTGTTTCTCCTGGATTTACAGGAATGTTTGGAAAGGGCAGGTTGCAGGTAATAGGAGGTGCAGTGGTGGGGGGCCCTGGCTGCGACGGTGGCCGCCCCCAGGGCTGTGGCGGAGTTACAGGGCGATCTGGAAGCAGTCCGGTACAGTAAGGGTACCTCTGCGGCAGACTGGTACAGTAAGGGTCCCTCTGCGCGGCACAATAGGGGTGCCAGAGCCAAAGACCAGGATCCTCAGGGCAGGGTCCTGGAGAACCGCGACGGTGCCCCGTTAGTCCTTCGGGCGGTTGGGGGCCTGACCAACCGGGGGTTTGCCCTGATACGCTCCACCCTGAAAGGGGCGTGAGTAGGATGGTAACAAGGGACACGTGATCCAGTGGTGGATCAACATAGGTGTAGCGCTGACCGGGCATACATCCCACAGTGCTGGCTCATCAGGCGGGCAGGGGCAGCATAGGTTGGACGGCTGCCTGCCCATGGATCGCCCGTAAGATAACCCACCTTATTGCATACTCTTGTATGGAATAAACCTGCGACAGTTTTTCCCATAAACAAAGTGTCTTGTGGTTTATTTATGCACGTTCGCCTATGGGAAAGTGGGGGGATGTTGCCGGTATTGGGACTAAGCCAACTTGCTCGTAGAACGAGACGCTTTTCTCTCAATGCTTTAAAACATGCGCAGAGAAACCGAGACGCTCGAAGAGGGAAATGCTTTTCTCTCAAGCTTTTAAACATGCGCAGAGAAGCCGAGATGCTTGAAGAGCGAAACTCTTTTCTCTTAAGCTTTTAAACATGCGCAGTAATGACTGACCTTCACTGTAATTCCTCACTAATAGCAATGAGTAGTTCGATCATGAGTCAGAAACGTGGGATGATCCCGTCATCTCCTACTTAGTGCTGGGCTGAAGTGAGCAAATCAGTGACTCTGAGCATCCCGTGATGGCTGTACACGGCCATATACTCTTGGCATAAAGCATTGGAATTTCGAATTTGGATTAATGAACAGAGCCTGGTTATATGAGTTTAAAAATGGACTTAGGAAAAGACTATACGGTTCAGCCGAGCAATAATTAGGAGAAGATGGGATCATCCCACGTTTCTGACTCATGATCGAACTACTCATTGTTATTACGCCCTGAAGAAGCCCAAAGTGTGGGCGAAATGCGTTGGCTGTGATGAATTAGATGTGTCATTTTGGAAAGAAAGCGAATAAAAACAATCACAAGCCAAAAAGAACAAAGACCTCTCGAATCATCTTTTGCATAATACAGCATTGTCTATGTTACCTGTTTAAATTCTTGTGAAAGTTGCCTCTCTGTGCATGTACATATATTGGATTATTGAAGGCCAATTATGGTGGCTGGCCTTTAGAGGTGGGCAATTTCCGGAGATTAGTTGCTGAAAAGAATGGTCAAAAAATAAGAAGCACACGTAGTGGTGCAGCAATCAGGGCCCCTTGTGTAGAGAGCCACCCGGGCCCTCTACTACATTGTTGCCATTTCACGCATCCCCACACCCCTTGGGGCGGGCTCGCCCCGAGGGGATAAATAAACGGCCGGAGACCGCTCGGGGTCTTCCGGTCATAGTAACCAAAGCACCTGTGTCGTGCCATTCTTTAAGCGCTGCTGCGGCCTTGATACCCAGGCCCTGCCGCGCTACATTGGCGACGAGGCCGGTAGCACCCCTCGCGTGCTGGCCTACCTTCAGGAGCCCTACTGGGAGCGTGCGGAGCCCACCCGCGCTGCCCTGCTCCCTCCGTGGACGTGCGGTGTGCCTCACTGAGCGTGCGGTGCCCACTCGCGCCGCTCCGGTCCACCGGCCGACTGCTGCTCCTGGTGCCCCTCGTCTGTGGCCTCTGCCTGTGACGCCGCCTGCCCGCCTCAGCGGAGATCTGGCCGGCGCCCGCCCACGCGTCTCCCTGCCCAACGGGAGCGTGTTCAGCCGGCGGCGCCATCAAGCGGCCTGCTTCGTGCGGGTAAGTGCGGGGGCTCTCTGAGCGCCTCGCTGTGTCCCGCCTGCTCTCCTGCATAGGGCTGCCCCAACGCCCACGTCGGCACGCGCCCCTCTGGGCCCATCTGCGGCATCTGGACCCGCCGGCCCGCATCAGAACTGCGAGGCCCCAGGAGTGTCCTGCTCCTTCTGCTGCCTGTGCCTGGAGCTGCGCGCCCCCTGCAGGGCCACAGAGGAACAGCAGGCTGTCGGCCTTGAGTCCTGCGAGGAGGGCTCTGTGCATTTCTGCGCGTGGGGGCCAGGTGATCCTTGGAGGGCGCAGAGGAGGAGTTGGGTGGTCGTAGGCACCCAAAGCAGGAACCACTGGCTGGACTGCGCTGCGGCTGGAAAAGAAAGTAAAATATAAATAGAGGAAATAAGGTGAACTGCGCCAGGCTACAACAACCAGCAAGCAGGTCACGCCCCTGCATCCACGTTTCGCCACACGGCCGCAATGAGCAACACCCCGGCGGCCGGTGCTGCCGTCCAGCAAGACGGAGGGCGTAACCCAGTCGTTGGTGCTAATCAGCCCCCACCGGTGCACACCCACACCGCGATTGCACCCCTACCCCCCTTCAGTGAGGCCTCGGACCCCGCCACTGCCGCACCCCGATGGAAGGCATGGGTCGGACGACTCAACCACTACTTCAAGGGGACAAGGGAAACAGATGGCACCGTGAAACGGTCACTCCTCATCTACTACAGGGGTGCGGAGATTTATGACCTGTTTGAGACACTTCCCAACACTGGAGACGATGACGACTACGAGGCAGCGATCGCTGCGCTCAATAGACATTTTGACCCACAGCTCAACCACGACTTCAAGAAATTCAAGTTCAAGAGGCGCGTGGCAGACCGACTCGGAGTCCGTCGATATGTTCTACGCACGTCTACGCCGGCTGGCTAGCACATGCCCCATCGCGGACCAGCGGGAGGAAATCCGTGATCAAATCATCCTGGGTTGCCGCTCCAAGCTCCTGCGAAAGCTGACCCTTCGCCAACCAGGGATTTCGCTGGACGAGATCCTGGTTCTGGCCCGCTCTCACGAACTGTCGGACGTCAGAGCAGAGGAGATGGAAGCCGCTTTACACACCCCGGTTGCCGCCTCACAAGCGCCCAGACACCCGCCGATCAAAAAGGAAAAGGTGGA